>OZ023292.1:21161134-22361134 GCA_964007245.1 Hypomecis atomaria | reverse complement strand
CAGCTGAAATTTTCACAGATGATGTATTGCTGCTGCCGCTATAACAACAAATACTAATCATTGTTTTTTGCACAAAATAGCATGACCGACTTCACCCGTGTACAGAATTCGCGATTATTTCGCACGGATCGTTGTAGCATTTTTCACATTAGGTATTGCTGATTTATCAAAAATGGCTTAGCCGCCGATTTCGGTAAAATTTAAATGGAACCAATTTCGAAGTTATACTCTTTCCAATAAAAAAATAATCATTGAAATCTAACAACTATAAAAAAAAGTTATGCATGGTTATACATAAAAATATATACACAGTCAGGTCATAAATTCTGTCACATGTTTAATCTAGACACGCGGAAGCATGTCCAGCCAAGTAAAAAAAAGGAACTGGTGACGCGACGTGTGTAAAATTACACGAACCATTTCGAGCCACTTTTGACCCCTTCATAACTCGAAAACGATTTAACCTATGTATATATATGAAATTTAGCATATTCATTAAATTTCTTTAGCTTATCTACAATACAAAATTTCAGTTACTTTGCTTCGACGGTTAATGAAATATTAACGTTTAAAAACCGGGGTTTTATTGACTGATTCACTCACTGATTCACTCACTGACTTATAGATCAAAAGCCTAACCCACTTCCAGATGACCTAAAAACTTGATATTTGGCCTCAAGGTAGGCTATCAGGCATATACAAAGGAAAAAATCTAAAACTTTGAACTTTTACCCCCCAACCCTATATACTTAATAGGGGATGAAAGCTTGTATGAGACTTCTACAAATTTTCATGCTATAAGTCTAAAAATTGATATATAGACTCCCTGTTAGAAATAATAAAACACGTATTCCAGGGTTTTTAATAAATCAGCCCCCGACCCCTAAAATTGGGGTATGAAAATTTTTATGTCACTTTCGAAACTTTTGATGCCAGAAGTCAGAAAATGGATATACGAACTCATTGTAATAGATAATAAAACACAATAACAGGATTCTTTATAAACCACCCCCCAAACCCTAAAACTGGGGGATGAAAAATTGATAATGTCCAAAAATTGACAATGGTAAGTACTTTATTACAAATTTAATCAAACACGTATTTCAAGATTTTTAGTAAATCTCCCCCTAACCTTTAAAACTAGGGGTTAAAAGTTGGTATGAGACTTCCGCAAGTTTTGAAGCTAGAGATGTGAAAATCGATAAAATTACTCCTTGTAGTAAACTACAAAAAGAAGTGAAATCCAACAAAAACATTTACATGTGAAATGAAGCCAAGTCACAGTTCCCACTATCAAAAAGTTGTCAGATCTCACGTAAAGCCAAGCTTCTAACTTTACACTCCTTACTGTACAAGTCCTTACTTCACAAACTCTACACCTTAGTCAATATATGCGGCTTGGCTGTTTCGCTAACTGCGCATGGGCGTAAAGTGAAGATTAATTCATTAATTCTGTTATACAAACAGCGGGGCAATTCTGTTAGCCGATCTCTTTACTGAAGTGATACGTTCTTGAACCTCTCTCGTTTTTCTGACAGTTCCGACAGCTCAAAACTGTCAAAAAAACGAGTCAGGCTCAAGAACGTGTCACCTTAGTAACGAGATCGGTTGACAGAATAGCCCCGCTGTTCTTGTTGTAACGAAACGGCCAAGTCACATATATTGACTAAGCTGTAGGTGAGATCTGACAACTTTTGACGTGACAACGTCTTATAAATTGGTTTGCCGGGTGACACTTCAAGAAACTGCGTTACGCTCCGCTCACGTTATGCGCTCTCATTCGTCTCAAAGTCGTTGTCACGTAAAACTTTCGCCCGTATACCGACTTTACAGGCAACCAATTTTTTGATAGTGGGAACTGTGACTTGGCTTCATTTCACATGTAAATGTTTTTGTTGGATATAAAATAATTGAAACAAGTTTATTCATTATGTAACCATTTATATACCAAAATGAACTTAACAAAACCTAGATTCTTATGACAATAAAGTTTATTCAAAATGACCTCCGTGATTTTGAATACAGGCCTTCAATCTGCGCGGCCAGTCGTCTATCGCAGCACGAACGAGGTCCATGTCAATATCGGCGGCTGCCTTAATCAAGGATGTCTTGAGTGACTCCAAATTGGGATGAGGCTTTGAGCACGACTTTTCCTCCAAGTGTTGCCATATCTTGTAATCAACGGACTCAAATCTGGGCTCGAGGAGGGCCAGTCTTCATGCCGGGTGAAGTCGATTTCACGCGCCGCCAGCCAGTCTTGTGTGCTCTTCGCTCTATGAGCTGGCGACGTATCTTGTTGAAATACCCAGTGCCTGTTATCTAACATGGTATGAGAAACAGGTTCCTGTATTTTGATACACAACTGCATTCGTTTTTACACCTTTCTCACAAAAATGTACCTCTGTTAAGCCCCAATAAGAAACTCCCAACCATACCATGAGCGAGGATGGAAAATAACCTCGTTGGACACGCGGAATACGGTTGCTCGCTTCTTCACTAATGTGTGCGTACACCTTATCATTTTGTTTGTTGTAGCTCTCTTCTACGGTAAAATTTTTTTCATCCGAAAAAAGAATTTCCCGAATTTTTTTTCCCGCGTACCGCTTCAACAAAGCGCGGCAACTCTTCAGTCTCAGGTCCATTAGACGAGCATTTAAACGATGTCCTGTTTATCTTCGATATGCCCGAAGCCCTAAGTCTTCATTTAACACCCTTTTCACCGTGGTTCTGCTTAACCCCATCTGAAGGGCCAACCGTTTCTGCTTACGTTTGGGATTTCTTTGAATTCGCGCCTTCACAGCTTTTATCACTGCTGGAGGCCTAACAGACTGAGGGCGACCACTTCTTGATCTGTCATCTACACTAGAGTCTTCATTGTATCGTTTGATGGTACGATAAACGAGTCTTTTGGTTATATTCAAATTTTTCAGTATGTCAAAAATTTGAATTGGCGCGTAACCGCAATGATGCAACGCAATAACTGCAACACGGTCTTCTTTAAGCGTCCACTCCATATTTAAAAATGAGTAAAATTCTAAAAAGTATACATTTTTATTTTCATGAACAATTCGAAATTCGAATTCAATAAACTTTTTTGTGGCCAGCATTATAAAAGAAAAGTTTTTACTGTGTAACAATACTTATGACCTGACTAGGTATTTATACGCGTTGGATTGAGTACCTCCTCCGGTTCGTCGGTCAAAACAGAATAAAATAAATATTCAAGGGGGTTCCCATACAACAAAGGTGGTTTTTAGGAGTTTTTTGCTGGCTATTAATAACGGCAAGAGGAATGGGGCTACCATATGGTACGGAACCCTTCGTGCGCGAGTCCGACTCGCACTTGGCCGATTATTTGAGAGCAAGACAATCATCATTTCGATTTTGTGCTAATAGGTATTGTATGTAAGCATGTATTATTGTAAAAATACTCACGGTTGTAAGTTAGGTATATTTCTTGAATAAATCTTGTCGGGTCTGCGATTAAAATTAATGTGAACTTAAGTCAAATCTGGTCAGCCCAGTAAGCTACAGCAACTTCAGCAGCTTTTGCTTCCTGAAAATGTACCATTGAACAAATGTGGAGGCGTTGCGGGCAATGTTCCATCATTCGGGAAGGAGCACTGCAGTTGCTCAACTTAGGGTATCATCCGATGGTTTTCAATCAGATTATCATAAATAGAGTATCTAAGTATACGTTCATTACACATAAAATAAACCTACGCCTGCTGCACACTCACCTGTTAACAGTGAGAGAGAATACTGACGATTTCATAAAACTGCAGAATATCAGAAACCGTTGAACGCCGACAGGTGTGGAAGAATAGGTCACAGGTGAATGCACAATTATCTTCAAACCAACATCAAAGGTTCATCATGAAGTGCAATCAGTCGGTAAAGTAATCTGAATGCTCATGGATACAAATAATTGAAATATAGTGGGTGTACCGGTTGTGGCCACTGTACCGGTTGTGGCCATTTGGTGTCAAAATAATTGCATTAATGATAGTTATAAACTATGTAATACCATAAATATTGTTAGTGTGAATCTAAATGTTTGAAAATTTCTAAATATTATTTTAACATAAAAAATTCAAAGTGGCTGCAAATGACACAACCGGTGCGTCTATACCTACTGGGCGTCTTTTTTCTAGACGATGGGCATATTCTAGAACCAAAATCATTATATCATCATCAACTTTTACTACGGGGCTAACCTAAAACCGCGAAAATAGAGAATCAACAAAATATAATTTTATTATGAAACAAGAACAACTGATCTATTTCCGTAATTTTGGAGTTGGCCCCAAAGTACAAGACGGTTATAAATAATTACCCGACTGCCAAGGAAGGGTATTGTTTTCATTTTATAAACATTATTACTTATTTATTTGATTTATTTGTTTATAAGCAAGCAGTATATAAACTGATGTGCTTATAAAGATAAGATAAGATAACTTTATTGTTATTAATGAAACCTAATACTTATTAGAAAAAATATTGCATAATATTGATCCATAATATAGGTACTCGTCCGGTTAACATTTTTTTTTTTTCACATTTTACTAATATTATTATTTATACAAGATACACAAATGCCGTGTCATTTAAAAAAAAAACATCTTTCAAATCATCATATCATATCAAGCAGAGTCGATTAAAATTAGTTATCTGTCAAAGATTTTTTTTCCTTCTTTATCCCAAGATCCAGTCTATTCTTAAATGTGTTATAAATTACTTTTGTACATATTGAAATTGTGTTCTTATTAATTGAGGTAAATGCTGAATCATAATAGTTGGCGGATGTGAAGTTAGCTACAAGTTGCAAAATCCAATCATGACTGAAGCTCACATAAAGCTACGCGTTGATTGGATATTGCACAGCTTGTAGCTAACTTCACATCCGCCGACTTGTATGATTCGGCCTATACCTAAGCTAGAGCGCTAGGACCTTCCTGGCCTATTTAGTAATGAAAAGAATTTTTTCTTTATTTTGCTTCGTAGTTTTAAACAAAAGCCACACCTTTCATACTTGCTTACCTAGCAGTTGGTGTCCTATTTCAGCACTCCCCTTTCCCATCATTTCCCCTATCCCCTATCTTAACTACGATGACGTGACACTATTCAACTGACAGCAATTACTATTTAATCGATTCTATCATCGAAATTAATCATTTTCAGCTGCATCACTAGAATGTATTGTTTTTTTTTATTTCATGTTCAACACGCTTTAGGCATTTAGTATAAATTACAGTTTTTGAAAAAGTAGTAGCTCCTAATGGTGCAGCCACACTCTCTACGAGGCAACACGAGCACCGCAGCTGTAGCTCACTACAGAAGCGGTGCTCATGTCGCCTCGTGGACAGTGTAGCGGCACCATTGGGAGTATTATTCACAGAATAGGCCCTATTACACAGTCGCTGGTATTATTATATGTGGGTGAGGCCGTGGATTTTGCCACTTTGTAACGTATAGTAACGCAGAATATTTTACGTTACAGTAACACTAAAGTAACGCGAAAGTAACGGTGTTGCTTTGTTAAGCTTATGTCATACTGACGCGATAAAAAAAACTAGTGGGTACGGTGATAATAAAATCTTTATTTTAAATGGTAACGAATTCTTTTTTAAATTCCAGGAACAAGAAACGAGAATCGCCTAGGAATTTATTTATTCTAAAATTATAAATCCTATAATTATGTATAATATGATTCTGAATTTTTTTTATAACTTTTACTTATTAATTCAAAGTGCTAGCCAGCTGAATAAGAATATGAATGGATATATGGATTATATTTTTTTTAAATGAGGCTCACTATGAAATTTTTTCAGTCATACATATTATACGAGAGACAAAATAACAAAAAAAATCAAAAGCAAATTAAATCAACTTTCTAACCTAATGAGTAGACAATTATTTAAAATATACTTCATCGAAGTCATCCACTAAGTAATATTGTTTTGACTCTTGTGGAAAATTAGCTAAATTTACTTTTTTAACAATAAAGTTAGTCGTAATTATGTCAATATCTATCTTTCTTTGGACTGCAAACTTAACTGAATTTGCCGAATCTTTAACAGTTTTCAAAAATTTTATTTTATAATGTGCTTCACCGTCTTTTTTTTCTATGGCAATTATAAATCCAATATAATATTTCCAAATTTTTCTTTGGAAGTATCTGACAATAACACTATCATTTATATTATAAACAAATTCGTTCTTGATATCTCTTCTAGTCTTAATTTTATCAATTTCTTTGGCCTTGATTTTTTCAGTGTCAGTTTTTCGTTCCAGAGTCTCCGTTATCTCATCTTCTTCAGTCTCAATTTTTTCTATATCTCCATTCTCATATTTGTCATCCCCTTTAGTCTCGATTTTCTCAGTCTCAATATTCTCGTCATCTGCTGTCTTCATTTTTTCATCATCCCCATTCTTATTTTTGTAATCCCCTTCTATCTCTATTTCCTTAGTCTCAATATTTCCGTTACCTGTAGTCTCAGTTTGCTCATTTTCTTCAGTCACATTTTTTTCATCATCTATAGTCTTAATTTTCTCATCATCTCCATTCTCATCTTTGTCATCGTGTTCAGTCTCTATTGTCTCAGTCTCAATCTTCCTGTCAACTGTACCCTCAATTGGCTCATGTTCTTTAGTCTCAATTTTTTCATCATTCATTCTCTTAATTCTCTCATTTTTTCTAGTCTGAATATCGGTATCATTTTCGTCATGTGTAGTTTCAATTTTCTCATCTTCTTTTGTATTTATTTCGTCATATTTTTGAACCATTTTATTGCGATTACTTTTGTCACTTTGAACTATTTTTTGTTTGGTACCTTTAATTTGAGACAACACTGCGACGTTTTCTTTTCCATCTTCTGTATTTTTGCAAAACTTAGCTTGCATAACATCTTTTTTGTCATATTCGATTTTTCTTTTGATCGAGAAAGCTCTTTTGTTTTGAGAAACATCAGCATCGGGTTTTTTCAAGATGATCGCCGACAGAATAGTAATTTTTCTCTGTGGATCAATTTTCGATTTGAATACTCCCGTTTTTTCATCGAGTTCTTCTTCAAGGCTACTATTTTCACCACTAGAAATAAAACAAGAAGTATCATCACTGTCTGCGTATTCAACAACTCCACTTTCATCCGTATCATCTCCAGATGACAAGCTGATTTTTCTTCGTTTTATTTTCTTCGTGTTTCTTATCACTTTTGCTGAATTTCCTTCACCATTTCGACGTTTCCTTCTGTTCTTGGTTTCATTTTCCTTCTGGTCAATTTGCGTTGCAAAGTCATGCAAAAGAGGTGAGTGACAATCACATTTACCACTTAAACCCTGACAAAAACAACTGAGATATCTAAATTTGAGTTTATGTTTTTCGACAGCTATTAGTTGATGGATTTTCATTGTTCCAGGTAGGGCAGTTAACTTTGAAGTTATGGTTGTATCCAAGGTTTTGATGTTATCAGCAGATATGAAGAAAATTTTTATACTTGTTTCAGAGGCTAATAAAATATTAAATGCGGTCTCAGCATCGGGTATGTCTGTGCCTTGAGCTATTTTCATATCCATCGTGCGCTTGATGGCTCCTCCGACCCCATCAGCGGCTCCTTTGCCATGGGCTGCTTCAAAATATGACCATGTGGCATGAATAAATCCATAGTCATAAATTTGACTAAATAAGTAAAAATTCTTCTTTTGTCTGTATTGGGTTGTGGGGCCATCGGAAAAAAAATGTACAGTGTCTATTGTAGGATATGAATTTTTCAAAAATTTTAATACGGGATCTAAATGGGCCCATATGGCTTCAGGGTGGTGTTGGTTTGAGGGAGAAATGGAACAAAAGGTAATAGGTTTCTCGCCCTTCAAGTAAGCAACACCTGTATGTAAGGTAATCTGGTTTTTTATGAAGTGATTTGCTTGTATTTCGTTATTATATTTACATGTGAAATTTTCGGAGAAATCTATGTGGACTGCTACCTCATTATCTTTTAAATTATCTATACAAGTCTTGTATTGTTTATACTGAAAGTAAAAATTATAAATATGCGTTTTGAACTTCTTTACTTCAGAATTAAATATATTTAGCAACTCCTGTAAGGTACCATCCTTTTTAATCTTGACCATCTTTTTAACTTTTTTCTTTTCCTCATTCTTTTCATATTCTTCCTCTTTTAAAACCCAGGCGAACCAACTTACGTTTGTCGTTAAATCTTTATTATGAGCTTCCAATTTGTTATTTGAACACACTTCACAATCGTTGTACATGCACCGCTTGAATTCAAAGTCACACACTAAATTTGATGTAACTTCATTTAAATTATCTGTTTCAAGAATATCTAGTGATTTTAACTCGTTAACCAGGAACTGCATATTGGAATGTTTAATGCATGCGCAACTTTCGCAATCTTTTATTTTGGGGGATAACACAAAGAAAGGTCGGTACTTTTTAAAAGTACTGAAGCTTATTTTTTGAACCTCAGAAACAAATTTTTTGTGTAGTACGCTTAACTTGTCCAACAAATATCTTTTTTGCATAGTGACTTTTTTCATAGTCCGGTACTCTTTTTTGCCAGCCGTGGCTCGGCTCACGTCGTCTCGAATATAAAATTCCTCAATTCGTTTTTGTAGTGTCTGCCTCTTGCTCTTAAGATGGCAATAATTTTTGATATTACTTTTTATTCCTAGAGAGGCTCTTATTTTTGATTTGTGTTTATATTTTTTAACAATACTGTTGCCCAAAATTTTTTTCATAACGCTTTTTTCCGAGTTATTTAAGTTTTTGTATTCTGACTTTAGTGATTCCGTAAGTACTTCATGTTCTAACAGCTTTTTCTTAATTTCATCCTTTTTTGGTGTTGCCACGTTAGGTATTGTTTCTTCTACAAAATCTGTAACTCTTTTATTTGGCGTAAACTCATGTTTTCTAAGATTTTCGCTTTCCTGACCCTTGTTTTTATCAGCTAACTTTTCTATTATATTTCCATAATATTCGTTGACCTTTTCTAATTTATTTGAAAGTCGAGTTACTTTCTTCTGTAAGCTTTTGTAGCCCCTAAGCATTTTGTCGATTTTTGAGCGCAACTGTTCATTTTCTTGTTTAAGTTTATATTCAATACGCCGTTGAATGTTTCGTTCTTTGTTTGTGGTTAACTGGTTTAAATTTTGCTTATCATCTGTAGACTGTGATGTCGAAGGTTCATTTTTTGACTGCTCTGTAATATTTTTAGCTTTATTCCGAGATTCTCTCCATTTACGACGTAATTCTTCTTTCTGCTCCTCACTATAACTAGCTTTTTTCAATTTGTAGTTTTGTGCAGATCTTTCTTTAGACTTCCTTTTAGTTTCTTCATATTTTTCAGGTTTCTCATTTCTTAGTCTTTCCCTATATTTTTTTTGTTTTTCCGCCGCCGTCATAGGCATCTGTAAAAGTATTGTAATGAGACTAATCAGTAATAATATGTAATTTATTCGTTGACAAGGTCTTTTCAAGGTGACATTTTTGGTTCCAAAAGTTCCCATACTGGAGGAGCTATTGCGATTTGTTGTACGGGAACCGTTTGAAAATTTGTATGTTGACCAAACTTGGCATAGATGTTTTTCAGGTGATTCTGAGTGGATTCCGAGTTGCCTTCCGGGGAGGCACCTGTCAGTTAGCTAGGGTAGGGGAGAGAAACTTGATTTCGCCTAAAAATTTACTTATTATCAAATAAATTTATATTTATCAAATAACTCTGTTTTTTATTGTATGTAGGTAATGCGTTATTTTTTCTTTTAGAAATGAATTCCTCGTTCTCTAGTTATGCGAAAACGATACCAAACTTACCGTTTTATTTATATTTAAGTGGATTTTCAGGTGAAATCAAGTTTCTTTTCCCTCCCCTCGCTAACTGACAGGTGCCTGGGAGGCAACTCGGAAATCTATTCAGCATCACCTAAGAAACATTATGTGCCGAGTTTGGTCAACAAAATTTTAGTAACTATTTGTTACTAGCTTTGCCCCGCGGGTTTACCCGCGTAGTTCCCGTTCCCGTGGGAATACCGGGATAAAAAGTATCCTATGTGTTAATCCAGCTCATAATCTACCTATGTTCCAAATTTCAATCCAATCCGTTCAGCCGTTTAGGCGTGAAGAGGTAACAAACATACACACTGACACACATACACACACACAAACTTTCGCTTTTATAATATTATTAGGATGAAAATGTGATATCAAAATAATGACTTTGACATAATTTTGCTGGTACGCCAACTATCAATAGTAAAGAATTTTTTTTTTCGTCTACAAATGTCATTTATAAATACCTCACTGTAGTATTGTAACCAGCGAAATTAACAATATGCACTAGTCTTTACAATGCTTCTACGTTACGTAACATAGAACATTTGTTACCAGTAACATAGAAGTAACGCTTAAGTAACGTAGAAGCTCGATTTTCAAGATTTTTGCAGGTTATAATTTCTAAATTAAGCCAAATTTGGAATAAATCTATAAACTATCATCTACATTATCCATTTCGACACATAGTTTTACGTAAACAATAGTTATAAAGTCGATATTTACCTTTAATATCACCAAAAAACTCTTTTGATTTTCGCTGCCGAAACACACAACATGCACTTGTCACAAATGGTAACGAATAAGATGGCGTCTTTTTACTTTTTTTCTTGGCCCAAAAACTCAGTGTTGCCATAATCATTCCCAATTTCTACCAAAAATTACATTTACATGCTTGTGTCTCGAAATACCGGTAACGAAGAAAACAGTAACGTAGAAGTGAAATAAAGGAGACAAATGTTTAAATGTTTATAAATCACTGATAATGCAGGTTTTCAATGGTTTAAAACCACTTTCTTGTGTCTCAACTATCAGACAATTGGATTCAATTAAATTTGTTCAGTAGACTCATTAAATAAAAAAGTAAAAATACCGACAAGTAAGTAACCTACCATCAAAGACATCGCTTTTTTATCTAAAATTAGGGCTCTGAAATATTCAGATTGGCGTTTCAACATGATGATTCACCAAAATCCGCTTAAAACTATCCTAAAAGAAAAAGAAAAAGCTGAAAGAAGTTATTTATGAGATCAGTATTACAGTTTATCTGGTATTTTCTGTTTTATTTTATGATGAACATTAGAGACAATTTTCTTTTTTTAAAAGTGGCAAAATCCACGGCCTCACCCATGTATATTCTTTGCCATTAGTTTGTGGTGCAAAAAGAGAAGTATGAACAAAATCAGTCAAGTGCGAGATATAGTTTAGAATTATGAAGATTCAGTTAAACAGATGCGAGGTCTACTGTTCGAAGAACTACTAGTATTAAGGGGGTCCTTGAAACTGTACTTAATTTTTTAGGGGTCCGCGAACTGAAAAAGGTTAAAAAACGCTTCTGTAGAGCAACAAAAATGCTAGGTGTACCTGCCTACTTTATTTTATACCAGACTTTTCAGAATTAAAAGAGTAGGTAGAAAAGAATCCAAAAATTTAAGGCCGCTGCATACGTAACGAGATAATACCGGTCCGAGGACGGAGCGTGAACGGGAACGGGACGTGACTGCCTCGTTCGAGACGGGAACGTTTTCAATGCATACGTACCGTAACCGTCATTCGGATCTATCTGTTGTGAAGAAGGAAAGGTGGATTTTTAATTTCGAAAATTGGCTTTAATTGCTATTGTTCTAGATGACGAAGTAGTTACAAATGTCCAACACTACTTTTCTCTCCGCAACGAACGGAGTGACTGTGCATATGTAGCAGAAATCGGACGGGACGGGGCACGTGCCGGGCGGGACGTGCTAAACATCGTTGGCGAAGATATTTTTCCCGTTCCGTCAGTGCCACGTTCCCGTCCCGTCCGTGTCTCCGTGACATATGCGCTTCCATATACATTTTGTATGAAACGATATTTCTGAAATTTCCCGTTCCGTCCCGTCCGTGAAAAAGCCGTCACGTATGCAGCACAAGTAGCGGCACGTAAGTTTAGCGCTGAGGGTACTGTGTCATGCGCAGCTATCCCCTCCACACTTCGCCCAGCGCTAAACTTTCGCAAAATTTCTTCTGAAAGACTAATTCTAAAATTGAATACCTATATAGGTATATTACCTACCTATTGTACTTCATGTCATAGAAGCTTCTAAAGACACCGACAAACAGAATGAGCACTAGGATATATTTTCCTTTTTGATTAGAAATCCTGAATTAGCTTTCTTAGTGGTCAGTCTCGTAGAACGTGCCAAAAAACCTAAGTCGGCCGCGTATGACCTAGCCTGGGTCAATGGCCGCTCCGACCTAGCGCGTACAGTTATATAACAAAACGGTGCATACCTATATACGTACGATCATACGAAACGGTCCTAGACATATAATTATTTTCGCGAAAAATAGCATTTTAACCGACTTCAAACGTTCACACAATTCGAATAGTTCGCACGGATTGATGTACCTATTATAGGTATCGATGTACCTAGTAGCAAAAAATATATAATAAATTGATCAAACCATCGCATCGTGTATGACCACCTTAAGACATCAGATTTTGTATGAAAAATCGCGGAGTGTCCGGGCTGTGCTAGTAGTTAATTTTCACATTAATGTTGATTTTTCAAATGTCCATCTCAATAAAATTTAAATTGTACTACCGCTGAAGTATTTATAATCTACCAAACAAAAATAATCTGCCAAGTCCGAGTCGGACTCGTGCATGAAGGGTTCCGTACTGTATGGGAGCCCCCCTTAAATATTTATTTTATTTTAATTATTTATTACTAAAGTAAGCATGCAGTTAAATATTATGTGAATATTTCAAGCATCTACCAGTTACCATTATTGATATCGAGCGAAAAACGGCTAAAAATGTAGATTTGTTGTATGAGAGCCCCTATACTATTTTTGTTCTATTTTTAGTAATTGTTTTTATAGCGGCAACAGAAATACATCATCTGGGAAAATTTTAGCTTTTTAGCTGTAGCGGTTCATGAGATACAGCCTGGAGACGGACAGACAGACGGACAGCGGAGTCTTAGTAATAGGGTACGGAACCCTAAAAAAGCAATTATTTATCAACATAGTTTCATAATTGGCAGAGTACTCGCGTAACATACTCGTACATACGAAAAAAAAATTTGAATTGTGAACCTCTTTTTTTAAGTCAATTAAAAAGAATAAGAATCCCACCCTCGCCAGCCTACAAACCGAGCTAGCCTATATTTTTAGCTTATTTTACTTCTCTGAGTATATTCTCTATATCTTATTATGTGAAATGATGCTGTTTCGTACCAATTTGTCTGGTATTCGTTCATCTAAATTGGACTGTGTACGTCAATTTGCTTTGTGTCTAGTTTTGGGTCAACTCGCTTAAACTGACTGGTCATGGACGCTGTCACGACTGAGAAAAACTGTGGAGAGGATAGTAATAGTGTAGTCGATATGATTACGGGAGGGAAAGAAGGAGGGCTACGGCAATACCCTTCATATTACCGTAGGTATCATATTTTCAGCAGTAGGGCGTCCACAGCCAGCTGTGATTAGGATTCCCCTATGTATTTGGAAGATGGGTTGGAAGCTGCATCCAGCGTGTTCCTGCTATCTTGATTAGACTATCATCGGTCTACTGTGTCGGTGGACGTCCTATGTTGCGCTTGTTACGTGGTCTCCATTCGAGACCTCTACAGCCCGATATATTTACGAACTATTTGCCCTGCCCACTGTCACTTCAACTTGCCAATTGGGCTTTGTCGGTAACTTTGTTGCGTCTACTAATGTCCTCATTCCTGATGCGGTCACGTAGAGAGATTGCGAGAATAGCTTCCGTAGCACGTTGGGATATTGTAAGCCTACTTACAAGGGCCCACAATGAAAGAAGCATAGCTAAAGCACAGCCCAAATGCACCTGAAGTCAGAATTTAGGTTTATGACTACGATAAGTTTCTCTGTTTCCAGAATCATCATCGTCTCATCGTTTGTCTATTTTTAACCGACTTCCAAAAAGAAGGAGGTTCTATGTGTGTGTATGTTCATCGATAATTTCGCCAATTCTGAACCGAATCGATTTTTTTTAGTTCCAAAGGGTAGGTATACTCCCAAGGTAGTCCCATTTAAATTTTACAGAAATCGGCGGAACCGTTTTTGAAAAATCAACAATATAATGTAAACAATTCGAGCGAAATATTCGAATTTTGTACACGATGGAAGGCGGTTTTGCCATTTTTTTGCGAAATAATTATAGTAAATAATAATAAATAATTATTATCAATTATAGTTTATCAAATAAATATAGTTTATCAATTGCCCATTAGTTTTCGAAATTAAAGCAGCTCAAATAGCTGAATTTTCAGAATGTGCAAATTTAATTAACACTTGATCATCGACAAAACGAATTGAGCCAAGCAGTAGAACCACGGGGGATAAACGAAATTATCAAGTTGCAAAAAACTTAGTTTATAGATACCTACATCCAAAGAGATACAGTTATTGCGAGAAAAGATCAACACCACAAAGAGTTCAAAATATTTTCGCCTAATGACTATGATGCTGCTGTGACATTTCTAGAGAGAATGAACTCTGGCTATAATTTTGACCCTAAATTAAAATGCAGCAAAGGCTGCAATAAACTTAGGCAAAGTAGTAGTAGTAAAAAGTCAACAGTTTCAGGAGGTTTGACACCTACTACGCTTGCTATGCTATTGAACCCTCCGAGCAGACAACGATACAGAAAGAAGGGGTCTAAAAACTGCCTCACACGAACTAAATAGCTTTAGCGATTAACGCAGGTAAGCGACCTACAAATTCCCTCCACATTCGCAACATCCGTATTGACACAAGACATGAATTACGATGGGTGCCCAAATAGTCCAAATACGATTTGGTTTGGTCGCAAACAATAGGTAGCTTCCTTAACTGCGCGCGTCTGTGAGAGGGCGGCAGAAACGCACCCCCGCGCGACCCCGGCCCGGCTCAGTGCGTCGCTCGCAGCCATCCTAGCTGCTTGTCGACTTTCGCGCCAAAAATAACGCTTCCCGGTTCAATGTACTGACAGACAAAACAGCACGCTCATCTATAAACCTTGCTTACTTTTGTGTCAATTTGCGTTCTGCGTGTTGCCAAGTGCGTTCAGTGCAGCTCGGTGGAAGTTTGTTGATAAATACGGGATGCTGAGGGGCTGGTGAGTGGTAATGGACGCATTATCGACGCGTGTCGCGGTTTAACTACAGATGTCGGCTGATTAGAACTATTGGGGTGCTTATTCTTTCAAAAGAGATTGATGCGTTTGGCGTAGATTGTTTTTATTTATCGTACCTACTAAGTATTTCATATTCATATATTGCTTGCAAAATAGATTGACATCACAATAGTGATCTTAAATAACTTATAATAAAGTACTCTATTTTCGCAGTATGCATGCAAGAATGTTATTGTTTTTAGGGGAGAACTACTTACATTATCATAATTAAATTATACATACACCATTACACAGTAATTAGCTTACAAACTATTGACCTTAGGAAAATTTTAAGACTGAAGTTTTAAGTGTTGCTTATTCTATGGTTCCGCGCAGTCTTCGAAGAGAATGGGATATTTTTTCCTTAATTCGGAAAGATCCAAAACAAAGCTTTTCATAGATCATATTTCGCACAATTTTCAAAGACATGTGAGAGAACTGTGTCACGTTAATTCATAAAAGTTATTACCTACGAGTCCGTTGTTAGCTAGAGAACTATTTAATTTGAACGTGAAATAACAACGAACTCAGGTCGTGACCCTGGTCAAACCGCGAACTAAGCCAATGACCTGGTTAACGTCCGGTTACGCTAGCTGGGTTCAGGTGCTTTGCAGTTATTACGTTCGTGATAAAATTAAGTAAGTAGGTACTAATTCGAAAACTAACAAATATTTGTCCGTTAATAAGTTATTTAGTAATTTGGGAACAGTTTAACTAAATTTAACACAGGTGTTACTCACACTTTACTAAGTAGGTAGATAGACGTTGTATTTGCTATGTTAAATTTTGTTAAAATGTGTAATAACCACGATAATTTCCATAATCAAATTGAGAAACTACTTAGGTACCTAACAGAAAATTATGTAACATTCTTGTATCATACAGTTTGCGTTAGTACAGATTTATAAATGTTTCAAAATTTTGGCGCCCAACATGGGGCACATTTATGTATTTGTTTCTATTAATTGTGTCTAAAATTGTACAATAGAGTTTATCTAAAAACTTGTAATAAAATAATAGCTTGTTTTATAATAAAACTATATTCATATCTAAAAGATTTCGATTAACTACCCCATTAATAAAATGTGGCGCCCAACGTGGGACAGAACCGATTCCATTAAGCTGATTGATTGGATATCAAACAATTTATTGGAATACTCAGTTTCATTCTGTATAACAATTCATTTCCGTTATTGCCACAATTATTATATTTTATTCGTATTTGGTTAGTTAAGTGGACCGATAGAATTCAGCGCAGAGTTTACGTAACATTACATCGCGTCATGGAATCGGTGCTATTCATCTCGCCTGATAATGATGTTGCTTCTCATTTTTTAGAGTTCAAAAGATCTTACTTATACTCATAAATGGTTTGAATATAATATCTACGTATTGGTAGATATTATTTTCAAACCTAGTAGTAATATTTAATTTTAAAAGAAATTTATTTTCGATTTGATGTAAAAAAGCCGCTAACAGAGAACCCGACGGACCTAAGTTACTTCCACTCGGTCTTATTGAAAATATTGAAGAAACTTATCTTTAGCAATGGACGACCTAACACTGTAGATTATAAAATTGAGTGCTTAACGTAATTAAATCAAAATTATTCTTAGCTAATGATTAAATTATAAATTAAATAAATCAAACGAAATAATGTCAGAGTAGTTACCTACTCGTATGACAGTTATCTGACGCTCTACAAAAATGATGACGTCTTTATCAAAACAAACGCGTCCTACGTATTCCGATATTTCAGCCGCCAAATTACGCAAAGCAATGTCACAGTAAACTGAAGATACAGAACCTAAGATTTATACAATGCGCGCTCCAACAACATACACAGACATCGCTCATAGACAGGAAGTATTGGAATACGCTGGAATAGTTACCCCCTTCGCACACGTAGGCGTAGCGTAGTTGTATCGTAAGCGTCACGTAATACGCGCGTACGACGAGAGCAATACGAGCGCGTACATGTTCAAACAAGTCCGCACACGGAGCGGTGCTGCAGACTGCTGCAGCGTATCGTAGGAGGCATTTACCCCCTTCGCACATATAGGCGCGTATTACGATACGACTACGATATACGACTAAGCTACGCCTACGTGTGCGAAGGGCCTTAAAGTGCTAAAAGCCTGTTGCCGCACTGTAACATTTTATTAAATTTGTGTTTCTATCAGTGATAATTAGTGAAAATTGTGGTGTTTCGTTGATTATGAGCTAATTTACGTGCATGAGTGTATCATGTTGTTACCAAAACTCCATAGACGCCTCCAGTAAAGTCTCCACTGCTTTACTTAAGTATGACTTGGACTTGACCGAGATTTTATTGGACTATGACGTGACTACGACTGACTATTTTGACAAAATATTATAAAAAATTATTTAAACTTGACACTGGCAAATGCACAACAATGCGACGCCAAAACATAAAAGAAGAAGAAGCAGTCTAGCTTGGTTGACGGCATGTAGATTCTTGTTTGATCTATAATGTTGGCTTGATAGTGGTTGTTTTAACTGTTTGCTAATATGGGCCCATACTTACATGCCTGAATTAATTGTTTTTTTTTAACTGTCAAAATGCTTGACTCAAGCAAGAATCTACTTGCTTGCCCTTGCCACCAAGATGCTGAAAAGTCTCTGAGGCTTTGATGCCAGCTTCCTAGAAGATGTTTTGATTATATAACCTGAGGTTAAGGGGCTAACTCCTTTATACTTTTTAGCTCGTCCGTAAACAGGAAAATTGGTCAAATACCAAGGTTTGAATTACAGACACCACGGTACACATATTTTCCTATCGACATAACGTAAAGAATGTTATGACGTTACAATTAAAGAAAAACTTTTATAGTAAGTTTAAGTAATAATGATGGAAATAGAAATGTATTTCATGCCAAATTCTTGAAAACAAATCTTACTTTGGGGCACGTACGTACGTAACGTAACCAACGTAATGGTAACGCTCGTGTTTTTTGTAAAGATTTAGGTACCCCGCGGGACAGGTGCAACCAAATAAAACCTTAGAAAGAGACATACCTAGGCTTTGCTTCTGCAATTACCGTTTAGTGACGTTGTAGGTAGAGACTAGAGCGATATGTAGGTATGAGTGGATGGCATAACTCACGCATGAGTGATTCTCCGCCCCGTTAGCCGGGGCCCGGGGCGTCCGCGTCGCTGCCTGTGGGTTGGGGTATTTTTAAACCAGGGATTATTCTACACGTAACCGAAATTCAGGATTACTGGCTTATTTTGAATTTAAATGTTATTTAAATGTCAGGAAGAGGGTACTTGTGTGTCCAATACTCTTACATTAGTAGCACTTTGATTGACATCTTACACTACTAGGTACTTAGGACATGATTTACTTACTAATGATCTTCATACCTGAATTACCTGTTAATAAAATTGTTGTTGTTCTATGCAGACAATATTTTTTTAGATTAATATCACCAAACTATTAAAGCAGGAAAATTGCTACATAAAATAAAATAAAAACAATCAAATTCACCCAAGTACCTACGTAAAAAATGGTGAAGGAAATAACCGCGAGGCTTTTCACGTTATGACCGTACTTTGACCAACATCAAAGATCATCTTCAAAATCTGGCCGAATTCCGGCCCAAGAATTTTTCAAATAAGGAGCTCCTAATCCACTTTGCAGCCTCTTCACCAAATTGCATTTTCCGTCATTCAAATTTTCTCTCTCAACACTCTAAATTTTCGCCACCTGCCTGCCCAAACATTCGCCACTCAAATTTTAACTTTTCGGCTTTAGAAGAGTTTATATAACGAAATTTCAGACACCCTAGAGCCTTTATTGTGTTGTTGAAGGAATATGGACGTTAAACCGATAGTTTTAAAGTGGTTTTATTGAATCGGAAGGGTGTAGGGCTCGCCCCTGCAGGGTGAACGACCCTGGAGCCTCCCCGTCAGCCCTGTGTTGCGCAACATGTCCGTCTGTCTGTCAGCCGGCAAGCCACCCGGTAATGGTTGCAAACTGTAATTGCCTGTCTACATGCCGGTGAAATCTTTATTTATTACTCACTTGCCTTTTAGGGTGCCACCTTTCACAGATCCTTGTTCTAAAAGATTTATAGGTAGAGCCAAGAGGTAGCGCAATCGAGAAAAGCTCATCAATCAAAATTCCCAACGTCTGTACTTGTTTTCTGTCAGATCAAATATAGAATTGAAGTGTCCTGAAGTAACGTGGTACTTAATACGTGACTTGGCAATTTGCCAGTTGCTACTTAAACATCTCTTACATAAAAACTAGTATGCCATAAAATAAATAAAATTCTTCCATGAAATATACTACATATTTCTATCTACGTCTTCATTATTTGTTCAAATCATTCAGATTTTTTATTTGTTAGAACATGGTAGGTACAGATAGTACACAAGATGAAGATAATCATTCTGACATAGACTGCCGCTGATCGACATAAAACTTCAACATGAAAGTACCTACTAAAGCGTCGTGAAATAGATAACTTTTATTATATTTGTAAAAATTATCTTTTTCACGCAACACTTTAGTACTGGACACGGCTATTTTAAATCAAAAGATGTCGATTTTAAAACCGCATTTTTAACCGACTTCCAAAAAGGAGGAGGTTCTATGTTCGTCTATATGTTTTTTTTATTTTTGTATGTTCATCGATAATTTCGCCAATTATGAATCGAATCGAAAAAATATTTTTTAGTTCGAAAGTGTATACTCTCGATGTGGTCCCATTTAAATTTTACAGAAATCGGCTGAGCCGTTTTTGAAAAATCAACAATAATGTAAACAATTCGAGCGAAATATTCGATTTTTGTACACGATGGAAGGCGGTTTTACCATTTTTTGCGAAAAATAATTTTAAGTTGAGTTTTACTAAGTAAAATTTACTTCAACGGCGGCTTAAAAAAAGGTTTTAAGAAAAAGTCGAGATCTTTAAAACCGTCTTTTATAGTCGAAGTCGTAATATTTTATAAGTCGATCAGGGGCTGTAAAGACCTTCGAGTACCAAACGTAGGTATTGTAGGTACATAAAATGTAGAAACACGCGTCATCTCGCGACACTGATTAATGGCGTCAGTCCTAATCGCAGCAGACGTACAGCTTCAGAGCAACAGTCCCTAATGGGCGCGATCAGTCGTCGAGGTGTTCGATACTTACCCACTACCCCGGGAGGGGATTTGATTTATCGCAGATCTATGGGGGAGCCGGGGATGGCCATCGGAATGACTCAACTTTTGCTCCGTCGCCAACGACGAAACTTTGAAGCGAAGAAAGATTATGTCGTTATCCTCCACTTAATAACTTTGAGATTTAACAGTGAATTTAAGTAAAGTTCCGTGCAGGTGCATCTTGTCGCTTTATTTCTAAAATCTTTTGACGAAGATACAGTCGATTTTAAAATAGTGCTTAAATTTGACTAACCTATAGCTTTTTGAAGTTTGAAGAAAAGAATATATTTGAACGTAATTATTTAGCAAGATTTGAAAGCTTCCTGTCTGCACAGCTTTTCCGGGAATCTCAAATGAAGGACTGGGATTAAAAACTCGTGCATAATTAAAATAATGGCATCGGAGCCCCCGGCGCCCTCGCGCGGAGCCCGGGGGCGGAACACCCGAATATCAGTTTAATGAATTGACGTAATTGCGGTGCACCGCGGTTCTAGAAAAGCAGTAATGACATGACACTAATGACTGTAGATTAATATTTGATTATGAAGAGAACTTTTGAGAGATTTTATAATTTCTTTGAGTGCTTGATGTTATTTGTAACAATATCCATAAAAACATTCCAATCCAAGTCACTCTCCTTAGTTGCTTTTGTTATCCCTGCAACTAGGGTCTCAGTTTAAAGCGTTGGAACGTTTAATTGTTTTGGTCACTCTTTGGACAACGTCCCTTCTGCTTCTGTGGATTACATTTCGTCGGAGATAACTATGCTTATCACAGTATTTTATGTTACGGACGTTGTCAATTCTTTTACAGATATTTAGTCCACATATTTAAATGATTATCGCTTCGAGCAAATATATACAGAGCCACAGTCCCTAAGTGAAAGTAGTAAAAAAATGTCCGAGTGTCGTCATACATACCGACTTAGATATTTACATGAAATAATTCACAATCAATCAATCAAAAATTTTTATTGACATAAAATAAGGTACAGGTAAAGTAATGAAGCCTCTGATTCCCGAACTAGCCAGGGCAATGACCCGTTTTCTCCAATCTCGTCGATATGTCACCTAATTAGTGCTTGTAACCGAGCACTTTGGCATCGCTCGGCGTTGTAGTCGGCTTGCAATCTCCTTACGACTAACTAAAAACTCTGCCCACTACATAGCTTGGGCAGAGTTTTGGCTCGGACACTTTTTTGCACGATTATGACTCTATGTAGATATTTGTTCAAAGGATTATCGGTATTAGTTATCTCTGCTCGTTCCACTTATTCACGGGTTGAATACATCACCTCCGGCCCTGTCGCCTCCCGCCTCGGTTACATGTGAACCGGCGTCATTCTGTATTCCTACTGATTTCAGTGAATACGCCCGATAGCGCTCTTTGTCATAAAATTAACCGCACAAAACACTATCTGGGATCTCCGACAATGCCGAATGGCGCACAATACGCCGTAAATCAGGGCCTGTATTGTGGCAGACTCGCAGACTAGGCTACATGGCTACAACAGCAGGTATGTAGGCTGCGTAGCTGTACCTATTGTCTCATCTGTAATCGATTGAATTAGTTTACCAATTTTTCCATCTACGATTCTTTTGCTGGAAGTTGATTAACAAAACAAGTAACTTCTTGACCTTGCGTTGAGTGAGAGAGTAGAGTAACTACTAAAGGAAAGCAGCTATATTTTAGTTATTAAGTTTGTCAAAAGCTTTTTCATCATTGTAAATATTATGCTCGTTGTTTTTCTGATAACATTTTAGATTGAACTCGTTTCAAATAAATCATCAGGGAAAAGGAGCCAAATCCCTTCGCATTTAGCATGAAGTAAGGAATACAAGTGACGCAAATCTCTTCCTTCTCGACACGATTGTCGCCCCTGCTTGGCGCGGCGTGTCTCAGGGGTGCCTTCTGGCACCTGCGATATTCCCCGCTATTGAATATAGAGCGTGTGTTTGCAAATGCAATTTGCACAAGTGTCGACGGAAGCCTTGTGGGGCGCGCTGCTTGTAACGGGTGGGAGAGATATCTCTAGTGTTTTTTGAAAATAAGAATTTTGAAATGATGAATCAATTGGGCTTTTTTTAGAGAGACGTTGTTTTTCTTTGTTTTCGAGGTTTGAATACGTACATACTTGAAATTTTAATAGGTTGAATGGTATTTTAATTCAATTGTTTGAATTATCTGTCTATCATAACATATTAATCCATTTTAACTTCAAAGCCTTGTGAAATGCAAGTGAAATCAGAGCCAGCTTAACATAAATATAATCGAATTGTCGGATTATGGTATTTATTTGTACTCAGTAAGATGTATGTTATCAAAACAGCTGTACTACTACGAGTAACTATGTTTAAGAGGAAAGCTGAGCGCCAAGGAATTTGAGAAGTAGGTATTTGGCTAAACTATTGCTGTCGCGATGCGCCCAAGCCAGGGAGCTTCTATGTGTGGTGTGATGCAATTGTATTTGTGTGTGTGCCAACTCCGCCCGCGCCCTTCCCGCGCCCGCCCGCGCTCCTAGCTCAGGCGGACGGCTGGTGTATTCTTTTGAATTGTAGCAAAATATGGTAGGTACATAAGCTCCGTTTTTTTGGGATAGCGCATAGCAAACGAAAACCTTTATACTGAATATTTTTTATCGAATTAGAAAGCTACATTATTTTTTTTACACATATAGGCGAAGTAGGTATATTGATTTTAATTTTCTTTCGAATAATATTTTTTGAAAAAACCTTATAAATAGCCAACTTTACACAATTGACCTCAATCCAAAAGCTGCGAACAAAAATAGCTATTTAACTAATCGATTTCTGTAGGCGCTGCATAATACATACTGAAAATTCTACCAAATACCTAACTTAAGATATACGAAATAACTTTTTTTAAGGAAACCACGCACATAACTCTTCAACAGACAATAAACAAAGTGTAAAATCTTATTAAAAACAAGCTTTTATTTAAATTAAATAGTCCAAAAAGAAGAATCTAAACTTTAAAATTAATTCAACCTATAAATTTTCGAATATTACACAATTTTAGGGGTATAAAATCTTTCAAGTGATTTAGGTACGTAATAAATAACAGATAGCTTCAATATCTGCTTCAAAATTGCGTTGCATGGTTTAACCCAAAAAAATATATTATTTACATACATACATTGCAAGTTAAACATAAACTTGTAAAAATAAACTTGAGAATCGGCTCGGAAAAATCGAATATGTGAAGTAATTAGTACCTATTTTTAAGCCCTTGAATTACCTAACAGTTTTAAATTTTGCTAATTTTATAATAGTTGTTTCTACCTAATTGATATTGTATTACTTAAGTTTTGTTTTTATTATTATTTTTGAATTTTATGCATTGTGATTATTTGTGATACAATTGTAAATTTGACTTGCCTAGTGTAACGTTTGTAGTTATAAGGCCAATAAATATATCTTATCTTATCTTATCATACACGAATCGCAAATCCCCTTCTTTTTGTAGGTCAGTCAAAATGAAAGGTTTCTCAATTCATCATAATCATTTCTGTCACGTGACATCTACTGGTGGATACACGATACCTGTTTACAAGGTCGTGTTTTACATAGTGAAGGAGGTTTCAGAGGTGTACCTACCTATGACCTACACGTTCGTTATTATGAACAAAGTTTACTATGTTTACTATATTTTGTTACAAATTCATATTTTTTAATTTATTAACTATGCAATTTTTGTCATTTTAAGTTTTGATATTGTAGCATTGTTCAGATTTATATTGAATGATTATCGTTTTGTTTTTACAATTTAATATTTAATCATTTATTTAAATATATAATTTAATTAATTTAACTACAGCTATTTTAAGTTATTGTAATTTTAAGATAATTATGCTTTGCTTTAGCTAAGCTGAAATTTTAAGGATATTATAATTATAACTACAATTGTAATTGATTTGGATTGACTTGTATCTTGTATTTTGATACCAATAAAATTATATGAATATGGGTCCAGCTGCGGATTTCGTGAACTAAAAATCAGCTGTTCCATACAAAACTGCAACTTGGACTCGAAAAAATGTATGACACGATTGGTTTTTTTCTCGAATTTCGGTTTGACCACATATATTAAAAGTTGTTCATAATAATAGTCCGAATCACCTCCTTTCGGCTTAGTACACCAGTTCTGGATAACCCTGTATATCTGGACATATAAAACTTCTTGCCTTTTATATTGTAACTATTCCCGCATATTCATTGCGCGAGTAGTCCAGTAGTATAAAAAATAATTAAGAATTCAATTAAACAGATGCAATGCTTACTGTTTGGAGAACTGCTTGTCATACTTAGGTTCTACTTTGAATAAGTTTAAAAAAGTTGAAACTATTAGCAAATTAAAGCAGCAGTGGGTAGCACACACCATATAAATACAGGATAGAACATCCACAAAGTACTACACACTTTTCAGCAAAACTCAGCGGATAGCCAAGTTAAAATGACAAAGGGCAAGGCACATAGTTCAATGTACGGATAGCCAATGGGGCTGTTTTCTCGAATGAATCTCACGTATAATTCGCGCCACACAAGTCAGCGGATGGAAAGTTAGGCGCAGAACGCTGCGCAATAGGCAAAATATAGGTATGTGCAGGAGCCAGATTATTTATTTTGTTGTATTTGTAATGTGACTGATTATGTGTTTTTTAATTATTAAATGTTGTGTCTTTGATAATTTAATAATTTAATAGAACGTTTTTCGCTTAGGTAAGTGGACTAAGGATAATTATATTTATACGTTACAGTTATTACACGATTTTAGAGAGCACGTGATTTTCCTGATTAGAACTATTATTTCGCTTTAGGCGCAGAATTCTAAGAATGGAACATATTTTAAAAAATGCTCAATTTTACGAATGTCCAATTCTCACAATGACCAATTCTTAGAATGCTCAATTCTCAAAATGGCAAAATAATTTCAAATAGAAAAAATCGGCCAAGTACGAGTCAGACTCGCGCACGGAGGGTTCCGTACTGTATGGGAGCCCCCCTTAAATATTTATTTTATTCTAATTTTATTATTTATTATTGAAGGGAATATAAAACTAAATATTCTGTGAAAATTTCAAGCATCTACCTGGTACAGTTATTAATATAGAGCGAAAAACGTCTAAAAATTCAGGTTTGTTGTATCTGAGCCCCCCTTAAATATTTATTTTATTTTGTTTTTAGTATTTGTTGTTATAGCGGCAACGGAAACATATCATCTGTGAAAATATTAGCTGCCTATGCATGGTTCATGAGATACAGCCCGGTGACAGACAGACGGACATCGAAGTCTTAGTAATGGAGTCCCGTTTTTCCCTTTGGGTACGGAACCCTAAAAACACATTTTCATTTAAAAAAAACACCGGTAATTAAAGCACAACCTCTTTAGGGCAAAGTTAATAGGTTTGAAAAGAACAACTTTTACTATGGGAGCAACTAACTCCGCATTGGCGATAAAAAACCAGCTGTTCCATACACTTTGTCCATTATCAACGGACTTTTTCTATGGTATAGTTGATATTTCTCGCGGATTCGGCTCTGGTCGGTCCCATAGTAAAAGTTATAATGTCCTTAACTCGCAAACGGAGGTTGTTTTAGGTACCGGTAAGCCCTTACATGTATATAAATTGTATTTTTTTTAGAAAATTCCTAATCAAAATTATGTTGCCATTTTGAGAATTGGGCATTCATAGAATTATGCTTTCGTAGAATTGAGCATTCACAGATTAGTTGGGCATTAAGAGAATTGGTTATTCTGCGCCTAACTCATTTAGATGTCTGCGGATACAGCACGATATTCTGTATAATCGCTGCAATATGTCGCAGCAACTAAACGCCTATATTCCATACATAAAATCTTTTCTTCAAAAGTAACAAACAACAACGGTCAAATCACAGGATTTGAAAAATAACTAATCTTTTTAATAAACATCGATATCGATGGACATCACTAGAGCATCGACAAAAATATCGACTATTACTACATCCCTAGTGCTTGTGTACGTATAGGTTTGAACCTCCCTCACCTCGACCCTACCCCCGCATCGTGCGATAGGGACAATTATTGCAGCTCAGAGCGATTTATACCTACAAAAAACATGGCGAGACAACGTTTCGTATTACGCTGTTTTCTTCTTCAAAAACAAGATCAATCAAGTGTTTTTTATGTCAAAATTTTAAAAAAACATGTGTTCATGATCCTGTCATTTTATATTTCGTTAGATATTATTTAGTCTCTTCTGGTAGGCCTCTAAAGACGTCAGTAATAATGGTGATTTTTTTTGTGATATTGAAGGGTCGTATTTTGCCTGATAATTAATTTATCAAGAAAAAGAAAAGACAGGGTAGTCTAAACAGCTAAATTTAATTTTATGACAAAAAATTGAGGCTCTAAAAGTATTTTCCAGGAAGAAAACAGCGTAATACGTTTGTATGGAAAATTACAGACCATCCTTCCTCTGAACTATAGACATTAAAGTTACTCTTCAGTGTTGAAATTCTTATATAAGTAGACATATCTATCTCCATATAAAAATATTACGCTATAAGTATGTAGGTGATATGTAGGTATACAAGTATTATCCGTGTAGTCTAGAATAAATCATAGTACTCGTATTCCTACATCGTGCTCTGTAGAAATAATCGGCCAAGTACGAGTCGGACTCGCGCACGAAGCGTTCCGTACTGTATGGGAGTCCCCCTTAAATATTTATTTTATTTTAATTTAATTATTTATTATTGAATTGAATGTACAACTAAATATTCTGCATATATTTCAAGCATCTACCTGTTACCATTATTAATATCGAGCGAAAAACGGTTAAAAATTTAGGTTTGTTGAATGGGAGCCCTCCTTAAATGTTAAATTAATTTTGTTGTTAGTATTTGTTGGTATAGCGGCAACAGAAATACATCACATGCGAAAATTTCAGCTTTCTAGCTATAACGGTTCATGAGATACACCCTGGAGACAGACAGACAGACAGACGGACAGCGGAGTCTTAGTAATAGGGTCCCGTTTTTACCCTTGGGGACGGAACCCTAAAAAACAATTCATTTAACGCTTCAAAATTATAATTATCCTTGTAAATTTTTCCTTGATTAAAAAACCCTCACAAACTCATACGCGATACGGTACGAATGCTCACATTTGTATGTTGTGGTGGTACCTATAGCTAGCTAGGTATAATGAGACTCGGAGTCTCATATATTCCTTGTCACTGAGCCTCGGATGTGGGTCACAATATAGGATATAAAAGAAACCACTGGAGGTATAAAACTGTGTAATATACAACCACAGATTCTGAATTTACGTATCTCTATGTTAAGGCACGTCTAGACAATATAACCGTGACGTCATTACTACTACTACGCTATATTATCGGCCGGAATCTTCTTCTTCTTTGTGTCGATTGTTCCATATTGCTAACAACACAAGTCTTGCCCAGTGGTTAGCGACTGCTACCCCAGGAGGACAGGCTTCCAATATGTGATATGTCACTCGGACTTCAAGTGTTTGGACACTGGCGACAGGACAGGAGGTGATCCATTGTCTGCACTGCTCCACAGCGGCACAGTCACACCTCACAGAGTCTGCGTCCGAGAAACAAGGAACTGCAGTATAGGACTACTGAGAGCCGCCTTGTGATTGGAAATCTCAGTCAGTAGGTTAGATAATTGGAAGGCGAGCTGGTGAATGCAAGACGCTTCGTCCTAATCCTGTTGGAAAACTGAAGGGATAGTAAATGCATTATGATGATAAGAAGCACTGAACTTTTATGAGCCGTATGGCGAATAGGCTCCAAGCTCCTGAAAATCGTGGGTCGAACCTGGACACGATTAGCACAGAACCGAGACAAATGGCACCGTAAGAGAGAGGCCTATTCCCAGCAGTGGGATAGAGAAGGCTGCGGATGATGATGATGATGGCGAATAATTTTATTGCGCGGGAAACATTGTTACAATGAGGAAAAAATACAATAAAATTGTTTTTGAACAAATACGAGGAATACTATTTACCTACCTACTTCCGCGGTCTTTAGGTATTGTATACTCTCGATCTGGGTCAAAATACTGGTTGCATTTTATTTTACTTAATGCAAAATAGGGCTACATTTGGCCACCGACTCGCCTGATGGAAAGTGAAGTTGTAGCCAAAGATGGAGTATGTAGACCTAGAAGATACTTATTTACTTGATTTAAGGTAATTTTAATTAAACATAGGAATCTAGCATATCCCACTTCAATTTAAACTCAATTTTACAACAAAAAAATCTGTGACAATAATTAATTTATTACTATCAGCCTAATAACACTCCGTCTTATATCTTCAACTAAATTACACAATACCCCTTTCTATTAGAAATTTAAGAACTTCCATCGTGCATATTCCATCAGTTCAGTCATTATGCGAGTGCCGTCGCGGCACATCATCTGTCTTCATGGCGGGGGAGCGTCGTTTGGGCTGACTCTACGACTCTCCGGCGGCACCAGATACATTGCCAGCTTAATCTGGGACAGTTAGCTTAAAGGCCGCGCCACACAAGTTGGCGGCTACAAGCTGCGCAATAGCCAATCAACGTGCGGCTTTATGTGAGCTTCAGTCAGGATTGGATATTGCGCAGCTTGTAGCTAATTTCACATCCGCCAACTTGTGTGGCGCGGCCTATACCCGTGCTACTTAGGTACAACCCGATCACAATTTCTGTGCACCTGACTTCGTGACGTCATATCGAATTTTCGGGACGTATATACATTACCGGACGTCTAGTATACCGTCCGGACGTAAATTATTATCGGGACGTGTATCGGCAACGAAGATGCCAACCGTACTGTCGCACCGGGGAGTGCGCGGAGAGGTGACAGGGGAAGCGGGAGAGGCGCCGCATTCCAGGAGGTGCACAGATATTCTGACCGGGTTATAAGTTTGCACTTCGCGCGCTGCAAAAAACCCCGGTAGGTTATCAAACCAAACTCATCTTATCTTACGGTTGGAGTCACGGTTAGAAGGTAAAATATTTTTTTCGAAATGAACTTTTTTGCAAACAGTACCTTCACATTGACGTCATAGCTTAAGGTCTCACGGTTTGTAGATATTGTTTAGAGGCGTACGAGTTATATTAGGTAGGTAGGGTAGTAGAGATGCGCGCCCGTGGCACTGTACTGTTTGCGAAAGCTATAATAGCTTTGCCCATTATACTGCACATTGATTCCCCAACAAGGCTGAATATAAATAACCTAAATATAATTTTTTTTTATATGAAAAACCGGATACACTCACGATAATATTTGAAACGGCCGAGCCGCTATGCGCCCGACGTGATGAGAGTGCGCGGGCGTCCGTCATCGGGGGCGCGCGTATTCCCTGATGAAGAAGTACTAAGGTAAACGTACGTAATTGCGGACGAGTCCCAGAACGCGGACGTTACTCGGTTTTTTAATTTTTGTAATTTTCTACGAAAGTTTAACTTAATCTTATGAATGACAATGAATTCTTGGTTATTTTTTAAAGTATTATTCAGGCAAAACTGTACACGTAGTGTAATAGTGTCCAAACCAAATGATCTCAAAAGTGCGGAGTCGTAAAATTTTCGTTAATCTGTTAATTCAGTAGCTGAATTTGGTGCCTACCCTTTCATCAACTTTAGTTCATTTCTTAGTTGTGTAATGTGATACGGCAACTGTGCTATTTTATTACGATACTTAGATAAATTACCCAATATTATAACCCATAATCTAGACATAATCTTGTTAATTATTTATAATATTTTTGTATCCGCCTACTGGTACTCACTAAACCCGTACTTGTCCTAATGCACGGACAATAATCATATTTTCCGTCCGAGAAGTGGGACTCATATCAGTTTTTTAATACCCGTTGTACCAAAGTTCGGATCTCGACCTTATTGCCTTGAAATAAGTCTCATTTTTCCTTGCATGTAAGAACATCGTTTTAAAAACCGTGAAAATGCAATTATTATAGTTCGATTGCGTCTTATTCCTTTTAATTTAGAATTATTTTGGACTGATTCAAGCAATAGTCGTATCTTGTCTGCTTTAGTATTGCCTACTCTTGTCTGACAAAGAAATTTTTTTTTTATCGATTTATAATATTTATTTAAAACAATATAATAATATTGAAGCATAAGCTTCAATATTTTTACATAATGTTTAAAAGATTATCTTAAGTAAAATTTTTTGTGCTTAGATTTTGATATTATGTTTTTATTGTCTATGAAACACCAAAAAAACTTTTGGTGTTTCATAGAAAATAACATACACTGGATTTGTCATAAATAAGTAGTAAATAAGTAAGTTTGTATGGGCTGGGTGGCTAGTCCTAGTGTCAGAGTTAAAATCTATCTCGTGATTCAGCCATTTTTTTTTTGACAAAGTTAATTATTATATGGATAACACAATGATCAACTATAGAACTAAAAAGTAGGGATTAAGATTATAATATAATAAAACAATTTGATTTTCTAAGTTACAACCGAATCTTCTTATACCTCTATATACATGTGATGGTGATAAATCGTTAAAATTAGAAGAAAAAATTACTACTATGTAATTTGTTCTTTTTCTGTGTGAACGCGTAATTCGTCCCGCGTGGGGTAATTTGTGCATTTCTTTTTTAAGAAAGCGTGGCTCTAGACCACTGGCACAACTGCTGCAGTGGCTTGGATGATATATGAAATGATAACGATATAGATGACGAAACTGATGACAATGGAGAAGTGTCATGCAATCTGTTAATTATTCTAGTGTTTTCTGTGATCAGCCACGAGAAAGTTGGCTATTAGTGGCTCTCAGGCTCTCGCTCAGCTCTCAAGCTCTCAGCTCTTAGTGCAAGTTACTATTTAAGTTGCAGTGAGTAATTATGAGGCCTACCATAAGTATTTCTGCTAAAACTTCAATGGGTCGTTGTTGTGTTTCTATTCAGATTTAGGAAAGCAGCTTTAGAGTGCCTGATTTCCTCCCTTTTATTCCACATATTCTGTTTTTTTTTCGTTATCACGGCGCAGGAACCTGAGAACTTCCGACGCTGTCTGCTTACAGTACAAAACACTGTAAACTTACAGTATAAAACGCCTCGTCTTCAACCTGTTTTTTCGTAACCTCTTTTGAAAGCGTTTCTGCTATGTTGTTGCCCGAGTTTTTTAGTTTCACTCTTAGATTGAATAGAGTTGCTGTACGTTTTCCGTAAGTTTTCTAGCTTTTTTTTTACCTTTACCTTGAATAGGTGGCGCATATTTGTATACTCTTGTCAGTTCACTGGTGCATCGGTGCTCATAGCTTTGTTGAAAAGATTTCTGACCTTTTTTCTTAGCATGTTTATTATTCTACTATCGGTTTTTTTTAGATCTGAAGAATTAAAGTTCTCATTTTTCAACGGGCAAGCTTTTTCATAGTTCTTTATCAAAGGCTGTATCAAGACTTCTGTCATGGTCTCTATTTCCTGCGGCAACAGTTGCGTACTTTGATCTAGCGGTTCTTCTATTTAGCTATTTTGAGTTCATTTCTAAAAGTTGCTATGACAGTTTGCTTCAGGTTCGTGCTTCAGAACCAAAGTATTTATCAGTTGCCACGCGCCACTCATTGATTGTTTAAGAGATATTGCTTGAAGCCAGTGTGATGTCGATAATTAATGCCTAAGGCGTTACGAAAGTAAACTCAGCGCCATGGTTTAATAAGTTTGAATAATGTCTGAAGATGAAGTCGAGTACTTCATTTCTTCTCTCATTTGTATTGGGACAGTCCCACACAGTACAGTGGGCGTTTGAGTCAGATCCTACTTTACTTTCTTGTACTTGTACTAAAAACATTAATTCTTCGACCGCCAGATGTTGCGCCACTTCTGTGATATTTAGGTACGAGTACGCCGTGTTCTAAAGGTTTAACTATACTACTAGGTTGTTTTAGAGACTGGTATCTAATTTAGTTACAGTGAAATCATCATTACACAAATGTGTCACCTGAGACGCCTAATACGGACCTGTGGGATATAATTATATAAGAGTACGCATTTCATTTGGCATGGGAAGACTGAACACATTACCTTGCGGATCATTATAGCCGCTTATATTGCCACGGACTAAATACGGTTCCTATACCAGTGCTATTGTGTTGACTACCTAACGTTTCAGCAATTTTTTTCATAATCTGATTATTGTTTTGTTTGAAATATTATATTTTATTGCATGTAAAGTATTATTTCTTAAATTTACGAGATCTTAAATGGCTTAAACTAAAATATCATGTAATAATAATAAGTAATAATACAATATAAAGGCAATATAAATCCTAATGTAAAGTAAATAGAGTTCTAATTCGTATAGCGTCCGGGAATTGGGACAATTTGTCCAAGATTTTAAAGTTCATACAAATAATAATACACTAGAAGGGCAATTTACATTCTAATATACAGCAAATAGAGTTCAATTTCGTATAACGTCCGGGAATTGGGACGACATTCCGCGCATTAGGACAAATCGTCCGCGATTTGGTACATTTGGGTATTTTTTTACATTTTGGATATTAATTCCTATTAAAGCTGTAACAAATTAGAAAAAGTTTAATTATTATAAAACTCAGATAAATGCCCTACCTGGTCATATTCATTTTGTTGTTGTAAGTCTATTAGTATCAGCGTAGTATTACTGCAAAGTCGGCGAAGTTCAAAAACGTCCGTACATTGGTACGTTTACCTTAACTACTCCGAAACCGGTCGGGCGCATAGCGGCTCGGCCGTTTCAAATATTATCGTGAGTGTATCCGGTTTTCATATAAAAATTTAATAATTAATCCTCACGCTAGTTTCAATGAAGTAACCTAAATATAGATAAAACCCACAACCACCAACTGAATACCCATACACCCATCGTCTATCACAAAAGTTTATCAAAACATCATAAAACGGAAACATCTTTACCTCTTTTAAACCTCTTATACCTTTGCACCTATTAAAATAAAAAAGAGACAGGATGGAATCTAGTACAGCAAAAGATCGTAACAGCATAGGACGTCACATAAAATCTGTTAGTAAAAAAATATAGTCAAACAACGAACGAAATATGTATGTCGTCTGGAAATGAGACGGCAGAGCCAGCTCTCAATCAGAGGACCGGGTTAGCACCTAAACGCGAGACGATTATCCACCGTCCCCCCTCCCATCCTCCTCTTTACCGCCTTCCCTGGGAGGACAACTATGGACCTTCAGATACATAACTTGCGAGGAACACTAGAGATGCGTGAAATTGTAGTCAAATCAAAGCTACGTACGAGTACCTAAGTACCGAACTGGCAATAGACTCATATTTAACGGCATATGGACAATAATTATTATTCGCAAAAAATGGCAAAACCGCCTTCCATCGTGTACAAAATTCGAATATTTCGCTCGAATTGTTTACATTATTGTTGATTTATCAAAAACGGCTCAGCCGATTTATGTAAAAATCTGTCCCTTTCGAACTAAAAAAGATTTTTTCGATTCGGTTTACAATTGGCGAAATTATCGATGTTCATCGTGTACAAAATTCGGATGATTCGCTCAAAATGCTTACAATATTGTTGTTTTTTTTTTTTTCAAAAACGGTTCAGCTGATTTCTGTCAAATTTTAATGGGACCACCTCGGGAGTACATCCTTTCGAACTATAATTTTTCGATTCGGTTCACAATTGGCGAAATTATCGATAAACATACTCAAAAAAAATACATACACACGAACATAGAACCTCCTCCTTTTTGGAAGTCGGTTAAAAAGAAACAATAGACCATCAGGTAGGTATATAGTTTAGGAATTGACAGCTAAAGAGATCATGTTAGCATCACGAAGTTACAGTTGAATCAAATCTGAGTTATTTCTTGGGGTATAGTGAACATAATGTGAAGAAAAAGTATCTAACAAAACTTTCAAGGCAAGAGCTAAAAAAAGATTAGGTTAACTATATATATAAAGTTGGTGCCGAATAAAATCTGAAATTTAGATTAATTTCTCATTTACTTATAAGTGAAATTGCATCTTTTTTTGAGAATAAAGTTCTCCAGCTACTTCTTAGCAATACCAACATACATTGAATGGAATACTGGACAAAAAGTTAAACTTTCGTAGTTTCAACGTTGATTCTAATTTTGATAAAATATATTTTATTACACTTTTGAAATACTATTCTGATAGTGATTTTCGATATCTCTGCGAACGTGTCCATCTTTTATAACGGACTCCAGCCCTGTCTACTAGTGTCTACCCGAGCGCTGAATAGCCGAGATTGAAGTAAAATATGACCCAAGCTTTTATAAATCCGTGAGAAGGCCAAAATCAGGTCCAGTTCCAAGGTTCCGTAAAGCGTAAGGTTCCGTTTTAACACATACACATATTTATAACTTTACTGGTAATCAGGTTTTGACTTTCTGACCGCCCTAGGTTAATTATGAGGACGCGCCCCTAATCTTTGGTTTACTGTAGGTATACTAGCTGACAATCAAATCTTTCCCCTCTTTATAATGTTGGTAAATATAGATAAATATAATTTGCCGGTGTTTTAAGTGCACTGTAAGACAACCAATAGTTGCGTAATAATTATTAACGATAAAATCGTCTCTCTTCTAACTCATGTATGTGTTGTTCTAACTTCATCAAAATGAAATGTTGATTTCTTTCTTCTTATTACATCTTTTTTGTATGAAGTAACTTCGCATCTCACTCGCTCGACCACCGACTAATTTGAGTGACAAGTCAGTGGTTCACGCGCTTCTTTAAATTAAAAATGTTATTAATTCAGTTGACAGCGCATTCAGTTTTAGTGTTTCTTCACAGCGCATTTAGCTTTCGTTTTGTCTCGGTCTAGTTGAAATATATCCATCATCATTACATACTCACATGCCTATTTAGATAGATACATACATTGTATGTATCTATCGAATTAGGCATGCAAAGACACTTCTCCGATCCTCGCGCCCTAGGCTCCAGCCTAATTAGCCTAAGGTAATCCACTTTGACACTTTGATAACTTCTTGACTGAACCGAGAACTAAATTACCTACATAATAATTATTAATAAAGAAAAAGAGCTTTAATGACTACAACAGTCGTTGGATATAGCTTTATCAAAAGATTGAAATCTCAGAAAGAAATATGGACTGTTATGGATGGAATTATCTGCTTACCGTTTTGGCGCGGAACTCTAAAATAAAATGCCTCTGGTATGTCTGGACGGAAAGGGAGAGCTAAGGTCTGCTTCTGACACGTTTGCGTTATAAACGACTACTTTAGGCATATTTTAGGACCTCTTCTAAAGAATTTTCTACTTACCTTTTCAATTCAATTTATTTGCCACTAAGTAAGTGTATGTGTACCTACTATTGTACAGTACAGATCTTAATTTACGAGTATGTTAAGTCCTTAAGACTTAACAGCCATTGTCGGGCAAAATAAGCAAAGCTCAATTATTAATTAATTAATTAATAATTGCTAATTAATTTAAGCAAAATTACATACTAGGGCGCTATATAAAGTTTCGAAATAATTTGAACTTATGAAAATCTATTGGGCAGCTGATCGTCGTAAAAATATAAATTTCATACATTTTCTACCACATATATGAAGGAATACGAATAAATCTAGGATATTTGAGAAATAATACCAAGTAAGTAAACACAAAGAAAATAAGAAATGTAAAGAAAAAAAAACCGGCCAAGTGCGAGTCGGACTCGCGCACCGAGGGTTCCGTACAAACCTGCAAGGTTTACAAAGTTCGTTCATTACGACAAAAAAAGTAATAAGTTTATATTTATTAAAAAATATATATTTTGTAATGTAACTAAAAATTTAAGGTTTTCGGAATTTTTCCTTTATGTGTGCTACAAAACGTTGCTTCATGCCAAATTTCAAGATTCTAGCCTTCTACCCTTTAGGTTTTGATTCCCTTGCGAGTACTTGCGAGTTTCAAAATTTGCGGCATAAACGGCTGTATCTTTTGATTGCGTTGGCTTAGAAGTTTGATTTTTTACAGCTTCAAGGGACAGTAGACCTGAGTAATTGATATAAATTTCAGCTTCATACCTCCACGCGTTCCTGAGAAAAAGGGTCTTGACAGACGGACGGACGGACAGACGGACAACAAAGTGATCCTATAAGGGTTCCGTTTTTTCCTTTTGAGGTACGGAACCCTAAAAACAAAAATTCTTCCTAATGATACGTGCAATAACTACCTATCAGGTTAACACGTGTTCAGGGACCACAATAAAAACAATGATTAAAGTGAGTTTATAGACAGCTATAGCGGTCGGCAGTTTCACGGCTTGTTCCATTGAAGACTTACACGTTACAGCGCCTCACAGGCATACAAATGGCAACATTACGTGGGGCAGCTCGGTAAATCCAATCGGAAACCCCAGCGAGCCGGAAGGCTTAGACCTCCGTCTAGCCCGAGGGTACATCGCAATAAGGGTTGTAGCTAATAACGTTACCATCGTAAATAACGCCGAAGCCTTTCTTATTCTAGAGATTAATTTTATTTCTAACAGACTTCCAAAAAGGATGAGGTTCTATGTTCGTGTGTATGTATTTTTTTTTGTATGTTCATCGATAATTTCGCTAATTGTGAACTGAATCGAAAAAATCTTTTTTAGTGCGAAAAGGTATACTCTCGAGGTGGTCCCATTTGAATTTTACAGAAATCGGCTAAGCCGTTTTTAAAAAATCTAATTTTGTACACGATGGAAGGCGGTTTTGCCATTCTATGCGAATAATAATTATTACGTTAAAAAGTGGCAACGTCGCGAGGGTGCAGGACTTATCGTAAAGTCTTTTACGCTTGTCAAGTAAGATTAGGTTACGAGCACTTAACTAAATAGTTAATAAGTTAAGCCTCTTATAAATTCATACATCGTTGAACTTGGCCTTGACCTCAATTCCTGAAAGCGGCTTACAATTTGAAGTATAAGTACCAGTATGTTATATTTGTGTGTAACCTCTATTTCCTCTTCCGGACTAACATTGCCTCAGTCACAACAAAATTAAACAGCGCTCTCACAGACTTTCAAAACAAACTGGACCGGTTTCCCCTCGACCACGGTAAAAAGTCCGCCGCATCTCCCCGCTGTTTTTGTTAATCAGACCAAAAAGGGGACAAACATTGTGATTTGAAGGGTCTCAGCTGAGTAGTCACATCTCTGCAAGGGTTGTCGAGGGTCTACACCGGCTACTGTAATTACCGGTGGTTAAATATTTGATGCAAAAGCGGGGCAGGTGGATGCGGACTCGGCAGTTGATCGGCCATCAAATCGCGAGTATTGGCCGGAGATGGCCAGTAATTGGATGTAAAAGGTTTTGCGTGTCCGAGACCGAATTGATTGAAATATTTATGAAGTGGTCGAAACGTGGGAGTTCTACGATCGTTTGTTGATTTAACTATTTGACAGTTAATTGACTTAAGTACATGTTTTATATTCTTTTTGAATTTTAGACTTGCTCATGTTTGGATAGTAATTGATTTCACCTTCTACTCCCTAATAATTATTTATCAAAGAAAATATTTTACTCTTAGCAGAAGAGATTTAGGAAATTAGGAGAGACCTTGAATTAAAATCAAGTCTTAAACGAAACATAAATGAAACCAAATACTTACGCTTACACAAGACATTATTGTATACTTAGGTAGGTATAAAAGATCCGGGGGACAGACAGGAATAATTCTAAATGACAATGTGTTATTCTAACTAGTCGACAAATGAAAAGTGTACTTGTCGTATAGTGGGTGTACCGGTTGTGGCCATTTGGTGTCAAAATTATTGCATTAATGATAATAATTATAAACAATGTAATACAGTCTTCCAATCGGAACTTTATGCTCTTTACCGAGCGACTCAAATGGCGGCTGCAAGCGGGATCTCTGAGGTCAACATATTGAGTGACTCACGATCTTCACTCGAACTGCTTCGGAACCCCAAAACGAGTCATCCTTTGGCAAAGAAAATAAAGGAAAACATTGGAATGATAACTGCAGATGGGAGATCTCTTCGTCTTTTTTGGCTGAAAGCACACGTGGGCACCGCTGGTAATGAGAGAGCTGATGAGCTCGCAAAGTCAGCGGCACTCACCGAAACGCCAAGAGACTACGAGGGGATCCCCTTGTCCTACGTCAAAAGCAAAATTCGTGAAGAATCAGTCCGAAAGTGGCAGGACCGATATGAAACCTCGGATAAAGGAAAAGTCACTCAGACGTTCTTTCCAGATATCGCAAATGCATATCGGGTAACGCGCGTCACAAAATTGACTCCTTTTCAGGTTCAAGCTTTGACGGGACATGGAGGAATAGCTGAATATCTGCACAGATTCAAGATCAAGAACAGCCCTGGATGCGAGTGCGACCCCGATGTCTCCGAGACGGTCTGGCACGTGCTCGTTGATTGCCCCAGATTCTCGGCCGCACGACACGACCTCGAAATAATGATAGACAGAAATCTAGTGGTCTCGGATCTCCATAAAATCATAGCAGATCCAAAAAGCAGACAATTACTTCTGTCTTTCATGGAGAGGTCGTTCAGAATTGCGGCCAAAAGAAATTCTACTCTCCACTCCAACCAACAAAACATTCCCGCAGCAACATTCCCCATCGTAACACTCCCCACTACCTTACCATCCCGCACTACCTTAACACCACAACCGACTATACCTAACATCACCATACTACCTTCCACTATAACACTTGATCCCATTCCAACACACTTAACACACACACAGATCTCATTAGATCCCACGACACAGGTCACCCTAGTGTGGGATCTAGTGCACAACTTGTTTTGTGTTAACTTTTATGAACAATAAACGTTTTTATTATTAAAAAAAAAACACAGTCCATAGAAGCGACACAGAGCGCAATCCCCGTCAGAGAATTACTACCCGCAAAAAGCGTAGCCATCGAAAAAATTCTGGAAAACGCGGAAAAGGGGGCTCCGGGGATGCGTATCCGTGGTGTGGCTCTCTTCATGGACAGCAACAGAGAAAGATTCGGAATAGGCTTTTGCAAAGTCAGGAGTCAGAAACGCGTCCGCTTGTCGCCTGGACTGGCATGTCTACTTAACGGAAGCACCGCCAAAGTTACAATGAAGCGGAAATCCTACGACGCTATGCCAGTGTGTGAGGCAGGCGGCTACCAATTCCGACTGGTGAGATCGAGAAACAAAACGATTGCACTAGTGGAGTGGGCCGCCCAGTCACCTTTCGCGCAGGCTAGTTCATTGCTTGAACATCTCAGCATGAAGGTAGACAGCACTCCCCGGGTGATAAGCGTGGACGCGATGGTGGTTGAACGGTTGAAGGCGGAAGCCGCAGACCGGCTGGGTTGCATTAAAGCCTCGGAACACCATGAGGTTATCGTGTATGAGGACAGAGGAGAAAATTTGAGTTTTCTAAAGTCTCCAAGTAACGATCTTGATAATGCAACAGATAGCTGGGGCTACCCCATCCCAAATTCAGCCATCCAATCTGGTTCTGAAAGAGCAGAGCTCATAGCAGCTTCTGAGAGACCCGTTTTCCGCCCAAGCGGTAACGATGGTGCCATATCGGGTCTCCTCAGTGCAGCAATGCAGAGCTTGTTCCGTTTCATGCCTAAAACACCACCTCCACAGACGACAGCGACCTCGAGAATAGCTTCACCACCTCAGGCAACCCGTACGAGAGCCGACATGGGACAGGTCGATTCGCCCTCTTATATCTCGGCCGCGGCGCCACGAGACCACGCGAGAAATGCCTTTATCGAATACCTAGCCTTATTGAGAGCGACAAAAAGTGTAAATCTTAAGAACTGCGATAACATCCTGGAGTTCTTTAGGCTGGGTGGTCCGGTAAGTGAGAGTCTACTAAAATCAAGACTCGAAGAGGCAGAAGCAGCCATTTACAATAACGTCACTTCCCAAGTCATCAGAGGGACCATGAAAGGACAACATATGGCAGCTTACAGCGCAGAAAGTGGTTTTGTGGAGTTGGATGAGGAGGAGACGGAGCGAATAGGAAGACCGAAATACGCGATACCATCGAACGACCCGATTGTAGTCACCGCCAAGTGCACAAAAATAATGCTAGACGATAGAATCTTCGAGATGGCTAAAACCATGGAACGGAGCTCGGACGTCAAGGCAAGCTGGCAATGCTGGGCGTTACCAAAGATACAATGGGTCAACGGGGTACCAGGATGTGGCAAGACCACATGGGTGATCAGACACTTTGATGTGGACGGGGACGCTATCATCACAACAACAACAGAGGCAGCAAAAGATCTGAGAGAGAAGCTATCGCACCGAATAGGAGATCTGGTAAAATCCAGAGTGCGAACCATGGCTTCATCCCTCGTAAATGGTTTTGGAAAAGAGAGCTTCAGGCGCCTGTTGGTGGACGAAGCTCTAATGAACCATTTCGGAGCCATAATAATGGCTGCACGGCTGTCTGATGCTAGCGAACTTGTCCTCATTGGGGACGTCAATCAGCTGCCTTATATCGACAGAGAAAATCTCTTCGAGATGAGGTACCATCGTCCATCGCTGGTTGCAAATATCACCCAGGAGTTGCTCTGCACACATAGGAACCCAATGGATGTCGCGTATGCGTTGAGGGAAATATACTCAGGTATATATTCCTCAGTTCCCCGTATTAGGTCTCTTGAGCAGAAAAGGTTCAAGGGGGCTCAAATATCCAAAACCCTCTCCAACACCCTTTTCTTAGTGCATACGCAGGAAGAAAAGGAGACCCTCATAAGCCAGGGTTATGGAGAAGGTCCAGGATCACGCACCCTTACCATCCACGAAGCTCAGGGACTGACGTACGAGTCGGTAATCGCCATCAAAACTAAGCCAAGAATGAAGCTACACGAGAGCGTCTCACACGCTGTCGTTGCATTATCGCGGCACACTGGATCTTTCACCTACTACGCCGACGACATCGAAAATGATGCCATCAGTCGATTCGTGCGGCGTGCGTCGTCTGCGTCATTGAGGGCTATCAAGGAGTATAACCTGCAGATGGCCATCAGAGATCGGAACGCGGCGGTGATGGAGGCTCTGGGCCGGGAGGAGGCAATAGAGTTGTAATAGGTAGGACATGGGAGCGATCACAAGTAGAGTAGATAACACCGAGTAACACACGGAAACGTAGCCTCGGACTCCGCCGGTGATCGCTTTCACAAAATAAATCAAAACAAGTGTGTAATATTGAGAAACTATGTAAATTATTTAGAAATTAGCATTGCGTGCATGCCCTGAGCATTCATTCTCGCCATCGAAGGCTCCTTCTTGCGGCGGCGTCGTGTGTCGGGTCGTTCTCCTCCCTCAAATATGGTCGAGGAGAGCGATGGCTGGCACATGCGTCACACTCGTGATCGGGTGCTGCATGCGGGTCGCCGGTTTGCTAGCGGCATTTACGCAATACATTGAAACTACTAACTTAGACTAAGATTTAAACTAACCCATCTCTATTGTACAGTCACATTCTATAAATTGTAACTTAGTTAACAAAGGGCACAGACCCTGGAGTCTGTGGATCATTAAATTAAATTTTAAAAAAAAAAAAAAAAAAAAAAAAAACAATGTAATACCATAAATATTGTTTGTTTGAATCTAAATGTTCGAAAATTTCTATAAAATATTATTTAAACTAAAAATTGTCTTATTAATCCTTAAAATTGAAAGTGGCCACAAATGGTACTAAGATGGCCACAACCGTTGCATCTACCCTACCGTTTGTTCAATTATTGCTTCTTATACCTATCTGAGTACTGTTAAACTGAGCAATGCACAGAACAAAAGTTTAGTATAGATTCATAGGCTTTAACCGTCTTCTCCAGGGGTCGATCGATAGTCCCTGTCATCCGTAAAGCTTGTCGGTTGTTAAGTTCTAACAAGAGTTGGCTGGAGTCCAGAGCGACTTGGGCCTGGAGACTCGGAAACTTGTAATCTGGTTAATGTTTCGGTAGTTTCCGAGATTATTCCGGATAGGAGAGCCTTCTCGGTGGATTTATGGTTATAAAAGTTACATGAGGTTCCTTAGAATGATAGATACCTAAGTGTTGGAATTTAGATAGGAAAATAACACTGCTATAAAAGGAGTGTAATATCAGGGGGTATTGCGTTGCAACGTACCTACCTAGGTATCTAGTACAAATTGCATAAGTAAGCTCCAGCAAAATTGCTTCCGAATTTTCTGTATCAGCCTTTTTTTAATAGTCCACTGCAGGACGTAGGCCTACCCACGAAGGGTGGTTGGGCCATTTCCACCACGCTGGCCCAGTGCGGGTTGGTGGATTCACATACGCCGTCGAATTTCTTCTACGGACGTATGCAGGTTGCCTCACGATGTTGTCCTTCACCGAAAATCCAGTGGTGTGAAATTCCGTACATAAATTCCAAAGAACTCATTGGTACGGGACCGGGATTTGAACCCATGACCTCACGATTGTAAAGCGGGTATCACTACCTCTAGACCACCACGGCTGTGACCGAATATCCTAATCCTAAGTTTGTTTAAAATAAGCTATTCGTTAACGTGATGAAAAGATTTTGATTTGATGATTAGAATACAGTGTTAATTCACTGTAAATTTATCTTTATCAGTTGTAATGTCACATTTTCGCAAGCAAAATCAAGTCTTTCAACAAACCTTCTTCCGAGCACATAAAACCGTCGTTCAAGGTTCCCTTAACCAATATTTACAACTTGTAAACGATAACTTTCCCTCTCGAGTTTGAGGGGTTGCGATTTTTCATGCAATACTTAGTCTTATGCACGCGGGGACGAGGCAGGGGCCTAACAACGAGCCCTGAGGGACGCCGGCCGTTTCATTTGCTCCCATATGGAGGCACTGGAGTAGTTGGTGATTTCTGAGTCGTGCGAGGGGAGTAATGCATTTATTGAAGGGGGCTCCTTTGATCTCCGGCGTCTCGATCTTTTGGGGGCCGCGGACGAGAGTTATGGCCTGTTTGTAACGCTGCCGCAGGCCTAATTGCGCGATTTTATTAAAATTTTGAGTTATGTTTTGCCTGAAAGTTCTGCAAGAAAATTTATTTATTGTGTTCATATTGATCTCGAAAAGTAATGGGAGTTTCAAAGTTAGGTACGAAAGAAAACTTACCGATCGACAATAGTCTGACTATGTTAATCTTGAATTTTACTCAAAAAGACCACAGCTACTAGCTACTACTAGCGCTGATAGGACTTTATATGAGTTGGTAAAGCTAGGTTAGAGATATACGATTCCTAATTGGCATGTTATCTACTATCCCAGAAAAGCACAGGGATAGCAGTTACAATACTAAGTGACTATTTATTCTACAAAACCAGCCGGAACCCAAACATAAGCTCAGTCTAGCTTAGGGTTCACTTAGCTCGCCACTATACCGTCACAATACATGTGCGTAAGGTGAAGATTTATTCACTGTTCATTCCTTCTCAGTTATGTAATAGTTTCTGTACCTAGTAACGAAACGACCAAGCTGCATCTTTTATCGAAGGTAGAGTTTGTAGAGTTAGGGCGTAAACGTATAGAGTTAGAAGCTTTGGTTCCACATGAGATCTGATAACTGTTTGCCAGTGCATCTTAGCGACATTTTACATGAATATGTTTTTGAGAAAGTATGTTCTCATCAATGTTGTGGTATGTTCCAGATGAGATGTGGAGGTCGGTGGAGAGCGGGGGCGGGTGCGCGCGGGCGGCGCCGTGCGCGCGCGGGAAGCACTCCGCCACGTTGTTGGGCGGGCACGTGTACGTGCTGGGCGGGCGCGGCGCCGGCGGCTCCGTGCCGCTGCGGGACTTCTGGCGCTACAGCCTAGGTGAGCCACAACCATAATTGACCACAAGTTTCGCCAGATTGAACTGTCACTAACGTAGGTATGCGATACAGGGTTATTTCTAATTAATTAGCATCCTTTTAGGGGCTTATTCTGTACATCAAAACTAACAACTTTTGTCAAAACTAAAAAAAAAAATTGTTGTTCCATAGAAAAATGTCGTTCATCCGCGACAAAATGTTTGGAACAGCTGTTTTTTTTTTTTAAGTTCTGACAAAAGTCGCAGAACAAAAGTTGTTAGTTTTGATTTACAGAATAAGCCCCTAAAAGGATGCTAATTGATTAGAAATAACCCTGTATACCTACGGTGCTATAGCAAACTAGGGGTCACCGCACTCACCGCTGCCAGATACGCCGCTATCGACGGTTGTCAAGCGTTTTATGAATGCTCCGCAGGCTGTATCTTCCAGCGATCGGTTTTTCTTCATCTAGGATTCGTGTAGGTATGGCCAATATACCAGAACATGCTCATTTACAATCAGCCTCAAACTTGCCGACTTCTGCTAGTGCGGATAAATTTTCCTGACAGGGAAAGCTCGCAGATGCGCGAAACGAATTATTTCTATCATCATCGGTTTGATTGATGGCATTGTCATTATCTTAAAATAATCCAGATAAAAATAAAACGAATTTTAAATAATTCTACCCAATTCGTAAGTAACAAAATCACAGAGTAGGTACTAGCATTATTATATTTTATTTGATACTAGGTAGAGGCATTTCAAAATGTTGCCCACTTATGTAAATCACAAGCTCTTAGCTAACAACGAATAGGCTGTCCCAAATCTCAATCCACAATGTCAAGCCTAGCTTAATATTGAGGTACATTAAAGCTGTCAATAACCATGAAAATTCTACCTCGAATCATAGGATTCTTCTGACTGGAAACTTGGCTAAAATCCCTGCATTTCACCTGAGAGCCCTCGTCAACCGACTGAAGCCGACTGCAGATCCATTGATAGCCATGAAGGGCCTTTCGGCCGTTCAGCGGCGAGCACCCTTCCTAAAGGCTGTAATTAGGTCGAGAACTGGAGCATCGAGCTCGGCACCAATTACGACAGAGGCAGCTTATTTGCTGACTCCGGACGCTGTCTAACGAACTTTTTTTTATCGCTCAAAGGACGTTTAATCAAGCCTTAATCCATCGACTCGCTTGATAGTGGGCGACATTGTGGTCGGAGATGAAAGACAGACTTAGAAGATTACTAGGTACCTACATTTTTTGCCCTTCAAATTCAATTCGTATTTTCCAGGACACAAGCAGTTGGTAGGACTCAGTAACTAAGGATTTATTAGCCAGAAACCGTCAGCTAAGAAAGAATTAACGCGGATTTTCGCGCCTTAGATTTATGACTTTAATTTCTCACTGAATTCGTTAACACAAAGATACCTATTGAAAATACGATCAGATTTTTGAGATGAAACCAGTACATATTAGTATTATTGCATCTTCTTTGATGAAACTTCTCTTTTTTTTCTCTTTTTTTTATTTTATTATCTTCATAATTTAAATTTTATAATTATTTTATTTTAATTAACTTTTAGTTATAGACATAATTATTTAGGCATAACTACTACCAATGTTTTCGGACGATTTCAAGTGCATGTAATACTTATGTCCACAAAATAAAGAGTTTTGACTTTTCTCGTCGTTGGTAAAATTGATATAGGTACGTAAACGAGAAGTGAGTCAAATAGAACACGTTTCATTTCGGCACATTTCGTAGAGAAAAAATATACAAAAAACTTATTTTTATGTAAACGTAGTTACATCTTAATGTTTACGAAGGTCACATAGACCCAAATAATCTCAGTGAAAGGCAGTAAATAGGTCGAGTCCGCGATAGATTTAACTATTGAAATGGCAAATAGCGAAAGTGCTCGGTGCCGAAATTCATGGCTTGGTTGGAACCGTGCCAGTTAGTTATAGATATTACTTCGTAACTTACGTCGTGAATATCGATTGTTGTCTAGATCTATTTGTAGCCATTTCATCATTTCCATCAAGGTAGGTACAGCATATTCTATGGATGTTAAAGCGCAAGGACTACTACTTATACTCTCCTCGACATAGTCTTTTTTTACAGGTAGGTATAGAGTAGGACTATGTCCAGTAGGAGATGTCTTGCAGCCGAGAAAAGGACGATGATGATGATTTAGCACTTTGAGGCTTAGTGAACAATACTAGTGGCATGATAAAATTATGACACATTTATTGATCTAAGGAAAATAAAAAAAAATGGTAGGTACTTACCCACAATAAGGCACTTAGTTAAATGAAATCTACTATAAAACACATTGTGATCTGTTTAGTAGTTAGACACCTATTTCAAGCTCAAAACAAAGATTTCTGGTTGGACCATTGATTTAGAATACCATGGACATCATGCAGTTTTATTTGGCAGCTCTAAACAAAATTCAGAGCGATCAATTCCAAAGGAGTTTCACTATAGTGGGCAGGGGTGACGGTGTGGGGTCCCTCATGTGTTTTGTGTATTTCCCTCTCCAGCGTCTACCCAAGCCAGGCCAGCTCCTTAAAATAACGTCATGGCTAAGGGCCGCGCTCGCATAACATAACTGCTCCAGTTGCCACTATATAGCTGACAGTCTGTAAGCTCTGCTTTCGAACCAGGTGGTCTCGTATAGTCTCGATGTTTAATTGATGTATGATAATTATGTTGTGTGCAGCGTCGGGTGCGTGGGAGCGGCTGGAGTGCCGCGGGGAGCCCCCGCCTGCGCTGCAGGAGCACAGCGCGACGGCGCACGGCGGCCGGCTCTACGTGTTCGGCGGAGAGCCCGGCGCGCTCAGCACAGAGACGCCGCTCTGGATCTACGACACCGCTGTACGTATCGTATCTTTGATATTCAATATTTTTGAGTAAGTAGGTATGTCAATAAATAGATCGCTAGCGCTGAAAGTGCCCATGCCGCCGAAGTTGAGTCTACTGTGCTAACTGCAAGAGAGAATAAATAAGGGATAGCATTTCGATGATTAAGAAGTTATTGTATGCAGACCTAGGCACTCTCTGGTCCCACTGAGAGGCTCATCCTCTTATTCAGAATTTTGATCCCATATTCAATACCTTCATATTTAAAATCATTAAAATATCAGAAAGGGAATAGGGGACCAAAATCCTTACAAAATCATACCGTCCGTGGATGCCAAGTCTTCCGTCTCTATAGACACGAATTCGTATACGAATCAAAAAATGAAACGTCTTGTGCAATTTACGTGCTCATGTTGCCACCTAGATAACTCCAGCAATGCGTTGCAAAGCACATAGCACAAGGCGGCACAGTATCTGTCTGCCAAAAAGTTGTCACACGGCTAACGTCTTGTTTTGTGTCTGTTTGTACTATTTCCGACCTACAACAACTAAAGGCTTTTTCCAAATTCCAAGACTGCTACCAAGGCTACGCCGCCGCGCAACTTCGACCGAAGCTTACCTTGTGCAAACAAGGAAAAAATAAGTAAATAGGTTAACTTATTCAGTACATGAATCCTCGGGAACGATGTTATCGCACCACTCGCGTGCCTGAAGCCGGCAGTAACAATACTCACAGCCATAATACTTTACATTATGATCAAGTGAGCGTACACAAACAAAATACACGCAACAGTATGGAAATCGCTCCGCAAGGACGCGCTTGTGGTTAACGGGAGTATGAAATCTTCTATTCACGAAAGACTAGAGCATTGTTTAACGTATAGGTATAAGTACAATACCATAATTTGGAATTTTCATACCTAGTTGAATAATTATTCGTTACAGTTTTCAGGATCATACGAAGTGACGGGTAGGTACGGCTACTGTATTTCAAACATAGCGTAACTCAAATTCCATTTATTTCTAAATATATGACGATGTTCTGTTTAAAAGTGGATTAATGATATAATAGTAGATTATACACTTCTTGTGACACGAGCGATGTATTGCACCCTGAGCGTAGCGAGGAACTTTAAAGTTACGACGAGTAACTCCCGAACTAAGCGAGGGAATTATTTAGAGCCCTGAGTGAAGACCATATCTTATCACCAGCACTATTACCGAATAAAAGTTTTTTTTATGCCCTTATCTATTTTAAGCTAGATGTTTTCACACGAATTATGACGTTCCGAAAAATCACTTTACTCCCTAGGGATTTTAATACAACTTTGTTGCCCTGCCATAGCCATGGAGATTATGTTACGATAATAATGGTAGCAATTCGGCGACATTCGCATTAAACTATAACTAGTCGCACTAAAAAATTTAGTTTAGTGCAAAACTAGCGAAAGGCTATTCGGTGTTTGCGTCGAACTAAATTTAAAGTGATTTTAGTCGTCCGCCATGAAGAATTAAATTGAGTAACGCCACTTACGCCATCTATTGGTGAGTAGCAAATTAGTTCGAAAAAGCCCACTAGATGGCACAAATATTAATTATGGTTGTTATTTTATCTGTGGCTGATCCATGGATGTTATTTCGTAAACATGCAAAATCCTCGGGCTGTTCCCAATTTATTGCCATATCGAAAACAAAGTTACAATTATCTTCTTTTATATATTAAGTCTCAAGAAGTACTTACTATATCTGTTACGGATTATCACAATCGATTTTACTCCAAAAACGGTGCAACGCGCTCTATATTGGAATAAGACTTTTACATTATTTATTTCCGTGGAATGCAATAGCTTTTATATCTATGATTTGATTAAAGGTTGAATGTAAAATACAACTCGTTGACTTTTATCGTAACTTTAGCTAAATTACTTTGGCAACACTTTTGTTTTGTTTTTCAACAAAAACTTCGCAAAAGTTCGAAAGAATTTGAATCTCTGTCTACCAAGGAATTACCAATTGAATTGAATAACAAGAGAATTCACTACGTTACAGTAATGAATAATAACAATAAGAAACGCGCCAACAAAAGGCAGAGGGAGATATTGTTGGAGCGACTCCACGCCAACATCGCAATTGTAAGAGGTAAGAAATTCTCACTAATTGTCTTGTAAGTAGATCTTTTATTGATAAATCCTACGCAACTATTAGGAGTCGCTCATTTTCTTCCAAGTTATTTGAATTTACAATAGTTTTAAATGAAACTTTTTCAGGTAATCAAGCAGAGGAGCAAGCTGGGCAATTCTGGGCAAATCTGGCCAGTGAACTAAATGTCCTGGGCTGCAGCAGGACGGTGCAGGAATGGCAACATGTATGTTTTAATTTGTTATATCTATTGTGATTTCTTAAAAAAAATCTTGTGTTGGTACCTTTTAAGTGAATATCATGATTTGGTTTTTAATTTAACAAAAATTGTCCAATAGGTTTGGAGTGTGTGGGTGTCCAAAACTAAAACAAAAGCTAGAAAAATCCGACGGTCTATACATACAACTGGAGGAGGGCCAGGGATAGACGCAGACCTAGACGATAGCGAAACCAAAATTTTGGAAGTAGTCGGATCTGCATCTGTCTTTGGCCACGACAGCATAGAATTGGTAAGTTATTTATTTATGTTTACATTCACAAATATTTTACAGTTAATAAATAAAGCAAGTAACTTAAATAATCCTTATTAAGTAAAATAATTATTTTAATTACTAATATTCATACCCGGCCTATACAAACTACTAACTTTATAGTACAAGTAAGTTCGCAGGCGGGGTGGCTAGCTATGGTGTCAGAGTTTTTAAGCCGCCTGAAGGCCTTTGACTTGGCTAAACGGTTAAAACACCCGGAACCTAAGCCGGAGCCATGTTAGAGCTCAGTATGTACTATGTATACTAATATTTAAATTCAATGTTAAAAACTATTTTGTTTTACAGGGTATACTGCCATTAACAAATGAACAGATAATCCCTACACTTGATACATCAAGTGCAGGGATTGTGGGATCGTTGGATGAAAATGAACTCCCAGAAGCAAATTTTTTTGAGGTACCCATGGAACCTCCACCAGTAAGCCAACCTGCACCGCCGCAGTCAGCAAGATCTTTTGATCAGCCACAACTAAGTGCAAGGCAGCCTCGGCCTCGTCGCCCCAGAACAAATACAGCCTTAGTTCAGGCTTTGAACGAAAGTGGGCAGGCGTGGAGAGAGGCAATGCTGCAGGGTGCACATATGATAGCCGAAGCAATCAGATCTTTGCGTCCTGAACCCCCCTCCCCTAACCCTCAACCCTCTTCCCCTAACCCTGAACCCTAATTGAGAGTAATGAGCCATAGTGCCTAATCATGTAAGTCGGCGGATATGTAGTTAGCTACAAGCTGCGCAAAACCCAATCCACATGTAGCTTTATGTGTGCTTTAGTAAGGATTGAATATTGTATCTACAGCTCGTAGCTAACTTCACATCTGCCGACTTTTATGATTTGGCTTAAAAATAAAGGGCAAATTCCACTTAAGTGTTCTATAAGCGCATATTAACTACTGGCTTGTGCCACTCTGTCAATTGTCTAATCTATTAACATTGGAGTTTTGCAAAGTTGTAAATTTTAATCAGCGATTCTCACTAGATCGAGACAACATGACCCATCTTCCGAAATCTGTGTAACCAACTGTCTTGTGATGGTTCTTACCTGGACGGGATTTTTGCTGCGCGCTATTTGTTTCAATTTAAACAATTACCAAATTTTTGACAAAAAGTGTGGAATCTGCCCCACCAGTTAAGCGCCTTGGTGGGGCAGATCACACCTTCTTAAAAATATTGAGAAATTATTCAGTCATGACAAAAACTTCGTTTTTGTTTATAAAGATTGAAAGATATAGCGCGCAGCATAAAACCTCTTCAGGTAAGACAGACAGACAGACAAAACTAGAGTAAAACTCATGGGCAGGGGATAAGGGGAGCACAACATAATTCTGAAGTAGATATTATTATGTACTTACTGCTCTGTTGTTGTTGCTTTGAACAATTATTTAGTTTTTAATTTTATGTAAATTTAGAGTGTAAATTTACATATATTTTTATATGAGTATTTCCGTGATGCGAATTTTAGGAATAATTAATAAATAATCAAGATTTCACTAGGTATATTATAATGAAAGACTTAAAAAACTGTGATAAAAAATAGTTTTTAATGAAAAATGTTACAAAAATCATTTTTGCATATATATTGAACGAGCGAAAAAATGCTCTTCAGCTGATTCTGCTTTGATCATGTTTTAAGCTACTTCACTATATTTCTGTGATTTTTAGCATATTAATATAAATGTGATTTAATTTAGTTAAGAGCATACCAAATAATTATAAAAATCTGTGATTTTAAAATGATAATATATTATTTTATGGTTGTATAGAGTTGTGCATTCACTAACTGCACAAATTATAGCATAAGCCGTGTGATTATGTCATTTGTAATAATTTTTATGCATTTTTTATTACTTATTTACTATAAAACGGCCTTTTTTTCTCCGCGCTATTCGTTTGAATTTTTATAACAGTAAACAATTTTATTCATTTATCAAGAACTAATTGGTTACTGTTTATAAAAACACAAACAAATAGCGCACAGAAAAAAAATGCCGGTTTTATTACTTACTTGAAGTAAAACGGCATTTTTTTCTGCGCTCTGTTTTTTTTTTTAATTTTTATAAACAGTAGGTAACTAATTAATTTTTTGACAAGTTTTATGAAGGTGTGGAATCTGCCCCACAGGTTTGCCTTGGTGGGGCAGATTCCATGCCTTCATAAAAATATTGATAAATTATTCAGTCATGTCAAAAACTTCGTTATTGTTTATAAATATTAAAAAATATAGCGCACAGCATATAACCTCTTCAGGTAAGACAGACAGACAAAACTAGAGTAAAACTCATGGGCAGGGGATAAGGGGAGCACAACATAATTCTGAAGTAGATATTATTATGTACTGCTCTGTTGTCGTTGCTTTGAACAATTATTTAATTTTGTGTTACTTTAAGAGTGTAAATTTACATATTTTTTTATATGAGTAGGTATTTCCGTGATGCTAATTTTAGGAATAATTGATAAATAATCAAGATTTCACTAGGTATATTATAATGAAAGACTTAAAAAATTGTGATCAAAAATAGTGAAGTAAGTAACTAAAGACAATTTATTTGTCATTTTATTAGTACACATTTTAATTTTTAATAAATAATTTCTGGTAAATCACTGGTTTGTTATTTTACTATGGCTTCTCATCACCTGCTAAATATATATCCTTAATACAACTTAATAATAATTTCAGATTTGTAATAAGATCAGAGTGAATAGGTATCTTCTAGGTCTGTGCTTCATCTTCGACCACAACGTCGCTTACCATCAGACGAGGTAAAGCGCGGACTTACTCGCGTTTAAAAAAAAAGGGCAACGCGACTTCCCTGATGGGGCAGATTCCACCAGTCTAAAAGTGAATCTGCCCCACCAGGATGAGACAAGTGGAAAAGATTCCACTAAAAAAATGGTGTGGAATCTGCCCCACCAGTCTTGGTGAGGCAGAGTGGAATTCGTTAAATAAAGTTGATTATTGATATTTAGAATAACATTACTGTTTAATATTTATTTATTGTTTAATAGTTGGAACAAATAATTTTATAAATAATTATATTAAGTCTGTGCCATTGAGAACTAGTATATAAATGACAGGTCTACAAACTGGAGACAACTTCTTCAAGGAAGTTAATTTTCATATTAAAGATATAGGTACAAGAACACAGCAATATAATTTTGCTGCCTTTTGTAGGTCATAATCTAGGCAGCGATGAAGACATCTTAACTTAGTTTTAGATGTTTATTGCACATCTCTACCACACTTTCTTGCTCTTACATGGCATGCTGTCTGTCCGTCTGTCTCCATGCTTTATCTCATGAACCGTTATAGCTTGAAAGCTGAAATTTTCACAGATGATGTATTTCTGTTGCCGCTATAACAACAAATACTAAAAACCGAATAAAATTAATAATTAAAGTGGGTCCCATACAACAAATAATAAACCATATGAGTAGGTATATTCATGATGTTTTTATTATTAAAAAAATCTCGTGATTAAAGTTTGGCGTATCGATCTCGCTTCCGACAGGAAATCTAGATCTTCATCATCTGTCTCTCCTATTGCACCAAGCGCTGGTTCAATTTGCTGCAGGTCGTCTTCCGTTCCATCCTCATTGTTATCTGCAATGTACAATATGATTATTCAGATATCAATCTTAATAAGTTTCTTATTGTAAGGATCTGACTGTTGGATAATTAAAATAAATAATAATAAATAAATAAATATTTGGGGACACTTACACACGGTCTCTGATCCCAAACTAAGGATAGCTTGTGATATGGCTGCCAGAGACTGATATACTACATACACATATTTTAAATACATACTTATATAGATAATACCTAAATAACACCCAGACACAGAGCAAACACCTATGTTCATCACATAAATGCTTGCCCTGGGTGGGGATCAAACCCACGCCTCTGTGATCCAGAAGTCAGGTTCACTAACCACTGAGCCACCGAGGCAGTCACTTATTAATTAAGCATTAATTAAGGACTTATTAAATGGTTTGAATAAAAAAGTTCTTTTAAAAATTTCCTTATATATAAATAATTCTAATTTTTGAGGACTTCTATATATTATTAATTATATTATGCCAGTGCCATTGAGATTTACAACTAGTATTTAAATAACAGGGCTACTGGAAACACCTTGTTCAAGGAAGTTAATTTTCATACTAATGAAATAGGTACATGTTATACAAAAAGAAATACATTTATTATTTTGATGAGTATCTTACCACTGAAGGCATCACTGAACATATTGTAGAGAACACAGCATGCCAATATAATTTTTGCTGCCTTTTGTGGTTCATAATGTAGACAGCGATGACGATGAAGACATCTAAACTTATTTTTTAGACGTCCATTGCACATCTCTACCACATTTCTTGCTCTTACATGGCATGCATTGTATCCAACCTCCGAAGGAGTAGTTGGCTCCATTAGTGGTGTCAAGAGCCAAGGTTCCAATGGATAGCCTTTGTCACCTATGGATAAGAAGTGATGACAAATAAGTATTAAATATACATAGTTTACCTACATATAAAAACTTGAATTCTCAAAATGTTGAGTGCCATCGTCTTGAGTGTACATGTAAAAATAACAAGTATGTACATTATTATTATTTCAGCCTGCGTTGTCCCAGTGCTGGGCAAAGACCTCCCTTCCCTCTACAACAAGTACATATATATTTATTTCTTTAGATAATAATGTAGATGTGAAATATGTAGATACCTAGAACCCACTGATCACGGATTCCTCTGACAAACTCATCCTTGAGAAATCGATGAAGGTCTGATGCACGCCATATAGCTGCATCATGTGTTGACCCGGGGTAATTTGGGTTTAGCCCAATTATTTTGCCTTTTGCACTGCACACCTAAAAAGTAAGTATAAAAGAAGCATTTAATATTAGATCTGTTTAAAATAAAAAAGGTTAGCTTGAAACTACTGATGTCATTACTTACAATCTGACAATTTATACTATAAAAGCCTTTCCTGTTATAATACAGATTTCCTGGTGCAGTAGGATGGCTCAATGGTGGTTTTGCAATAGCTATATGAGTTCCATCGACTGCACCGAGGGTATTTGGCATACCAAACATTTCTTGGAAACTGGAATAATAAGAAAAATAGTTAATAACTTCAAATTAAAGTTTAACTTAATTAAAGTAGGAAAGATCATAACTCTGTCATTGCAGTTTGTTTATCAGCTGGCGTTGTTGGGAATTTTATGATTTTAGGGCCCAGTTGTGATACGATTGCATTGACTGTAGCCTCAAGACATCTGCTGACGGTTGGCTGGCTTAAGCCCAAGAAATTGTCTTGGCCAACTGCAGCCTGATAACTGCCTTGGGCAAAAAAGTGAAGTGCACTCAGAATCTGAAACAAATGTTATTTTATTAAAATATACTCAGTTTGCTTATGCAGACATGCGGAATGGAAGACCACGGCATACAACCTCTATATGTTTTGGGATGCCTTCTCGCGATGTGCTTCTCAAATTAAGATCATTAATTAAATGTTGAGCTCCTGACTTCGGAACTCTATACAGCTTTCTAAATTTTTCCTCTTCCATCTGAAAAGGATCTGAAACGTCCCTGATATTCCTTAATCGGAGTCTCTCTTGATGATGTCTGGAATTAATAAACGGATTCGAATTTTATCGTTGCAAAATTTGGAACCACACACGAACTCTCACTTGTTTAGTTAATCAAGCAAAAACATGTTTTTGGCTCTATTCTTACCTTTCCAATGGATCAACAGTTGCTGCCACAATAAATTCTTCCATATTTCAGGATTTAATAGTGAAAATCGACGATAAAACCTCAATAAAAACAACATACATATATTACAAATTCCCCAAACTATTTTTAATCGCCATGTTTTTCTTGACGACTAGTTTGACATTTGACAACTAAATTTTAGACGTAAATCATTCTAAAATGTGGGCCGCCGAATGCAATTCGACCAAATTGAGTAACTAAAATCGATTTAGTCGACTCGACCTAAAACTAGTTTAATCGTGTAGACATCCGAATACCAAAGCCTAGTTTGACAGGACTAAACCTATTTTAGAGAGAACTTAACTAAAATGCGTGTCGCCGAATTGCGACCACTGGTAGCAATTCGGCGACATTCGCATTAAACTATAACTAGTCGCACTAAAAATTTTAGTTTAGTGGAAAACTAGCGAAAGGCTATTCGGTGTTTTCTTCGAACTAAATTTAAAGTGATTTTAGTCGTCCGCCATGAAGAATTAAATTGAGTAACGCCACTTACGCCATCTAGTGGTGAGTAGCAAATTAGTTCGAAAAAGCCCACTAGATGGCACAAATATTAATTATGGTTGTTATTTTATCTGTGGCTGATCCATGGATATATTACGTAAACATAGAAAATCCTCGGGCTGTTCCCAATTTGTTACCATGTCAATAACAAAGTTACAATTATGCTCTTTTCTATTTTAAGTCTCAAGAAATACTTACTATATCTGTTACGGATTATCACAATCGATTTTACTCCAAAAACGGTGCAACACGCTTTATTTTGGAAAGACTTTTACATTATTTTATTTCCGTGGAATGCACTAGGTTTTATATCTATGATTTGATTAAAAGGTTGGAAGTAAAATACAACTCGTTGGCTTTTATCGTAACTTTAGCTAAATTACTTTGGCAACACTTTTGTTTACTTACATTTTTTTTCAGTCAGTTCACATTTCACAAAAACTTCGTAAATCTTTGCAATATTCAGAGGTAAAAGGTGTAAAATCCAAAAACTAGAGTAATGAATACAGTACATCATATTGGAATCGTTCAAATTCTCTACGTTTGGTGGCAGTGAAATACAAGACATTGGCAAAATTGTGAAACACCTTCACAGAAGCCATAAACAAGAATTGAATTGAATTGCAATATCACTACGACTATCACTAGACTTTTACAATGAATAATGCCAATAAAAAGCAAAGGGAGATGTCCTCTCCACGCCAACATCACGATACTGAGAGACATAGGAGTACATTATGTGAAAAGGTAAGCAATTCTAATTGTCTTGTAAGTAGATCTCTTTTTGATAAATCAAGCAACTACGAGTACTAGGAGTCAGGTACTCAAGCTGTCGTGTTCCGAAAATCTGGCCAGTGAACTCTATGTCCTGGCCGCTACTTGTACTTCCTTTGCTTGTCTTGTGATATCTTCAAAAACAATTCTTGTAACTCTTGTGTAGGTACCAACTAAATGAATACCTATCATGATAAGGTTTTAATTTGATAAAAATTGTCCAATAGGTTTCGAATGTATGGACCTAGACAAAAATGAAAGCGAGAAAGATCAGACGGTCTATACATACTACTGGAAGAGACGCAGACCTAGACGATACAGAAATAAAGATTTTGGAAGAAATCGGGTCTTCATTGGTCTTTGGCCACAACAGCATAGAACTGGTAATTTATTTATTTTTAACTTCACTAATATTTTAGTCAATAAATAAAGCAAGTAACTTGAATAATCCTTATTAATAAAAGAAATATGTTAACTACTAATATTATACTTATGTACTATGTAGGTATAGGTACTACTATTTTAATTTAATTTTGTAATAAAATATTTTGTTTTACAGGGTATACTGCCATTACCATCTGAGCAGACAAAGCAGGGATTGTGGGATCTTTCTAGGATGATCTCCCAGAAATATATTATATCGAGGTACCCATACAACCTCCATCAGCAAGCCAACCTGCACTTCCCCTTTCAACAAGCCAGCCTATAGCATGCCAGTCCGCACAAAGCCAGCCCACAGCGTGTCAGTCAGCACAAAGCCAGCCCACAGCGTACCAGCCTGCACAAGGCCAGCCCACAGCGTGCCTGCATTCTGATCTGCCTCAACCAAGTGGAAGGCAGCCTCTGCCTCGTCGTCATAGATCCAGTTGGCCAAGAACAAATGCAGCCTCAATCAAATGAAAGGGCTTGTTGAGCAGAGTGGAATTCGCCAAATTATTTTTATTTAGAATAATATTACTGATTAATTTTTGTTGACACAAATAATAAACGATTTATGTATATTTTTATGATTTTATTATTAAAAAAAATCTAGTAATTAAATTTGGGCATATCTCGCTTGCGATGGGAAATCTTGATCTTCATTCTATTCTGTCTCTTCTGTTGCACCAAGACTTGGTTGAATTTGCTGCAGCTTCTTGCAGTTTTCAGTACCACATTGTTATCTGCAACATGATAAAATAAACAATAATTACTGTTTGTTTGTAGGAAAACGCATAGGAAAGCCAGAGATAGGGAGCACTGGCAACTTCTAGAGGCCTATGTTCAGGGTGGACAACCTAGTGAAATATGTAGAAATAAGAAAAATGTTTCATAAGGATTTAATATACTAGAGAATAAAGGCTATTTTATTTTATTTTATTAATTTTTGTTGGAACAAATAATAAACCATGTAAGTACATTTTTAGAGTTTCGTACCCAAAGGGTAAAAACGGGACCCTATTACTAAGACTCCGCTGTCCGTCTGTCTCCAGGCTGTATCTCATGAACCATTATGCTAGAAAGCTGAAATTTTCACAGATGATGTATTTCTGTCGCCGCTATAACAACAAATACTAAAAACAGAATAAAATTAATAATTTAGCTATTTTTTCGCTCGATATTAATAATGGTAACAGATAGATGCTTAAATAATCACAGAATGTTTAGTTGTAGATACAATTAAATGATAAATTAAAAATAAATAAATATTAAAGGGGGCCCTTAATAAGGGGGATATGGGCTCCATACAGTACGGAACCCTCTGTGCGTGAGTCCAACTCGTACTTGGCCGATTATTTTATTTTGATGTTTTTATTAATAAAAAAATCTAGAACTTACTTCAATTTTGGCATATCAATCTCGCTTCTGACCGGAAATCTTTATCTTTATCATATCAGTCACACTTCTATCGCACCAAGAATTAATTGTTGCAGTTTGTCTTCAGTACCTCATTGTTATCTGCAATGTGATATAGAATAATATAATTAAACAGATATCAATCTTTATAGGTCTCTTATCTTTTCTCATAGATGAAGGATGGCTCTGCTAGCGGAGCGAAGACCAATCCTTCATCTATGAGTTTCTTATTGTAAGTATCTAACTGTTGGATAATTAATTAAGGAGTTTAATTGCTTTGAATAATTAAAGTTTTCTGTCAATGCGGTTTGTTTGTCAGCTGGCGTCATTGGGAATTTGATGATTTTAGGGCCCAGTTGTGAGACTTGACTGTGGCGTCAAGACATCTGCTGACGGTTGGCTGGCTTAAGCCCAAGAAATTGTTTTGGCCACATGCTGAATGGAACACCATAGCATACAACCTCTATATGTTTTGGGATATCTTATAGTGATGTGCTTTCTCAAATTACCTAAGATCATTTATTAACTGTTGAGCTCCAGACTTTGGAACTCTATAGATACCTACAGATTTCTAAATTTTTCCTCTTCTATCTGAAAAGGGTCTGAAACGTCCCTAATATTATAATTCGAATTCAAACGCTGCAATAATTTGGAACTAGATGAACCACACATGAACTCTCACTTGTTTAGTGAATCAAGCAAAAACAGGTTTTTGGCTTTTTACTTACCCTTCCAATAGATCAACAGTTGCTGCCACAATGAAATATTCCATATTTCAGGATTAATTCGACAATAAAACCTCGATAAAACACATCAAATTCTCCAAACTAGTTTTAATCGCCATGTTTTTCTTGACGACTAGTTTGACATTTGACAACTAAATTTTAGACGTAAATCATTCTAAAATGTGGGCCGCCGAATGCATTTCGACCAAATTGAGTAACTAAAATCGATTTAGTCGACTCGACCTAAAACTAGTTTAATCGTGTAGACATCCGAATACCAAAGCCTAGTTTGACAGGACTAAACCTATTTTAGAGAGAACTTAACTAAAATGCGTGTCGCCGAATTGCGACCATTGTCTTGTTTTACGTTGAGATTTTAGAATATTCAATTAGTAATTTTCGAACTGATTGGAAGATAGTTGTGGCTATGGTAGATTTTTTTTATGGATTGATTTAGGCTAATTTATTTAGTCCTTGGTGTTTAAATTAATTAGTAAAAATCAATTTAGGTACTGGTTTAGTTCTTCGGTATGTACCCTCTGGACGCAGTACTGGAAAATAACGTAACCTAATGTTGTGATTACAGACGCAGGTATGGCGCAAGCTGGCAGGCCAGGCGACGTTCCCGGGCGGGCGGCGGAGGTCGGCGCGCGAGCCGCGCGGGCCCGGCGCGGGGCCGCGCGGCCGCCGCGGACACTCCGCACATGCGCTGAAAGACTGCCTGCTCATCTACGGCGGATACAAGGACCTTCGCGGATCTACCAACGAGCTGTGGGCGTTTCACTATGGTGAGAATTTGGTTCCATTTTCATAAGATCTTTACCTCTGTGTAACCTGCCTACTAATTATGTAAGTAAATATCAGCAACGGTTTACCGTTTTTTATTTCTTTTTGTATGCATTATATCGTAAATGTTTTTTAGATTCTATTGCCAGCTTTGGTAACAATGAACACAGCGTGAACTCGATCACGCACTCTACTATCATTCTGGCTGTAAAAACATGTATGTACGCGCATACACGTGCAACTTCAAGATACCTTACAACGGCAATATTTTTGGGTGCTCTTTCGATAGTTATTTGAAACGTGCTATTTTGTTGTATTTTCAGAGTCAGAATCATGGCACCAAGTGCGCACGGCCAACCCGGGCCCGGCGCGGCACCGGCACGCGGCCGCGCTGCACGACGCGCGTCTCTACGTGCACGCCGGCCAGTGCGACCTGCGCGCCTGCAGCGACCTGTGGCACTACGACACTAGTATGTAACTATACAACCCGGGCCTGGCGCAACACCGATTGGCTTATTGTACCGATGCATAGTCAGTGGAGGACTGTAAGGGCTCGTTTTCAGGATCCATGCATGGGTCTTCCTCCTAACTTCAACTGAACAGTACAAGACTGAAGTACAGCTATTGATATTTTAAATCGCAAGGTTTATCTCTGACGATGTCCTTCAGTGGTCTAAACGATTTAAATGACTAAACTCCCGAGCCAAGCTAGGGACTCCAGGGATCTCAAGCTAGTGGTATACTGTACTTTTCAAACGTTCTGCGAAAAAATAAAAACCCAGGAATATAAATAATACTGAACACCGTCAGAACCTCGCTTAGTGTACTCACTAGGCAACTTGGTATTGTTCACAATAAAACCAAACAAATTAGAATGTATCTACAATTTAGCTATAGAAAAGCAAACCAAATTCGAAATTAAAAATAGATAATTTTTCGTAACTATTACGTGATAAATCGCGTTAAGAAATTAATTTTCAAATTAACTGTGACGTTCCAAATTTAAATCTCTTTATTACGTCCGTCAAAATGACGGAGGTATGGCTTTATTATTTTCGAGAAAAAAATGACATTATTATCTTAACACAATCTCGATTGCTATGGCAGGGCAATAATTCGTATGAATGTCCCTAGGGAGTAAAGTGCTTTTAACTTGGAATGTCTAAATAAGTATAAAAACTTTTTGACTTACAGACTAAACAGATACGAGCATTGCACGGAAGGGATTTGAACTCCGTCGCTACGCTCGGGCATAGAGAAATTATAGTAAACATGTTTACTACAATTAATCTATGGCTCGGGAGTTAACATTTGGAGTTCCTCGCTCGCTCAGGGTCCAATATATCGCCGGCGATACAAGACATAACTTTGTAATTTAGGTGCATAATCTATAAGTAATATTATTGTGCAGTGTCGCGCGTGTGGTGCGCGGTGCGCGCGAGCGGTCGGCCGACGCCAGGCCCGCGCGCGGGACACGCGGCGGCCCGCGCGGGCGCGCATCTCTACATCTTCGGCGGCGACGCGCAGGGACACTCCGCTAACGACATGTGGCGCTTCCACTTCGGTAAGATTACATCTCGGTATTAAATATCATCCAAACATTCTCTCCATTATACGGGAATTTTCGTAAATCTCTCTCTGTGTGTTTTTAGTAAAACTTTCTAGACGAGCTCACTACAACTATGTGCTGCTCCCAAGTTCCATGTTTAAAGGCTGTTGTGACTTTCTTTGCTGTGTGTGTATTGTGTAATATCTATTGTTACCTATGTAATGTGTTGTCCTCCAGCGACGGAGACGTGGGAGCGCATCGTGTCGAGCGTGCAGTGGCCGCCGGCGCGCGTGGACTCGTGCGCGCTGCTGGTCCCGCGCGCGCCGCCCGCCCCCGCGCGCCCCGCGCCCGCGCCCGCGCCGCGCCCCCGTGAGCCGCACTCCCTCCTGCGCGAGATCTCCAAGCTCTCCTCCTTCCACATCCGGCGCGCCGCGCGCTGCTCCTACTCCGCGCTGGCCGGGGACAAGGACTCCACCGAGAGCCTCGTGCGACAGGAGGCCGCTCTATCCAAGTCCCACTCCGCCTACGTGATCGACCGCCGCCAGCCCGCCGACGGCGGCGAGAGTCCAGCTGAAGGCGACGTACCGGAGTTCAGAGAGATGGCTCGCGAGCCAATCTCCGTTCCGGACTTCGCCGACATGGTCCTGCCAACGCCCGTGCTATCCCCGATCGAAGCGACCAAACTCGTCTACTTAGACTCCGAGGAGGAGGAGGACATCAGAAGAGAGGCCGGCACCGAGCTCAAATCAGACGGAGCGACGACGGTAGTAATGCCAAAGTCCGCCTCCGTGCGCTTCACGAAAGACACCATCGTGACGGACGAGGAGGACGCCGAGCTCTCGACGTCGGACTACGCGAGCGCGGAGAAAGTCAACAGACTCTCCGGCGTGTCGCTCGGTTTCAGCAACCCCCACTACCTGGGCCCCGACGTGAGGAACCTGGGCCAGGCGCTGACGCCGGACTCGGGCGTCGGCGCGGGAGACATAGAGCTCCAGGATCTCGGCCAGAAGCGAGCTCGCAGCGCGCCGCGGAACGGGGAGACTCAGCTGCACTTGCTGTTGGTGGGCGGCAAGGAGGCGCCGCACGTGGCGCTGCTGCAGAGTCCCATCTCCATGTGGACGTACAGGTTGTTGTGAATGTCTCGTCCGGTGGCAGCTAGCGCTAGATGTAGCCGTTGGTAGCGTTTCCATTAGATGCTGTTTCGCGGCTCTCATGTTTGAGCTGTTTTGAAGTGAAGTAATTGACGTACCTATAGGTAATACCTTTGTTGCACGGATTCGTCTTGCGAGGTACTAAGGTACAGTAGCATAGACAAAGATTTGTCTACAACAATGTTCATTAATTGGTAGGTAGATATGAAAGTAGACCGAATGGCTGACCATTTGCTGCCATTGTACTTATTATTCCCGCAAAATGATCCCGCATTGCGGTTCCTCGGGTTCGATTATTCGTAACGTAACAAAAAACCTTTGTTATTTTTCGAAGACACGGTTCACTATATTTTACCGGTATGATTTTATGTAAATCAGCATTTTTAAATCTGAAACTTATTTATTTATTTTAACTTACTCATTAATTTTAATTACATATTTTGACAACAAATGTACCTATTTGAGCATTTTACTGTAGTTTTCGTAGGTATGAGATAAATTCTCTTATTACAAGTAGCATCTAAAAATTAGTGTGTAATTTTACTTATGTATTTAGATCGTATAAGAAAATTAAATTAAATATATATTACGAAAAGAAATCATTCCATTGGAAGCAATTGACTTGAAAAACAAATTTTCAAAAATTACGTCCAAATACTCTTAGAGAAGAATAGATAGAATTTTATTGATAGTGGTTTATAACTCTTAATTTAGTATTAGGTAATTCCATTTTGTACAGAATTCGTAATAATGTGTGAGTAAATATGTAATGAATTTATGTATTTAAGTACCTAGGTACTTGCTAGACTTACAATTTTATGTAAAAGTTGCCAAAAAGTACCTAGAGATAGTGATTATGTTTTCTTATTGTTACCTCTCGTTTCCTATTTTATATTTGCTATTAAGTTAAGCATATTAAGTTTATTCCATTGTTGATGAGCATTTTTAATATTATTGACTCGGTTTTTGTACAATTTATTGATTTTGATGATTATTACCTCAACTTATTATAAGTTACTGTATTTTGACTGATGAGTAAAAACATAGATATCTATGAAAATAATAAATGACTTAAATGTGATGAATTTTTGTGTCCATCTACGTGACATGTGAAAATTTTGATATTTTCATTCCTTTACGCACAGTTTTAACAGACTTATATTGCCTCGGCCTTTGACCTGATGTGTTGTCAATTTGCAAGCACACTTCCAATCATCCTAACCGAACATTTAACTAAGTTAGTACTTAGTCGGCTTAGTAGCCGACAAAATATCTACGACAGGTTGCATAATGCATCAAAAGCCCGGACACTCCGCGATTTTTCATACAAAATCTGCTGTCTTACGCACACCTACACAGTACTTACTCACAGACAACACACTTACGCACGGTCGCTACACGCGCATTTGTGTGCGGAACGTCTATGGCTGTCAGCGATCACCACAACGTGACGACATGCCGCGTGAGTGAGACAGTTGCGTACTTAATTTGCAAACATGAATATTAATCTAGTGCTTAAAAAAGTATAACAATTACTTAATTTGGAAGCATTTTAACAAAAAGTAACCGATCTACTTCTTTTGTTAGATAATATCAAGAGGAAGTTACCAAATAATGTAAAATAAGTTCCTATTATTTATCCTTAGGGATAGAACAACGCCATCTATTGTCATAATGTGAAAACTAATGACATTGAAATTTACTCTCGCACTTGCAGTCTGGGTGAGACGATTGTGTGTTTTAAGAGGCAACTAACGCCATCTATCTTACTTTCGCGTAAACATTTGCAAAAGTAGTGAATCTTGTGTCCGTTTTGTAAAATTACATAGCCCACTGGGCGCTGCGCCGTGTGTACAAGTAGCTGCACGTTAGTCGAGGCTACTGTGGACGGGATGGCTGCGCATGTTGACGGCCATACTAAACTCATGCGCAGCCATCCCCTTCGCTCACCGCTAGACTTATATGCCGCGACCTGTATCAGCGTAACTTTGATTTGACGTTTGCTTGATGGCGCTGCTTTGTCGTGCATGGGAGAGGCATATATTTTTATTGTATTTTAGTGATGTTATTTCCTGAGTATTTGTAAGAGAGTAGTGTGACCTAGAGTAATGCGTTTTCGTTAGCGCGTAGTCGCCGAGACTGAGTAGCGTAGCGGTAGCCTCTATACTCGTCTGTTAGAGTCTGGCCAACGAAAGCTGTCCAAGAAAAAAGGCGGGAATTTTAAAAAATCAAGAGCTGTTAGCTTGTTTTCTAGTACCGCTCAGCTAATCTCCATGAAATTTAGCATGCACATAGTTCTATAGGTTTTTTCTTGGACAGCTTTCGTTGGCCAGACTCTACTCTCTTTATATGATTAGGGCCCTTTCACACTGTTTTAGAAAGAATATAACACAAGTGTTATATTCGAGCTAATATTGTGTAGCGCTCACAACGTAGTTAGACTAGGTGTTTGTCAGCGATCACCGAAGTTAAGCAACGTTCCGTACGGTCATTCTTTGGATGGGTGACCGCGAGTGGCATTTCCATCTGAGCGCTAACGTTGCTCGGATGACACGTTAAATTATAGGTCTCGGTTTTTTAACTGTTTAGCTATGTCAGAGGCCCTTAGGCGGTTAAAATACTTTGACACCAGGGCGTAGTATTATTATATATTCTTTGACCAGGGCTAGCTACTCGGCCTATACGAACTTACATATACTAAGTGCCACACAAGCCGGCGGATGGGAAGTTATGCGCAGATCGCTGCGCAAAAGTCGAAATATAGGTATGCGCGGGAGCCAGAGAGACTCGCGCCGGGGCACACCCGCCCGCCAACCTCATGCCTCCCGCGCGCTCCATACACCCGTGCTCACCACTACGCCACGCGACGTCGGCATTATGCACACATGCGCAATAATTAGCGAATCACGGCGAAGTGTCATCTGCGGAACTTCTCATTCGCCGACTTGTGTGGCGCTTAGTATACAAAGGTGTTAGGTACTCACGGATTTATTGTTTGGCAGATAACAAGTCTACTATAGTTTCGACTGAATTAGGCGATCTTTTTCAAGACTGGAGTACCTACTAGCACGTGGGCTGCTGTCTCCCGTATAAATAACCCATATATGCCGAATGGAACGTCTTGACGGCTGTGTAATTAGCTACAAGCTACGCAAACCCCATCTTCGCGCAGCTGTTATGGAGCTTCAGTCAGAATTGGGTGTTGCGTAGTTTGTAGCTAACTTCACACCCGCCAAAAAGGTTGATTCGGGCTATAACACTCGTGTTACACTCTCACACCATGTTGCAGCATGAGTGTATCTTTGTACTTGACAACTTCAGTGGGAATGGGTCCTTAATTTTAAATCAATTGTAGTTCCGCCCGACCACAATATTGTTTTGTCTGCTGTCAATTATCGTTTCATATTAAGTGTTTTACCAGAATACGTTAAAACTAAATAATCGGCCAAGTACGAGTCGGACTCGCGCACGGAGGGTTCCGTACTGTATGGGAGCCCCCCTTAAATATTTATTTTATTTTAATTTTATTATTGAAGTGAATATAAAACTAAATATTCTGTGAAAATTTCAAGCATCTACCTGGTACCATTATTAATATAGAGCGAAAAACGTCTAAAAATTCTGGTTTGTTGTATGGGAGCCCCCTTAAATATTTATTTTATTTTGTTTTTAGTATTTGTTGTTATAGCGGCAACCGAAATACATCATCTGTGAAAATTTCAGCTGCCTAGCTATCATGGTTCATGAGATACAGCCCGGTGACAGACGGACATCGAAGTTTTAGTAATAGGCCCCCGTTTTTCCCTTTGGGTACGGAACCCTAAAAAACAATACTTGAGGAGTCTACCAATTCTCTTTATAATATAGTAGGTTCCTATAATACCAATCAACTAGATTTTTACAGGCTTTGTTCTTGATGATAGAATGGAATGAAAATTAGAATATTTTTTTAACATCTGTTGTAAGTTAAGGGCAAAAAAACATTGTGCTTGGGCAAACTACAGACACTCCTTGCCACTTTTTATGAATCTATGTATTTTTGCGGCGAAGTACAATTCTAAGTCTGTTATTAAATATTATGTACTCGTACCATTTTGGTTTTATTTCTTGTTTCCAAAATAATACCAATTAATACCAACTTTGATTTTAATTAAAATATCCCCTTCATACTTTTCGTTATAGGTCTCTATCTGGGGAAAGTGCACGATTTTTTTAAAATTCAAATGATACCTTGCATTGTCAATTGAATTAAACGTATCCCGTTCTTAAAAACTTATTTCTTACAACAATAAATTTTAAATATCTTAATTCGTGGACAGTAGTTTGATAAAATTAATACTACAATTTATTTTTTATATTTTCTTTATTTGTTGGACATGGAATAGCTACTACCATAGCATGGGGTAGACTACATCGGCAGACAATTGAGTTTTACAACAGGAAAAAAATGGAGAAATCATCTTATATCTAGCTTATTTATCTATGTCTTAAAAAATGCACTTGCGGTATAATGGTTTAAGGAAGTTCCGGTTTAGAGTCCAAAAAAAATGTTTTAATATGCAAAATGCATTATGCACATTGCATAATATGTAAATTATTTCATAATATGACCACATATGGTTAATTGATTTATGGTTTGAAGTATTTGTATGTTACTTCTGCAAACAAAGGAGTTTCATTCGAATTTAAAATAAACTATCTATCTCTATCCACCCTCCAAACGAACTTAATAAACTTAATCAAAAACAGTTCAGTCCTTATTTAAATCAAGAAATATTTTATTTTCAGCTTCATGTTTAAATCAAAAAGACTTCGTCAAAAAAGTGGATGAACTGAGTTAGGTTTGTATTTTTAATTAGGTACTTCTCTTACCTACTCTACTACTTATAAAAAATAAAATAAACCAAAAATACTGTACGTGGAATATACATAATATGTCCAATTTCATAGTACTTTAAAAGAAAAATTTATAGCTTTTTTAAACGAATTCATTTTTTGATTATTTAAAAAGATAATCAGGTCTAGTAAATGAAATAATCATAGTCTCCCGTCCCAAATGACAAAATCCACGGATGAAAGAAAGATAGAAGATCGTGCGTAAGGTCAATCAATAAATTAGAAATCACCTGGCATTTTAGAAGAATGCTATTTTGACATATGACAAGTAGTTCAACTGTCATATCTTGTCTGTTATTTTCTGTTACTAGTGTAATTTCAAGAAATGATTTGGGTTTAAATCATGTGATTTAGTAACACGCCCCTATCTTTCTTAAGTGAATAGTATTCCACAGCTAATGAAGCTGCAAGTTTCTATTTCGAACCAATATCTAACTTAGTAAACTATTTTCATAACTATCAACCATGTTAAAAAGTATTGCATAGTCGGAATTATTAGAATAGGGATTGTCCATTAATCACGTGAGGTACGAGAGGGAGGAATTTGGAAAAATATCGCAATATATGGCAATTAGAGGGGGCTTTACACTACATGTCGTAAAACAGTTAAAAAAAGCGTAAGTGGAGCCCCTCCGCGAGGAAGAAGTGAAACATCGACGCAACAGTGCTTTCACACCCCCTCCATGGTAGCGTTAAACGTTTAACGCAACCTTGTTGGAAGTCGCATCAAAAGTTTCACTTCAAAAACATTTCACCAGAAGGTGGGGAGACTATTAAAACGTTGGTAAAAACATCACGTGATGAATGGACGAGCCCTTTGTCACAGTTCCGGGTACTTGGAAGATGATTATTAGCACAGAGCTAGTATAATAATTATAATATAATATTAAGCGGTGGCGGGCTTGGCGGGCTGAGCCGCGGCATCGAACGTGACCCCGAAGAGCGCCGTGCAGGCCGCGCGCGCCGCTTGCTTGCGGGCCTCCTTCTTGTTGCTCGCTGGAACAATACATGTTTACATATACTGCGTTTTTTTTTTATAAATAATAAATAAATATTTGGGGACATCTTACACGCGGTCTCTGACCCCAAACTAAGCAAAGCTTGTGATATGGCTGTCAGAGACTGATATGCTACATATACATATTTTTAAATACATACTTATACAGATAGTAACTAAATAACACCCAGACACAGAGCAAACACCTATGTTCATCACATAAATGCTTGCCCTGGGTGGGGATTGAACCCACACCTCTATGACCCAGAAGTTAGGGTCACTAACCACTGAGCCAACGAGGCAGTCAAAGGCAGTTTGGACATATAGAGAACATCATTATTTCCCACAAGTCTATCGACTAGGAAACTTCCATGAGGATTATGTAGCCGAGCAATACGGAAAAAAATCATTATAAACTTTTTTATTAAATACTAGCAGCGCCCTGCGGTGTTACCCGCATGAGCCCAAGATAAGATTTTTTTCTGAAATAAACGTAGGCTAAGTCACTCCTTATTAAATCAGCTACCTGCCAATAAAAGTCCCGTCAAAATCGATCCAGCCATGTCAGAGACTAGCCAGAACAAACAGACAGACAAAAATTGTAATAATGTTATTTTGGTGTATGTACCGATATTCATTTGCATGTAGTAAAAAACGGTTATTTCAATATTACAAACAGGCACCCCAATTTTATTTATATGTATAGATTAAGTGGACGCTGTATGCAAGCCATTGCATACCTTTAGCAGCTAAATCGCGGTACTAGACTACGCGCGGTATTGTAAACGAGCAGACTGTTGCTGGAGTTAAGGTAGCTTTTACTATTGTATGGGTTGAAATAATAGACGAACGTGTTTCTTTTAGGAAGGTGTATTGGCAACTAAAATGAACTTCGATATTCGCAGAGGACTGTATATAAAAATAAAGTAGGTAGGTAAATATATCAAACACAGACTCTATACCTTACTGGACGATTTCTTTTGTTATCTTTGCTAATACGTCGCTCCATCGACATATCGCTTAGTTAAGATCATATTCTGCATCTTCCTTCCACCGCTACGTCGTGGTAATATTACCTTTCCCAATATCAATCAACTTCCACTCCCATATAAATTAAAATAAATTATTTTTTTTGAGATAAAAACGCTCTCATAAACATTTACATTCATCTCACATTAATTAGATCAAAACAATTACAATTAAAACACAAGTCATTAAATTAATTAAGAAGTCAATGGCAACTAAGATTAAAATTATTGTCAAACCGCTAAACTCAGACTTCGCCTGCGCGGGTACGGGGGCGCGGGGGTAGACGACAAAGAGGACTGAGACAGGTGCGGGCGCCGGGGACCCGCTGCCCGCGCCTGTCTCAGTCCCCTGTGTCGTCTCCCCCGGCGCCCCTGTACCGCGCAGGCGAAGTCTGAGTTTAGCGGTTTCACTATAATCAAATACATGCCAGATAAAATTATAAATGTCAGATATGTCAAAATAAAATTATAAGATGTCAAACTTCAATAATCATCATGAATTTTTACAATTTCAATCGAGCTGTCCCATTGGTCGGTGAGGTTGGTAAAGTATATGGTAAAGTTCATAATATTCAGTGGATTGTCTTTATAAGCAGCTAGATCACGGGTGTCGACTCCAGCTAGCTTAGCATACAAGACCACGACAAGAGATTATCGACGTGTGCAAAGGTGACAGATATATGCTTCATCATGACTCTGTCACGTTCTGACACGTCGATAGTATTATTTTATGGTCCGTATGCTAAGCCCGCAGGTCTCATATAAGTCAGTAGCTTGCAGAGATGCATGGTAGCAGCATAAGGGGACGCGCGCTTTGACTACTTTAGGCAGCCTAGGTCTACGACCATCATATGGCAGTAGACTGGATACGATATTTAGAAAAGATGTTATGTCACCTTTCCCGATGTAGGTGGCTCCATCAACTCCCATTAAGTACTTATCACTTTCTGCCGTTAAGTTGAGATATTTTCACCCCGAACCGTATGTAAGGACACATATTGGAACGTTTGGTAGAGATATCACGTTTACCGATGTAAGTAGCTTCATCAACATCGACCCCCATGGTAAAGTTCATATTCTGTGGCAAATATCCTTCAGCAGCCAAGTCACGGTATTCGAGAGGTGCTTGGTGGAAGCGTTATGGGGCAGAGTTACCTTGCCCACTTTAGGCGACTTATACCTATGAGCAGTGCACTGCCATATACGGGCAGTAGACTAAATTATCGTACTATATTAAAACGGGAAATATAGCACAATAAAACATGAGATATGTATTAATTAAATACCTCTTTTTCTCCCGACGTTTTGACTAAGTTGCATTGGTCGTGGTCACGGCCAATGCAACTATGTGGTAGTAATATGTGGCAGTATGTGGTCAAACGCAAACCTATAAAGAATTAAAAAAAAAACTTGGTCGAAAATAATAACAGTAGACTAAATGTTTGGAAGAGATGATTATTACCTTTCCCGATGTAAGCGGCTCCATCAACATCTAGTAAAGTTCATATTCTGCGTCTTATCTTCTTCAGCTAGCAGCCAGTCACGGTACTCGACCCCGGGTCTCATGTACGTCAGCAGCATACAGGGACGCATGGTCGCAGCGTTGGGCGGGAGAATGTACGGCTTGTTCACTTTAGGCGACTTATGTTTATGTATAGCATATATGGCAGTAGATCGGATGTTTGAAAGAGATGATTATTACCTTTTCCGATGTAAGTGGCTCTGTCAACATCCAGTCCCATGCTATAGTACATATTATGGGAATCCTTCAGCCGTTAAATCACGGCATTCCATCCCTGGCGCCACGTAAGGACACATACTGAACGTTTGGTAGACAGTTACCTTTCCCGATGTAAGTGGCTCCATCAACGTCCACTCCCATGGTAAAGTTCATATTCTGCGGCTTGTCTCCTTCAGCAGCCAGGTCACGGTACTCCACTCCAGGTCTCATGTAGGTGAGCAGCATGCAGGGGTGCATGGTCGCAGCGTTGGGCGGCAGGGTGCGCGCCTTGCCCACTTTGGGCGGCTTCGGTTTACGCGGCTCCGCCGTCGAGCCCTCCGCGCTGCCAGCCGGTTCCGACACCTGCCAACAATATACCCATGTTATAAACAACTAGTGGGGTGCAAAAATACTACTAATATTATAAACGCGAAACTTTGTAAGGATGGATGGATGTTTGTTACTCTTTCACGCAAAAACTACTGAACGGATTGAGATGAAACTTTGCAATTATATAGCTTATATATCAGAATTAGAATCGTTTATTGATGTATTGGGCTTAATACTAAAATTTTATATACAACAGTTTGTACAATAATATAAAGTACCGCAAAATATATCTCGTCATTTCACAATACACAATAGCAACGAATTTAAACAATCATTAAAATAAATAGCTATCTACTTAACAATTGAATACAAAATTAAAAAGTGGCAGAAAAATAAATGAAAATGTCATGGTTTTTTTTGTTCCATACATAATTACAAAATTAAATTAAAAAAAAAAAAGATTAAGTATACCACATAGGCTATAAACTATAATGATATTGCGTAAATTTTCCATAATATAACGATAAGTGTTAAGTAAGTAGGAAAAATTCTGCCATCTGCGAGCTATTCTAGCGTGCGCTCCAAGAAATGTCAATAAAAAAACAACTGTAGAATCGAACAACCCTCAAATCGTTTTTTTTTTCTACCTCCTTTATTAAGGGTAAGGTAGGGCCTCGGGTTTGAAAGACGGAAAGTGACTTTTTTTTTCTTCAGCTTTCTTCTTTTTACCCCGGATAAATAAAGGGTTCCCATGGGATAGCACAAAAATCAAAATAACATGCGGGCGAAGCCGCGGGTAAAAACTAGTTAAAAATAAAAACTAATACAAATAAACTTACAATAAAAATCCAAAACAAATAAACCTCATCAAAATCGTTACGAGACGTTTCCGATATGCGAATTTTGTCCAAACAAATGAAAAACAAATATAGGTACAAGAATTTCTCGTATAAAGATAATGACGTGGATTTGAACATACAGTATTAGCATATCATATCATGATGGACAGTATTTACAGTTTCCCTACTTTTGAATTTTTTATTTTATGCAACCACAGCTAATAACCAACTAACAATTCAAAGAGTTATTTTTATGATAAACATTTCAAAAATTCGTCGCGGATGCTGGACTCGAACCTTGCGTCTTCGGATCACAAGCCCGACGCTCTGACCACTGAGCTAATCCGCAGTACTGACTTCGCGCTGAATTTTGTGAAGTGTTTACCATTTTAACCAACTTATAGCGTTGGCGGCGCCACCTGTGATACCCGTATTAGACAGGTTATCACTCAATTGAAGTTATAAGAACTTCTGAATATTGACGAGAGATGGCGCACTGCTAAATCAATGATATGATTTTAATTTTATAGTGCATCCCACACTAGGTTTATCTCAAAGAGTTATTTTTATGATAAACATTTCAAAAATAATGCTTAATAATCATTATAATATGTGGGGTTGGGGCGCAGGTGTATACGTACCGAGTTGGGGTTGGGGCGCAGCTGCGGCACCTTGTGTCCCTCCACCTCCCACTCGGTGAACAGCTTGTGTAGCGCGAACGACGCGAGCTGGATCATCGGCAGCGACTCCTCGTCCGCGCCCACGTCCGACATGCCTGCAACCGTCACACTTTACTTGTACGCCGAATCAAGCTTCAAAGATTTATTTTTGTAATAAACATTTCCTAAATTGTCGCGAACTGTTACAACCAACATATTGCTGACAGTGCAGCCCCCACTTGCCTACCGATTGACGTCAACTAATATTGGAGATTCTGCAATTATTAACGTATATAAACTCATATTTTCATTCCAAATCTTTCAGTTAATAGTTCTCCGAAGGTTACTCTGCCTCTCAGGCTACGGACCTGGGGCCTTACTGCGTAAGCGCTCTGACGTTCGGCTTCGCTTTTTCTCCTGCTCGCGCCAGTTACTCACGCCACGAGAGCGAGCGGGAGGGTAAGCGAAGCCGAACGTCAGAGCGCTTACATAGTAAGGCCCCTGGTTCCTGCCCGCCGGTCCTTAGAAAGGAGTCTCCCAAAGGGAATCTCGAGCGCGGTATTTCTCTACCAAGTCCTATTAGTCTAGGAAAGGTGCCAAATATAAAGTGTGTAAAGTTAAAGTGTTTTTAAATTAAAAAGTTAGACTATTGAAGTGTTGTCACTAGCAACTGAGTTGTTTTTTTAAAGAACTCTAAAGCTCAGTCTACCAGAACGCAGGACTTGAGAACCTGCCTCTGTCGGATCACGGGCCCCACGCTCTACCAACTGAGCTAGTTCGCCTCATGACGCTCGCGCCAAATCTGTGAAGTGTTTATCGTCCTACGTTGGTAGAGTTATAGCGTTGGCGGCGCCACTTTCACACTGAGTGATCACCTGTCTAATACGTGTATCACAAAATCGCACCACGATATAATTTTTGTCGTATGAAAAAGTGACAGAGATATACTTCACTATAATATCATCTCGTTTTGAAACGTCAATAAAATTACGCCGTGGTACACATGCTAACCTAGCATCCCTAGCATAGCACAGGGACAACTCGTCTTTCCATCAATTTATCCCCTCATAGTAGAAACAAAGTATGAAATGACATTGACAACTGACATTAAAAGCGGATAAAATATAAAAGTTTTATCCCTTAGGCTAGGGGTGCTGGGGCAAAATGAAGTTGTACTTACTGTCTCCGGAGGCAGCCACGACCTTGCTCATCTTCTTGATGATGAGGTCGCGGATGGCTTGCTCGGCCGCGTTGTTCCGAGCGCTCAGCTTGTTCTCTCCTGCCGAACAACATTCGTACTTTTAATTTTTTGTCTCATACAACATCAAAGCCTTAGTATTTTTTATGAAGCTATGATAGATATATACTGCATAATAGTAGGTATGCTACATTGCCTACACATCTGACTTTACTATTCAACTGGCAACAAAAAAGAAGATTAACAAATCGACTGTTTTTAATGTATGTATTGTCGTTATTTATATTGAGCAAAATAAAACACGTTTTTTGTATGGGTTTAAGTTAATTATTTATTTTTCAAGTGTATATTCAACTAAATATGCTGTGAATATTTCAAGCATCTACCTGTTACCATTGTTAATTATCGAGCATAAAACGGCAAAAAAAAAATAGATTTTTTGTACGGAAGCCCTTAAATGTTTTTTTTCTGTTTTAATAGGTATTTGATGTTATAGCGGCAACAGAAATAGAACATCTATGAAAAATTCAACTTTCTAGCTATCAGGGTTCATTAGATACAGCTTGGTCACAGACAGGCAGACAGACGGACAGCGTAGTCTTAGTAATAAGGTCCCGTTTTTACCCTTTGTGTATGGAACTCCAAAAAAATGAGGCGCAGTGGTCAAAATGTGAGTATTTCCATTAAATAGTTTTTAAACGTTTTCTTATTTTATTCCGATTGTGTAAATTTATTCTACATTTAACATTAATTTTATTTTTATGTGTTTTAGATTATAATTATTTTTATGATATTTTCATTATTTAGTTGTTTGCATTAATGATTTTAAATGTAAAATGTAACTTGCCCAGTATGACGACTTTTATAAGGTAAATAAATCATTCTTATTATTATTCCAGGATATAAGTGAAGAGTACCGTATCCCTTGTAGTTGGTGCCCTCGAGCGTGAGGTCCGCACAGAAGCTGTAGTTGTTGCGCGAGTAGTACTGGCTCTGCGCCGCTTCCACCGTGAATTGCTGCAATACAACACACAGCTCAGAAAGAGGCATACAGGCGCTTGCGCTCTGTTTGAACTGAATCTTATTTTGTAGTTTGTGCAAAAACAGAACCGTCGTGGCGTTACGGTGAACTAACAATAAGATTTTAATCAATGATATGACTTTTATTTAGAGTGCTTTCCACACTAGATTTTATCTCAAAGAGTTATCTTTGTGATAAGCATTTCAAAAATCTGAAGCGAACGCAGGATTTGAACCTGCCCCTTCGGATCAATGATAAATCATTGATTTAGCAGTGCGCCATCTCTCATCAATCTTCAGAAGTTCTAATAACTTCTAGTTGAGTGATAACCTATCCAATCCAGGTATCACAGGTGGCGCCGCCAACGCTATAAGTTGGTGGTAATGATAAGCACTTCAAAAGTTTGGCGCTTGCGTAGGAGGCGGGCTAGCTCAGTTGGTAAGAGCGTCGGGCTCGTGATCCGAAGGGGCCGGTTCAAATCCTGCGTTCGCTTCAGATTTTTGAAATGCTTATCACAAAGATAACTCTTTGAGATTTTAATCAGTAGCCAAGGTACCGACTGTACTTGGTAGATGCGAGTACTGATGAAAACCGAATTGGTGTCTACCAGGTAACACTTTTAGTTGTACTAGCATGACAGAGCAGTGTTGTCAACGTAACAAAATTTGTAAAATGGCACAAGGGCGACCTCACCTACGACGCTTCTCTTTTTGCACGCTCAATATGAACTTATAAAACACTATTAAAATAACCTTTTCATAAAACGTCTGATTTTCTAATTGTGACTGTCCATGACAAACCAAGATTTTTAATGTCTGACGGAACAGGCACAATCAGAAACAATACCTTTAGATACCCCATGCCAAAATGTTTGCGAAAAACATAATAATAGAAAAAAAAAGTTTCAGAAATGACAGCTGATGTCAGAGTGACTGCGCCGTCAGTGAAGTTCTTGGTTGTAATTAGAGATATTAGGGACATCTGAAACTATGTACGGACTGCGTATTCCTGTGTTACGCGTAGTCGGAATACGCTGTCCACGCGTACATTGGATACGCGTACAGCTCCTGTATGGACCGCCGCGAACCTGAACGCGAGGTCAATCGATCCATAGCGCTACGCGAACCCCGCCAGTCATCCGCCATGACATAAATCGTTATTTCGATAATAATAATTGGTGTGCTATCCCACAAAACCCGCTGAAAGTCATAAAATTGACTGAATATGACAATATTTTCATCATTGAAACTTGATGAATATGCGTGTTTATTTAATTTGCCGTCCAAATATAGCGTACACCCGGGCGTGCGCGTCCCCTTTGACGCGTGACCAAAAACGAGCTACTGCGAGCTAGCTCGCGCGGCACGCGTTCCCTAAAAGACAAAGTGTACGCGTAACTGCAGGTATGGATATGATGCTTACCAATGTACGCGCTGTCTGTACCCACCTTTATACCTACATCTGACCCCAAACTATGCAAAGCTTGTAATATGGTTACCAGCTTGATTTTTTAAATGCATAGGTACATAGCACACAACATCGAATCATACAAGTCTGCGGATGTAAACTTTGCTAGAGGCTGCGCGAAACCCAATTAACTCGCAGCTTTATATGAGCCTCGGTCTGGATTGAATATTGCGCAGCCTGTAGCTAACTTCACATCCGCCGACTTGTATGATTCGGTCTATCCATGTTCATCACACAAACGTTTGCAAAGATTTGTAAAGGTCTTGATCACCTAGTGAACGTATTACATTGCGCTTGCCGGTACGCGGTTTCCACTGGAGAACCTGGGCACAGGCCTCCCAACAATTAAGTTAAATAATAACAAGGCGAGTACTGACATTGGCGAGGTGTTCTCGCGGCATCATCTCGTTGAGCACCATGAGCGCGTTCTTGGGCGTCAGCAGCCGCCGGAGCGTCTCGTTCTGGCGGCGGCGGCGCTCGCGGTTCGGGATCTTCTTCACTGCAATATCATCATTACATAGTATAAAACAAAGTCGCTTCCCGCTGTCTGTCCCCATGTACGCTTACTGTACTGTACCAGCCTTTTTAATAGTCCACTGCAGAACGTAGGCCTACCCTCGAAGGGTGATTGGGCCATATCCACCACGCTGGCCCAGTACGGGTTGGTGGATTCACATACGCCAGCGAATTTCTTCTACGGACGTATGCAGGTTGCCTTCACCGAAAAGCCAGTGGTGTGAAATATCGTACATAAATTCCAAGGAGGGAGTTCATTGGTACAGGACCGGGATTTGAACCCACGACCTTACGATTGTAAGGCGAGTGTCATTACCACTAGACCACCACGGCTTATGGCATGTATGCTAATATCTTTAAAACTACGCAACGGTTTTTTTTTAATAGATAGTGTTTCAAGAGGAAAGTTTATATGTATAATACACCTGTGCGAAACCGGAGCGGGTCGCTAGTTACATAGTATAAATCAAAACCGATATTTCTGTGTGTCTGTCTGTGTATCCGCTTATATCTTCCCAACTACACAACATATTTCAATGCGGTTTTCACTAATCTTTAGAACATTTCTTCCGGAAGGTTTATAGCTATAATTTATTCCTATCCGGGCGAAGCGAGGATGGCCAGCTAGTATAGGTATAGATAATAATTATGTGACTGTATTTTTCATAACCAATTAGTTTTGTTTGTTATATTACTACTTTAATGAATTATTAACAATTTATCTATTGAAATTTTGCATACCATAATGGTTATAACATGGCGATCTTTGTATTTATTGACTACAACACGTGAAAATTGTAACATCCTTGTTTAGCGAAATAATTTTTCTAATATAAATCATCCCTAAAGTGCAATTCAGTTATGGGCCGAATCATACAAGTCGGCGGATGTGAAGTTAGCTACAAGCTGCGCAATATCCAATCCTGACTGAAGCTCACAAAGCTGCGCGTTGATTGGATATTCTGCAGTTTGCAGCTAATTTCACATCCGCCGACTTGTATGATTCGACCTATATAATAAGCGTCCACCGTGCCTCGATTCATCGTAAGTGTCGCCCGCTCCGACCTACCTAAACTGCAGAGTGACACCCCCCATCCCTGCTCTAATAGAACATAGCGAATAATCGGCCAAGTACGAGTCAGACTCGCGCACGGAGGGTTCCGTACTGTATGGGAGCCCCCCCTTAAATATTTATTTTATTTTCATTTTACTATTTATTATTGAAGTGAATATACAACTAAATAGTCTGTGAAAATTTTAAGCATCTACCTGTTACCATTATATTACCATTATATGTATAGAGCGAAAAACGGCAAAAAAACAGGTTTGTTGTATGGGAGCCCCACTTAATTATTAATTTTCTGTTTTTAATATTTGTCGTTATAGCGGCAACAGAAATACATCATCTGTGAAAATTTCAGCTTTCTAGTTATAATGGTTCATGAGATACAGCCTAGACACAGACGGACAGCGGAGTCTTAGTAACAGGGTCCCGTTGTTACCCTTTGGGTACGGAACCCTAAAAATTGAAGCAAGAGATAATGCAAAAAAATGTCGAGCTTAGGCCATTACTTAGTACAGTATTCAATTAAATATTTGCTTCATTCGTTTTGGAAAATGATTTTCCTATTATTTTCTAAAAAAAAAAAAAAAAAAAATGTACATTCATTGTTATAAGATATTTTAGGCCTCTAAAATTTTCGTTTAAAATATTGTTGAATTTTTTGTAAATGTGAATTATTTTCTTTCATATCAATCTACATTTAAAGGAGTTTCATATTTTCGGATCTTATTATCTTTTGCCATTGCTTACAAAATACGGCGGCGTGATAGCGGCCTTGAACAAAAATCAAATTAGAAAATTTGAAATTCCATTCAAATTAAGCATTTAATGCGGTTGTTTTGCTCTGCGCATTTAATTACCACTAGCGGACACGCTCGGCTTTGCACAGGTGTATTATACATATAAACCTGCCTCTTGAATCACTATGTATTAAAAAACACCGCATCAAAATCCGTTGCGTAGTTTTAAAGATATAAGCATACATGGGGACAGACAGCGGGAAGCGACTTAGTTTTATACTATGTATTGATACATATTTAAATGGTATTTTTGAGCTACTGTACACAGTCTGGTGCCACTTTGCAAGATTTCTTTAATTTTGAGTCCTAAGTGGCTCAGTACTTTGAGTGGCTTTATAACCGAAGTGCAACCAACCTCCACTGAGTTTGGACTTCATCCAGGCGGGGCGGTCTTCCTGCTTCGAGGTCAGGCTGTTGTCTGCGCTCGGGATTTCAGGCTTCATCTCCACATCGTCGCTCTGGAATCAAACACTTTATTATGGCCCGAATCAAACTTGATGACGGCTGTGATGTTAGCTACAAGCTGTGCAAACCCTATTCTGACTGAAGCTCACTTAACAGCTGCGCGAGGATGAAAGAAAGAAAGAAAAGAAAGAAAATCATTTATTGACATAATATTACATTTACACATTCTCATATGAGGAAAAGGAGTATAAATGGTTCTATTATGGACTCGTCATTACTTACAGTAGTTCTATTGTTTTTCTAATCTACCTTCATTACAAAAAAATAAAGTGCTATGTATATAAAATATTGTTTGCATGTCATGGAAATCGAAATGTTAAATGTCGGCGGTTGCCAAACATTCGCAACATGCTATACCTACGTACATAAATCCTATAGATTTAAACGAGTCAGCTGTAAAGGGGCATTGTCAAAAATATAACCAAAATTTAAATAATAGTAATACAATTGAATTATGTCATAATTGGTTGATGGGGTTGTAGTTAACATCACAACCGCCAAAAAGTTCCGCCTAAAACACCTGTTACACTAAGCGCCACACACATCCGGCGGATGGGAAATTATGCGCAGAACGCAGCGCAAAAGCCGAAATATAGGTATGCGCGGGAGCCAGAGAGACTCGCGCCGGGGCACACCCGCCCGCCAACCTCATGCCTCCCGCGCGCTCCCTACGCATTGTGCACACATGCGCAATAACTAGCGAATCACGGCGAAGTGTCATCTGCGGATAACCTCTCATCCGCCGATTTGTGTGGCGCTTAGTACACATTGTAATTAAAATGTGCAACAACCATTGACTAGTTTCCACAATCAGCCATGATGATATTAACCTGAATGGGAACCTGCTGGAGGTTGGACGGCGGCGGCTGGAATTGTTGCTGCTGCTGATGTTGCTGTTGTTGTTGTTGCTGCTGTTGCTGGCGCCGCGGCGTGCCCTGGAACTGCTGGTTCTGCTGGAATTGTAATATGCCTTTTGAATTTCGATTCTTACACAACTGAATTTTATTTATGTCCCGGTTTGTTTAGCAAAACCATACCAAAATCAAAATTTACTATTCTTTAGACACAAAAATGCGCTTAAAATCGTCAATTTACTGTTTTATAGATTAACATAATTATTTACTACTAGGTAGGTACAATAAGAAATTAAATATGTTAGATTTTGAGATATTTGTATTGTGTCTTCTTAATAGCGTCAGTGATCTGGGAACACGAGTCAAATCATTGCGCAGTAGCAATTAGTTCATTTGTCAGCGGTGCAACGAGTGAGGATTTGCACTGTTTGTAACGGTATGACTCTTCATGCGCCTTAGCATTGCTGTGAGTATGATGAGGAAATGAAATGAATCTTCACAGATGGCATTAAGTTTCATGCAGCCTACACCAGCTCAATCGCTTGATGATATTGTTAGGGCGAATGGTTAAAGCCATGTATTCACTGAGCAACAATTGTTTATAAACTCTGTATCAGAAACAAAATCTATGTGTTTCTGAAACAAAAAATAACGTTTCAGAGACAGTTATTTTCTATAAACAAAATCTATGTGTTTCTGAAACAAAAAATAATGTTTCAGAGACAGTTATTTTGTTTCTTTAAACACTATGTGTACCGAAACATATGGATAACCGTATGCTCCCTTTCGTGATGTTTCAGAAACTGTGTATCTGAAACAATGTTGCTCAGTGAAAACATGGCTGTCGTTACAAATGGCGACTTTTCTTTATTTTAGCGAACAAATAAACGCTTTGGCGTCAAAAACAAGTTTTGCAACTTGTCTTATTAGGTTGAAACTAAAACTTCTGTGTTTATTTATCTCTTCTTTATGTTGAATTTATTTCTATGTAAATTGTATTTCTGGTTACCTATATCTTCAAACAATGATTGTGTATAACATGAAGTCAAAAACAAACTACAATAAATTGGCAACATTGACCACAACTGTTTGGATGTCATCCATTCGGAGCGATGGTCGGTGGGGTGTAAAATTAGTTGACATTAGCGTAAAACTGAGTAAAATGGTCGGTTAAAATATACCTGGGAAAGAGGTCAATAGGTTAAAAAATACCTGGGAAACAGGTTAATTAACCTCTTTTCCAGGTATTTTTTTTAGTCTAATGTCAACTAATTTTAGAAGAATGGTTGTAGATAAAGTATGTTTGTTTTAAAGTGGATTAATAGGGGCTGAAATTATATCAATTATAGTTAGTTGTCATGAAATGGTAATAATTCAGATATCATGAAATAACTCCTCCCTGTATTAACTTTTAGATGTTGTTTTTACTATATGTATACAGTAATTATTATCTTATTTCTAGTGTAGTGGTGTAGGCCACCACACAAGTTGGCGGAAATGAAGTAAGCATAAAGCCGCGCGTTGATTGGATATTGTAGCATTGCAGATTGTAATTATATTTCCGCCATCTTGTGTGACGCGGCATATTCTTAGGACAGCTTTTCACATGTTGCAGCCAATTTAACAATCTCGGTCTCTATTATTAGGTGAATACTAGGCCATCGCTGCAAGCTGCAGGGAACTCCAGCCTCAGTGACAGACATCATCACACCAAGATGGCCTGCGGTCTAGTACTCACTCAATTTCAAAGATGGACAAATCAAGACCACTATGTTATGATGACCATAATATTGATGGCATTCGCACAACATAAACGCGCGACACATATAATATACCACATGACATAGAAGCACCCTTAGTACTTCTAATGTGTTGTCAAAAACTAGAAGTAATGATTACCTGTTTACATCGGCCTGGCATTGAGCAGAGCAGCAGCACCCGTGGCAGTCGACAGTCCCATCCGCTGACCTTGACGCTGTGTGCTTCCACCTCTCACTCTAGCATTACACCATTCACACTAATAATGGGGAAAGTTGTTCACAAAACATGTTTCTTATCATTGTTTAAACATAGCCTGGCTTCATTTAGGAAAATTTGAAATGTAGACAACCAACATCAGAAGTGGGATACCATTCGCACATTCTTTCACACAGTGAAGGTGGTAGCACATCATGCATCCTCAACCTATTTCCTATCATGTATCTCCCAGTGAAATTGCACCATTTCACGCCAATAACACCTCTATCGTTTCAGAATAGAGCTCAACACAATTTTGTTACAACTCCAGAGGGTCACATGTTAGGAGAATGGCCGACCTACTGTCTACTTAGTCTAGAGAAGGCCGTATGTGCACGAGATGTGAGTCTCGTGATCATAATGTATTCTCAACCCACTGGGCTACCCTCTGAGAGGCCAGAGTCCTCATCTCAAACCGTACTAAGTAATACCAACCCAAATCCATGAAGACTGAATAAAAAAATTCAGTCTCTATATGTTTGATTCTTTGAGTTGTGAAATTAGTAATTTCCATAATTTGGCAGTAATTAGTAAGATCTAGAAGTAGCTACCTCCACCAAAGACCTTGTTTGAAGTTTGAATACTGAACTGGATAATGCCAGTGGTGGGTACAATCATGACAAGAGAGTGAACACAAAGTCTAATACTATCATGTTAGCTCTCGCCATGATGGCAGGTAGATGTCAGAGACTCTGGCACAGTCAGAGAGTAACCATCGACTTCTAGCCAGTACCAGGGCTCGTGGGGCTCCGCAGTGCTGTGATAACAGAATGCAGTTTAGTTCACTGATAGAAGAAAATAAAAGAATATTCAGTGTTATTTATATACCTTAACTTTGACAATCCTTTTAGATAGCTAATTTTGAGTAAAAGAAAAAGAGCAAAATATGCATTTTCTATTGCAGTGACATTATACTCACAAAATGATTAACAAAAGTTTGCACGCCAACTCTTCATTAAAATAAATCCGTATTTACTTACCTCTGCTGAAGCAGCCACAAACTGGCCAGCAGTGTTGTAGCGGCCAGAGTTCCGGGTGTTGTCTAAAAATATGATAAGAATATAAATTTATTGTAAGCATGACATCTACAGTACCTAACTTTTGCAGGGCATACTCTGAGTTCAAACATGTTTGGAAATACATTTCCAAGGATGATTTCAGTATGAATGTCTTCACTCATTGCATATATAGCGAGCCATATTTTAAATAATGCCGTAATTACGGGCGAAGAAAAATCAATATAGCTTGCTTAACTCGGTCATACCATGGTTTACACAGCGATGGCGGCATCATCAATTAGCGTTGGAAGTGATTACAAATAGCATCCACTGGCTTAGTGTCTTTTGAAGATTGTCGGTATTCAATGCGATGAAAAGTTGTACGTCGTGAGATAGCCAAAACCAACAAAACTAACATTATTTTTAGGAATTAGTCACAGCGGGTCGTCGTCCTAATGATGACATTTAGCATTTATCAAAAGCAAAATAGATACTGAAACGTAGACTTACACAATTTATTGTTATACATGATCGCAGTTCTTTAGTTTATTTATCCCCTAGGTACAATTTGTTCAATTCAACAATAAAGATAATGGCAAATTAATAATTGAAATTCTAACTTCTATGGCGTCGCACGACTCGCACAAGAGTTTTTTTTTTTAATAATTTATTCATGACCATGGATACAGAGTCCTTCAGTCGAAGTCTTAAATAATAAAAAAGGAGATAATGCAAAATGGGCTCAGACTAGGTACAGTAGCTCAAAAAATCCGTTAAACTATGATAAATAAATGCGCAGAGTAAAACAACCGCGTCAAATGCTTAATTTATGAGTAATTTCACATTTTCCAATTAGATTTTTGTTCAATCATTGAATTACTGTCATTTTGGTCACATGTAACCTTAATACCCGAATACACGAAATTACTTTTAATGGACACTGTTATTGTAAAAAATAACGGGAAAATCATTTTCCGAAAGAAACAAAGCAAATTATGAAATACTGTACCATTTATTGGCCCAATTTCTATGCATATTTGCAATATCTCTTTTACAAACATAGAAGAGAAATAAAAAATTAAACTTAACTAAATCTTTTCAACAGTATTTAAAATATACTTATAAATAAGTTTGTAAAAAACTTCACTTTTTAGTAAATCCTCAATACGGCGGGGAACACTAATTGAGTTACGAGCTGCTATGTCACTAATGTCACTGGCTAAAATTAATCGTTGTAAATGGAATTGGGGACATTGAAAAATTATATGGTTTATATCAGCATGCTGTCGGAAACAATACGTACAGTTATCTTCTGGGACTATATTAATTCTGTGTAAATGAGCTGGAACCAAGCAATGTCCAAATCTCAGGCGATTTATAACTGTTATAAACTTTCTGCCACAATATTCAAAGAAGGATGTCGGAAGCTCATACATACGAATACCTGTAGTATACGAATACACTCAGTTTCTCCCAAGGTCATTTATAAAAATGTTATGTTCACCAGAGTAATTTATGACGCTTCTAAAACTGTTCTGATATGTACAAGTTCGTATAAAATGAAGATAAAATAAGAAAAACCGAAAACAATTTTCAAGCTATATGTTGAATACTTATATATATAATTATAGGCCAAAGATTAAGGATTGCCAGGTTTGTTATGTATAGAGTGCTAAAATGGTGCTAGATATTTAAAAACTTGAAGTCATATATTTTTAGTTCATATTGCCTCAATGATATTTATATTGATATTTTAATCAGTGTATCTCATTTTGTTAAAAAAAAGTTGTAATATCGGATTACGTTTTGGAGTTCATCGATTTATAAGACGTTATCACGTCAAAAAAGCTCAATGCTTAGGACCGCTACAAAAAGAAAATGAAAACATGAATGATAATGATTTTCGTTATTCATCTATTTCATTAGCAAAAGTACAAGAACCGCAACTGTAAGATAAGCAGCTATTCGAACCTCGGCTGAGTCATTCCGAGGCAGTTGTCTAAATCGGTTAACAACACTCGCAGCCGAGATTCGGTATTCCGTGCTGTCGCAGCCGCGTTCGGAATCTTTTTTGCAAAAATTCATAATACTACATGGATAACCACTTGTGCAGCCGCAGCCGGTTTCGTGCAACTGCTGCAAGTGCTGCTTGCAGCTGTAGCCTGGAGCCGAGGTTCGAATAACACCTTTAAGGATTATTACGAGTAATATTAAAATGACCACGAATTTTTCGGATGACTTCAACTGCAGCTTTTTGTTAGTAGTAAAGTGAGTGAAATAAAAAAATATGAGTAAGTATTCTTTCTTTTTGATAATCTTTTAGTAGGCAAAAATGTATGTTTCTATAAAATATTATGTATAACGACACCTCAGTTCGTAAATGTCACGAGTTAAAACGAGTTAATGCAGGATTATGTGCCATACTCAAGTGCTGGGGCTGCAGGGGAAGAGGAGTGTCGGTTTCGCGATGGCCGCTCTCCCTATCCTCTGCAGCCTTAGTGGCAGGCACGGGGCCACTTTAATTGACCCGTTGCATCGGGACCAGCGGGACAATTCTGTTAGCCGATCTCTTTACTGAAGTGATACGTTCTTGAACCTATACCTTGATACCTTCTTCTTTCTGACAGTTCCGACCGCTCAAAACTGTCAGAAAAACGAGACAAGTTCAAGAACGTGTCACCTTAGTAACGAGATCGGTTGACAGAATTGCCCAACAGGGCTGTCGGATACGGGTGCCGTCCGACACCCAGTGCTGGTTGGTCCCAGGTGGTGGATGACGATGTGTCTGGTGTTCGACACATCGTCATTCTGGCGGAAGCGCAAGCTCCAGGGTAGGGCCCAAGTTGGGCCAGCGCTGTCGGGTGCCGCGAAGACGCGCTCGCAGCCCCGACACCAGGTGCAGTGGTGGAACACCCAGGGGTTATGGTGGGTATGCCGTCCAGTCGGCGGGACTCCCACATAACCACCTGTCTGCCCACGAGACGTGGTAGCATACATAAAGGATTTCCCCTGATAAAAAAAAGGATAATGTGCCAACAGTTAAAAAGAAAATAATTACATTAACACCTCCAGAAAATCGCTTAATCGGAATATCGAAAACGAAGTCTGGCAATACTGAAAACATCATGTGCTTGACTGACTTGACTTTTTTTGACAGCAACATTAATTGAAGTTTTGACAGCTGAGATTAAGAACTTTTTTTTTTATTTTAGTAACAGACTCGGTGTTACATTATAATGCCATCTTATCTGTTATCGGTTCAATCTTCTGATGTCATTCATTAATATTCATTGTTATATTTGTTAAATGTTAAAGTTGATACGCAAAAGCCGTTAAATGGGACGATTATTTCTGTGATGCCATTATCGAACTAGAAGCGTAGCTGTACTCCAAACGTTGTTCTTATTGACATTATGAACAAAACTGGCAAATACATAAAAATGCGACGCCATAGTTCCTTTTTTGTCGCCCAAAAAAATTAAACCTTTTTTTTTTATTCTAGCCTGGATACTACACGTAAAATATTCGTTCACACAAGCTTTGGTAAGGGGATTTAGAGAGTAAAAACAATAAAAAATCATTGTAATTTTTCTGGTGGTTTAATATTAATTTTAACTAGTGATATGAAAACAGCAAAAAATTACAATTTTTTTGAAGCATATACAATTTTTATAAATGATATTTTGTTAAAAAGTTGCAAAAAAAAAATATATTTAGACAGGTTCAGTTGCTGCATCCTTCTTTGTTGTACCAAGGAGTAGTAGGTAAGTCTTTCTGTATTTCTGCATACCACCTTCCCTTATATTCTGTTGTAACGTGCCAATATTCTTTCCAAATTCTGAGTAAATCCTTATTAATTGCACAATAGTAATCTGTGAAAGGTACTTTTAATATATCTGTGTGATCTAGATCATGCTCTTGCCGAGTAGCCAAATCTACTGTTTCATTGCCATGGATGCCACAATGTGAAGGAACCCATACCAATTCTACATGTTTTGATTTACTAATCATTTCTATAAGTTCTCTAATACTATATATAATATAATTTAACTTATATGAGAAATTACTGTTGTTCAAAACAGACAGAACACTTTTAGAATCACTTACTATTAGTATATTTACATTTTTTACAGAGTTATTTACAAATGTTAAAGCGGTTAAAATTGCATACGCTTCTGCAGTAAACACACTGCAATTATTATCTAACTTTATACAGTGGGTTTTATTCATTTGTGGATCATAATATGCGGCTTTAACCCCTTCATCACTTTTAGAACCATCTGTATATAAAATATAAAAGTCTGGTTTATTCTCTATAAATTCTAGAAAATCAAATTTGTTATTTATTACATCTAAATGACAATCTATACTTAAGCAATTAATCAAGGCATTATATGGACATTTATATGTTGGCCAGATATCATGAGAACAAATGTTTTTACTGATATTTTTTAAAAATGACATTATTGTTGTGATTTCAGGCAAAACTCCCGAAACAAGAGATGTGGCTGATAAGCTAGATGTTTCAACTGATTGTGATATTTGTGGATGACATAAAACATTATTCAGCACTATAACATTATTGGAAGTCAACTCTTTCAAACAGAATCTATCAGCCAAAAGTAAACGTCTCAGGATTAATGGAGGTATACAGTTTTCAATTTCCATAGAATTAATAGGAGTGGAACGCATAGCTCCGCTAATAATTCTTAAAGCCATATTTTGTATTACATCGAGTTTTCGTAATAAGGTGCTACTTGCATTCATATAAGCTAAACTACTGTAATCAAAATGACTTCTTACTATACTTTTATACAGCATGATCAAGGTTTTAGGATCAGAGCCCCAAAAAGTACCAGCTAAACATCTTAAAACATTAATACTTTTCATTGCATTGCTGCAGATATACTTAATATGCTCTTCAAATTTTAACTTGTTATCTATTATTACTCCTAAAAATTTATGTTGATTACTTACAGGAATGATTTCATTATTGTATTTAATTTTAACAAAAGATTGTGCAAAAGGATCTTTACTAAAAACAATAACAGAACTTTTATCAGAACTAATATCTAATTTTAATACATTGTTGTAATAATGGTGTAGCTGCAGCAGTGCAGAATTCAAGTGATTTACAGCCATATTTAAATTTTGACTTTCAGAGTATAAAAGTAAGTCATCGGCAAATTGTAAAATCTTAACATGTGATGTGTTAACATACTTTAAAATTTGAGATGTATATAGAATATACAAGAGAGAAGATAAGATAGCTCCTTGCATAGTTCCTTTACTGACGGATTTTGGTCCATGTAGCTTATTATTAAATTTAACATACAAGGTTCTGTTATTCAGAAAATTAAATATCCATTTCAATAATTTTGTTGGCAGACCTAACTCATTCAAAACTAGAAGAAGGCTCTTAATGTTGACATTATCGAAAGCACCTTTTACATCAAGAAAGACGCAGATCACATTAGAGTGGCTGAGCTTTGCTTTTTTTAATGTTGAGATTAATGATACAAAACTTTCAGAGCAACTTTTACCCTTTCTGAATCCAAATTGTGTGTTAGGTATTTTAGAGTTGGTTTCAACAAAATAATCTAAACGTAATTTTAACATGTTTTCAAAAAGTTTACCCAGACAGGATGACAAAGATATGGGTCTGTACGATGACGGATTATTTGCAGGCTTATTAGGTTTTAAAATTGGTATTACACATTGAGTCTTCCAAGATTCAGGAATAACTGATGCATTCCAAAGTCTGTTATAAATTGCCAATAAAATGTTCAGAGCATTTGAATGTAAATTTTTAATAAGTTTATATGGAATGTTATCCATACCTGGTGTAGTATCCCTACGACTATCTAAAGAAATGCGAAGCTCATTCAGTGTATAAGGCTCATTTAAGAAGGAAACGCTATTGTCAGACCTGTCTAAAATATTTAAAGTGGTAAAATCGGTTGATGTTGAATCTGCTAATTTTTCTAGAAAACTTGGTACCCATTCGTCATTTAGAGTTTTGTTACTACAATTACTGTTAATCCTTTTAAATTTTTTAACATAATTCCATATTCTAGTAACTGGTGTCATTCTGTTGAAAGAAGTACACAATTCATGCCATGATTTTCCCCGTTCCTCAATTAATATCTTTTTCTTTTTAGCATCAAGACGCTTGTAATTAATAAAATTGGAAATTGTTGGAGAGTGATGATATGTCTTAAGAGCTTCTTTCGACTTTTGAACTGCATCCTCACATAGTGTGTTCCACCATGGAGCTGGTTTTCTCAGAATTTTTGGAGTGTGATTAGATTTCTGCTTAGGAATACATTCATCTCTGATTTGATACAAGATATTTATAAAACTATTGTATAATTCATCTAGATCTGTATTTTCCAAATCTAATTGCGAAAAGCAGGTTTCAGATAAAGTTTTAAATTTAGACCAGTCTGATTTGTTGTACAAATATTTTTCTTCTACAGGACGAACATCATACACCGATGGCTTCACATTTACATCCAGTAGAGTCGGAAAATGATAACTACCCATTGCATCATCATGGGCTTGCCATTCACAGAGAGGAGCTAATGAGCAACTTACTAAGGCTAAATCAATTGCTGAAGAATTCTTGTTTGGATATTTAATTGTAGTATGATTACCATCATTTAAAACACACAAGTCAAACTCATCTATGAGATTGTACAAAGAATTACCTCTTCTATTATTTTTTAGACAACCAAATAAAATGTGATGGGCATTGAAATCTCCCATTATGAGACATGGCTTAGGAGTTTCAGTGAATACTTTTTTTAATTTATTAGTATTAAATTTAGTAAATTCGCTGTTTGGGGGACAATAAATACACAACACATGTAATTTACCTAATGATGTATCAAGTGCAATGCAAATGTTCTGAATTGATTCGTAATATGAGGTATGAACAACTTCATATTTAAAATTTTGTTTAATTAATATAGCTACCCCATTATGTTCGTTTACAGACAGTTTGTGAATCAAATTATAGGATGGAAAATTTGGAATTTTACTGTTTTTCTTAAGCCACGTTTCATTTAGTAAACATATATCTACATTTTGTTCAGTTAAAAACTTTAACAATAGCGTTTTTTTACTATGTAAACTTTGAATATTGAATTGTGCTATACGAATATATGTGTCCATATAATGAAATTAAATTAAATTAAATTTGACAACAAAATTTCTTTAATTCTTTTATTTGTAATGGGTTCATTCTTGCTATTTGCAAGGGCAACAACGGACTTCACAAGGGCATTTATAATTACATCGTTATCAACAATTTCTTTGGCATTGAGATCTTGGAAGGTTTTTTGTCTCGGCTTTGGTGTTAGAGCTGGGAAGGATGTTCTATCAGAGATTTGTGGCAGACTTACCGCATTGGCATAAGACATTTTTTGTTGTTGTTTAATTTTCTTCTCTTCTATTTTTTTCTGCTTAACAGGGCAGTCTTTCGACACGGCAAGGTGAGGGCCAGAACAATTGACACACATTATTTCTTCCACATCACATTCCTTGTAGGAGTGCCGTCCTGCACAGGATGAACACATCTGCTCTGCTCTGCAGTTCTTAGCTGAGTGGTTGAATCGGAGGCAACGGTAGCATTGCATGAGTGGTGGAAAGTATTTATGAACCTGGTATCTGAATAGCTTGATGTATACATACTGAGGTAATGTGGTGGCTGCAAAAGTGACAGCCACTGTTCCAAGAGGAGTCAAATTTCCGTCTACTTTTCGCATAAAGCGTTTGATTGAGACAACATCAGCATCACAAGTAATATTTTTGTAAATTTCTTCATTAGACATTGTCAGCGGAATATGCCTGATGACTCCTATAACTTCAGTCATGTAAGCAGGAATGAAAGCTTTCAGCTTATATCTGTTCAGGAAGCTATCCATCTTTAAAAAATTGTTAGCTGGAGCTGGCTTTTTGAAAGTGACGCCAACCTTATAAGCATTTATTCGGTGGACACCTACAATGCCTTTAACATTTTCAATGAAAAGATTTGTCAATATTATGGGGTTTTTATTACCAACCTTTTCTTCTTCTGTGGATTCAACGTAAACCACGCAGTCCCCACTGTGATTTTCGGGGAATAGCCTCTTGTAGAGGGGCTTCTGAAATACTTTGTAGCCATCATTGTTCGTTGAGGATTTTGCAAGTTTTCTCTTCTTTCTCTCTGCTGTAATGACGGGGTCCTCCCCGTCACTAGCAACGCTCATGACGTTATTGTTGCGCCGCAACACCCAACACAAATCTCAGAGAATTGCAAAATTAAAATTTATGAATAATTGAATATTAAAAACGCCCGCTTCTTTCGACTTCCCGCCAAAAAGTCACCTCGCACAAGAGTCACAGTTTAGTGTTGCCGTTTCCTAATTAAAAAGAAGCTAGAATTTAGCGAAAATCACAGAGTGCGAAAACAATGCTAGATCCAGTGCTTCCAGATTGGGACATTACAGTGTAGGCTATGTTAATTAAAAATACAGTATTTCCTGGGGAAAAAATACAGCCTGCAGATTATACAATACTTAAAAAAAACACATTTTTAGAAGTTAGTTATTGACCAAGTATACGAAGTGTGCGATGCGTCTCAGTTTTAACTTTGCTTCTATCTACCAGGATGTAGATTCTCTTCTACAAGTTGCATTTTTCAACGAATCTTGACGTACCTGATTTACAAAGAACTCGGTATTAAAATTCTAACCAAGATCATTTAATTTTTCTAGGAATATACTTACATAGGTTCAGCTTCAGACTCTTTGTTCAAGACTCTTTGTTATGTAAAATTAAAATAATAAAATACGTATTTCAGGGTTTTTAATAAATCACACCCCAACCCCTAAAACTTGGGGGATAAAAGTTTGTATGACACTTTCGGAAATTTTGATGCTAGATGTCTGAAAATTGATAAAGGCACTATTATATAATAAATAATAGAACACATACTTCAGAATTTTTAATAAATCACCCCCCAACCCTTAGAACTGAGGAATAAAAGTTGGTATTATACTTCCGCAAGTTTTGAAGCTAGGGATCTGAAAATCGATAAAAGTACTCCTTGTAATAAATAATCTACAAAAAGAAGTGAAATCCAACAAAAAAAAAATCATGTGAAATATAGCCAAGACCACAGTTCGCACTTTCAAAAAGTTGTCAGATCTTATGTAGATCCAAGCTTCTAATTCTTCATGCCTTAATTCTACAAACGCTACACCTTAGTCGATTTAATTATGCAGCTTGGCTGTTTCTTAGTTATAAGAAAAGAGGATGCGTTACAACACGCTGAAAACAAACTCCTAATGAAGAGTCAAAATATATCAAAATATGTACTTTGTCAAAGAAAAGTTGTTCTGTATGAAGATAAGTGCAAAGTTTTAGGCTTTGTGATAGCAATTAAAAATTAAAATAGTGTGTTAGGTATAAATAAAAAAATGCTAAATCTGGCTATGAAACCCGATCCATGGCAACACAAAGTCATTGACGACGTGACATTTGACGTCTTAAACACAGATTAAAAAGATTCTTCTTCTTTTATGTTTTGGCGTCGCATTATTGTGCATTTGCCGGTGTCAAGTACTTAGTTTTAATATATCATCAATCACGTCACTGTCGTAGTCACATCATAGTCCATTAAAGTTGCGGTCAAGTCCAAACATTTTCCAAGTCATACCTAAGCAGTGGAAACTTTACTAGAGGCGTCTAAGGAGTTTTGGTAACAACACGGAACAACATGATACGTCACATTAAATCACTTGCCTACACTGATCGTAAATCAGCTCATAATCAAAGAAATACCACAATTTTTCACTAATTAACACTGATAAAAACTTAATTTTAACAAAATCAAATTATAATATTGAAATTGAAATAATAATGAGGCGACATGTCGCCTCATATTATTTTGGCGGGAAAGCGGAAAAATCATGATTTTTCCGCTTTCCCTCCAAAACTCTTCATTAAATTAAAAAAATTAAAAATTATTTTCTTGTAAATAATGGTTTATATCTAAATATTATGTTGATTTAGGTCACAAGAGATTTAGGTACCGTAAACTGCTGCAACTTTGCACGGGATTTCAAGTATTTTGCAGATATTTACCATAATATGTATATTATCTGGTTTTTTTTGCTCGAATACACAATATTAGACATTTTATCTTATGCTGTATGGTGTCAAATAGTTCAAAATCTTTGAATAAAATGAAATAGAAGCTTCCAAAGTAGTAGGCAAAGTTGTGGCAAAAAAATCCAACTTTGCCTAGAAGATTATTTACAAAATAAAAGCAGAGTCAAAAAACCTTGTCTTTGTTTTATAGGTTTGCTAAAGTCTGATCGTTAAATATCTTTGCACACAATTCAAAACGGCTTAGATTTTTTTTTCTCGAAATTAGGCAAAGTTGAGCTTGCCTGGAAAATTTACCCATACAATCGGAGAAACTTATTAGGGTTGTGCTAAAAAACAAAGTCAATAGATAGGTACACGTTATACAACTTTATTTGTTACCATAAATCTTACATCTACCTTCTTGTACTAACAACACATTCAGTACAGTGTAGCCCTAGCTCTAGGCAAAGTTGTGTAATTTGTGTTCGAGTAACCGTTTGCAACATTACCTACACTCTATATTACCTTAACTAAGCAATTTAACTAAAAAAAGCAGTAGTCACATTAAAATGGTATATTTTCTTACCTTGTGATGGTTTGAGAAAATAGGATTTCTAGCGTTAAACAGGAAAAAACAAAAAGTTTACAACCACAACAAAATAACGTTCCTCGCCTGCGAGTCTTTGACAATACAATGACGGTGCATATGACAGTGTTACCTCAAAAAAAAAACGAAATGGGTTGCCACTTTAGTAATGTTATTTACCCCATTTTCAAAAGTAAAATCACAGCCCGGACACTTCGCGATTTTTCATACAAAATCTGCTGTCTTACGCACACCTACACAGTACTTACTCACAGACAACACACATACGCACGGTCGCTACACGCGCATTTGTGTGCGGAACGTCTATGGCTGTCAGCGATCACCACAACGTGACGACATGCCGCGTGAGTGAGACAGTTGCGTACTTAATTTGCAAAAATGAATATTAATCTAGTGCTTAAAAAAGTATAACAATTACTTAATTTGGAAGCATTTTAACAAAAAGTAACCGATCTACTTCTTTTGTAAGATAATATCAAGAGGAAGTTACCAAATAATGTAAAATAAGTTCCTATTATTTATCCTTAGGGAAACATTAAAATTTCTTGTTTTGTTACGTATCATTGATATTCAACCATACACAGTACAAGTGTTCCCTATTGTCACAGTCTAGTTAGTTTTTATTAGAAAATCCACCGGCCAGTGCAGCCCGCGCGCAGAGTACACGATGCGGTACGTAGCGCGGGGTGGAAGTGAGGAAGACTCAAACGGGTGGGGGGTAACGAGTGGCCGTTCTATACACAGAAGAGAGACTGTGGTTCTATACGTAGTATTATTATATATTCTTTGGTAAAATACAGATGATGTGTCAAAAGCAAAATGGTATTTTATGATTTAGGCAAAGTTGGTCTTAGTTGGCAAAGTTGGAGCAGATGAGAAGCTTAAGTACCGTAACTTAAGCTTCTCATCAAAAAGTTTTTGGTGCAAAAAAGTTTGACTACGACGCGACATCTAGGCCATGCGTCGTATTCAGACAAAAAAAACGTATGCAGAGACAAAATCGACTCGCAAATCAGTTTCGTCCTGTTCACACTTTAATAATTGCACATTTCGCCCTCTTACTTTTGTAATTAGATATTATTATTTAGCGCCCTGTTTAGTTATATTTGGAGTATTGGTTTGATCCTCTTTCACGCAGCACTGGAGCATCGGATTGACTTGATTTTATGCATGGAAAATATGGACATTGTTTGAAAGACGAAAAGTGACATGGGCTACTTAATTAAGACTGCACCGAACGAAAGATGCCGGCGCAAATTAGGTATTTACCGCGATCGAGCGGCCCGCTAACGGTGTGTGCGTCACACGCACACATTGACAAGTTCGCGTGGCGCGCGGCAGTCACACCGTGTCGTGATCCAAGCAAAACTGCGAATTCCGTAATTGCAATATTTTTAGTAATAATATTCTATTTCAGGAATTTAAACTTTTGAGTATGATTTAAATATTTGCAGGGCTATTTGCTCGCCCTATACTAAGCCAAAAGGAATTAATTAAGACCATCGTTTTGAACAACTTTTAATATGGGGCTAACCCGGAATTTGAGCAAATAAATCAGCTGTCCCATATAAAGTCGGAATCGAAAATAAAAAATAGACTGATTTTTTTTTGATTCCGAGTTTACATGGGACAGCTAATATCATTTTTCACACTTTTCTCGAATTCTGAGTTGGCTCCATATTAAATGTTGTCCATAAAGATGACTTTTGACCTCTCCCCTTTTCAGTTTAGAACAAGGCAAGCAAATAAATATGTATACTTTTGTGTAAAAGTTGTTTTTTAGTTTTATACAGGGTTATTTTTATAAACATCAAACACTTTCAGTGTACCTAACTAACATACGTTTACGTGTAGAATGTTTATACTAATATTTATTGTAATGTTTGTACAGGGTTATTTGATAGCCTTGTGCTAAGCCGAAATTAAAATTGAGACCATCATTATGAACCACTTCCACTATGAGACCAACCTAGAATTTGATAAGTATAAACTGTATTGAGCATAAATAATGCTATATGTATGTATACAGTCTCGGTTATAACCCGATTTTGAGAAGCCGTTTACCCTAGTCAGAACTAGATTTAATGGAATGCCATTGATACAACTAGTAATAAAATAATGGAACAACTATTTATAAAATAATAGAAATTTGAACTATAAATATAAAGAGCAACACACTTTACGCTTTCTGAATTTTTATTTTTACTTCAGTTTCAGTATTTTATGGGCGCTTTTTTGTTTTTTTTTTCTATGGAGTATGTACTGAGGTTCTCTTATTTCCATGTTCCTATCGAGTCGTGAGTCACTGATTTCTGGCAGCAAACAATCAAAATAAAAGTTTATAAATAAATTATTTATTTATTATTTAAAAATAAATTATCATTACAATTAAAAAAAAAACAATGTTGTCATTATTAAACATTAACGAGGACTTCAGATAAATCAAGTTTATTTACACATACATCAATGCAGCAAGATCTTCCTTCACAGGAGTGGTCTTCAAAGTGTTCTGGTTCTGGTGATACGACAGGGAGGGTTTGAGTAACACTGGCGGAAGAATCGGGAAGTACCTTTCCTTTGTCTTCTATAGAATCGTTTCTGGAATATAATATAAAATTTTTATCGACCTTTTTCAAATTATTAATACTTGTATGTATATTGTATAATTAACCCTGTATAAAATTTTGGTATTTGAATTTTTATACGTGAATTAGTCTGAGTGATAAAACTCGGGTAGCCGGCATTAAATCCTAGATAATATAGGTAGAGATATTCTTCTTCATTGAAATAAAATGCTTGCTAATTACCGACTGAGAAAATGGTAGGTACCAATTCAGAACGAATAGTAAAAGCATCAGAAAATAATTTCATATTTTCCTAAAAAAAGTTTCATACCTACATGATATAATTATATGAATAACCCTGTACAAACAGTTTCGGTCAGCCGGCATAGTATTATTAAAAAAAATTGTTTAGTATGTACTTACGTATTATCAATCATGGTTTCCGTATTGGACGGTAGATTTTGTAGTAATTTTTTGCAAAAAAATATTTTTGTCTCGAAAAAAAACGCCGCCTTTCTTTTTGTAATAATTTTCCTTACGTTTTCCCATTGTCACTAAAACATAAATGAAGGAAAAATAAGTATTATTTTAACACAAGAAATATAATCAAATTATACGATAAAAGTAAAAATCACAAAACTGAACTTACCTCATTTACTTGTTTGCAGCTGAATATTCGTACACAATAGATCGCGGTCGAGTGTTCTCAGCGCGTCGCTCCGCAAATCGACGTGACCTCGCTCTGAGCTCCGGTGGTCGACTGATTTTCCGAGCGCATACATCGCGTATATATTCAACATCGCGCGTCCATAGAAATAATGTATGGAGAATTTGAGACGAGATTTTTGGAAATTCATAGTTAAATTATCAGACGTTATTTTACAAATGTAATAAATACATTTAAAACTTTCAATATTAGAGATTAATATTAATTCAAGTTTGTATAGAAGTTCGATTGTTTATAATACAAATTCAGTTAAACGCAAGTATGCCATTTTACGCTTTTTGGTGTAAATTTACGATTTTTTTAAAATAAAGTGGAACATCATTATTTATTTCTGTTACATAGAAACGGTAAACTGATTCATTGTTGTATTTGTCATATTTTTTTTATGTCAACTAGTTTAGTAGTACTGATGGTATCGTTATAACCATGAATACAGTTTTGATTGATTTTACTCGATCGCCTCTTAATCCCATAAAAATAAAATGTTCCCTTAGAATAGCACAAAAATTAAAAAATAAACACGTGGGCGAAGATGCAGGCAAAAACTAATTCAAGTTTAAAAAACGAAAACCGAATTCTGTATGACACTGAAAGTCATTTATGCTATTCTTCATTTAAATAGGTGTTAATATGTTTGGTTAGTTTGAGTATGACATAATGTATTGTAAGTACAAATGTTTTGATTGCAATGTAATAAAATACACTGTAAATTCATCAAACACTGTAATTTATCTCGAACAGAACTGAGGAACCTAAGTGAAAACCGTTGGCAAATTTTAGCTACTTTTTGGGTCGAGATAATGTGGGAGTCTGGCAACTTTTTGGAAAATATCTAGCTACGGATAATGCTATGGCTACATCTGCGCCCTACGGCGAAGTTATCGTCACTGGAGGCTCATTCACTAATTCAAACTGTAGTAATTGGTTGTTCACGATTTGAACTACTACCTGAAGCTGGGCACACACGCTGCGATGATCGCATCTATTCATCAGATCAGTCCAGCGAGGTCCTAATATAGTTGCATTGCCAGTAGGTAGTTATTGAGGAATCAAAATGAAACCCTTATTTTAATCGAAAAATATTGATTTAACAACAAAAATATTGGCATCAATGTTGTAGAAAATCAAATTTTAAACAACTTTTGTTCCTAAAACTTCTGCTGTAAAATTGAAATAACAAGTTATTGAAGAAATGAAATGGTACAACCAACTATTTAAAAAAAATATCGATCCTACAAAAAGTTGATGGGAATCAAAGTTATAGAAAATCAAATTTTAAACAACTTTGATTCCCATCAACTTTTTGTAGGATCGATCGATTTCTGCTGAAAAATTGAAATAACACAAGTTATTGAAGAAACAAAACGGTACAACCAACTTTTAAAAAAAAATATCGATCCAACAAAAAGTTGATAGGAATCAAAGTTGTAGAAAATCAAATTTTAAACAACTTTTGTGCCTATAACTTCTGCTGAAAAACTGAAATAACACAAGTTATTGAAGAAACAAAATGGTACAACCAACTATTTTAAATAAAATATCGATCCTACAAAAAGTTGATGGGAATCAAAGTTGTAGAAAATCAAATTTTAAACAACTTTTGTTCCCACAATTTCTGCTGAAAAATTGAAATAAGACAAGTTATTGAAGAAATGGAATGGCACAACCAACTATTTAAAAAAAATATCGATCCTACAAAAAGTTGATGGGTATCAAAGTTATAGAAAATCAAATTTTAAACAACTTTGATTCCCATCAACTTTTTGTAGCATCGATATTTTTTTTAAATAGTTGGTTGTGCCATTTTGTTTCTTCAATAACTTGTGTTATTTTAGTTTTTTAACAGAAGTTATGGGAACAAAAGTTGTTTAAAATTTGATTTTCTACAACATTGATGCCAATATTTTGTTGTTAAATCAATATTTTTCGATTAAAATAAGGGTTTCATTTTGATTCCTCAATAACTACCTACTGGCAATGCAACTATATCAGGACCTCGCTGGACTGATCTGATGAATAGATGCGATCATCGCAGCGTGTGTGCCCAGCTTCAGGTAGTAGTTCAAATCGTGAACAACCAATTACTACCGTTTGAATTAGTGAATGAGCCCCCAGTGACGAAGATTCGCCGTAGGGCGATAATGTGGCCACGCCATAAGATGATCTTAAGCGTCTGATCCACGTACGTTTTAAAGACTGTTTGGCTCGTCAGCGGTTTTAAAGACTGTTTGGCTCATCAGCGGTTTTAAAGACTGTTTGGTCTGATTAGTGTGACCGTTTTTAGTGGATTGATTGCTATTATAGTAGATTTTCGATGTAAATTTGGTAGTGTGGTAGATTTTCACTAGGTTTTCAAAAATCTGTAGATTTCACTAGATCTCATAAATGCGATTTTTTTGGGGCCCGCGTGGCTTATGTGATTTCGGATAATGGCGGGGTAGAATTAGGAGAAGAATAAGTTATGTCAATAGATTTTGGTAGAAAAAATTGTTACGTTTAGTAGTCTAAAGGTTTTGAAAACTGTAACACAGCTTTACTGTTGACGAGTCACACTTGTCGGTAAAGGTGTTCCCAACGGCTAAAATCGCGAAACGAATATATTGAATATGCGAAAATAAAATCGCCTAATATTTTATCTGCTATAATATTTTTAACCGGACCTGTTAAAAATATTATATTCCGTATTCCAAATTTTAGCGAATACACTATGTCATTGTGATAAGGTTGATTTTTGAAGTGATATTATTTTCAATTCAGGTCATGCGTTATCATCTAGCGACATCTGTTGATGTTCAGAGGGACGACTTAGATAGGTGTTGACTCAAATAGTGTTGTATCAAACTCATTCGAGACTTGAGTTGTTTTTCGAGGACTAGGACTCGAGTTGTTAGAATATGAATCCGAGTCATCATCCGACTAAAATAATGGTTGCTTAGTACGTCATAAAACAATAATTTGTTCATTGCTATTTTATTTACTTCAAACTAGTTATGGATTTTGAGGACTCAGTCTTTAAAAAACTCAGTCTTTGAGTCCTTTTTGACATTAAAGTCTTTTTACAAAAGACTCAAAGCCACTCAAATTTTCTTTCTTTCTTTCTTTCTTTCTTTCTTTCTTACTTACGTAAAACGACATAGACTCGAGTCTTCAAAAACAGCTCAAGTTCTATTTAATAAGACTCCAAGACTCGAGTCTCTTATTACATACTAGACGACCCGCCCCGGCTTCGCACAGGTGTATTGTACATATAAACCTTCCTCTTGAATCACTCTATCCATTGAAAAAAACCGCATCGAAATCCGTTGCGTAGTTTTAAAGATTTAAAGTTTTAAAGATTTTAAGCATACAGACAAACAAACAGACAAAAATAGCGACTTTATTTTATACTATGTAAGGACAAGTACAAGACTATCGATCGCATTAGTCCATCTAGTGTATAATATTTGAAAACCGCTAGATGGGTGAGTGCCAGCTATGTTTGTGTGCGTGGCGCTGACAGTGGCGAAAAATATTATAGCAGGTCGCGCACTCGCGGTATGAATAATTATCGTTCGTTAGTGCCAGCTAAGCTATGTTGCGTGGCGGACGGCAACAGGCGGGCGAGTGGCGAGCGAAAAAAAACAGGTGAAAAATATTATAGCAGGTCGTGGTATGAAAAATTAGCAGGTTGAATATGCTAAATTTTGCTAGCAGTTAATTTTAACTGCTAACAAATATAACGAACACCTTTACTTGTCGGTTTTTAAAACCGCGACTTTACAAAATGTTATCATATTCAAAGTTAGAAAATTTACGTTACCTCGCCTTAGCATTCAACGAAATTAATGAAAATATCCAAAATGTCCTAAAATGAGGGTTAGGAGTTGAATATAAAAATAGATCTCGGTTTCTCAGACACAAATGTAGTCCATGAACTCACGGTAGAAGCAAAAGACTACAGAAATTATTAAAAAATGTCTGAAGACATTTACCAAGCGAAAGTCATAGAACGTAGTCACAGTCATAGTGTTGGTAGCACTGCGTGGCGAGCCAAAATAAAACCTGACGAGCCGCGAGCAATGTTGTCGGTTTTAATTAACGTTTCATTTGACGCTTTCTGCTTTTGCAGTTTGCCGTTTCTTATAAAATAGCCATGTCCAGTACTAAAACGTTACGTGAAATTGATAATTTTAACCAAAGAAAGAATGATGTATTTTTTCACGCACCACTTTAATACTGAGCACTGCTATTTTAAAAGAATCGGTAAGCTGCAAAACAGAAAAGTGTCAAATGAAACGTAAAGACCTTCATACCGTCGAAGTCTTCTATACGTGGATCAGACGCTTTAGTGCAGTTAGGTAGTGAAGTGATTAATTTAATTCCTCTAATGCTATGGCCACATCTGCGCCCTACGGCGAAGTTATCGTCACTGGAGGCTCATTCACTAATTCAAACTGTAGTAATTGGTTGTTCACGATTTGAACTACTACCTGAAGCTGGGCACACACGCTGCAATGATCGCATCTATTCATCAGATCAGTCCAGCGAGGTCCTAATATAGTTGCATTGCCAGTAGGTAGTTATTGAGGAATCAAAATGAAACCCTTATTTTAATCGAAAAATATTGATTTAACAACAAAAATATTGGCATCAATGTTGTAGAAAATCAAATTTTAAACAACTTTTGTTCCTAAAACTTCTGCTGTAAAATTGAAATAACAAGTTATTGAAGAAATGAAATGGTACAACCAACTATTTAAAAAAAATATCGATCCTACAAAAAGTTGATGGGAATCAAAGTTATAGAAAATCAAATTTTAAACAACTTTGATTCCCATCCACTTTTTGTAGGATCGATCGATTTCTGCTGAAAAATTGAAATAACACAAGTTATTGAAGAAACAAAACGGTACAACCAACTTTTAAAAAAAAATATCGATCCAACAAAAAGTTGATAGGAATCAAAGTTGTAGAAAATCAAATTTTAAACAACTTTTGTTCCTATAACTTCTGCTGAAAAACTGAAATAACACAAGTTATTGAAGAAACAAAATGGTACAACCAACTATTTTAAATAAAAAATCGATCCTACAAAAAGTTGATGGGAATCAAAGTTGTAGAAAATCAAATTTTAAACAACTTTTGTTCCCATAATTTCTGCTGAAAAATTGAAATAAGACAAGTTATTGAAGAAATGGAATGGTACAACCAACTTTTTAAAAAAAATATCGATCCTACAAAAAGTTGATGGGAATCAAAGTTGTAGAAAATCAAATTTTAAACAACTTTTGTTCCCATAACTTCTGTTAAAAAACTAAAATAACACAAGTTATTGAAGAAACAAAATGGCACAACCAACTATTTAAAAAAAATATCGATGCTACAAAAAGTTGATGGGAATCAAAGTTGTTTAAAATTTGATTTTCTATAACTTTGATTCCCATCAACTTTTTGTAGGATCGATATTTTTTTTAAATAGTTGGTTGTACCATTTCATTTCTTCAATAACTTGTGTTATTTCAATTTTACAGCAGAAGTTTTAGGAACAAAAGTTGTTTAAAATTTGATTTTCTACAACATTGATGCCAATATTTTTGTTGTTAAATCAATATTTTTCGATTAAAATAAGGGTTTCATTTTGATTCCTCAATAACTACCTACTGGCAATGCAACTATATCAGGACCTCGCTGGACTGATCTGATGAATAGATGCGATCATCGCAGCGTGTGTGCCCAGCTTCAGGTAGTAGTTCAAATCGTGAACAACCAATTACTACCGTTTGAATTAGTGAATGAGCCCCCAGTGACGAAGATTCGCCGTAGGGCGATAATGTGGCCACGCCATAAGCAGTTGGCACACTGCTTGCTTTCGAGTGTGTATGTACTGTTTATGTGTGACCGCAGTTTTAAATTAAGTTAATTTTGTAAAATACCACAATGCTGTCAATTTCAGCCTTTATTTTACCGAAAAAGTACAATATATAGTATTTTGCTCTAAGCTAGAAGTGTTTGGAAAACATTTATTGGCCGAAAATATAAGAGAGCGTGTAGTTGAAAGTTGTTGTAAAGTTCATCGCGCATTAATCAAAATCAATGTTAATAAAAAGTGATTAGGTACAAATGTACAATTGTATCTCTCAGTGAGCCCGAGTATAAGGTCTAGTAAAATACGCCTGATAGAGCTTCAAACTGCATTCACATGAATTGAATAAAGTCGATGCTTCCGTCTGAACTCTACGTTATCATACAAGTAAGTTTTGTTTTAGAACTTTGATTTCATAACATTGTCCCGTACTGCAGCAAGACTGAAGCATAGAAATGCTGTCAAGTCATAACAATACACTTTGTTATGGTTTTCAATCGAATCGGCATAACTGAGGTCGGCATACGTAATTCGAGTGTATGACCCAAAAATTGTATAATTTCAGTGTTGAGATGACATTAGTGGACCATGTCGTCGCACTGTGTGGTGGTTTGGGAGTACGAGAGCGAAGGAGAATGGTTGCCGCACACCCCGGGCGTCACCCGCACGCTGGAGCGCGCTCACGCCAAGAAACTCACCCGAGTCGTGCTGGCAGATGCAGACCCAGCCTTGAAAGGACATTATGTCAACTTGAGGACACTCACACAGTGTCAAGATACACCTGGTATGTTTGTAAATCATTGAACATGGCTAGATAGAACGTGTAGAGTTGACTTAGTTGATAAACAGTAACTATAGATTGGAATAAACTTCATCCGTGAAGTTAGCTACTATAGTCTGACCGTTTAACTGAGTCCTCGCCTGCGCGGTACAGAGGCGCGGGGGTAGACCCTTTGTCGTCTACCCCCGCGCCTCTGTACCGCGCAGGCGAGGACTCAGTTAAACGGTCAGACTATAACTGCACATGGCTCCACTTCTGGAATAATTGATAACAAATTTGCTATAGCCTCAAGTGATAACAGTTCTCCTTCTGGGATCTCTGTACATGTATTGAATAGGTGCCTACTTATGCTTACACAATATACACAAGTATTATATGAATAATCAGCCAAGTACGAGTCGGACTCGCGCACGGAAGGTTACGTACTGTATGGGAGCCCCCCTTAAATATTTATTTTATTTTAATTTTATTATTTATTATTGAAGGGAATATAAAATTAAATATTCTGTGAAAATTTCAAGCATCTACCTGGTACCATTATTAAAATAGAGCGAAAAACATCAAAAAATTCAGGTTTGTTGTATGGGAGCCCCCCTTAAATATTTATTTTATTTTGTTTTTAGTATTTTTTGTTATAGCGGCAACCGAAACTCATCATCTGTGAAAATTTCAGCTGCCTAGCTATCATGGTTTATGAGATACAGCCCAGTGACAGACGGACAGACGGACATCGAAGTCTTAGTAATTTTGTCCCATTTTTCCCTTTGGGTACGGAACCCTAAAAAACAAGCTTTTACTGAACAAGTACTCACCAAGACGAAACTAACGAGCTGAAACTCGATAGGGTTCCTTCGTTTCATTACAGAGTTCCTATGACCACCTTCCAGCTCCATCATCAGACCCTGGTTACCATTGAAAGACAAACTACTTACCAAGACTATTCAAATGAACCCAAACTCAATGAGGTTGTGTCATTTCATTGCTAAGTTCCTTTGGCCACCTTCCAGCTCCATCATCAGATAAGCACCATGTCATCATAATATTGCATTGTCATGCAATTTACACATGTATGCAAAATTTCAGCTCAATTGGTAACTGGGAAGTGGATCAAATTTATCCTGCAAGATTTGATTACAGACACAATGGGACAGATGAAACAAAATAAAAGCTTGTAAAAAGTGGGCAAAAGTAACGTAAATTCTTTGGGGCTGAGCACACCTTGAACCTTGACACGTGGGCCTTTCCCGCACTCAGGCTGTAGAAGAGAGCAGCCCTTTATGCGTAAGTCGGATGCCTAGTTGAGCTCTGTTGCATTCTAGAAGCACAAGCGCGGCCGTTTCGTCTACCTCCATGCGTCCTCTGCATAGAGGGCTGTCTGTAACACCAATAGTAAATAGGTTCTTGTTAAGAGAGCAGTGTCTAATTCAAATGACACGCTGGAGTTTGTCACAAGTATGGTTTAGCAGCCGACGGGAGAATCGCGGATTTTACTCCGGGAATGCGTCCTTCGTCTGTCTGTAGTCCTCGATAACTGCCCAGTATTCCTTGTATCATCTGAATGCGTGTTTGCAAATGGGTCTGACTTGGCTGAAAGTCAGAGGGATCATTGGTCCGGGTCCTACGGGGTGTCTTCCTGAACCTCTCCGTGCCAGCTCATCAGGGGCTGTGAGCACAATGAAAGCATTAAATTTTTCCTTGCAAACACACGTAGCAACAGCTACGTGTGACAGTTGCCGTACTTGACGTCGGTGGCGATGAACGCCATCGAAATTAGAATTGACTGAATGAATGTGATAGATATGTAGTTCTCGGGGTCAGTTGGTAATGTAAGTTGTGTTTGGTATACAGAGGGCGGCAGCGTGGAGCGCGGCGTGCGGCGCGCGTGTTACGGCGCGGGCGGCGCGGGCGGGCGCGGCGCGCGCTGGGACTGGGCGCCGCTCGCGCCGCCGCCGCGCACCGCCGACCTCGTCTACTCGCCCATGCCCATGGAGGTAACTCGTGTGTGTGCTGAAGAGGTCTTCGAGCAGTATCTACAGAGCCACAGTCCCTAAGTGAAATTAGTAAAAAAATGTCCGGACGCCGTCATACATACCGACTTAGATATTTACAAAATAATTCACAATGACCCGTTTTCTCGAATCTCGACGTTATGTCACCTAATTAATGCTTGTAACCGAGTACTTTGGCATCGCGCGCTGCGTTGTAGTCGGCTTGTAATCGCCTTACGACTAAATAAAAAGTCTGCCCACTACGTAGCTTGGGCAGGGTCTTGGCTCGGGCACTTTCTTGCACGATTGTGACTATAGATATTTGCTCGAAGGTAGAGGCGGAGAATGGAGCGTGTTACGGCGCGGCCGGTAGTTTCATGACTGGTTCGGTGTTGCAGCTGCAGTGTCGCATGGAGAGCGCGTGGTGCGCGGGCGCGGAGGGCGCGGTCACGTGGCGCGGGTGGACGCTGTGCGTGTCGCGCGGCACCGCGCGGCGCGGCGGCGCGCTGCGGCTGCTGCGCCGCGTGCCGCAGCCGCCCTACCCGCGCGACCCGCCGCCGCACCCGCCCGACCGACCCAACAGGACCGGTGAGAACTACTCTATGAAAATCATCATCACATTCAATCAACAGCCTTCTTTATCCCACTGATGGATATAGACCTCTCTCTTTTGGTGCCATTTGTCTCAGTCCTGTGCTAAACGTGTCCAGCTTCGACCCGCAATTTTCACTACATATATCGTCGCCTCGTACATGTACCTTGCCGCTTGCTGTTTTAGTAAAGTCGTATTGTATTGTAGAAACATCTCTCTGTTTTTATTGTTGCTTTATTTTGTTACTCATAACATTGAACATGTAAGAAATCAGAATGACTCTAGTATGTGTCTCTATGAAAGGTCCAAAATAGACAATAACATCACTTTTCCACTTTGAAAGACAGACAGAAGTTGAGCGCGGTTAAACTACTCTATTTTATTAGCTTCACTATTTGAGTGCCAAAATCTTAGTTTTTAACATATTCAAAGACTTATCATATGATTATGTACAATGTTTCATTTTGTTCACATTCAGTTCCCGCTCGTCGACCGCGCATCCCGCAGCAGCACACCGGCTCGAGCGTCCACTCGGTCCAATCCACCATATCAACTATGTCCAACCATTCCACTCAATCTAACCATTCCAACCACTCTATCCAGTCCAACCATTCCAATCACTCCATCCAGTCCAACCATTCCACCCACTCGATCCAATCCAACCACTCGATCCAGTCCAACCACTCCATCCAGTCTAACCACCCGGCTGTGGCCTGCCAGATGAGCCTGCGAGCGAGATCTGCGTCGCCGCGGGACAGGAAGCCGGGCCTGGCGCGACAGATACTGCACAATCTCAATATATTTGGTATGATATCTGTCGTTATTTTTTTGTACATAATTAGGTAAGTAGGAATATTTTATTAATTTTGTTTATTCTTGAAAAAGCTTTATAAATTGATTACATATTCATGGATTGTAAATAAAACGTTGTGAATTTTGGATAACGTAATTGATTTCATGAAATTCAGGCTGCAAACTGACTTTGTGAGCATACGAAAGTGTAATTATTTTTTGCAAAATGTGGCATGAGTGGCATGACAGACTTCAACCGTGTACTGAATTCGCGAATATTTCGCGCAGATCGATGTAGCATTTTTCACATTATTGTTGATTTATTAAAAATGGCTCAGTCGATTTGGATAAAATTTAAATGCGACCAATTTCGAAGTATACTTCGACTTTCGAAGTAACGTTATGAGTCTCCTATCATAACACTAATTTTCATGCTAGGCAACAACAACAAGCAAACGTGCGCACCTTTCGAGGCCACAGAGCAGACTGACACCGAGGAGCAGCGCGGTACTGACACCGAATGCGGCAGCTCGCGCTGTGGCCGGCGGCACAGCGTCGATACTGTCTCTACCTACCTCAGCCACGAGAGCAAGGACAGCCTGCAGGTACCCACACACGCCACATACACACACACACACACACCGCTCGAGGCCACAGAGCAGACTGACACCGAGGAGCAGCGCGGTACTGACACCAAATGCGGCAGCTCGCGCTGTGGCCGGCGGCACAGCGTCGATACTGTCTCTACCTACCTCAGCCACGAGAGCAAGGACAGCCTGCAGGTACCCACACACGCCACATACACACACACACACCGCTCGAGGCCACAGAGCAGACTGACACCGAGGAGCAGCGCGGTACTGACACCGAATGCGGCAGCTCGCGCTGTGGCCGGCGGCACAGCGTCGATACTGTCTCTACCTACCTCAGCCACGAGAGCAAGGACAGCCTGCAGGTACCCACACACGCCACATACACACACACACACACACGCACACACACCCCGCTCGAGGCCACAGAGCAGACTGACACAATATTGCTCGACTTATACCGTAGTAAATTTATATCAATCGCAAGATGATGTTATAGTGTTTGTTGCTAACGTCTCCGACTTGTGTTGGAGGAGGATTCTGACGAACATACAAAAAACACTAAGACACAGTTTAAAGCAATAAAATTTACTTTAATTTACTCAAAAATGTGATGTGGCAGTGTCATGAACGGGCGTGTGTTGTACGTGAATACGTTTACTTAAGCAAAATGACCTCAAAATGGCGGGACTTCCCTTGTCATAGTCTTCAATTGACGCAATTAATTCTTTAAAGTTTTAGCTATCCAACGGTGTAATTGAATTTAGTATGGAGATGATAGATCTGAAGCTGCAGCACCAACATGTATCTCCCGATTTTGTTATCAATAGTTTTTTTGTTTTGCCTACCTATATTGCAATGTTAAAGACGTATTTACGTCGTAAGACTGACACAGAAGAGCAGCGCGGCATCAACACCGACACGTTTGATTACAGTTATCACTACATACCTATAGTATAAAACAAAGTCGCTTCCCGCTGTCAGTCCTTATGTATGCTTATATCTTTAAAATTACTCAACGGATTTTGTTGCGGTTTTTTTAAATAGATAGAGTGTTTCAAGAGAAAGGTTTATATGTATAATACACGTGTGCGAAGCCGGGGCGGGTCGCTAGTAGTAAATATAGTGTGATATTGTTTCAGCGCGGGTCAGTGGGCGAGCTGCTGAACTGCAGCGGCGGTAGCGACGACGTGTTCGAGTGCCCGCCGCCCGCCGCGCACGACGCTACTTCTTCAGATGACGCTGCCACTGGTTTGTATAATTGTCCGTTTATCGAAAGCGTCAGCGAATTGTCTATACTTCGGGCTGGAATTTTTGTCTGGCATATCTGGATGTTTGTTAGTTTTAATGTTGCTTCTCACGTACACGTGATTTCCATGTCCAAATTGTGCAATCTTAGTCAAAGCAACGAGCTAAAAAAAAAGAAGAGGCGGCCACAGCATTTTTATTTATGTAATTTGACACTTTTCCGCCCATAATTTTCTCATCGATTAAACCTTCTCTTAGCTTCCTCGGATATTTAAAGACCCAATCATTAGCCTAAACAAAAGTTTTGAAGCCGTTTTTAAAAATCAACAATAATGTAAACAACTCGAGCGAAATATTTGAATTTTGTACACGATGGAAGGCGGTTTTGCCATTTTTTGCGAAAAATAATTACTATGTTATATATATAGATGTAGAGGGTTGCGGTTCGGCGGGCGAGTTCCGCGCGCCGGGCGTGTCGGGCGGGCGGGGCGCGCTGTGCGGCGAGTGCCTGCAGCCGCTGCCCGCCTGCCGCCACGCGCGCCGCGGCTGCCCCAGCGCCCGCGTGCAGGTAACGTCTTCTATTACTCTATTATTTCACGTTTTGTCTTTACTGACACAGATTGATATTGATTAATGTTTTTTTTAATTTCGTTTTGTTTTTATGAATTTACTAGCTTTTACCCGCGGCTTCGCCCGCGTTTTAGTTTGATTTTGGCTTATGTTTATATCGATGCCTACCAATTTCAGTAAAATATTATCTCAAAAAATATGTTACCAATAACTAATATAAATTAAAAATTTAAAAAACCCCCGACACATTGACAACCATTTTGGGCATATTTGTAGAATTTTGGTTCTTCCATCCCCACTTTAACCCACCATAACTCTTAAACGGCTCAATCGTTTTTTATAAAACATAGCTAAGAACACTCGATTAAGTCTCCTTTCATCCAAAAAAAACCTGTTCAATCGGTTCAGTGGTTCGGGCGCTATGATGCCACAAACAGACAGACAGACACACAGACAGACAAACAGACACGTCAAACTTATAACACCCCTCTTTTGCGTCGGGGGTTAAAAATAGTAAGTGCGCCACAAAATATTAGCCACAATTCAATGTAAAACGATACTCAAATATTGCAGCAAATAATAATTTCAATTCAAACCCAAAAAATAGTAAATCCCAACCAATTTGTTTCATCGTCGTTATCATCCGCAGCATTCTTTATCCCACTGCTGGGTATAGGCCGCTTGCAGTGACATCTTAGCTCACTCGGGCGAACTAGAAGTTCAAATCTATCGTACATCGATAAATACAAAAAATATAGATTACCACATCACTATCTTTTGTTCGACTGATGGCGTGGCCACATTATCGCCCTACGGCGAAGTTTTCGTCACTGGGGGCTCATTCATTTAATTCAAACGGTAGTAATTGGTTGTTCACGATTTGAACTACTACCTGAAGCTGGGCACACACGCTGCGATGATCGCATCTATTCATCAGATCAGTCCAGCGAGGTCCTAATATAGTTGCATTGCCAGTAGGTAGTTATTGAGGAATCAAAATGACACCCCTATTTTAATCGAAAAATATTGATTTAACAAAAAAAAAATTGGCATCAAAGTTGTAGAAAATCAAATTTTAAACAACTTTTGTTCCATTAACTTCTGCTGAAAAATTGAAATAACACAAGTTATTGAAGAAATGAAATGGCACAACCGGCTATTTAAAAAAAAATATCGATCCTACAAAAAGTTAATGGGAACTAAAGTTGTAGAAAATCAAATTTTAACCATTTTTTGTTCCCATAACTTGTGCTGTAAAATTGAAATAATACAAGTTATTGAAGAAATGAAATGGTACAACCAACTATTTAAAAAATTATCGATCCTGCAAAAAGTTTATGGGAATCAAAGTTGTAGAAAATCTAATTTTAAACAACTTTTATTCCGATAATTTCTGCTGAAAAATTGAAATAACACAAGTTATTGAAGAAACAAAATGGTACAACTAACTATTTAAAAAAAGATCGACCCTACAAAAAGTTGATGGGAACAAAAGTTGTTTAAAATTTGATTTTCTACAACTTTGATTCCCATCAACTTTTTGTAGGATCGATATTTTTTTAAATAGTTGGTTGTACCATTTCATTTCTTCAATAACTTGTGTTATTTCAATTTTTCAGCAGAAGTTAATGGAACAAAAGTTGTTTAAAATTTGATTTTCTACAACTTTGATACCAATTTTTTTTTTGTTAAATCAATATTTTTCGATTAAAATAGGGGTGTCATTTTGATTCCTCAATAACTACCTACTGGCAATGCAACTATATTAGGACCTCGCTGGACTGATCTGATGAATAGATGCGATCATCGCAGCGTGTGTGCCCAGCTTCAGGTAGTAGTTCAAATCGTGAACAACCAATTACTACCGTTTGAATTAGATGAATGAGCCCCCAGTGACGAAAACTTCGCCGTAGGGCGATAATGTGGCCACGCCATGACGGCCGACGAGCACAGGTTAGCTCTGTTCACAGAGTGACTAAAACGTCGGTTAAAGTTAACCTGTTGATTTGCCCTACGTGCTCACTAGCTGTCGCATGCAATAACAGCTGGTTAACAGACCTACAATTACATCATGGTTTAACACTACTCGCCTGACACTGCCTAGTAACTATTTTTCAAATATCAGATAGCTTACTATTCTGTAACTTTAAGTACGATTAAAAGCCGTTAATTAAAAAATTAATTACCTACTATTATATTTTTCTCGTGTAACTTATCTCAATCTATATTTCTTTAATATGGAGTATTTTGCTGTAAGGTAGTCAAAATATTTATTGTCATAATTTTATTTGTTTTTCCCTAATTATTATTATTATTGTTTAAGTAATCATTTTCATTTTATAATCTTAATTATGCTATGTAACCCGTAGACATGGTCATGTTGTAAACGTACGAAATTGCAAAGTACTACGTACCAAAAATTATAATGAATTTCCTATCTACCCTCTACTTACGAAGAACTTTGGTAAATTTATTACATAATGTTTAGATACAAGTTTTAAAAGGTGACATTAGCCTACAAAACACTGTGAATATTGTGGTAAATTGTAACTTAGTTAACGCTAAGCTTTACAAAACATTGTAATTTTATTATGTTAATAAAGGTTTCTTAAAATCAATCAATCAGTGACATCTGCCTAGGCCCTTTGCCGGTAGTGAGGTCGTGACCAGGTTCGTCCGGCGGTATTGACGATATCGTCGAGATAGTCGACCCACCGTGCTGCCGCGCCGCACATAGCTGCGCCCCTTCACCTATTCAACTATATACCCTTGCACATTGTTGTCTATTCAAACCTCACCGACCGACATCGAAATACCTTACATAAATGCTTCTCTTGGTTAAGTTAAGGTTAGTGTACAACCCCCCGTGGGTTTCCGCCTTGTCGTGGCGGGTGGACTCAGTAGCCGAGGCTTATGGGCGGCCACGCGGGAATCCGAGTTGGAGCAGGTTTTCTTGAGTTTCTTCTGAAAAAGCTGAGAAAGAGAACTCCACTTCTCTGGGTCTTTTTCCCCAAGACAGCTTAGAGGCTGGCAGTCGAGGTTGGACCGCTTCTCTGGGCTTTTAACTAAAGCAGCTAAGAGGCTGGCGGGCGAGGTTGCGTACCTTGATGAAACTGAATGAAACTGGTGGTGTGTGTGTGTGTGCCGCCACCTACCCTACCTTCCGCAGGACCGTCAACGTCACATTTTGTCGTTCAAACTATATTCATGTAGAAACCAAGTCAATCCGTTGCTTCGTTGCTGAGAAACAGTTTTTCTCCTATACGAAGGGAACCACGATTTTTTCCGGAATAAAAAGTAGCCTATATCACATTTCGTATTTCAAACTATGTCCATGACAAAAATCAAGTCAACCCATTGCTCCGATGTTGGGAAACAATTTTTGTCCGATCCTACGGGAACCACGATTTTTTTGAGAGAAAAAGAAGTCTGTCACTTTTTGTCTCTCAAACTATGTCCATGCCAAAATCAAGTCAATCCGATGTTCTGTTGCTGATAAACCGTTTTTCTCCTATCCTACAGCTAGCTTAGCATACAAGACCACGACAAGAGTTTACCGACGTGTGCAAAGGTGACAGATATATACTTCATCATAACTCTGTCACGCTCTGACACGTCGATAGTGTTATTTTATGGTCCTTATGCTAAGCCCGCTGGAACCACTATTTTTCCGGTATAAAAAGTAGCCCATGTCACTTTTAGTCATTTAAACTATGTCCATGGCAAAAATCAAGTACATCCGTTGCTCCGTTGCTGAGAACAGTTTTTGTCCTATCCTACAGGAACCTTGAATTTTTCCGGGATAAAAAGTAGCCCGTGTCCTTTCTTAGCCTCTAGACTATCTGTGTACCAAATTTCATTGAAATCGGTTCAGTAGTTTTGACATGAAAGCGCGACAGACAGACAGACAGAGTTACTTTCGCATTTATAATATTGGTAAGGATTTATTATTATTTTATAACATATTTGCTCGTAAAGGGCTGTAATTACACCAATTTCAATATCGTAATGTATTTCATTACGCACTTGTGCTTTATTGTAATGTAAAACGCACGCCGCCACCGACTGCAGAACTCTGTGGTCTCGTTTCTCATACTTTCACACAAGAGAGTGAGAGACATTACGGCACTTGTGCGGTAATGTAATGTAAAACGCACGATGCTTCGACTGATCACGACACGAGCACGACTTTCACTCAAAGTCAGAGTTTTATTAATTTCCTCGCAAATATAAAAATAATTCCTAAAAATAAAAATCCTTCCTTATAAAACGTCGTATGACATACGTGCGCTTTGAAAATGACGGCACTTATATCATAATGTACTATTACGAGACTTATGGTAGAGTAAAATAAGATGACTCAACTCTACTGACATATTTATAAATTTGCAATAGCCCGAATGAAACAGTTGCGCAAGGATTAGGTTATCCGCAGCTTGGAGCTAACATCACAACTGCCAACAACTTTGATTCGGGCTGTGTTGCACATCGACTCGCCTTGTGTTCGCAGGCAGACGCCATTAAATTTGAATCGTACCATACGTTATAGTGAACAGACACTTTACACATAGTTTACACTAAGCATAACTGTGATGGTTCTTGTTTGTTGCTGAGATAACGAACCCTGTCCCCACAGGACACGTCATACATGGAGTGCCTCCTGTGTCCGGCGGAGGGCGGGCTTCCTCGCGCGGGCGGCGCGCAGCCCCCCGGCAGCATGGCCTGGCGCCTACAACACTCGGCGCTCCCGCAGCACGCCGGCACCACCTCCATACTCGTCACCTACAAGTGAGCACCAACATACATACATACATACATACAGCCCCCCGCAGCATGGCGTGGCGCCTGCAACACTCGGCGCTCCCGCAGCACGCCGGCACCACCTCCATACTCGTCACCTACAAGTGAGCACCAACATACATACATACATACAGCCCCCCGGCAGCATGGCGTGGCGCCTGCAACACTCGGCGCTCCCGCAGCACGCCGGCACCACCTCCATACTCGTCACCTACAAGTGAGCACCAACATACATACATACATACAGCCCCCCGGCAGCATGGCGTGGCGCCTGCAACACTCGGCGCTCCCGCAGCACGCCGGCACCACCTCCATACTCGTCACCTACAAGTGAGCACCAACATACATACATACATACAGCCCCCCGGCAGCATGGCGTGGCGCCTGCAACACTCGGCGCTCCCGCAGCACGCCGGCACCACCTCCATACTCGTCACCTACAAGTGAGCACCAACATACATACATACATACATACAGCCCCCCGCAGCATGGCGTGGCGCCTGCAACACTCGGCGCTCCCGCAGCACGCCGGCACCACCTCCATACTCGTCACCTACAAGTGAGCACCAACATACATACATACATACATACAGCCCCCCGCAGCATGGCGTGGCGCCTGCAACACTCGGCGCTCCCGCAGCACGCCGGCACCACCTCCATACTCGTCACCTACAAGTGAGCACCAACATACATACATACATACAGCCCCCCGGCAGCATGGCGTGGCGCCTGCAACACTCGGCGCTCCCGCAGCACGCCGGCACCACCTCCATACTCGTCACCTACAAGTGAGCACCAACATACATACATACATACAGCCCCCCGGCAGCATGGCGTGGCGCCTGCAACACTCGGCGCTCCCGCAGCACGCCGGCACCACCTCCATACTCGTCACCTACAAGTGAGCACCAACATACATACATACATACATACAGCCCCCCGCAGCATGGCGTGGCGCCTGCAACACTCGGCGCTCCCGCAGCACGCCGGCACCACCTCCATACTCGTCACCTACAAGTGAGCACCAACATACATACATACATACAGCCCCCCGGCAGCATGGCGTGGCGCCTGCAACACTCGGCGCTCCCGCAGCACGCCGGCACCACCTCCATACTCGTCACCTACAAGTGAGCACCAACATACATACATACATACATACAGCCCCCCGCAGCATGGCGTGGCGCCTGCAACACTCAGCGCTCCCGCAGCACGCCGGCACCACCTCCATACTCGTCACCTACAAGTGAGCACCAACATACATACATACATACATACAGCCCCCCGCAGCATGGCGTGGCGCCTGCAACACTCGGCGCTCCCGCAGCACGCCGGCACCACCTCCATACTCGTCACCTACAAGTGAGCACCAACATACATACATACATACAGCCCCCCGGCAGCATGGCGTGGCGCCTGCAACACTCGGCGCTCCCGCAGCACGCCGGCACCACCTCCATACTCGTCACCTACAAGTGAGCACCAAAATACATACATACATACAGCCCCCCGGCAGCATGGCGTGGCGCCTGCAACACTCGGCGCTCCCGCAGCACGCCGGCACCACCTCCATACTCGTCACCTACAAGTGAGCACCAACATACATACATACATACAGCCCCCCGGCAGCATGGCGTGGCGCCTGCAACACTCGGCGCTCCCGCAGCACGCCGGCACCACCTCCATACTCGTCACCTACAAGTGAGCACCAACATACATACATACATACAGCCCCCCGGCAGCATGGCGTGGCGCCTGCAACACTCGGCGCTCCCGCAGCACGCCGGCACCACCTCCATACTCGTCACCTACAAGTGAGCACCAACATACATACATACATACATACAGCCCCCCGGCAGCATGGCGTGGCGCCTGCAACACTCGGCGCTCCCGCAGCACGCCGGCACCACCTCCATACTCGTCACCTACAAGTGAGCACCAACATACATACATACATACAGCCCCCCGGCAGCATGGCGTGGCGCCTGCAACACTCGGCGCTCCCGCAGCACGCCGGCACCACCTCCATACTCGTCACCTACAAGTGAGCACCAACATACATACATACATACAGCCCCCCGGCAGCATGGCGTGGCGCCTGCAACACTCGGCGCTCCCGCAGCACGCCGGCACCACCTCCATACTCGTCACCTACAAGTGAGCACCAACATACATACATACATACAGCCCCCCGCAGCATGGCGTGGCGCCTGCAACACTCGGCGCTCCCGCAGCACGCCGGCACCACCTCCATACTCGTCACCTACAAGTGAGCACCAACATACATACATACATACAGCCCCCCGCAGCATGGCGTGGCGCCTGCAACACTCGGCGCTCCCGCAGCACGCCGGCACCACCTCCATACTCGTCACCTACAAGTGAGCACCAACATACATACATACATACATACATACAGCCCCTCGGCAGCATGGCGTGGCGCCTGCAACACTCGGCGCTCCCGCAGCACGCCGGCACCACCTCCATACTCGTCACCTACAAGTGAGCACCAACATACATACATACATACAGCCCCCCGCAGCATGGCGTGGCGCCTGCAACACTCGGCGCTCCCGCAGCACGCCGGCACCACCTCCATACTCGTCACCTACAAGTGAGCACCAACATACATACATACATACATACATACAGCCCCCCGGCAGCATGGCGTGGCGCCTGCAACACTCGGCGCTCCCGCAGCACGCCGGCACCACCTCCATACTCGTCACCTACAAGTGAGCACCAACATACATACATACATACATACATACAGCCCCCCGGCAGCATGGCGTGGCGCCTGCAACACTCGGCGCTCCCGCAGCACGCCGGCACCACCTCCATACTCGTCACCTACAAGTGAGCACCAACATACATACATACATACATACAGCCCCCCGCAGCATGGCGTGGCGCCTGCAACACTCGGCGCTCCCGCAGCACGCCGGCACCACCTCCATACTCGTCACCTACAAGTAAGTTCGTATAGGCCGGCTGGATAGACCAGGCTATAAAGCATGCGACCACGAAAAGCGACGAAAAGAACTCATTTCGACGTGTGAAAAAGTGACAGTTATCTGTCGTTCTGACACAACGAACGAAATAATTCGTGGCGCGCGTACTAGCCCGGCTGGTGTCCGTTTTTAAACCTGACTCGGATAAAATAATTTGTGACGCGTCAATTTGTCCATACAAAAACAATAAGCTGTTATTTACCTCTAAATATTATCTGAGTGTTTTTCGTGTAATCAGCACTTCAATCGCTAAGATTATTAAACGTCTTAGTTTTTAGTTTTTTAAATGACCTTAAAGTTGCGAGCCCCTAAGAGGATTTTTACGCAAAACTGGCTGAAAAGTATACAGAAACTAAAAACTTTTCTGAAAAAAATATGTTGAGACTCATTGTCTCATACTGTTGTACCGGGCGAGGATGGTAACACTGCAGTGTTTCATGTTTCGATTCTTGATTGAAAATAAAGACTCGTTCCCAGGAGTGAATGAATTTATTTGGAAGCATCGGTCTTATATACTATTTCCTATCCTAAAGTAATAATAATAATAATCTACTATCCTATGACTAAACCTTACCTACTAGAAGCACCTATTTTCTAAAACTTACATCTAGACTACAAGCTAACTTTTATTTAACACTAAACTTAACTTCTAAGTAATTAGCCTAAGAACTAAAACTAAGACACTATCTAATTCTTTATTAAAATATTATTTACATTGATATTATACGCGCCGCGGCGTGGGCGCTTCATATAAATATACACGATCCGGGGACGCCTCAGCATTCCACAGCGCGCCGCCGCCACAGGCGGTCGTGCGCGCCTCGTGTGCACTGCAAGCTGAGTCACGCGCCGGCGGCGCGGCGCGGCGGTGCTTCATATGAATGTACGCGATGCGGGAGGCGCCTCAGCATTCCACAGCGCGCCGCCGCCACAGGCGGTCGTGCGCGCCTCGTGTGCACTGCAAGCTGAGTCACGCGCCGGCGGCGCGGCGCGGCGGTGCTTCATATGAATGTACGCGATGCGGGAGGCGCCTCAGCATTCCACAGCGCGCCGCCGCCACAGGCGGTCGTGCGCGCCTCGTGTGCACTGCAAGCTGAGTCACGCGCCGGCGGCGCGGCGCGGCGGTGCTTCATATGAATGTACGCGATGCGGGAGGCGCCTCAGCATTCCACAGCGCGCCGCCGCCACAGGCGGTCGTGCGCGCCTCGTGTGCACTGCAAGCTGAGTCACGCGCCGGCGGCGCGGCGCGGCGGTGCTTCATATGAATGTACGCGATGCGGGAGGCGCCTTAGCATTCCACAGCGCGCCGCCGCCACAGGCGGTCGTGCGCGCCTCGTGTGCACTGCAAGCTGAGTCACGCGCCGGCGGCGCGGCGCGGCGGTGCTTCATATGAATGTACGCGATGCGGGAGGCGCCTCAGCATTCCACAGCGCGCCGCCGCCACAGGCGGTCGTGCGCGCCTCGTGTGCACTGCAAGCTGAGTCACGCGCCGGCGGCGCGGCGCGGCGGTGCTTCATATGAATGTACGCGATGCGGGAGGCGCCTCAGCATTCCACAGCGCGCCGTCGTCACAGACGGCCGTGCGCGCCTCGTATGCCTGCGAGCTGAATCACGCGCCGCCACAAATACGTACTAATTAATTATCTATCCGTATACCAAGTTTCAGCTCATTTATTTCAAAAAAAATAAAACAAACGGGTAACCCCCACTCCCAAACGCTACGCATTCCAGCTGACTGACTCCGGGGTATTGTTGTACGCCACCATGACAACCAATACCAAAAAATTCAGCTTTAGAAAGTAGTTGCATTTTTTGCGCTTACCTCCCGGGCTATAGCTCCCTCCGTCTTACGAATTTTCGATCAGGTCACGTGTCCTGACGCGACTTTAACAGTTTTTACCCATCTCAAAAAGTGCACAACGCTCCTAAAGAAGTTTTCACTTAAAAGTACGGTTACGTCTCCGGGCCTGTCCATAATTGCGAAGTATTTTTTTAACCTGTGAGTCGCCCAATTTACGCTGCATTAAGTCCTGTCTGTACCACACAGCGATCGAAAATGAATCGAAACTATTTGGGGCTTTTGTATAAAGTCTCTCATTTATTCTCCTAGTAGTCTAAGAGAAGTTATCGTTTTTTCGGGGTCTCCTATGTATATTAGATAATTATTTTTCGCAAAAAATGGCAAAACCAACTTCCATCGTGTACAAAATTAGAATCGAGTTCGCTCGAATTGATGTATACAATTTTTATATTATTGCTGATTTTGCAAAAACGGCTCAGCTGATTTTGATAAAATTTAAATGACACCACCTCGGAAGCATACCTTATCGAACAAATTTTTTTTTTTCACAATTGGTCACAATTCGGTTCACAATTGGCGAAAATATCGATGAACATACTCAAAAAAAAACATACAGACGAACATAGAACCTCATCGTTTTTGAAAGTCTGTTAAAAATATATCCCTGGGCCAGGGCCCCGTGTGCCCTTATGGTAAAGATGTTGTGTATATAGTGTTTTATGTTTAGCTTCGAGTCGGGGCGGCAAGGCGCGGAGCAGCCGGAGCCCGGCGCCCCGTACTACGCCGTGGGCTTCCCGCGACACTCGCTGCTGCCGGACTCGCCGCTCGGACGACAGGTACCTACGAGTACTCTACTCTACCTACGGTTTGGATTTGTAAATGGATCCTTATGTCAACGGGAGTGAAAAGTGAGGTTCTGCGCGGCTTGTAAAGTCATAAGGAGTCAAAAGTAATGAGTGTAATCATCTCTACAAACGCTATTAAACTTGATTCAATAAATGGGCATGTTTACTGAGTATAAAAATCATAATTATAACTAGTCCGTTTGTCAGATTATTAAAAAATATTTGACACGTATTTTTTCTTTTGTCAATCAAATACAATTAATTTTTTTTTTTTTTTTTTAATGACAAAGATAAACCTTGTCTAATTTGAGAGTGGGGGCTCGTGACGTCACTAGCCGGTACCGGCGCCGGTACATTTGTAGTAGGTTAGTGACATTTTAAACGATATAAAACGGGACTCACTCACGTGTTCGTATAGTTATAACACGACTATAGTTTCGGTCGCGGTTCGGTTACCTTTCTCAAGTTGGCGAGTGCTAGCACGCGGAGCCGTCTCGCAATGCACTGAACTGTGGTCGCCGAACGCGACCGAAACTATAGTCGTGTTATGACTATACGAACACGTGAGTGAGTCCCGTTTTATATCGTTTAAAATGTGTGAAAACCACGTAAATTTCCATAGTAAAATAGGTTAGTGACGTCACGCGGAACTTTAACGGGCTATATCTTCATCAATTTTGATAAAAGTATGATTCCGAACTCCGCTGCAAGCAGCAGCAACACCGCAGCAGTGCTGCCGCAGCACTACTGGTCCCTATATAATATTTATAAATTTATATGAGATTACATTCCGAGCTAAGCCGCATTGTCGCGGTAGCAATATGAGGAAAAGTAGTGTCGCGGCAGCACTGCTGCCTGCAGCGGAGTTCGGAATCATACCTTAAATTGACAAAAAAAATACGTGTCAATTTTTTGATAATCTTTTTGACGGACTAATTATACTTATCCTTTTGGTAAACAAGCCTATTGTAGCTTTATTCTTGCCGAGACTGGATTGTCATGCATGTTTTGTGTTCGCAGGTACTGTGCGCGTTACGTGCCGCGTGGGAGCGCCGCGTGTTGTTCGAAGTGCGCGCCTCCCGCACCACCGGCCGTGAGTACGTAGTGTCGTGGCGCGTGCCCCCCCCTCCCGCCACCGCCGCGCAGTACGCCCCGCCCGCCGCGCCCGCGCGGGTACTGCTCGCGGCGTTGTCTCGGCTACATACTCTGTTATACTCGCCGGTCGACGCTGTCTAACTACACTACACTACACCACCGGCCGTGAGTACGTAGTGTCGTGGCGCGTGCCCCCCCCCTCCCGCCACCGCCGCGCAGTACGCCCCGCCCGCCGCGCCCGCGCGGGTACTGCTCGCGGCGTTGTCTCGGCTACATACTCTGTTATACTCGCCGGTCGACGCTGTCTAACTACACTACACTACACCACCGGCCGTGAGTACGTAGTGTCGTGGCGCGTGCCCCCCCCTCCCGCCACCGCCGCGCAGTACGCCCCGCCCGCCGCGCCCGCGCGGGTACTGCTCGCGGCGTTGTCTCGGCTACATACTCTGTTATACTCGCCGGTCGACGCTGTCTAACTACACTACACTACACCACCGGCCGTGAGTACGTAGTGTCGTGGCGCGTGCCCCCCCCTCCCGCCACCGCCGCGCAGTACGCCCCGCCCGCCGCGCCCGCGCGGGTACTGCTCGCGGCGTTGTCTCGGCTACATACTCTGTTATACTCGCCGGTCGACGCTGTCTAACTACACTACACTACACCACCGGCCGTGAGTACGTAGTGTCGTGGCGCGTGCCCCCCCCTCCCGCCACCGCCGCGCAGTACGCCCCGCCCGCCGCGCCCGCGCGGGTACTGCTCGCGGCGTTGTCTCGGCTACATACTCTGTTATACTCGCCGGTCGACGCTGTCTAACTACACTACACTACACCACCGGCCGTGAGTACGTAGTGTCGTGGCGCGTGCCCCCCCCCTCCCGCCACCGCCGCGCAGTACGCCCCGCCCGCCGCGCCCGCGCGGGTACTGCTCGCGGCGTTGTCTCGGCTACATACTCTGTTATACTCGCCGGTCGACGCTGTCTAACTACACTACACTACACCACCGGCCGTGAGTACGTAGTGTCGTGGCGCGTGCCCCCCCCTCCCGCCACCGCCGCGCAGTACGCCCCGCCCGCCGCGCCCGCGCGGGTACTGCTCGCGGCGTTGTCTCGGCTACATACTCTGTTATACTCGCCGGTCGACGCTGTCTAACTACACTACACTACACCACCGGCCGTGAGTACGTAGTGTCGTGGCGCGTGCCCCCCCCTCCCGCCACCGCCGCGCAGTACGCCCCGCCCGCCGCGCCCGCGCGGGTACTGCTCGCGGCGTTGTCTCGGCTACATACTCTGTTATACTCGCCGGTCGACGCTGTCTAACTACACTACATCACCGGCCGTGAGTACGTAGTGTCGTGGCGCGTGCCCCTCCCTCCCGCCACCGCCGCGCAGTACGCCCCGCCCGCCGCGCCCGCGCGGGTACTGCTCGCGGCGTTGTCTCGGCTACATACTCTGTTATACTCGCCGGTCGACGCTGTCTAACTACACTACACTACACCACCGGCCGTGAGTACGTAGTGTCGTGGCGCGTGCCCCCCCCCTCCCGCCACCGCCGCGCAGTACGCCCCGCCCGCCGCGCCCGCGCGGGTACTGCTCGCGGCGTTGTCTCGGCTACATACTCTGTTATACTCGCCGGTCGACGCTGTCTAACTACACTACATCACCGGCCGTGAGTACGTAGTGTCGTGGCGCGTGCCCCTCCCTCCCGCCACCGCCGCGCAGTACGCCCCGCCCGCCGCGCCCGCGCGGGTACTGCTCGCGGCGTTGTCTCGGCTACATACTCTGTTATACTCGCCGGTCGACGCTGTCTAACTACACTACACTACACCACCGGCCGTGAGTACGTAGTGTCGTGGCGTTATTTGGGGAAAAAATCTCCATATACGCTCTTACCACTCGCCAAAATCGCAAGTCCTAAGGGGCGGTCCCCCGAGACCCGCGTGCTGCTCGCAGCGCTATCTGGCTTACACACGTGGCTGTACTCGCCTCGTGACACTGTCTTTTTTTTAACTTACCAGTTATCCCTAACAAGTCAGTGTCAGGGGTATTACAACATATTGACACTGTCTAACTCACTAGCCTGCACCGAGCGGGTGTCACTCCGTAGTTTATTAGGTACATTCCGGTGAGGGACACCTGCGATTTTTCGGGGCACCGATATTCTGTGCTAGTAGACAACGACAGTTTCCCGGGAAAGGTAGGCACTTCTGCGAACTGCATTGTACTTTATTGCGTCGCTTCAAGCGTCGCTATTTGTATAAGTTTTCAAGTTTCAACCTAATGCTAATGGTAAAAAAGTCGACATTTTAACGGGTGACGGGTTTATAGGGCGGAGTCAGCGTGAGCAGTGCAGCCCAGTTGTTGATATTCCAATTTCACCCTAATTGCTCATCGCTTAAGTCTAAAATTGAGCAATTAAATTACTGGTGTCTCAATCCCTCTTGAAATTCTGTACTCTTATACCATGACCGAGGTACGCGCGTTTAAGGCTTCTCACGTAGCTAAATTATCCAAGATATTTGTGCAGCTATTTATTGTAATGCACATTGCTATTGCTATAATTTATAAAAATATATTCTAAACTATGGCTATAGAAAGATAATGATTAATTATGTTTCGTTGAATGACGTGTTCTGTATTACTGTTCTCTTATTTTAAAAGATTAAAATTTGAAGACTTGAACTTGTATAGGTTTTTAAATAAATAAGAAAGTAGTTGACAATATGACACAGTTTTAGAAATAAGTATGTAATTGCATATAATTTTATACAAAATATTTTATTAGCAAAAATCGTAAGACTGCTATGGCAGATCTGCATTTATTAATAAGTTTACTATACATAGATGTATATGCGGAATTCACTTGATTTTCAATCATATATTAAGAAGCAATAAAGTCCATAAAAGCGCATAACTGTCGTAAATTCACTTTGGCTGCTAACTAAAAAAAACAACGTTTTTAATGTAACATTTTGAGACTTTATTTATAATGATCAAGGAAGCTATGCGGAAAAATAGAATTCGCTATAATAAAGTTTTTATGAATGTTCTATGATAAGATCTGTTAAATGATGAAAAAAAATATTTGGTGGCTTCATTTTTAGAAAAGATATACAAGACGTTTATTTAAACGCGGTTATACCTTTTCTCCGACATTAATGATGATCATACGGTCTTCACAACCAACTTTTACTACGAAACCAACCCTGAAATTGCCTAAAAATCAAGTCTTCCACTTTGTCGAAAGCCAATGAACTTGTTTTGCAGCTTAATTTTAAGTTATATTTCAGGGTTGGCCACATAGTAAAAGTTTGAAATAATGATGTATACTATGATATTCTATAACATATCCGTTGTTTAATAAAGCATACTATGTAGTCGTACATAGATACGAGTAGGTATAACACCAAGCAATCATATTATCATAGTTTTATACCAGGGCCACGCATTAGACGGAGACTTGGGTCCAAGCTTGGCTATGAATTGAATAGCCAATCAGAGTCAAATATTATTATTGTTCGGTTTACGTCCAATGTCAGTCCAATATCGATCCACACATTGGAGTGTTGGAACCAAGTTTTAGCCAACATAGCCAATGTGTGGCCCCGGCTTTATGTGTCTTCCAAATATAATATGTTCAATGTAACTCGTAATGTCTTCCACTCCAATACGTTTGTTTATGGCCCGATGTAAAATGGCAGCTGAATTCGAGACTGATTTACGACACATGTATAGTTTGTGTCGTATTTAAATGGTAAAATAAGGCTGTGTTAGTGTTGCCTCCACGGCTGACCTGTAATCTGCGACGTCCTCGAAATATTACGTTAAAAATGAAATAGTTGTCAGAAGCTTAAGAATCCAATGCCTAAGTTAACGCGGGTTTGTTTTGTTTTTTTGTTGCATTTTCCATTATAGTTATCTAACTACTCATCGTAAGTTTGAGAAAACTTTTTAGCGGCCATGCTAGCTTAGCATACTAGACCACGACAAGATTTTATCGAGGTGTGCAAAGGTGATAGATATATGCTTCATCATAACTCTGTCACGTTCTGACACGTCGATAGTATTATTTTGTGGTCCGTATGCTAAGCCCGCTGGTGTTGTTAACGAGGTACATACAACTAAAAACCTATACATAGTGGTATCTAGGCACAACAGTGCATCAACTAAAAACCAAGATGAAAATCAGTTCTGGCGAAGTAAATATACTTATTTTGTTATGTAGAGTATTTGTATAAGATATAGGTTAGATTAGTTTAGTCTAAATTAAACAAAAACTCAGCCTTATTTACCCATTTAAAGTAATATTAAAATGTAATCTCAAAAAGTCTAGGGGCTATAACTGTAGCTATATTCTATAGTCTTCCCATATATTAAGTATAGCTTTTTGTATTTCATATTTTATAATCATAAAATTTAGAATGTTAAGATTTTTTACACGTAGCTATTGAAAACAAAGGCAGTATTTAAAAGCATTATTGTATTAATAATAAAGTTCTTTATTAGTTTTTAAAGTTAGATATTGTTTAATCTTGCCAGTAAGTGCCTTATTATATTGTTACTAATTTTAGCTCTAAGCGTAGTTGTAAAATGGAGGACTAAACCAATGGCCGAATTATCGATTTAAGGTCTTAAGATCTGTGAAATACGGTATAAATTCTATTACGACCTTGTTTAAGGCTTGAAATAATTCGTGCGTAACGAAATAAGCACCATTTAAGGTTCACTTTGCAAAATTCCGAAATAAAGAATATGAAAAGAATTTAGTTCTTAAATTGTTTTGGTAAATTTACAATTCTAAACTCTATGGTAGCGTGATAAATCAATAATTTGTTGTGTTCTGTTGGTTTGTTCCTCACAATGATATGAAATATTGCCATGAAATCGTCTTCCCAATGTATCTTCCATTTTAGGTTGAGTTTAGACGAGCGTTTTTCTGTCGCATTTTTTGCAAATTTTTATAAGATAGCTAAGACATTTGGCCAAACGAAGAAATTCGTTACTAGAGTTTGTGCAAAAAGAGAAGCGTTGTAGGTGAGGTCGCCCGTGTGCCATTTTACTTATTTTTGTTACGTTGGCTGCTGATTAAAATCTTATTGTTAGTTTACCGTGACGCCACGACGGTTCTCTTTTCGCACATACTCTACCACGCTTGTACTAAAATAACAATAAAAGCATTCCTAAAATTCATAGGAAACGCGGTTATACAAAGAATATATAAGTACAGTAATAAAGCAGTCTTAGTAGAAAAGTATAGTAAGTAAGTAGTAAGCAACAATAAAGGTCGCGTCAAACTTAGGGGTTGTAAAATGCGCTACAAGCTGTGCAAAACCCCATCCCTCGGCCTCGCTGTCCTATAATTAGGCTACTACGCAACGGTTAGCTACATCCTCTGAGCCGTCAATTTGGATCATATACTTACTACCTATTTTGTCATAAATTTCACAGTAAATAATAATATATTTTAAGACTAGTGTATGTCATCTTTTATTGATTGAAAGAAAAAAGCGTCACGCTAATTTGTCGTGACTTCGTTCGTCTGGCCTCAGCCTTATAATTTAGTTTTACAAAGATGGTCTGAGGAGTAATTGCCAAAGCTCTTCTACATCTTATTACAACGAAAAAAAGTATATTTTATAATGTATTTTGAATATTTTTGCCTAGGAACAATGTTATTTACAAGCATAGTATTAAATATTTTACTGTTAAAATGTAATAAAGTTATGCAGTAACATAAAATAATATCTTTTAATTTCCAAGTCAAAGTCAAATTATTTATTGCAACATGAAATTTACATGCGGTTCTTAATTAACATGTTTTGTATAGTTATACATATGACCCTGATAAGGGTATGGCAATTTTATTATTCGTATGATTCGTATTGGAACGATTCATTATTATGTTTTCTAGATTATCGTTAAAAATTCGCCTAATGTGTAATAACATTTGGATAATAGAATAATTTTATGAGATAAAAGGATTATCTTTGACACATTTCTTCATTAGAAATAGACTGATAAAATATGGCTCAAAAAGTAACTCCGATTTAGAATGTGGCTAAACTGCGCATGGTCAGCATGAGAATTATTTTTCTCTTGGGCTGCGATTTATAACCCGACTTCTTTTTACAAGCTTTTATTTAGTTTAACTTGTCCCGTTGTCTGTCTGTCGGTCTGTAATCAAATCTTGCAAGTTAAATTTGATCCACTTCCCGATTTCCGATTGAGCTGAAATTTTGTATATATGTGTAAATCGCGTGACAATGCAATATTATTATGACATGGTGCTGTTCTGATGATGGAGCTGGATGGTGGCCAAAGGCATTTAGCAATGAAACGACACAACATCATCGAGTTTGGGTTCATTTGAATGGTCTTGGCGAGTTGTTTGTCTTTCAACGGTAACCAGAGTCTGATGATAGAGCTGGAAGGTAGTCATAGGAACTCTGTAACGAAACGACACAATACTTTTGGCTCGTTTGATTCGTCTTGGCAAGTACTTGTTTGGTAAAAGCTTGTTTAAATAAAAGGTTTTTTTTTTTAAATATAATACTTGTTATATTGTAGATATATCATTTATCGTGAAGTGCTGACCGATTGCAGTCGCATTTCCAGTGCCATAATATAGTACATTGTATCATTCAATGACACCCGAGTTCATTTACATCAAAATAGAAAAATAAAACAATACTCGTACCAATATGTATCCAATGCTATCTAAATATTTACCCACACATGACATGATAACCAAGTGATCTAAACCTTTCTCTTTGTGATGTAACCTTACGTCTCTATTAAAATCTATTACATTCTCTTTGATTAAAATGACATGAAATCTTGAGCAAATATGCAATACGAAAATAATTCCCGATAACATAAAACTATTGAGTTTACGTTTCTATTTGAACTGGAATTGGAATTAGATAGACAAACGACAAATATTTGCGAACATGTAATAATTACTCAGTGGCAAATATAAAAGGTTTTCCAACGAGATGGAAACTGTATTACAGAGAAAATGGTCGGAAAAGACACCCCCAGACGTAGCTATAGCCTCGAACAAGTTTTGACTGAAAAACATGTCAGTCATATTATCGAGCAAGTCGTCACAAACGATAGTAAATATGAGCTCATATGTAGTGAGGTAAAACCAGCTGCTGTAGGCTTGACCGGCTTCCTAGGGGACCACATAAGGGCTGTGCTACATGTAAAAGTGAAAGATGAAGTGGTGAAGGTTAATCTCTTTGTGAAAAGGATACCCGTGGAGAACAAGCCTAAAGCAGATTTTATTGATGAGAATAACTATTTTAAGAGGGAGACGCTGATGCTGCGGATTCTTGATGAGATGAAAGGAGTTAACGGTGAGTGAACAAAACAAGAGTCAAACTTGGCAGGGTGTTTATCCCCCCTCGATCCAAAAAGACGATGTTATAAGTTTGTGTTCATTAAGTATCTACATTATGATTTTCTGTATAATAACATTATTCTTCTATGAATAGAGCCGCTTATGATACATTCTTTTGTTTTAAAGCTAATAAAGATGGTTATAATTTTCCATTTTTAGATTGGTTGCTTAATTTTTTCAATGGTTTTTACTTATTCTCAGGTCCGAACCCGTGGTGTGCAAAAGCTTACGTTTACACAGACTCCTTAGTAGTGATGCCAGACTTGGCCGTAGCGGGGTATTCCGAACACCCTCTCATGGAGACTTTGGACTTGCGCCACGTGATGCTCACGGCAGCTTCCCTTGCCCGCTTCCACGCGGGGTTCGCTAACTACGAAACGAACAAGAGCCTTTCATCCTCCGGCCCTTACAACTTCTACGAAGAGTGCAAACATCTGCTGGGGGAACCGACCTTCACCGATACGCCTTGGGTACGAACCGCCGCCAAACTAACTGCCGATCTCCTGGACACTTTCTCTTTGAAGTACCCTAAAGGTATCGTCCTAGGCTTAGAAGAAAAACTTGCAAAATCATACGTACAAGCCTGCTATAGCTTGGATGTTATAGAAGGTACTCTAAACGTTATGCTTCACAAGGACTTGTGGAATAACAACATACTCTTCAAGTATGAAAAGGGCGTCCCAACGAATGCGATCCTCATAGACTATCAGTGCGTGCGCTACGGGCCGCCGGCTTTCGATCTCATGTCCTTTCTGTACCTGACGACTTCTAGAACATTCCGCGAGGAGCACGAAAGGGAAGTTTTAAATCACTACTACGAAGTTTTTTCCGAGTCACTGGACGATGTGACTAGGAAGCGTTTGGATGTAATCGGTTACAATGAAAAAGAGTTCTTATTGTGGTGCGAAAAGAGTCGAATGTTTGGTATTTTCGAGGCGGTAGGGATACTGCCTCAGGTGTTGATGGATGCGACGACTGCTGACAGGGTTTTCAATAATCCTGATACGTTTATGACGATGGTGATGCAGGACCGCTCGGCGCCGGTGGTGGAATATGCAGAGGAGTTTCCTATTTACAGGCAGAGGCAGTTGGAAGTCTCGGAGGAATATGTCGAACGTTTTATAGTAGTCCAACCGTAGGATACCACCCGTAAACGCAGCGTAAGAAGTTTTATCACTCTTATGATTGACAGACGATTTTCTTGGAGCTACAGGATTGTGCTGTATGCAAGCAGCTTACAACCTGTCTTATTGGAAATATATTAGGATGGCCTGTCATGCTATGGCCAACAGTGGTCGTCCTACGGCGGATATGATGGTGATGATGATCAATTACGATAATTGAAAATCAAGTCAATAGTGTCGTGAACATAATTGCCGGTCATAGTCGTGGTGGTCTAAATCTGGAAAGGTTGAAGCTCGTCAAAATGGTAGTGTAAGCTAAATATAGAAATTGTATCTACTTATTTTCGCCGTATTTATACAAGATTACTATTTATGACATTCATATTTAGTACTCGTACCTATCCACTTAACTTGAACTAACCTGACATGTAAATAACACTTTAAATAAATTGTAGTTTAATTTATGCAATAGGTTGCATTTTCTCACGTAGGTAATGAAAATTTGTCAGTAGGTACAATTCTCAATAAAACAACACTTTATTGAAACCAGCAAGAAAACATCACAAAAGAAACAAAGACAGAAAAGGCACAAAAGGCGGTCTTATCGCTAAAAGCGATTTCTTCCAGACAACCTCTCTTGGATGAAAGGAAACATAAAGACGACAAGGTACCTTCAAGCAAATATCTATAGAGCCACAATCGTGCAAAAAAGTGACCAAAACCCTGCCTAAGCTACGTAGTGGGCAGGCTTTTTAATTAGTCGTGAGGCGATTGCAATTCAACTACAACCCCGCGCGATGCCAAAGTTCTCGGTTACAAGCACTACCTAATACCTAAGGTGACATAACGTCGAGATTCAAGAAAACGGGTCATTGAGAATTATTTAACGTAAATATCTAAGTCGGTATGTATGACGGCATTGAAGGCGCTCGGGCATTTTTTTACTACTTTCACTTAGGGACTGTGGCTCTGTAGATATTTGCTCTGTCCATTCCAACCTACATAACTACGTCCGTAGAAGAAATTCGATGCCGTATGTCAATCCAGCGATCCACACTGGACCAGAGCGTAGCAGTCACAGATATCTGCATCTTTGTGGTAGCAGTGGACGATTAAAAAGGTTGGTATAGGCCGAATCAGACTTCTTGGCGGCTGAACTTAGCTACAAGCTGTGCAAAACCCAGTTCTGGCTGAAGCTCATATAACAGCTACACTGGGATTGGGTTTCGCACAGTTTATAGCTAACTTCACAGCCCCCCAAGAAGTTTAATTGGCCCTATAAGTACACAATACAGTACAGTGTTAAGCTTTTGTCAATAAATTATAATGTTAATAATATACCTAATTAAAAAACCCCCGACACAAAAATATTTGACAACAAACTTTCAATTGACAACCATTTTGGGCACATTTGTAGAATTTTGGTTCTTCCATCCCCACTTTAACCCACCATAACTCTTAAACGGCTCTATCGATTTTTATAAAACATAGCTAAGAACACTCTCGATTAAGTCTCCTTTCATCCAAAAAAAAAACTAATCTGAAATCGGTTCAGTGGTTCGGGCGCTATGATGCCACAGACAGACAGACACACAGACAAACAGACACGTCAAACTTATAACACCCCTCTTTTTCGTCGGGGGTTAAAAATAGCTGTGGTGGTCTACTGGTAATGACACCCGCCTCACAATCGTGGGGTTGTGGTTTCAAATCCCGGTCCCGTACCAATGAATTCCTTAGAATTCTGTGTGGAATGTACGGTTTCTAACACTACTGGCTTATCGGTGAATGAAATCATCGTAAGGCAACCTGCATACGTTCGGAGAAGAAATTCGATGGCGCGTGAAAATCCACCAACCCGCACTGGGCCAGCGTGTTGGATATGGCCCAATCACCCTTCGTGGGTAGGCTTACGTCCTGCAGTGGACTAATAAAAATAAATTATCCGCCAAGTGCGAGTCGGACTCGCGCAAGAAGTTGCTGTTATTAGGTAATAGCGATCAAAAAACTCTTAAAAATCATGTTTGTTGTATGGGAGCCCCCCTTAAATATTTTTTTATTCTATTTTTAGTATTTATTTGTTGTTATAGCGGCAACAGAAATGCATAATCTGTGAAAATTTCAGCTGCCTAGCTATCACGGTTCATGAGATACAGCCCGGTGACAGACAGACGGACATCGAAGTCTTAGTAATAGGGTCCCGTTTTTACCTGTTACAGTACAGTACAGTATAATGTTTGATGAGAGCAATAAAGAGTACGAAAGTATCTATCTATGATAACTATCTAAATGAAGTGTAGACAATACAGTCGTTGCCATTTCTCCAGCAGCCTTTCACAACAGATGAGCGAAGCCTTCAGTCCATCCAGGCCAGGTTTGATGCAACTCGCCAGATGGCAGCCATCTGTGCCGCCCAGTATGGGCAGGGCTAACTGTGCCGCTCGTATTGCCTTAAACAGACGTTTGACTGTACCTACGGTTCGAAAGTCTGCGTGTTGATCACTTCTCTATATTGATTGATGAACGCGATATTTTTGCGTTATGATACGAAAGAGATTTTTGCTCCACAAAAAGTTTTTCAAACTTTCAGCATAGCTGGTAAACTCGTCTTGAAATATGCGGGCTGACTGCCAAGTCATCAGCGATATTCTAGGATGTAGGTTGTGCTCGACATTAAAATCAACTTTTTAGTATTTTATATACCTACCTAACGGGAATGCACTCACGTTTATTTTCATAATCATTATACATAATACGACTTAGTTTCGATCGCATTCGGCGTCTTTCGAGACTGCTCCGCGTGCTAGCACTCGCCTCAACTTAGGGAACTATATTCGTAGGACTAATGAATTAATAGTAATTAAGGACTAATAAATTCGTAATGACTATGAAAATAAACGTGAGTGCATTCCTTAGTACTTTCACGAAGGGACCAAACCTGACAGCGCAAACATTGCTATTCCATACAAAAGCTTATTAAACGTCGATAAAATGTATGGAACTGCTGATTTTTTCTCCACGACTTCGGAGTTGGTCCCATAGTAAAAGTTGATCTGCGACTACATCCTAAAGTCATTGTCGCTGTCGTTTCAGTCATAGGACGTGCACTGCTAGCATAGGCCTCTGCGATAGATCTCCGATAGGTATACAGGGTTATTTCTAATAAATTAGCATCCTTTTAGGGGCTTATTCTGAACATCAAAACTAACAACTTTTGTTCTGCGTCTTTTGTCAAAACTCAAAAAAAAACAGCTTTTCTTTAGGTACATTTGGTCGCGGGTGTAAGATATTTTTCTATGGAACACCAATTTGTTTTTGAGTTTTGACAAAAGTCGTAGATCAAAAGTTGTTAGTTTTGATGTACAGAATAAGTGATAAAATTGGATCAGAGGCCGATGTAATTAAACCAGTATTTCTTTATTTAACTTAGTTTTATTGCGAATCACACGCTTACATTTTGGACAATTTGGAGGGCTTTTTTAGAGTGATTGACAGATGAAAAACATTTGACATGACGTATTAATGACAGTTTGGGCTAGGTCCAAAAATTACAACTAAATATTAATTATTTAACATAAAGCTCCTAAAAGATTTTTTTTTTTTTTTTTACGAGTAGGTAGGTAGAGTAAGAATACTAATTTATTAGAAATAACCCTGTATACTTAGGATCGGTTGGAAGCGGCTGGCTTGTAAACTAAAATATTATAGGCCGAATCAATCTTGGCGGCTGCGGCGGATAATCCAATCCTCGCACAGCTGTTAAGTGAGCTTCAGTCAGGATTGGGCTATCCGCAGCTTGTGGCTAACATCGCAGCGGCCAGATATTTCATGCGGTCTAATACCCACATCCTAATACCTATAGGTAGGTAGGTACTGCCATAGAGAAATTATAGTATAATTAATCTATGGTACTGCTAAAGAATTTGCAGTCACCCCGTAGAATAGATTTTTTAAAATCGTGACACATTTAAGGTGGGCATACACGATGCGATGATTTGATCAAATTTTCGCTTCACGCCAACTGGGAGCTCATTCAGTTAATTCAAAGGTAGGAATTGGTAGTTAAAGATTTGTACTACTACCTGAAACTGGGCGCACAGAACGCGATGATCGCATCAATTCATCAGATCATAGTCCAGTGGAGGACAAATATAGGTAGTTAACTATAGCTGGTTAGTAGTTATTGAGGAAACAAAATGGTACACCCCCTAGCTTTGAATTACCTAATGGAATGAGCTCCCAGTTGGAATGAAGCGAAAATTTGATCAAATCATCGCATCGTGTATGCCCACCTTTATTGTATAACTCTGAAAAGGCGAGTGCGTAAGTGTAGTGCCAGGAGTCGGGACTCCGAAGGTCGGCGGCTGGTTCCGTCTCAGGAGGCTGCAGCCACACAATGTGCGCTGAACAATAACATGAATGTAGTCCAGTAATTAGGTACATCCTACGTCACGGAGTAGCGCTGCTATCCAGTGACAACCTTTCTCGTAAAATTGTAGGTACTATTTGTACCACAGATTTGTGCTTTGTTTCGGTCTTACTTTTGGTACTTACCCTGTTGTGTAAAAGATTAAAGTAGGTAGTCTACTTGTACTGCTTTGAAAGTTGAGGTTGATAATAATTTGTTATTAGGTACCTACCTGTACGTACTAATCCTACTATCATTAATTACATAGGCACTTGTACCTACGAGTAGGTATTTATGACTTACTAGCAGACCCGGCGAACTTCGTTTCACGCGATATCTTTATAAATTACAGCCTATGTGTTATTCTGATGTATAAGCATTATTATTGCAAAGTTTCAATCTGAATCCGTTTAGTATTTTTTGCGTGAAAGAGTAACAATCATCCAAACATAGGTAGGTACTCAAAAACTTTCGCGTTTATAGATAATATTAGTAGAATAGTTGGATGTACGTACGCCAGCGCCGCGTCTTTGCCGTTCGTCCGTCCTCTGCCCGGGTAGCACAGCAAAGGGAGAAAACCATTTTATCCACTCTAAATGTCAGTTGTCATTGTCAATCCATACTTTATTTCCTCTTCGAGGGGATATAATGATGGAAAGACAATTTGTCCCGTTGCCATGCTTCCCGTGCATGATATAAGCCTCTCCTGTGGATTTCCAATAAAACAAACAAAATAATTGTACGCGGCTAGCATCAATCTTGTTTCATCGGTCCAGTCCACCTATAGACGGCGGTCGTCCTATGCTGCTTTTACAAGTATCCCACGAATGAAGTGCCCTGCTCACTGCCACTTCAACTTGCTTATCACCTGCACTATGTCGGTTACTTCGGTTCTACGGATTTTCTCATTCCTGATACGATCTCGAAGATATAAGTAGACTCCGAATGTACAGCAGCCCATTCCTACATCGACTTTACTTTTTTTCCACTCCATAGGTACTTACCACCTACCTATAAAATTTTATAGATCCTTAAATACCTATATTATTCTTTATAATTCGTATGATTTCCATTAAATGAATGAATAATTTCGCTTCATTACGCGTGAGGACGCCCGCGTCGTTTCGGATTGATTGACGACGTGAACTGCTGCATACAAGAACCCACGCACTATTCACTTGATAATAATCAGGTAATAAGGCATAAATGCATTATGTAAGGAAAATACTTGAGGTAAAATGTCTATCGTCTGTAGATTGTTTATCTTATTCATAAACGCCTATACAGAAACAGAGAAAACTAGTGCTCACATCGTAGCTCGATGCTTCTTAGCGATCGTCTCCTTTTTAGGATTCTGTACCCAAAGGGTAATAACACGGTAATATCTACATTACCGTGGTAATAATCTGCCAAGTACGAGTCGGACTCGCGCACGGAGGGCACGGAGGGAGCCCCCCTTAAATATTTATTTTGTTTTAATTTTATTTGTATATCCCGTTTTTACCCTTTGGGTACGGAACCCTAAAAACGGTATTACCTAGTGCTGTTCAGACATGTCCACCAGCCATAGAACGTCCACTGCTGGACATAGGCCTTCTCTATCCAATAACACCGGTTGGAACCGGTATGTGTCTCCACTCGAGAACATAGCCTACACAAAAATTTGCTGCGTCTATAACAACCAAAAATATGAGAACCTACTTTTGTCTTGAAATAATCGGTTAAGTGCGAGTCGGACTCGCACACGAAGGTTTCCGTATCATATGGAAGCCCTCCTTAGTATGTTTCATTTTAATTTATTTTTGTATTTTTAAACCCCAAAGCAAAAGAGGGGTGTTATAAGTTTGACGTGTCTGTTTGTCTGTGTGTCTGGCTGTGTGTCTGTCTGTCTGTCTGTGGCATCATAGCGCCCGAACCACTGAACCGAGTTCAGTTTAGTTTTTTTTGGATGAAAGGAGACTTAATCGAGAGTGTTCTTAGCTATGTTTTATAAAAATCGATTGAGCCGTTTAAGAGTTATGGTGGGTTAAAGTGGGGATGGAAGAACCAAAATTCTACAAATGTGCCCAAAATGGTTGTCAAATGAAAGATAAGATATTTTATCAGTGGCTTAGTCTGTCGGGGGTTTTTTAAATTTTTAATTTTTGAAGGAAATGTACCTACAACAATATGCTGTGAATATTTCAAGCACATTCCTGTTGCCGTTAATATCGAGCGAAAAACAGCTAAAAATTCAGGTTTGTTATAAGGGAGCGACCCTTAATTTTTTTTTCGGTTTTTAGTATTTATTGTTATAACGGCAACAGAAATAATAGTATTCGTCATCTGTAAAAAATTCAACGTTCTATATTATCTATCACACGTGATACAACCTGCTGACAGACAGACGGACAAAGGCGTCTTAGTAATAGGGTCCCGTTTTTACCCTTTGGGTAAGAACCCTAAAAATTAGTACCTACCTACGCATTAAGATTTATTTTTATTTAATTGCTGCCAAAAATGAGTCATTCCCATCATCCAGCGCTGGGCAAGGATGGCCGAGGCCGCCGGCTCTCGGACTCCGTTGCATAACACATAAATCTTTCGTTTACGATAGTACAGACAGACTGCACCACGTATCGTATATGGCAAGGCGTGAATCAGACTCGTACGCTATAGGGCTGACAAGTTGCCTACTTTCTAGTTCACTTTGAGACCTAAAGGTGTAGAGTCCAAAGCTTTCATATGACAAGCGGCAAATCTCTGTTAACTTCTTTAAGTCAAATAGTCTACTATTGAACATAGTCCTACCCTGAAAGGGTAAACGGGCTAAGTTCATCAAGTTAGAACCCTATTTTTGAAACGTTTGAAAATTAGTTATAATAGCTTTCTATGCTTTCCTGTTTGCATTCCTGTTAACATAGATTTTTAATACTTGTTCTTACTATTACTCGATGTCGTGACCATTTAAACATATTTCCTAGGTTCTTTCACAATTAAAACCCTTGGTGCCTGTTTTGGAAAAGAAATTCCAAGTCGTATGCGAATCTGCAACCGGAGCGTGATGGGAATGTAGTGTAAAGCCCCCTACTCTACAGTCTGTACTTACTGCGATATTTTTCTAAACCCCTCCCTGTCGTACCTCACGTGATTAATGGACAATCCCTATTCTTATGATTCCGACTATGCAATACTTTTTACCATGGTTGATAGTTATGAAAATAGTTTACTAAGTTACGTGATATGTAGCTAAGTTGATACTAGTTCGAAATAGAAACCTGCAGCTTCATTAGCTGTGGACATCGAGCGTTTAACCGGGTAAGGACTCCAAAGTATAGCCCAAACGCCATTCGAGTGTCATCCTTCTATAAAAATTTGAAAATAGATCTGAACTACTGAAACGATACGTTGTTGATTTTTACTAAATTTATTTAATCACAATTCCGCGGCATCTGAGGTCCATGCCATTTGTTAAAAGCAATTTACGCTCTCCGCTGTAATTAATAAAAGAACTATGCAGCCGCTTCTTCGGGAAGATCAGCTAATTATCATCAATCTTCTGCATAACAAGTAATTATAGCCTCGATTGATTTTTATTTGCAAGATTGTTTACAAAAGTAGTTAGTTTCTTGTATAACGGTGATGATTCAGCAAGTGAAGTCAGTAAACCTCGGCTCGGTTGGCAGCCCTAGTGTCACCCCGCGCAGTAGGGCAAGGGCGGCCTGTCCCGATACGGAGCTCCAATGTCTGTCGAAGGCGCTGCGCGCTCTCCGCACTTGTCTCCATATTGTCGTATCACCTCCGCTCCCCGACACTCAAATATCAATAAGCTGATTCAAAATTCTTCTACATTAATGAGCAATACAGATTAAATGGATACCAGTACGGGAAATCTTTCCTCATGGTCGAGTTATGAGGCAGACCGCATAAGATACAATTTTTCACCATTTGATTTTTTCTAGTTTGGTTTCCTTACGGTTTGTTGGTTGTACATATGTATTGTGTATTAATTTTGTATTATTCATCACTACATAGTATAAAACAAAGTCGCTTCCCGCTGTCTGTCCCTTTGTATGCTTATTCCTTTTAAACTACGCAACGGATTTTGATGCGGTTTTTTTTAATAGATAGCTATTATAATTTATAATAGCTAAATAGCATAGTCCTGTTTCTTTTTCACTTTAGGCATTCGATAGAGAGAACGCTTTTTACGTTGCTATTTAATTTACGCTGGCGCCTCTGTAATCGGGCTTTATATCGTCACTAGACAACCCGCCCCGGCTTCGCACAGGTGTATTATACATATAAACCTTCCTCTTGAATCACTCTATCCATTAAAAAAAACCGCATCAAAATCCGTTGCGTAGTTTTAAAGATTTAAGCATACAGACATAAATAGCGACTTTATTTTATACTATGTAAGGATATCGCAGATCGCAGCTAAGTAGGTACCTACATAGTTTAAGTCTACATACATTTATATAGGTACGCGGTGGTGAAGGTTCTAAAAGATGTACAAATTGTTATTTTACCGAGCGATGTCTTTTTGACATAGGCCTTAGGTAAAAAAGTGCAAGTGGAGTCCCTCCGCGCGGAAGAAGTGAAACTTCGACGCAACAGTGGTTTTATACCCCCTCCATGGTAGCGTGAAACGCTTAACGCAACCTTGTTGGAAGTCGCATTAGAAGTTTTGACTTCAATAAAAAAATTAAAAAGGCCTACTAGGTGTTAAATAATTATTTTTCGCAAAAATTGGCAAAACCGCTTTCCATCGTGTACAAAATTCGAATATTTCGCTCGAATTGTTTACATAATTGTTGATTTTTCAGAAACGGCTCAGCCGATATCTGTAAAATTTAAATTGGACCACCTCGGGAGTATACCGTTTCAAACTAAAAAAGAATTTTTCGATTCGGTTCATAATTGGCGATGAACATACACAAAAAATCATACAGACGAAAATAGAACCTCCTCCTTTTTGAAAGACGGTTAAAAAGTTAAAACCTCTTTAGTGACTCGGGTTCCAGGTCATAGCTTTGTTCTTAGGTTTTCCAGCGACCTAAATCCCGTATCTCCTTATATGGGTCAGCTTGTGAGAAACGCTGCAGGAAAACAATGATGTCACCGACATTGGCTCGCTCCGGATAACTGTGTTCTCTGTTCGTCTTAACTTGTTATTGATTGTCATTGGTTAATTGTAATGAGGTCATTAGCAATTTTATTAATAGGGATTAAAATATACAATATTTTAAAATAGAGCACAGAGTCACACTTACGCGTATTGACAATAATTCTCGTTGAATTCCATTCAACTATTATAAAAATTTTTCCGCGCTTTCTCAGTTGGTTTCATAGTAAAAGTTATTCATAATGATGAACATATATGTCAGTACACCTCTGAAAGTGCTTGAACTTCGCAGAGCAACAAAAAATGTAAATTAGCAAGTAAAGTATAGGTACCTGCGTGGTAGCTATGTTCTATCCTAGACTCCTAATGCAATTAAGATAAGTATATCATGATCAAAAACTAATATTCTGTTTTAGATATCATATAAAAATAATTATAATAATATTCTGGATTACATATACATACACAACTATATACAAGGATTTAATAATTACTAGCGACCCGCCCCGGCTTCGCACAGGTTTATATTAGGTATACATATAAACCTTCCTCTTGAATCACTCTATCTATTAAAAAAACCGCATCAAAATCCGTTGTGTGGTTTTAAAGATATAAGCATACACGAGGACATGAAGACATGGGGACAGCGAAAGCGACTTTGTTTAATACTATATAGTGATTTACCCATTTATCTCTAGATTGATCTAACTATGACACTCCCAATGTAATTTGAAATAAGGAGTCCTTTTCTAAACGTTTCTCTGTGTGTATGTAGTCAAATACAATACCTACCTAACAGTTAGCCTAAATACTATAATAAAATCGTAAGTTCTTATAATAACATCTCCGGTCATCTCCATTGTGATCGCGACTAGAGAAATCACAGGAGAAAATGCCACAATATTTACAATACGCAGATAGATAGCCGGCGACGCACGGCCGGTCCATTTGTCACTCGATCGTGATCTCATCTGGGGACATTTTTTATCCACCATCACAGAATAGATAAGAGTCCTCTCTGTCACTTTCTTATCACTGACGCGCGCAATCTGTGAAGCTCGAACCAGAAAAAATGCCATGTTGATGACTCGAACCTACCGATTTTTCGGTATTTCTACCGATTTGTCACCTGTGCTGTGAAGTTGTCTTTTGGGACAAATGTTTTCCATTTTCTGCTGAATCTCATGTTTTCAGCGAGCCGAGAATAAAATAATTGGCCAAATGTAAGTTGGACTAGCATACGTAGGGTTACGTACCCTATGGGAACCCCCTTAGCCCCATTTCAAGCGTCTACTTGTTGCCGTAATAAATATGGAGCAAAAAACGCCAAAAAAAAATACGTTTGTTGTATGGCAGCCCCCCTTAAATATTTATTTTATTCTGCTTTTAGTATTTGTTGTTGTAGCGGCAACAGAAATACATCATCTGTGAAATTTTCAGCTGTCTATCTACCACGGTTTATGAGATACAGCCTGGTGCCAGGCAGACAGACGGATATAGGAGTCTCAGTAATAGGGTCCCGTTTTTACCCTTTGGGTACGGAACCCTAAAAAGGATATGACTGAGGAGTCTGATCAGTCCTCCCCCCCTTCAAGATTTGATCACTTCAGGCTATATTACGTAGGTACGTTATTTACAGTTTTAAACCTGAAAATCATCTTCTACCGATTTTTGGTATCAATATATGTACCGATTTATCTTGATACTCGTAGCTCTACTGATTTCGCTTGTTATCGTTCGAGACCACTGAGCTCGCACAAGTATTGTGAAAGTGATCTATAGCACGTTAGAAGCTTTTAGCGATAACACTGTTATTAATTATGTTATTATCATTTTGGCGAAGGATAATGACTGGTTTGGTAAGTGGGGATATCCGAACGTGAACCATTATGAATTGCTTCGGGAGGAGGAGCAATTTTTAACTTGTATTTTGTAACTTTCTTTTTTATAGTTAACTAGCGACCCGCCCTGGCTTCGCACAGGTGTATTATACATATAAACCTTCCTCTTGAATCACTCTATCCATTAAAAAAAACCGCATCAAAATCCGTTGCGTAGTTTTAAAGATTTAAGCATACAGACAAACAAACAAACAAACAAACGAAAATAGCGACTTTATTTTATACTACGACGAGTATGTAAGGATATCAAAAATAATGATTATGCTAACGAGTGGAGAACGATGTTCTATTGTTGTGCAGATTGTGCAAGAATGGATTTCTATAAAGCGGCTTGGACCGAGCGTCTTCCTGAGGTTTTGAGTAGGTCTCTACCTTGTGGGTGGACATCCTACAACGACGCTTTTGCTTATACTTGATCACCACTCGAGAACTTTTCCATTATCTCAGTCGTCAGTTCTCCATGCTATGTAACTTCACTATCACTACATAGTATAAAACAAAGTCGCTTCCAGCTGTCTGTTCCCATGTATGCTGATATCTTTAAAACGGGTAGGTAGTATTTAAATGCAAATCAAAAAATATCCTTTTTCTATGCAATAAGATTCCCAATTCCCATCAAAATTACTGATTGCACAGCATAATATTCAACTCAAAATATCACTAAACACACTACAATTTATTTTCGCAGCGTACAGCGATTTTTCCTAAAGCAAAAGCTTTTTCATCAATGCACAGCTAATAATCTTAATGCACATTATACCTGTTGAAGGCGATTCGCTTCTGGCACTTCGCCGGCCGCTGCCGCGGCACGCTCGCTTCGCTCGCTCGGCTCGTGCGTTGTTTTGTCATGTTCTAACATAACCTAACCTATTTTTTGTATCACACCTAATCTAATTTCTTCACTAATTTACATATTGATGTAAAATTTCGAATTATCTGCAGTTTGAGTTTAGTTAAACATTTAGTTTATTTGTAGTGAAGTAAGTTATTTGATGTAAAAAAGAATATAAATGATGAGTATGTATTGATAGGCGATTATTTATTTGATATGCAATTTATATTATCCCCTTTAAAACTACGCAACGGATTCTGATGCGGTTTTTTTTAAATAGATAGATTGATTCAAGAGGAATTTTTATATGTATACACCTGTGCGAAGCCGGGGCGGGTCGCTAGTGCTGTTATAATTTGCAAATACGCTGAGTGATTTTATTTTATTTTATTTCAGTTCACCAACATTGTGTACATCAATACATTGTCAAAAGAAAATTATACATAAAAAATAGGAACTAAATGTCACAATAATTATAGGTGATAACGATAGAGTTTTGATAAAAACTGAATCATATCTGAATAATTTCCATATATGAGTATTGGTGGCGTTTTGTGGTCACTGTATAGAGTTACAGGAGTGTAACCGGAGGAGGGTTACACAGAGTTGCCACACTTGCGGTGGGCCCTGTGCGCTTGCGACAGGAGCAGTAGCAGCTATACCTGCCCACAGCACGGTATTGTCATTTGATAAACGATAGGTATACCTACTCGTACCTACCTGTACATAGTGTTCATTAGTGTAGCCAGAAAATAGCTTGGCTAGCATGTAGAAGACGATAATTAGAAAGCAAATTCTCATAAACCGTGGCTAAGCCCGATGTTACCGTTTTTAAATCAGATGGATTTAAAAACACCCGGCAAATCAGTATTCAGTTACAACTGAGCGCTACCATCAAAGATTTGACATAAATGGATGTTCACTCATCAAAGCTGTTCCACCTGATCCTGCAGACCATAGCTACAAAATACTTGAAAAGAGCCATATTTAAACTGATTTTTCTCCATCAAATCTTGAAGTTTTTGGATTGAAAAAAATACACAATATTCTCAAAACTATACGGTACAGAATGGTAATACTCATAACACAACTAAAAAAACTTCGCTCGATAGAAAATAAATGCGAGATACTGCTTTTTTAGAGCAAATTCATGTTTTCGAAGAAAGTTTATTGCATTTTTGAGCACTTTTCTACACGTTTGCAATTTTTCTTTAAATGTGTCCTTTATGCTCTTGAATTGAACTTTGGTACTGTTCCATAAAATTCGGCAAAAAGTGGTGATACCAATTTATTATTGATTTTTGAATGCAAAAATCCGCCGAAACCGGGCGTCGCCCGCACGCTCGGACAGTAATAGATACAGGCGCGTCCTACAGCCACAACCCCTCAGTCACGAGTCTCGCAGAGTGCAAGTGGATCACGCATTTCATGCGCACGATTAGCACTCTTCGTTCATGCGTGTGGCGCCTCCAACATGGTGCTGCACCACGCATTGAATTACTTATGTCATTTGTCACGATTCCATTGTTCTTGAACTACGGAACAAATTGTGGCATGGTATATTATACTAATACTTCCAAGAAATGTGGTTAAATTTGAAACTTTATCATTTCTAACGTAGCTTTTGATAAGTTCGACTTAAGTGTCTGCGTCCATCCATAAAGATGTGCTCATCAAGACCGCAAAATTGCGCTGGATGCAAGCCGCTTCTAACGGGGTTTATTGGAGATCTATAGGGGAGGCCGATGTCCAGCAGTGGACGTCCTATGGCTGAAACGACGGCGAACGAAGTATAATATCTGTGTCTGCAGGTATGACTGCCTCCATACTTGCAATCAAATTGAGATATTTCGATGCGTTTTTTAATCTAGTCTAAGTAGGTAACTGAGATGATTCTTAGATGTCTTTATTTCAATAAAATCAAAAGACGGAATATTTTTTTTTTCACATTATGTAATTAATTCCACACAATATAGCTATCCTTTAATATCTTGATTTGTTTACTCTTGTGTATTTTACCAATTGAAAAACAAGTAGGCAAAGGTAAGGTTATATTAAAAAAACCTTTTTGCTTAAAACAAGCTTTTACTGAACAAGTACTCGCCAAGACGAATCAAACGAGCCGAAACTCGATAGAGTTGCGTCGTTTCATTACATAGTTCTTATGACCACCTTCGAGCTCCATCATCAGACCCTGGTTACCATTGAAAGACAATCTACTCGCCAAGACCAACCCAAACTTGATGAGGATGTGTCGATTCATTGCTAAGTTCCTTTGGCCAGCTTCCAGCTCCATCATCAGATCAGCACCATGTCATCATAATATTGCATTGTCACGCGATTTACACATGTACTTATGCAAAATTTCAGCTCAATCGGTAAACGGGAAGTGGTCCAATTTAACTTGCAAGATTTTATTACAGACAGACAACGGGACAAGTGAAACTAAATAAATAAGCTTGTAAAAAGGATAATTTCTATTCTCTACATCTATAAAATAAACTTGTTTAGGTATCAAAACTATTGCTATCGGTGTGAGTGCAGTCGTAAAAACAAGGAAGCCAGTAACCGTGATCTACGAGCTCCGAGTGCGGGCGTGGGCGGACGACAGCCTTGCAAGGTGAGCAGACAGACAGTCGGCAGAGATAATTATATGTGGAGGCTCTGTCGTGTCTGTACACTTCAGTGATCATCATCATTGTAGCTGTAAGTTGTCCACTGCCTGACATAGGTCGTCCCTAGTGATCTATGAGCCATGAGTGTGGCGCGTGGGAGGACGAAGATGCAAGGTGCGCAAACAGCCAGAAGGGTGATATGATTATACTCGTACATAGTGGCTCTGCTGTGTCTGTAGATTTCAATAACCATCATTATTTTAACCGTAAGACCAGCCAGGTTATGCCAATAGATTTCCAATAAAACAGACTGTAAGTAGCCTGCCTGTATTCAGCGATCATATCCACCTTGTAAGTGGGCACCCTACGTTGAGATTTTTAATACTCAAAAGGTTAAGTATAGTTAAGTATTCTTTATAGATCAGCCATATATATTTTGAGTAAATAAATAGTTGTGTAATTATACCTACTTTAGAGAACTATAGATTGTCTAGATAAACTTAAGTTAGGTTTTAAGGCAATATTATTACCGAACTTTATCATTGTAAATAGTTAAATAAATTTTTAAAAAAGTAGCTGCCTAGTATGTAATTATAATAATAAATGTGCTTAGAGACAAGGAAGTACATACAACTTGTTCACGTGAATTGTTACACGTCGCACTCACTAGATGAAGCTAGTAGTAAAACTGAATCTTTGTTGTGTGTCAGTTACTTTGCAAACTGCAAAAAAAGCGTACAAAGACTACGTACGAAATTATTACACATTAACTTTGACTAAAACACCTACTTAGAAAAAAATTATACCTATGCTAAAGTCCCTTTACTTTTCAAAGCAACACCATTTGTGGGTTAAAGGAATATATATTATGCCAGTAGGTATAGGAATACCTCGGTACACTACGTGATAAGTGTAACGTATTGCCATTAATATTCTAGGTGAAGACAAATTGCCTTAAACAGATAGCGGCCAGATTGATTCCGAGACGACAGGTATACCTACTTCATCTTTGCTTCTAGAGAAGCATATTATTTTCCATCTGTTGATGACTATCTCAACGTATGCTTTCTGCATACTTAAGAGAAAAGAAAAGAAATTCTGCATATTTAAGAAATGTAAAGGTCGATTGTTTGCATCACATTCTAAATCCAATCATTTATTGCAGTTAGAAATAAAATTTTAAAATTATACATATTGCAAAAAACTTAGTAAGTGTGTACGAAATACCTAGGACACCTAGGTAGGTTACCTGGGTGTCGTGCTAATTTATAATTGGTATGGTAGATAAAATTATAACACAAATATGATTTCCTAGCTCTAGGATAACACCTCTATAGAAGTATATACATATTCTTCTATAAGGGTGTTTCCTCATGGCCTAACCCCGACAAAAAAAGAGGGGATAAGTAGTACTGTACCAGTACACCTACCAGCTTTTTTATATTTCCACCACCCTGCCACGAAGGACGATTGGCCGTTAAATCTGCCACACTGGCCCAGTACGGATTGGTGGATTCACATATTCTTGTATAGACGTATGCAGGTTTCTCCTCGACGTCTCCCTTCACCCAATGTCTAACGGTGAAACTGATTATAATGAATTGTGATCATGAAATTTCTTCCATGTATAAATTATACATGGACATAAAGGGATCTAATAAATACAGTAAGTTATAAATATAGTACTTATACAATCCAAAAAGATAAGATAAATAAGAGCTATTGCAGGATAAACTTAATAATGTCGTAGGAAAGCCTGCAAGTGGCAGCCGCCTTATAAGGGTTGGCGGGCGGGATGACGTCACCTGCGCCTACGCAGCCGAACCAGTGCTGAATGAAATCATGATCACATCGAGAGGAGGTAGGCTGGTCTGGTGAGGCGGTTTAGCTGTATTTATTGCAATTTACGCCTATAACAAGTGACTTGTATTTCTGTAGGTTCCTTTTAAAACTAGTAGTTTTCAAAACAGCCTCGCGGCACATTTCTTACACTGAATCTTTCTTTACTCACAAATCTTGTAAGGATTTAGATACAAAAACATCCATCCATCAGCCAAAAGACGTCCACTACTGGGCATAGGCATCCCCTATGGATCCTAATAAGACCGGTTGGAAGCAGCTTGCATCCGAGATACAAAATTATCTTGCCAAAATATTATCGAAATCGGCTGGTGAGGTCATGATCGTCCCTACCCTATCCATATCCACGCCGAATAAATGATCAATTTTATTAAACAAAATTGATAAACTTAGGGGACATACTTATTTTAAATAAATAAATAAATATTAGGGGACATCTTACACACGGTCTCTGACCCCAAACTAAGCATAGCTTGTGATATGGCTGCCAGAGATTGATATATTACATTATACATATTTTAAATACATAAATAGATAGTACCTAAATAACACCCAGACACAGAGCAAACACCTGCGTTCATCACACAAATGTTTGCCCTGGGTGAGTATCGAACCCACGCCTCTTTGACCCAGAAGTCAGGGTCACTAACCACTGAACCACCGAGGCAGTATTATCCTATCCTTCTAATATTATAAGCGCGAAAGTTTTTGAGTTTGGATGTTTGTTACTCTTTCACGAACAAACGGCTGAGCCGATTTAGATGAAATTTGGTATGGAGGTAGCTTAGACTTTGAATAAACACATCACTTTTTATCTCGGGCTAACGCAGCGGGGCGCAGTTAGTTATCCATAAAGGTACGAGTAGATCCGCAATTTCATACCAGCTGTAAACTTTTTGAATGTTTTTTTATTGTATGTTGTGTAGTTGTGCCAAAAAGCAATTTATGTAGAAAAGAATTTGGGGCAATAACTAGTCGCAGGTGGTTTTAGTCAACAGTTTCAAAAGTATTTACAAATATGGCCAGGAACGCAGAGGGCAAGGAGTTAAGGTTCGGAAGGCTGGCAGCCTTTCTATTATCTTGAGGCCATATTTTAATTTATTTGTGAAATTAATAAATAAATTAGGTAAGTATATTGGAAACATTTTGCAAGGTTTACTAGTGAGGTCATTTTTGGTCAGTGCATGTCTTGTAAATAGTTAAAATAGCATAATTAAATGTCAGTCTGCGATTTTCTTAGCGCAGTGCAAGTATTTTCTGAAAAGTATGTATCTACATACTTTTCAGAAAATACTTGCACTGCGCTATCTACCGACTACTTATGACTTACGTCTTACGTCTACTACTTATGTTACTTATATTGGTGGTTTAGGTAAACCACAGGGCAAGATAAGTTCGTGCGGGCCAGTAAGAGTTACTATAAGTATGAGCCACCTGAAGTCGTTTAAAGTTAGTTGGTAGGTAATAATAATAGACAGTTATTTATTATTCGTTGAAAATGCCATCTGCGAACACCCTACTGCAGACTAACCATACCGACCGCTGCTTTCTTTATGTCATCTCTACCTCTTTGCAACCGACTCAATCGTCAAAAAAATTGACTGAAAACCATAGATATTATTGTTTTTAGGATTCCGTACCCTAAGGGTAAAAACGGGACCCTATTACTAAGACTCCGCTGTCCGTCTGTCTGTCTGTCTCCAGGCTGTATCTCATAAACCGTTATAGCTAGAAAGCTGAAATTTTCACAGATGATGTATTTCTGTTGCCGGTATAACAATAAACCTGATTTTTTGCCGTTTTACGTTCTATATTAATAATGGTAACAGGTAAATGCTTGAAATTTTCACAAAATATTTAGTTGTATATTCACTTTACTAAATAATAAAATTAAAATAAAATAAATATTTAAAGGGGGCTCCCATACAGTACGCAACCCTCCGTGCGCGAGTCCGACTCGTACTTGTCCGATTATTATTATGAACGAATTCGGTCTCATACGATTGTGTCAACCCGCACGATCGTATGAGACCGGTTGCACTAACAAAATCAAAATGGTTTTCGAGCCAATTTTTGTCGATCCGCACGATTGTATTGAGCCGGTTGTAAAGGGCTACCTAACATATATCTCACTCATCAACAAGCTCACGCTATGAGCTCTTCAAGATATCGCACCTTCGGTAGAACAAGGGCCGAACTAACAAATTTTCGAAAAATGATTAAGTATGCCAAAGTGCTTTTAAAACGTATTTTTACCCGGAGGAACAAAGACACTCGTTCAATTCCATATAATTTCGCCAGAGGGCGACAGTGCCTTTGTCACATTGAAGCGTTTTTTCTAACGTATTGGCGCGACAAAATCCTATTGGTCAGTTGCGGCGCTGCCGGCGCGCAGAGTGGTTGTCAGCGTACAAGTCGTTAAGGTAAATATGCCTTTTTTAATTTCAGAGTTTTGGAGGAACAAAGTCTCACTTTCTTTACTTATGCCCATTTCTTAGAAGAAAATTTGGAGGTACAAAGTCGTTTTAAGAATGTTGGTGGAACAAAGGCCTAAGTGTGGGTAAATTTTTATATTTATATGAAAATAATTAAAACTATAAATATTTAAGCATTGTAGAGAGCACGCCATTATTCACAAAACTATAAGGTATATTTCACACTAAGGAAATTAAGGTCAATATAAGAAGAAGATAAATTGACTCTAATCACAAAAAAATCTTGAAATGTCTCTCCTGTAAAATCACAAACTTGGCAATTAGGCCCTTGTTCTACCGAAGGTGCGAATGCATGAATATTTTTAAAGAAATAAAATATGTTAACGTACAATACGGATGTATTTGATAAGGTTTACTAAATCTAAAGTCGAAGTAATTTTTACGATCTTTAACATTCTTGATGCTCTAATAGCTCTACTTGTTGGTGCCAAATGTAGAGTTCCTGTATTTGGCGCGGCGTGGGACTGGCGATATTCTCAGGCCAAATGATCCGATTTCCTGCACCGATGCTGGAACACTTCTCTCAGTTTGTCAAACATTTTGTTGTTTGCTAAACTTAATTGACCGAGCGAACGAAATGAGAGAGTCTCAGTTTTAACTCGACAAATTTGTAGTCATCTGTCGGGATGTTGATTCTTTTCTACAGGTCACATTCTTTAACGAATTTTGATGAAATTTGGTACACGAGTTTTAATAAATGTTGTTGTTAGTATTTGTCGTCGACGATTTTTGATTCTTTTTGAAGGAATTGAGCATTTTGGAGGGGAAATTTGCTGTTATAAACCAATTTTGATAATATGTATTGAATGCAAGTTGCTTCTAACCACTCTGACTGTATGTGCAGGGAAGGCCTATGTTCAGCAGACATCTTATTGCTGAAACAGTAATGATGATAATATATCCAATATTATTTTTATGATAAACATTTCAAAAATTCGTCGCGGATGCAGGACTCGAACCTTGTGTCTACTGCGGATTAGCTCAGTGGTCAGAGCGTCGGGCTGGTGATCCGAAGACGCAAGGTTCGAGTCCTGCATCCGCGACGAATTTTTGAAATGTTTATCATAAAAATAACTCTTTGAGATAAACCTAGTGTGGGATGCACTATAAAATTAAAATCATTTCATATCCAATATTTCCATTTATGATCAATATACAGGTACGTATGGTATACTTACTCAATGCTTACTAAGGTCAAAATCTCTGCTCACACATACAGTAAAAATAACAATTTTTCATTCAATGCGATAAAATCAAATAGACAAATACATAAAAGCCAGTTCTGTATAAGGTGATTCGCCGATACTTGCCCACCAACGCATCTGCTGATGGACCCGACTCGTTCTCGCGCTAACTTGCGTGATTTACAGCTGGTGTTATTGATTTTGTCAGCCGCTTTGCTAATGTTAATGTTTAATAATAGAAATACCCCACAATCGCTGAAAAATTCTTAATATTCGGCGATCCTCGCCCACCAACGCAACCATGGACCCAACTCGTTACTTTTGCGTTAACTTGCTTGATTAACAGCTGATACCTATTATTGATTGTGTCAGCGGGTTTGCTAATATTAGTATCTGTAATAGCATAAAATCGTTACAAATAACACAATTTCAGTAATAATTATTTTTCGCAAAAAATGGCAAAACCGCCTTCCATCGTGTACAAAATTCGAATATTTCGCTCGTTTTGCTCACTTTATTGTTGATTTATCAAAAACGGCTAAGCTGATTTCTGTAAAATTTAAATGGAACCACTTTGGGAGTATACCCATTCGAACTAAAAAAGATTTTTTTGATTCGGTTCACAATTGGCGAAATTATCGATGTTCATCGGGTACAAAATTCGGATATTTTTGGGCGATTTGCTTCCATTATTGTTGGTTTTTTCAAAAACGGCTCAGCCAATTTCTGTGAAATTTAAATGGGACCACCTCGGGAGTATACCCTTTTGAACTATAAAATAATTTTTCGATTCGGTTCACAATTGGCGAAAATATCGATGAACATACACAAAATAAACATTCACACGAACATAGAACCTCCTCCTTTTTGGAAGTCGGTTAAAAAACCTAAAGACGGTGAAATAAAATACTACCTATTATCTTGGTTTCCTTTGCAGTAGCAAGCTACGACGAATACCTACTCTAGGCGATTTTAAAGTATTTATTTTTGTAATAAATATTAAAGTGCTACCGGTTTTAGTAAGTCTGTATCAATTATTTAAAGCTTCAAAATGAAGATTACAGCTAAGGCTAGGAATCCTAAAAGAGATGTCTTGTTTGGTGTTTTTTTCATTGCAAAAAACGTCAAATCAAGTCCACTAATGAAAATCTAATGCAAAACATGGTAATGCACACAACACAAGTACAAAGTTGCATACGGATCTTATAAAACGCATGTTCTTGCCGTCGTGGCGTACAAATATCAAAAACAAAATTGCAAAAAAGCCAAGGCTAATAAAAATAAAGTCTTATGACGGCTACAATTATAACATATTTGCGAGGAAATTAATGGTGAAAAAAGAAAAAAATACTGATGAATATAATAGTGATATGAAGTAATCTGGTATCTGGTGGAGTTTAAGCGATTTTCCAATTTCCCGCAAAATAGCTCTATCAATTGTTTTAATTCCCACGTATTTTGGGAAACTGTTCACAAATCGTCAACTCTATTATAATAATAATAATAATAATAATAATTTATTTCAGACACTAATTGATCCATATAAAAACACATAAATGTACAAACAAATTAAAAACTTAATAAGACAATAAGTAGAATAAATTCTAGTCAAGCCTTAACTAGCCACATGTATCCATCGTCGGTACGTTTCGGTCTGCAACAGCCTGTCCGCTAGGCTTCTTATAATGACGTTTTTACACGTTTCAAGTCTGGACATAAACGCGGCTATTCTTTTACGCTGTATAGCGTTAAAAGAATCTACTCTCGCTTCCGTAAACATTCCCGAGGCGCTGCAATACCACTTCAGGCCCATCAGGTGCCTGAAGATGTTATTGTATGCCACTCGAATAGCGCTATGAGATTTCACGGTATATGACGTCCAAAGTTGACACGTGTAGAAACTCTGACAGAACGATTTAAAAAGCGTAATTTTCACATCAGGCGCCGCTCTGTAGAACTTCCTAGCTATCATATTGCCCACGACACATAAGGCTCGCCGCTGGCGCTCTATGTCGCTGTCGTCTTTTAGATTAGAGGTCACTATGTGGCCAAGGTACCTAAAACTATCCACTATTTTTATCGTCTGCTTATTTAAGTAAACGGCCGGTACGTTCTGGGGTCCCTTTCCCGACCTGAAGATTACCATTTCAGTTTTTTTTGAGTTGTAGGTTAGTTCGTGCTTATGTGCATATTCCTCACAGATTTTGTTTGAAACGTCATGTTTCGTATCTGCAATATCTCTATAGGTAGGTACATACGCTGCCTCGATAGGCACTGTCAGCTGTTGCATAGATAAGCTTGTGTCCGCTGTGTCGCACGACGAGGCAGCGGGGGCGCGAGCGGAGGCGGGGGCGGAGGCGAAGGTCGTACGCAGCTCCTTCGCAGGTGGACTTTGCACCGGGGCCGAGACGGGCGGACGAGTGCATACACCCCCGCGCTTGCCGCGCCGACCCCCGCCGCTCCTCAACGTTGTCGCTTGGGACTTTGTTCCACGTGTGTCACACTGAAGCTCGATCATACCCGCAGTAGCATTTATTGGGCTCGTTAAAACTTTCGTTGAATTTCTTGTATTCTTATCATCATGATAAGACCCAAGAAACTGATCTTCAGACTGCGTACTGCTAACGTAACGAGCTGCACTAAGCTCCTTTATCATAATTTTGACGTCATCGATGTCCTTTTTTATTAGTTCAATGTCCGAGGTCGACGAGGATTGGTCATTGTCAGTTTTGTCTGAGCATGATTTAGCTTTGATAGAAGCTACGTCATTTTTAAGTAACGCCATTTCTTTAAGAAATGACGTTATAATGGGCTTACTGGCCAGAGTGGCCAGTGACTTAGTAGCTCTAGCTCGCTTGTTTAGGTAAGGCCATTAATCTACATGTTTTAGAATTGTGATTTATTATCATTGTTGAGTTTTCTGACTCTAAGTAATAACTCTTGTATAATCTGTTTATGTTTTCACGTTTAAACCTATAGATTAGTCAGAGGTTAGTAATCAATCTAACTGCTAACTTTAGAATGCAATTGTAGGTACTTCCTATAACTGCTAACTTTAGAATGCAATTGTAGGTACTTCCTCTAACAGCAATTAATTTAGTTTTATATTTATGTTTATATTCGTTTATTCCACAATGCACTGTGTTAAAAAAATTTCGTACCGATCACAAAACGGAAGCAACGGTGAGTATGATCAACTTTCGGATGGGTGACCGCTTGTGGAATGTACAACAAAGCTGAGCTGAAAGCTCAGGGGCTCTATTTTTGAATAAATAGCCGGCTAAATCGTATGAGTAAATGGTTTCGAGACCGGGAAAGAACAGGAGCAAGCATTGAAAATCGTAACGAACTGATCTAACTGAAGTTTCAATAATTGAGCACGTTGAATATGTTATTAGTCCTAACCGCATCTCTAAAGCCCTACAATCGCCTAGACGGCTTGAAAACTCTAGAACTAAAGCTAGCCACGAGACTGACGCGGCCTATACTATTTTTTAAAGCTAATAAATCCGTGCTTGACCACCAACTCGCCTGATGGTACGCGACGTTGTAGTTAAAGACAGACTTACAAGATACTCTGATCTTGAAAAGCTTTAGATTATATCTCTTAGGAAACAGGAAAGCAGGAAGACTGTTCCATTTCCTGGCGATACGAATCAGAAATGTTGAGTCAAACCGCTTCGTACGTATCGAAGGAAAATTGACAGTGTACATAGAGGTGGCAATGAGGCGTCTTTCTACTTGTCCTGTAGTAAAAAGGGGATGGTAGGATAACTTATTTATTATAAGTTAGTCAAAGGTCCCTTTTTTTAATAGGACAAGTGCCTTTATTAACTACCACTAAATACACACAAGATATCCATAATCCAAAACTAACATAAACTACTACTACATAACAAGCAATTGGATCATCAAATCAAAGGTCCTTGTTTGACATTTCTTCAAAAATCCATAAGTCCATCCATCAAGTAGATACGTAGGTCTATCTGTACGAATTAGAGGACTTAGACGCCTAAACATGGCAATGAAGAATGTCTAAAAGTCCTCGTTTGTCGACCTACTCGAAAACAATTAAATCTAAATTACTCATACTCAACAAGGTTCATATTTAACCCTGACTTCAGCACTATTTTAATCTCTATCCAATCTATATTATTAGTCATGAAATGCAAGTTACATAAGTATCACATATATCTTCAGGAAAAATATAGCTAATCATATAGTAGTTATTTCTGTTTACTTAGTGCTGAGTAGGTATAAATGATTTTTTGTAAATTCTTTAAGACGTCCTCTTTTGGACATAGACCTCCTTGATATGTCGCCAATAAGTCCGAATTTTTTGGACTTCGAACGGTTTGATCGTATGTACGGAACTTGTATGGAGTATTCGCAAATTCCATAGACAACATATTCTTCGTACAATCTGTCAAAGTTCCACGACCAAACCGCGCGAAGTTCAAAAATCGGTTAAGTGCAAATTGGACTCGCGCAAAAAGGGTTCCGTACCGCATGAAAGTACAGTACCCTAAAAATATATTATTTTATTTTAATATACTTACCTACATTTTTTTTAAAGGAATATAATTTTCTGTAAATAATATATTTTAAGCATCTCCCTGTTGACGTTATTAATATCGAGCAAACAAACACAAACATTTTTTCACAAAATAAAACGGACTTAAAATAATTGAAAGGTAAATTTTGTAGACAAAGGAAGAAGGAGATTACCAGTAGGACTATTAGAGAAATTTCTTTTAGAGAATAATAGCCCCATATTAATTTTTAAGCATAGATATATAAAGACTGTATGTATAAAGATTTGTATAATTACCTATAGTTTGAAGTGACTGGCGTGACAATAACTTGTTTACACATACGGGAGCTCCTGCCAGCCGACGAATACCAAACAATCATTGTAATCAGACACATACGTAAACATCAAGTGTGTACATATTATATTATAGATCATAGAAGGCTATAATTTACCTTGTACCTACATGATAAGCCCTACATACAGTCTGTTGCTTTGCAAAGGATTTTAGGAGGTGGAACATCTACTCATCATTACTTACTCATATTAAAATACTATAGAATTGCGAAAAAAAATGAAATGTAGGTATGTACAAAATATATGAATACTAGCTTATGCCCGTGGCTTTGCCCGCGTTTTTCGATTTTTATGCTGTGCCACAGGAACCTTTATTTAATTTAATTTTTTCGGTTCGGAAAAGTTCACTTTTCAACCTTTAAACTATATCCATGCAAAAAATCAAGTCCGTTGCTCCGTTGCGGCGTAAAAGCGTAACAAACAAACTTACATTCACATTCATAATAATACAGTAGGGATTTAGTCGATTTCAGGGTAGGTCTCGTAGTAAAAGCTTAGTGAGTAAGTATTTCGACCTTTGAAGTTTCTGCATTATTGCATGTTGTATTGTATTTATTGCCTAGGTATATAATATATTACCTGCTATACCTACACCTACAAAGTTAGAATAGGGTAACGAAACTAGCAAATCCAATGCTTCACATCAAATTTCCCACTTCCAATAGCAATTATTTTTTAATTTTGAATCCACAGACAATGCCCCACCTACTGAACTGTGCAGCCTGCCCTGATACGTGCACTTCAGACGATCTTTACAAGGCCATTGGGGTGGCCTCATTTTGGTCAAACAAAATATAAATCTAAAACGTTTTATTTATAATATATTTTATTTGCAAAAAAAATCGAAACATCTACTCGAAAAGAAGAAGAATAGCAATTAAAATATTCTGAACTCTTTTAAATAGTTCATAATCCAATACATACAAATGTGGTACATTTATCTCTTTATTCTTTTTCTGTCTTCTTCTAGAATTTTCTATCTAAATTATTGCATAAACTGAAGTATCTACAAGTATCTACAACTTTCTTGGTGACAGTGTAGCCAGCGGACATGAAATTTTTAGTTTGAGGCTTCGAGCAAATATCTATAGAGCCACAATCGTGCAAAAAAATTGTCCGAACCAAAACCTTGCCCAAGCTACGTAGTAGGCAGGCTTTTTAGTTAGTCGTAAGGCGATTGCAAGCCGACTATAACGCCGCGCGATGCCAAAGTGCACGGTTACAGGCACTAATTAGGTGACATAATGTCGAGATTCAAGAAAACGGGTCATTGAGTATTACATTTAACGTAAATATCTAAGTCGGTATGTATGACACTACGTGGTTTGCGCAAAGCCAAAACTCTGCGCAAACCACGTAGTGGGCAGGCTTTTTAGTTAGTCATAAGGCGATTGCAAGCTGACTACAACGCCGCGCGATGCCAAAGTGCTCGGTCACAAGCAATTATTGTTACCTACATATAGGTGACATAGCGTCGAGATTCGAGAAAACGGGTCATTGTGAATTATTTAATGTAAATATCTAAGTCGGTATGTATGACGGCGCTCGGACATTTTTTTTACTATTTTCACTTAGGGACTGTGGCTTTGTAGATATTTGCTCGAAGGTTAGAGGTGAAACCAACCTTATGATGCCTTGTATTATACCCTTGAGATCTAGCACTTACATATTGAACACTTAGTCAATCGTCTGTCTTCGAGAGCGCGAGTCACCGATGACCGAATAATATTGTTTTGCTCGCTTACCGAGAACCCAATCAAAGTTGCAGTTGACTCTTTCTAAGAATAACGACTCTATTTTTATGCGTTGTTTGTGGTTTATCCTCTTATGGGTCTTTTGCCAATAAGAATTTTAAATAAGTAGGTATACCTAGAGGATGGTAAAAATAAAGACGACAAGATAAAATACAGATAAGTTAGTGATGATATTTATAAATCGTATCACAGTGAAAGACCACGTTTCTATACCATTAATTCATCAAGAGTGAGGGTACCTGTTTTATCACTTCACTATCACTACATAGTATAAAACAAAGTCGCTTCCCGCTCTCTGTCCCCTTGTATGCTAATATCTTTAAAACTACACAATGGATTTTGATGCGGGTTTTTTAATAGATAGAGTGATACAAGAGGAAAGTTTATATGTATAACGAGCCCACCCAAGTTTCCAGTAGGTACATCAGCAACTTGCTTAGATACAATTAGATACGAGTAGATCTTGTATTTACAAATACTTAGTTTAAACAATCCAAAAGGAGCTCCATATAACAACACGACTGTCGACGACCTGCCTCCAGCGCATTCTGAACTACTTTGGCCACATTGCTCGCAGAGACCCAGACAACTTGGAGAAGTTAATGGTAGTAGGAAAGGTCGACGGGAAAAGACCACGCGGTCGATCTCCTACAAGATGGACGGATCAAATAAGATCTTTGATCGGCATGCCCATCCCTGACGCCATGAGATCCGCTACAGACAGGTCCGAGTGGAGGAATATTGTCCAAAAAGTGATACGGGATCAAACCGCTCCAATTTAGACACGACCTTCAGTAATGAAGAGCACGACTAAGAAGAAGTTTAAACAAAAAAACTAACACGTAGGTAACGTGTTAGTTTTTTTTGTTTAAACAATTTGTAAATACAAGATCTACTCGTATGCCAGACAAAAGACAGAATAACTACCCCAAAATTGCCCAAAGTTACCCCTAAACACAAAGTTGCGTTTAAGAGTTTTAGTTTTAATATCGTACTAGCGACGCGCCCCGGCTTCGCACAGATGTACCTATCTCTGACGTCAGCAACTTGCTTTTATAGATCTTGACACGTCACGTGTTAGTTTTTTTGTTTAAACAATTTGTAAATACAAGATCTAAGCAAGTTTCTGACGTCAGAGATAGGTACACCTGTGCGAAGCCGGGGCGCGTCGCTAGTACGATATTAAAATTAAAACTCTTAAACGCAACTTTGTGTTTAGGGATAACTTTGGGCATTTTTGGGGTAGTTATTACGTCTTTTGTCTGGCATACGAGTAGCTAAACGGTTAAATCAACCTGGACCTACAATTTAACGTATTATACGAGCCACGGTGGCACTCAACTGTAAATGCCAGCCGCGGTCACCCATCCGAAGCCTGACCGTGCCAAATGTTGCTTAACTCTGGTGACCACTTACAAACATGAGTAGATAGATAGATAAACTCATTATTGCACACCAAGAAATAAACAAAAAGAAGAAACAAAGATACATAAACAGTGTAACAATGGGCGGCCTTATGGCGCGATCTCTGCCAGGCAACCTTAGGATGGAGAGGACAGAAAGCGTATAAGTATGCATGAGTAGGTAATTATTATTTTATACTATGGGACTAATCGCGCACTCAAATTACGAGATAAATAAATACCTCATCATCCAAAAAGCGAGATCTAGGTAGACGCAGGTGTCGGAACAACGGTTTTGACGATGAGAGGCAACCGGCTTTCATGCCTTATGTTAAAGGAGTGGCGGATAAGGTGGGGACTTTGCTAAAGGAATACTCCATCAAGACAGTGTGTACTCCCTTATTCAAACTACGAGTACTGGGCCAAGTCAGAACGCTGAAGGATGTCATTCCGTTTCAGACTCCTGCTAGCATAGCATACAAGACCACGACAAGAGTTTATCGACGTGTGCAAAGGTGACAGATATTATATGCTTCATCATAATCCTGTCACGTTCTGACACGTCGATAGTATTATTTTATGGTCCGTATGCTAAGCCCGCTGGTGTATATAAGGTGGATTGCAGCTGCGGTAGTTCCTAGATAGGTCAAACGAAGCGTACTATTGTTGAACGGATCAAAGAACATATCGCGGCAGTCAAAAACCGCCAGATACAGAAGTCTGCTATAGCTGAGCATTTGCTTAACGAAGGTACTGGTCATTGGATCGAGCTCCACGATCCAAAAGTCCTCTCCACGGATCGACACTATTTTTCAAGAATAGCTCGTGAAGCGGTGGAAATCAAAAAACATAACAATTTCAACCGGGAATATGGATTTAAATTATCGGCGTCGTGGAATCCTGTTGTCAACAAATGTTAGTCGCGTAGTGTAGGTAGCAAGAGATTTTTAGATACCGTCAGTGTTGTGTGTCAGAGTGACAGTTTTGCAAGTTCAAGTTGAATTGGCGGTACCAGCTGTTTCACATTCCAGTCTACCCGTGACCACGACCGATGCAACTCGGTTGAAACGTCGGGATGATGAGGTATTTATTTATCTCGTATTTTGAGTGCGCGATTACTCCCGTAGTATATAATAACAATGTGTTCAAATCGCGAAAGTTTAAAAACAACATGAGTTGGGTAGCTACAGCGAAGTATTCTACGATAATTTTGCTCAAGTTAGGTTCGAGCATTGAACTTGTTCTCGTTTGCCGAAGTTCGATCGCTAGCATCTGATTCACGAGCTGGTTATGGCTGACAATGGTGATGCAAATACGTGACGTCATGCGGCGGTGCGTTGGTGCACACCACAGACATATAAGAGTAAGTGCAGACAAATTTTGTTCAACTTAGATATAAGGCATATTATTACACATAAGTATTGTTTAGGGCACAGAAACGTGGTCTCTTAGTTTTCTTACGTTAGTTTTTGATGGCCCTTATTGCCTTACTGTATCCATCCATCCATCAGTGGAGGTCCACTGCTGGTCATAGGTCTATGGGTTTCCAATAAGCCCGGTTGGAAACAGCCTGCATAACGTGTTCTTGAAGTCATACTATTAATACTCGTAAGCCCCAAATAGCCCAACAAGCTATGGAGACGGTTATACTCAGTGTCTCAGCGGTATCGGATCAGAAATGAGGAGATCCATAAAACAACGACAGACCAGCGAATTAGCAGCACGATCAGTGAATTTCTAGTTTTAGGCTCCCTTATATTATTAGCAGATCAGAGGCGGCCTAAAAACTCTGACACTAGGGCTAGCCACCCGCCTATACCAACTTACTTAGCTCCCTGTGTATGTGATTAAAACAATAAACGAATCGAAGGATATTATGAAAACTTTGGAATATCGATGTGTGAATAATTGTGACGGAAATTTTGTTTATTTACTACTCTAGGTTCAAAAACTTGTCATCACACTGTTATTATTAAACTTCTATAGCATTTATTAGATTATTTCTACAAATCACAATTCATGTTATGCTAAATACCAGAAATAAAATATAATATGCAAACTGGTTTTGATGTTTACTGTGATGAGGTAACATTATCACATTTTAAATTATGTTTATACATAATATTTTGTATTACGTACTATAATGACTCTATTTAAAGTTCTTTGTGTAAAACTTTCGATGGTTCGATTTATAGCTTTACTACAGATTAGAAGGTTCTATAGAAATACGTTCGCGTAATAAGTGGGAATTTTATTCGCGGGTTACGTATTGTGCAGTGAAAATTGTATAATCTGATTAGTATGTGTATTCAGATCATTTGAAATTTTGTGGTATTATGCAATGGAATGGCAGTTACAGTCGCTTTTAAAGTCACCTCTCTGATAAATCATCCATCCATCAGCTATAGGACGGCCACTGCTGGACATAGGCCTCCCCTATAGATCTCCAATAAGACCGGTTGGTAGCGGCTTGCATCCAGCGCGATCCTACGGTCTTATGAGGCCATTCCGTACTGTATAGGAGCTAGGAGCCCCCCTTAAATATTTATTTTATTTTAATTTTATTATTTATTATTAAAGTGAATATACAACTTAATATTCTGTGAATATTTCAAGCATCTACCTGTTACCATTATTAATATAGAGCGAAAAACGGCAAAAAAACAGGATTGTTGTATGCGAGCCCGATGCGATAATTATTAATCATATTCTGTTTTTAGTATTTGTTGTTATAGCGGCAACAGAAATACATCATCTGTGAAAATTTCAGCTTTCTAGCTATAACGGTTCATGAGATACAGCCTGGAGACGGACAGACAGACAGACAGACAGACAGACAGACAGACAGACAGATGGACAGACAGAAGGACAGACAGACAGCGGAGTCTTAGTAATAGGGTTCCGTTTTTAACTTTCGGTACGGAACTCTAAAAAAAAAATTCGATTTGACATTTGTTCGTTTCGACAGTTCTTTTTTGACATTTCTTGGAGCGCACGCTAGAATAGCTCGCAGATGGCAGATTTTTTCCTACATACTTAACACTTATTGTTAATATGGAAAATTTACGCAATATCATTATAATTTATAGTTTGTGTTATTCTGATATATACGCTATATAATTGCAAAGTTTTATCTCAATCAGTTCAGTAGTATTTGCGTGAAAGAGTAACAAACATCCATCCATCCTTACAAACTTTCACGTTTATTATATTAGTAGGATGGATAGATGGATGGATAAATAGATATACAGTAAAACTGTACTAAAATAAGAAGACAAACAACAAAACCTAACGTCATTTGCCGTGGGGCGTGTTGGTAGACAGCTCCGAGTAGACAGAGTTGCACTAAGTTATATGAAAAAAATAACTTTTTATATTTCTTAAAACTCTTTTTACAACTCAAAACCATGATAATCATCATCGAGAGGGAAATTCACAGACATCTTCAAGAGGAAAATTCACAGAATCCTAGAGGGATAGGTAACGCTGTTGTTACTTCAGACAATTTTCAACTACAATAATGTATGGAAAATTTGTCCGCGGGTTGCCAAAACTGTCAAATATGTATTGGAAATTGATAAGAATACGAAGTTCCGTGCCTAAAAATCCGACAGCGGCCAACGAATCGATATATTTTTCACATCACTTTCTAACTCGTGTCATATTAAATCGATGCATCCCTCTCAAATTTTCTCGATCGACCACAATTATATTCCTCTGAGGGGTTAGTCCAGGTTCACAAGTAAATTGAAACTGCAGTTGATTCGTTTCTACTTTTTTGTACAGCGCCCCTGGCGGAAACGAGGAAGAACTAACCAAAATGTATGGAGCCACACGCGAACGCGAAAGTTTAAGTAAACTACGCAAAACCTGGACTTAGGACTCTGGTATGGGGAAATTGAAAGTTTAAAATATAAACAATGCCAAGTCGATGCCTTAAGTACAAGTGCTCTATTTTTTCGCTTTCAGGAACTTAAAAATATTTTGACTTTTGACACTAAAATGTACGTAAATAACAGTGACAAACCACTTTATAAAGTACTAAAGAATAATAAAAGGCTCTTCCTTTCAAGGTTCATTACATCACCTCACCTTCATGCTCCGTGGGTATAAATATCCATATTGACTGCATTTGGAAGTGAATCACCACCTTCTGAGAGAGAATATCACTGTGAACATGATTGTATTATCTACTGTTTGATATCTTGTTAAATGTAATTATTTACCTAGTATTTTTTATCATTCGAAGTCGTTCTAGCCATAGGACGTCTACTGCTGGAGATAGGTCTTCCCTATAGAACTCCAAAAAGACCAACTAGTAAAGGATTCAATGAGGGCAACTGTCTATTATACCTTGTGGGTGGAAGTACTACGCGCTGAGCTTCCCACTCGATAACTATAAGGGTATGGAAACTTCAACACAATATTATATTTTCTATGCAAATTATTTTTAATAATGATAGGAATTATTTAGAATAATAATGGATATAAACATAACTTATGATATACAAATCTTGTTAAACAATTATGATTTACTGATGTTTGTGACCTCTATTAAGTTTTCATTTCATTTCATATTTGATACTTAAGATTGGGCAATGATGGGCAGTTTTAGTGTAGAGTTCACCAATCACAAGCGGCGCAAATATGCTAACCTCGGTAGTGGTTACATATTTGAGCCATTTGGAGTTGAGACATTGGGTCCGTGGGGGCCGGGAGCTCATATCATTTTCAAAAGTCTTACTGGGAGTCTGGTGGACGCGACGCGTGACCAAAATGCTGGTGTTTATTTGGCTCAACGCATAAGCATTGCCATTCAGCGTGGCAATGCAGACAGCATGCTGGGCACGCTGCCAACTGGCAGTGGCCTTGAGCTTTTGGATTATCTTTAGACCTTCAAAGGTCTGAGGGTGATCCAATGCTTTTTGTGTAATAGTAGTGTAGTTTTGTTGTAGTTAATAAAGGCAATTTTGCCAGTTGAAAAAATCACAATGCATATATTTTATTTCTCTATGCTATCACAAGTATTTATTACCTAAGACAATTCTACTCTGAATAGAATAAATTAGTTAGTTTCCTGCCTGCATGCATATTATGCATTACACGAGATGTCACCTTACTACTTCGTGTTTAGTATTAATGCTGGACAAGACAATTAGCAGTAAAGATAATTTTATTACCGTAGTATTAGTCGATGGCATTAATTGATTATGTTTTATTATTCTGCTACAATGCCCGCAGCATAGTAGATGTGCTTCTAAATTAGCAAAGGTTTGGAACCCTTATTAGTAGGTCTTATAAATTTTATTACTATTAGCCCGGAAGATAAGCACAAAAATGCAACTACTTTCTAAAACCTGAATTTTTGGTATTAGGTAGTCATGGTGGTGTCAAAAATAATCCGGGTTCAGTCAGCTGGGATGCTTAGCGTTTGGTGGGGATACCAGTTTGATTTTTTTTTAAATAAATGAGTATATTGCAACTACTTTTAAAAGCTGAAAATTGGCGTGCGGGAAGGAAAATAACTAAAAAAGAGTTAATCACCAAAAACATGTAACATGCTTTTCAGTCGGGCTTTAAAGCGGCGCTACTTTAAAACCTTGTTACTTGTTTCAGATATTTTGTTGCGGTTATATAGAATCTAAAATAATTGGTTTACAAATACAACAGACAAAACATAATATTTATTCATATATAAGTGTATTTTTAGGTAAAATGTGCGACAGCTATGTTTGTATCTATAGTATAGACTAGCCACCCGGTCTAAACGAACTTACTTATATATTAATATATATTGTTTTGTCTGTTGTATTTGTAAACCGAAGTTTAGTTTTTAATTCATTTCATTTCGTTTTACATTGTTTTAGTTTGAAATAATCTTTATCTTTGCCTACGTATACGTGCATGAGAGAGCATGACAAATTAATTTTATATTATAGACTATTAAGGTACTTAGTTTTTTAGAGTTTTTATAATCTTTAGTAAACTCAGTGGTAAAATTAGTATGTATCCTTTTTCAATTAGAGATTCCGTCCATTTTATTGACCGACGAACCAAACCGGAGGAGGTACTCAATTCGACGCATATACTCGTTTGTATTTTTTTTTTACGTGTAACCACGCATTACTTATTTCGTAGTAGTCCGATTTCAATAATTCTTTTTTATTGGAAAGAGAATACTTCGAAATTGGTACCATTAAAATTTTATGGAAATCGGCTAAGCCTTTTTTGATAAATCAACAATAATGTGAAAAACGTAACATCGATCCGTGCGAAATATTCGCGAATTCTGTACACGGGTGAAGTCGGTCATGCAATTTTTTGCGAAAAATAATTATATCAAAAGAGCTGTACTTAAAAATGCCTTCAAAGAAAGTATTGCTTTCGCAGTACTTATTAAGTAAGTATCAATCTTTTTACTTATTACCGTATCCAATATCTCTAAAGCCTTATATGATCAAAATATGTGATTAGAGGCATGTTTTCTAAAGTAGAGCAAGTTGTCAGCATTTCAAGAAAGTACTTAGCGCTTAGATCATCAGTATAGTAGGTTTTTTTTTTTTTTTTTTTTTTTTTTTTTTTTTTTTTTTTTTTTTTTTTTTTTTTTTTTTTTTTTTTTTTTTTATACCTGTCCCGGCGCATAGGCCGGGCCCGCGAGCTACTCCCTAACGTAATCAGGGGGGTTTTACTATTTATTTATTTAGGAACTTATTTAATTTACAATATCTCACACTACAGTTATCTTATTCTAAGCTATCTTTAAAATTAACGTTTGCTTATAGTACTTTTTACATCAAAACTTATCCTATTATTAGGTTGATATAGATATATTATTAATATAAATATTCAACCTATATTTTATCTAGCGTTTTGTTTTTATTTATTGTCCTTTTTCCTATCGTTATACAGTATTTTAGAAATATATCGTTAACTTTGTTATCCCTTATTATGTGACATATACTTTCCTTCGTTATCTGAACACCTATCTCCTGCTCCACCTCGCACCTTTCTCTGCCATATATGGGACAGTCTACCAGGATGTGGACCGGGGTTTCCTCCACATTCGGCTCACAGGAGCATGACGGGTTGTCCCTCAATTTGAACCTATGCAAGTATTGGGAGAACCCGCCATGCCCAGTCAACATCTGAGTGAGTATTCCCTGGGGATTAATCTTTCGAACCATCCTGAAAGCTACGCTGGCATCCGGGAAAAATATTTTGGTTGTCGATGCAGTGTCACCAGTCACATATCTCCGGTTCCATTCGTCGATCGTCTCCAGTCGGATTTGACGTTTGACAAATGAAACCGGGACTTTATCGTAATTCGGTCTGGTTTTCAATTTTAAAGCCGCGTCTTTTGCCAATGTATCCGCTCTCTCATTCCCCTCAAGTCCCACGTGAGCTTTTATCCAGTAAAATTGTACAGTTTTGCTTTGAGCTATACATTGTTTTAGTATATTACGGGTTGCGACTGCGAGTGGATGGAGAGAGCAGCCGTTGGCGATTGTTTCCAGAGCCGACCTTGAGTCACTATATACGCCAAATGTCCGTTCCCGACTCTTGTATATTTCGTCCATCGCTCTACATATTGCCAACAATTCTGCCTGATAAACGGTGCAATAGGAGGGCAGCTTTAGTTTGAGGGCTTTGGTTTCAGCGACACTGTTCCATAAGGACAACGCTGCTCCAACCTTGCCCTCAATCTTGCTGCCGTCCGTGAATATCCTGACTGCTTGAGAATTATTCTGATCTAGCTGCTCTTCGTTTTCCAGGCTCATGAATTGGAGGCTCATATGCTGCGCCGGATGAGGGGTGTCAGCGAATGCTGTTCTCCGCTCGATCTCTCCGCTCCCCAGCAATGGATGAGCTACCCCCCTCTTGACCCTATATAACGCTTCTGTTTCTTGAGTTCGAAGGTCCAGGGGGAGCATCCCAGCCAACACCAATGCCGAGTTCAGGGAGACCGTGCGGTAGGCCTTACACAGTTTCAGTGCAAAGCCCCTTTGGACAGCATTCAGCTGTTTGCGAATTGTCCCTTTTTTAGATGCCGGAGCCCAAACATTCGCCGCATACAGCAAAATCGGCTCAACTACTGCTGTATATATTGACCTTATTACCTCCGGATGAAGGCCCCAACTAACTTTCGCAGCTCTAGATAGTTGTTTATATATGTTTAGAGCTTTTTTACAAACATAGGCGATGTGAGAGTTAAAGGCTAATTTATCGTCAATGAGGAGTCCTAGAAGTTTGACTTGTTTTGACATGGCAATAGTAACGCCGCCCATGTGCAGCTGTGGGGTATCAAAACGACGTTTCCTTGTTAAGAGCATTGCTGTTGTTTTATGCGGCGCAAATTTAAGTTTATTGCTAATTCCCCACTGCTGCACATACGCGAGCGCATCATTAGCACGTCGTTCGACTTCCATTGCCGTGTGACCTTCGAATATTAAAACCACGTCGTCAGCAAACGCCTGACAATAGTCGCCACGAAGTCGAAGTCCTTTCAACAGCGGGTCTAGTATGATATCCCAAAAAATTGGCCCTCCAATGGACCCCTGGACACATCCTTTTGAAGTTGTCTTTGTCACCTCTTTACCCGCGTATCGGACTCCTACCTTCCGGTTGTCTAGGTAGCTATCCGTTACCCTTCTAATGTTGATAGGGCATCCCTCCTCCGCTAGCCTGAGTCTAATGATAGGCCACCAGGCACTGTCGAAGGCTCCCTCTATGTCTAACGATACCAGCGTGACCAGCTTCTTTTCATCGATCTTTACTCTTATATGCTTGATCAGATCATAGAGGGCGTCCTCAGTGCTCTTCTGTGGCATAAACCCATATTGACATGGACTAAGTTTGGGGACAATGTGCCATTTAATTCGACCCACAATCATCTTTTCCAATATCTTTCCCATCACTGGCAACAAACCTATTGGCCTGTATGACTTCGGCTCGTGGTAATTATCCTTTCCTGGCTTTCTCAGAATTACCACTGTAGCTTCTTTCCAGGGTTCTGGAAAGTATTCAAGGTCAAGGCATTTGTTTGCCAGTGACAAAAAGACATCAGGGGCTTGGTTGATTGCGCGTTTGCAGATATCTGCAGTAAAGCCATCGTTACCGGGTGCTTTTTTTGGGTTAAAACTGTTGGTGACAGACATGAGTTCTTCATGAGTAAATGGCGGATCATAGGATTCATTATGACCCGGCTCATTTACTTGCTCAGCTTTTGCTCTTATTTCCTCATGTTCTGGTGTATCATCAGCTTTTCTATCTTCAGGGTAGAATATTTCTGCTAAAAGTTTGGCGGATTCGATTTCGTCAAGAGTTGCACCATCTTTAGTCAGTGGCAGGTCTTCATGTCTCTTGCTCGTTCTTCCAATCACCCGGTAGATCCCCTCCCACATTCCTTCTTTGTCCTGCTTCTCACAAAAATCTTTCCAGCTTCTAATCTGAGCATTTTTAACCTCCTGTTCATAGTGTTCTTTTGCTCGGAGATATTCCCCGACAACCTTAGCTCTCCGGACTTTCGCCGCACATCGTATCCTGCGTTTCCTGGTGGCGACCATCTTCTTCAACTTGGCGAGCTCCTCAGACCACCACGGTAAGTTCCCTAATTGTTTTGTTTTTAGTTTAGGTATACTACTATTGCATGCTTCTGTCATTATTTTCATATATATTTTTATTTTATTTTCTAGATCTATTTTATTGGTAATATCATCAAATTCTTGTTTATTAATGTTATTTTCTATCAGTAACTGGGCCATTTTCTCATGAAATAGATTCCAGTTAGCTTTTCTACTGTTGAAGATTCTAGTAGTTCTTTGTATATTCATCCCTTTGGATTTGAATAAATTAATTTTGAATAGTATGGTGTTGTGATCCGAAGATGTCATCCCTTCATCAACTGTCCAATCTTCCACCAGGTCCAACAGGTTTTCCGAACAGGCTGTGACGTCCACGTAGCTACTATACACTACCCCTCCCCTGACAGTATAGAAAGTTGGTATATTGTTGGTGTTAAGCACCTGCAAGCACATGTCCTCTATTGTTCCGATCATTTCGTCTCCCCTATCATTAGTGCTGTCACTTCCCCACCATGGACTTTTAGCATTCACGTCACCTCCTATGATTATATCCTGATCAAAATGTTGCTTGATTTTCCTCAGCTGCTCCAGGTATGGCCCGACTGGCTTGGGTTTTGGCTCAAAATAGAATGATACTAAGACAATTTCCCATGCACTTGTCTTGACCTTCACCACCACAATGTTAGGTGTTGTAAAGTCAGGACACTGGGTGATATCCAGTTCAGGATCAAAGACAGCTATTGCTGCCTTTACTGGACCGCCCTCAGGTTTCGTGCTTTGGAAGATTCTTGTTCCTCCATAGTTTTTCATTCTACCGACACCCCCGATGTATGGCTCCTGGAGCAGGGCGATAGCCACTCGTCTTTTATGAGCCTCAATCATAATTTCGTCGGTTGCGATTCGTTTCCTTTGCAGGTTTGCTTGAGCAATGAGGTACGGCTTCGCATTGACTAGAGCAGCTCCTTGATCAGAAACCACCTCAGCATCGGTATGCCACTGCCGCTCTAGCTAGAGCGTCCCACCTTTTTCTTATTGGGCATTCCGAGCTAAAAGCATTATGGTCAGTTTTGTCTAGCTTTGCGTGCATGCAGTTACAGCAGGATGGTATGCCACCCGCCAGCCAATACTCGCACTTTGCTTTCATGTGCGGACCTCCACAGTGGCTACATTTGTCAATTGTTTCTGTACAAAATCGTCGACCATGTCCGTAGCCGAGGCAGAGTGAACACTGGACCAGTGGGGATTGGTCCTCTACTCTCACCCTCTGAAGATCAATGTGCACTGCCCCGGCTTCCACCATACGTTGCCACAGTTTTGTAGAGACCCGCAGCACTACGTGACTTGTGTGTGGATTCCTATTTCGTCTCTTGTATGCTATTTCCATGGAACTATCTTTGTCAACGATGTTTTTAAACAGAGTTTTGTTTTGGTTTTTTAGAGCTTTCAGGATATCTTCGTCGCTGTTGTGCTGTAGGAGTAGGAGGCTGTAGTATAGTAGGTTACGAAACAAAATCCGAACACTGATGGCCGCCATTGTTGATTGAGTATTCGAAATGTTTTGTTAAGGATGTATCTATTCAGGGTTATTGAGAAAAGAAGATCTAAGTCGAAAGAGGATGATATAGACCGTCATTGTGAATAATATAAATTAATATATGGGGCCAAACCGAAATGATTCATATAGGTTCTGTCCCGAGTTGCAATTTTGTATGGGAAAGCTGATTTTTTGTCGATTTCCGGTTTGCTTAATAAAAGTTGCTCATAACGGTGGTTTTAATCACCCCCTTTCAGCTTCGTTCACTTTATGTGAATAACCCTGTATTTTTTAGTTGCACTACCACACTTTCTTCTATTACACATAATTTATAACTATTGATTTGACAGCATTTACAAAGCATTGCCTTCTTATTTAACTTATTCATTTATCTATTAATTTTTGTTTTGCATTGTGTTTAAAAGATTCGATAAGGTTATTCAGTTAATCAATGATCTTAAGTTTGAATTCAAAATTCATTAGCCTAGTTTTTTTGCTATTTTTATTTCCGTATCCACGAGTATAATAATTGAATAGTTTGTTCTGTCCCGATGGTGACACAATGCATTTACGCTATCGCACCATCGTCGTTGGCCATTGTACGATCTTTTCTTGATATTTCATTGTCTTGGTCAAAATTTTAAGCTTCCATTAGCCTCTCTATCTTTAAATTGAAATTTTAGTCAATTTGATCTCCAGAATTATCTAAAATCTAATCGTTTTAAGTATAGCAATTTATGATTGTACAAAATGTTGCTTTAACAATTGATGGAGTTTAAAAATTGTACATATTTATACTTCTATCTACCTATCTATTTAGCCTCTTCCACCCACTGCTGAGTATAGGCCTCCTCTTTTTCTCGCCATTCTTTCCGGTCCTGTGCTAGCTTCATCCATTGCCTCCCGACAAGTTTGATGACGTCATCTGACCATCGGGCTGGTGGTCTGCCTCTATGTCTTCGTCCATCTCTCATATTTATACTTACACATCATTAATAACCACTTTTACTATTGAACAAAATCCGAAAACGCGATATAGATCAGCTGTTCCATACATTTTATTGAGATTTGATTGAATTTTGTACGGAACAGCTGATTTGTTTTCTTGATTTTGTGGGTGGTTCCACAATAAAAGCTGTTCATAAAATAATGATGAGGATATTATAATTATACACCTACTAGCGACCCGCCCCGGCTTCGCACAGGTGTATTATACATATAAACCTTGCTTTTTAATTACTCAATCTATTAAAAAAACCGCATCGAACTCCGTTGTGTAGTTTTAAAGATTTAAGCATACATGAGGACAGACAGCGCGAAGCGAATTTGTTTTATTTAGTGATATCACCAATTTACATTTTTAGCAGTGCTATTTGGCTCAATTTCTTACCAAGTCCATTCATACGCTTTCTGAATTTCTTTTGATTTTATTGGACCACCTTATCCCAATTTGGCCAGTTGAGAATTTGATACAAATGTTATTCTGATGACCGTGGATACTCCACCTTTGTTTCCAGTTAGAAACGTGTTCGACAAACAAAACTCAAATTCCAACGGTATCGAATCGGCTTTTATCGTAAAAATAAATAACACACTTTAACTAATTAGTGTTGTGTGGTGATTCTGGGAAGGCAGCGATAAGTGACCCGAACGTCTCGGAGGCGAGAGGGCAATGTCGGGAGCGACAGTGTGGCCACTCCCGATTTTATTTTTGTTCCACTTTTATTCTTCTTCTTAGTGTCTCCTTAACTATTAACTTGCTTAACTTGCTTTTATTCTCTAGATGAATACTTTGAAGTTACCACCTATAAAAGTAATAAATATGCTATTGCCAACTAGGTAAGTATTTAAATTTATATTATTTGTACGATGATCTCTTAATAGCTGTATGATTACTTGCCACTAAACATCTAGGTAACGATTCTTAGACTTAGTCCATAAGTATAAAATGGAATTTTTATAATTATATTTTTACTCCCAAATATTGTATTCAAAGAGCGCCCTAGCAAGTAATAATTTTGGAATGCCCGACAAGGGTGACTAAGTTGTAAGCTCGTATCTTAATTAAGACCTCAAATGTACACTGAGTAGCAATAAAGAAATATGAATATGAACTATTTCATATCGACGCGGAGCTTTTAGAACAACCATGATGCATTTTAAGATGTTCGGATTAATTCATTTATTAATACTTATTCTTACTTCCTTACTAATATTATAAATCCGAAAGTGTGTTTGTTGATTTTTTCCTCTCTCATGCGGCAACGGAGCAACGAATTGGCCTGATTTTTCGCATAGATATAATTCAAAGGCCGGAGAGTAACCTCAAACACAATGCTACTTCCGAAAAAAAAAAGGTTCCTATGCACAAAAATCAAAATAATACGCGGGCGAAACCGCGGGCAAAAACTAGTACCTAAACCAAAATTTGACGAAATACCTAGTAACGTTGAAGATACAATATGTATTTTTGTTTCTAAAGTAAATGAGGTTTTTTAAGTTCTACGTTTGTTTAGGCATGTGATCATAAGTATTGTACATAGAGGATTACTATAACATGATATTGAAACATTGAATCAATGACATGACATACCTAGTGGTGAGAACAGATGGCTCTACATGAATCAAGACATTAATTACACAAAGTTCCACAACATAGCGGAGACAAATGATTCATTTCTTACCTTGAAAATGGGCAAGATTGGAAGCTGTGGGGCGCAGGCGCAGGACGGAGGGATGAGGAGGGTGGCGCATCCCGCGGCTCACGCGCAGCCTGCCGCGGCGCGCGCAGTGATCGCTCGGACTTCGCGCGCGCCGCACGCTGCCCGCTCTCGTGACCACCTGATCTGATCGACCCCGAGTGACCCCAAAAAGTGCATACCGAGCGGGCCGACTCGAACGAAACGACTCGCGAATACTCACCGACTTAGCACTAACATCCAGCTTTACAATAACACGCGCGAGCTTTATTACTCTATTTATAATAATAACTATTTAACTTAAGTTATACTAATCGTAGACTAGACGTGAAAAACTGTGCACTGGAAGAGACTGAACAGAAAAAAGTTGCAAGTTTTTAAATGTTAAGCGGGCTGTAGCGACCGGTGGCGAATTTTTCTCAGGTGAGTCTACAAATTCTACAATTCTACATTTAAATATTCCATCTTCGTCGATATTCACGCTTGTAAACGAACCGGCGGGTTTTTGACAGCTGTTTTTTTTATAAACGTGTGCTCGCATAAATTAGGCTTATGTTTTATCACGCCTTTGTGTTTTTCTGTGATGTATTGAGCTCTACGACTTTCGGTTAGGGATCGATTCCTGTTGCTCTTATGAGTAAGTTAATACGAGTAAGTTTTGAGATATCGTCAAATGTTTATGTGGACTGGCGGAATGCACCGGCTCCGCCCGTCGTCACAACAAGCCTAGTTGCGTGGTGTGTCGCGTCTGTTGCGATGTCTGTTTGTTCACCTGCTGCTGGCATTCTTGTGTCTGTGGTATTTCCATCATTACCTCCACGGCTTTGTTGTATAACGTCAATATTTACATTTAGGTAATATTTCTCTTCATGAAAAATGAAAATTGTTATTCTTATTTCAAATAGTTTTGCAAAAAACTAAATAATAATTCAATAAACCAACTCAATATATAAATTACAGGATTTCTATTATGCTAAACTTTTAAAATAGTAACTATTACTTTGAATCACAATCTCAAAAACATAAAACTTAATAGATACCTAGGTGACACACGATGACATTTAACGCCAATAAAGATCAAAACGAATGTTTTTAAAAGTCAAAGGACATTGGATAAAGCGCATAGAACAATAATTTTAGCACACTATGGTATATTTTATTTAGCTCTTTCAAATATGTATAACAATTTGGTGCGAGTCCGCAAACATCTTTTGGACGACGCCTACTTTACCCAATGACGAAAGGACATGATATATGGCCCAGCCCGGGTAGCACGGCAAGGGGAGACAACCATTTTATCGACTCTTAATGTCAGATGTTATTGTCAATCCATACTTTATTTCCTCTTCGAGGGGATATAATGGTGGAAAGAGTACCTTTGCCATGCTTCCCGTGCAGGTTGATTTTCGATCTTGCTATAAGCGATCACGAAAAGATCGCCAATTCCGTGACGGCAAATAAATATAAATAAATACGTAATATATTATTTAGTTAGCGAACCCGACCGGCCAGTTGCAGCCGGCCGCTGCGCTCGCAGAGTTTTTATCGACGACAAACATCTAACGATAGCCATCTTTTCCCACGCAATTAAAATTTATTTTGATTTGTTATCAAACTCGTCTGCAGCTTATAACATGAGAAGGAAATGTTTGAACGAAAATATAAATTGTTTATAGTTTTTATAAATTAGATTTAGTTTTTTTTAAAACATGTTTGTTGACGTAAGTTTCCTGACCAAAATTGTCAGTAGCAACTGATTCTGTTCTAGATTACTTACATTAATTTCTGTAAAGTTTAAATAATTTATATTAAATTGACACCAATCGACGCAACTGATAAATGGTATGAGAATGAGATGTTGAGAATATATAAGTATCGTAATTAAATTTGTTTCAGAAGCTTTATCAAATTGCAAAGTATTCATGTCATACGTTTTTTTTTTAAATTTCCTTCCCTTCCCAATGTCAAGACCTTTTTGTCGCAATGAGGCCTGCATGTGCATGGCCTCGCGCTGCTTTCATATCTCCATAAATTTTAATTAAAACACGATTAATTTCGATTATGCGGCTAAAAAACAAATAATACGACCTCGTACCATAGTGACTTATTTATTGTTGATAGGTATAATACAAATGTGCATCTTGTTGCCCGTTAAAAATGCATAAACGTATAAGCTAAGCTCGATAAAGTATGTACCTATTATTCGTAATGAAATCGACATTAATTGGGCAAAAGTCTACGGTTTTACTTATTGTCTTTCTGTAATAAAATATGTAAGTATACCTATGTCAGTTCAAGGGTCATGTATGTTCCAAATATATCCACAATCACCCTTCGTAGGTAGGCCTACGTCCGGCAGTTGACTATTAATAAGGCTTATACAGTACGGTTAAAAGTAGTAATACAATACACACTAATATTTATGATTTCAATTTTTTCCTTCATTTCCATCTGCAAATAAGTGCAAAATGAAAACAGTCTATAATAGCAATTCGGCTTTTGAAATATATCTAAATGGGTTATACTTATACCTAAATTATTTGGAGCCTCCATTCCTTGCGAAGTATCAAACGACTGTTAAGTAGATATTTGGAATGGAATATTTTTAAGGAATGTTGTCTATTGTCATGTCGACGAAATCAACAGCCATAAAGTGTATCCAAAACTGTTTATTGTAAGTATATCATTACCTATACCTATATTTTTATTGTTTAGATTGAATATTTTTTTTTAGATTGTAATGATATTCATTTTTAGGATTCCGTACCCAAAGGGTAAAAAAGGGACCCTATTACTAAGACTCCGCTGTCCGTCTGTCCGTCTGTCTGTCACCAGGCTGTATCTCATGAACCGTTATAGCTAGAAAGCTGAAATTTTCACAGATGATGTATTTCTGTTGCCAACATACAACAAATACTTAAAACAGAACAAAATTAATAATTAAGGGGGGCTCCTATACAACAAACCTGATTTTTAGTCGTTTTTCGCTCTATATTAATAATGGTAACATGTAGATGCTTGAAATTTTCACAGAATATACAACTAAATAGTTGTATATTCACTTCAATAATAAATTAATAAAATTAAAATAAACCCTCCGTGCGCGAGTTGGACTCGTACTTGGCCGATTTTTAGTATATCATTTATTTCCCACAACAGAAATGAGGTGATGAATTGATGATAGGACAGAGTCGTAACATAATCATTCCGCAGCGAGTACGAGTAGACATAAATGACACGAAGCCTTGAATCGTCACTCGTTTCCGCGAATCATTTCATAACATTCAACAACCCACATTCCATTTAGCCGAATGGCTATTTGAGCGTCAATAAAATTTTCGATTCTCGAGCTAATATTTTTATGGGCAGCACTAAAAGAATTGTGGGAGGATTTAAAGCTAAAATCAAAGTTGTCCATATTTCGAAACAGACAAAAAACTAATGAAAAGCCTATTTGGCTCTGCTTATTTAGCAAAGTCATTGGACGAAACACGTAACAGTTATATTAAATAGCTGACGAATCAAGTACACAATGAAAAGATGACAGAACTGCAAAAACTCATACTTTCTACTTCAGTCAAGATAAATTGAAGAAATTATTTGCAAAAGTGATGGTTGCTTTTATTCAGGCTTAAGTGCCATATTCACGCACAATAAATGTTTAGTAAGAATAAAAATAAAAGAGGCAGAAAAAAAGTATCTAAATCTAACATGTGCATATTGTCGAGAGAGTTCGTTGGTAGTAGAGTTTTGCTCCTATATTTTCAACAGTTGAAAGCCACAAACGACATGACGCTCCTCTTTATTAGATAACTTTTAGACATTCTGTATCCTCTGCCAAAAATGGTTGTTCAAAAGCGCCCCAGCACTATACCTACCATTGGCAATGCCCGAAAAAGGCGACTAAGTCTGTACCTAAGCCCAATGTTTTAATTTAAGACTCTTTCTTGGAACACTTAATGACAAATAAATGAATATAAATATGAAATATGAAGCCTTGCGACGGCTTGGATACTTCGGGGTTTGTTGGCTAACCTAGACAAACTTACTTTCCAACCTTTAAGTAGCATAATATAAAATGATCAGGAGCGTGGTGCAAGATAACGATTGCATCTCAATTAAGATTGTAAGTCCAATAATGACCGTGTGACTTAATTTTCGCAATTGTCACTTAATGATCGAAACAATTTGGCCCTACGTGCAATAAATTCAATCACAAGTCGTCAATTTAGTTATCAAGTAAATGTCAGTTAAATTTTCTTAAAAATAAAAAATAAACTATAGGACATCTAAGAAAAAAAGGATAGATTACTAGAGGATGGATCACATTTATAAAATCGGCCAAGTGCGAGCCGGACTCGCGCACGAAGTTTTCCGTACAATATGGAAGCCGCCCTTAAAATAATTTATTTTAATATAATTATTTATTTTCGAAGGAATATACAACCTAATATTATGCTGTGCATATTTCAAGCATCTTCCTGTTGTCTTTATTAATATCGAGCAAAAAAATAACGTTTGTTGTATGGGAGCCCCCTTAAATATTTTTTTTTTCTGTTTTTAGTATTTGTTGTTATAGCGGCTATAGAAATACATCATCTGTGAAAATTTCAACGTTCTAGCTATCACCGTTCATGAGATACAGCCTGGAGACAGACAGACGACCAGACGGACAGACGGACAGCGGAGTCTTAATAATAGGGTCCCGTTTTTATCCTTTGGGTACGGAACCCTAAAAAGGATGTCTTACAAAATGTTTTGGTCACTACCTTAATTGCGACATACCGAACTCATGAATGTGTATACATATATATCCGAGGATGCGTCTGCGCGTGTGCTATCAACCGCACGTGTGGTTTGTTTAATTTCTTCTATTATTGCTGTTATCGTGTTTTATTACACAACTCCTTATTTGGCCTTCCTATTGTGTCCTATTGTGATATGCGCAATAGTCATCACATTTATTGTTTGAATTCCAACTTCTCTTTGTGTATCTAAGATCTATTTAAAATGAACATGCACTCTCTACGAGTGTTATAATAATTCCTGTTTCTTGAGATTGTTAGGTTATAATATAATTATGTACTGTAGTATACCGGTCTTTTAATAGTCCACTGCAGAACATAAGCCCGAGCACGAAGGAAGATTGGATCCTATTCTCCACGCTGCCTTAGACCGGGTTGGTGGATATGGCCATCATTATGTGCTAATTTTTTTCAGATATTGTCAGCCAAGTAAATTACTTATAAATCACATCATCAAAGACTTATCCTACAAATAAAATAGGCAGTTCAAATACTTCAAAGTTCAAAGTTCAAATATATTTATTTCAATTAAGTACCAAAGATACACTTCTGAAACGTCATGAATTTAAGCACATTTCAAATTATTAACAATAAAGTTAAAAACAAAAAAATAATAAATAACAATAAATAACCTTAGATTAATGATTGGTCGCGCGACCATTCATCACAAACTAACCAATCTTTAATCCAAGTACCACGGAAAATAAACAATAACAAAATAAGTAAAAATTAACCTCATCTAAAAATAACAACACAATGTTGCCATATGTGAGTTATGGAAACCCACCAGCTGGTTTGGTTGGTTGGTTTACACCACTCAAATAATAATGATGAATTAAAATGAGATTAAATTGAATTAGATTTGCTTATTTAAAAAAAAATAGAAAAATTAAATCAATCTAAAATTAGCAATTCATCAGTACTATCCGAAGGCAACGTATCTAAGATACATTACCTCCTTCGCTGCATAGCATTTGCTTTTATGTTGAGCCGGAAAGGCGTCATAAATTAGCAACTAATCGTTTAATTACTGATGATCATGTGTTCACTTAAAATAAACGCTTAAACAGTTAAAATCATCCTAAAGTCAATATAAGTATCTAAAAGTATCCTTCACAAAACCAAAACGTCTAAGTTAAACAACAAAATTAGGTATTGCAATAAGTTTTATTTTACCCTTTTGAGCATTTAGATTATCTTTAGACCTTCAAAGGTCTGTGATCCAATGTCTGATGAAGAATAGAATATATATCCAAGTCTTTGAGGAAATATTATACGTAGTAATATAGCTCGATGATCTAAGTTGTATTTGTTTAAGAATGTCGTCTTGTTGTATTTGTGGTAGTTATTAAACTTGCCTTAGTAAAAAACATAACAACAATGCGAATTCTAGAGTTTATCATTTCAAAAAGGTTGGTTTTAAATTTTCGACTAAGCAATCCGAATTCAAATAACAATAAATAACTGCCGTTACAATAGCTAAGATGGTTTAACTAGGCTTTAAAGTAAATTGCACGGCCAGTTAACTGCGCACTTAAAGGAGGCTGTAATTTGGACTCGATGGTGAAAGAAGGAGGTTCAATGATGGATTAAATTAAAACACAGACTCGGACCTCATTCTTCGAACCGATAGAAACTGCCCAAGTAACAAAATCTGGTACTATAAAAGACCTGAGAACGTTTTGGAGCGTGCTAATTAGTGTTCATGATCAGCACTATAATAGTCTTGTAAACGTTTACAGAACCCCGAATAGGCCCTAGTATTATCACTGATTTATTCTATAATCATTACATAAAGGCTGTCACGGTGATAAATCAGCTCTGTAGTTGAAATGTAAAAGTGATAAGAAACGCTTTTTAGTACTAAAATAGCTCTACTTGCAACGTTTTTGACATAAATTTGCTCTATAAAAGTAACCATAAACCTATTTATAGTGTTATTTTGCACCGAAAACGATTCCAATAATCTTTTTTATTACAATTGCTTACAATTTGTGAGTTTTCTTCATGAAAACAAAAACCGGTAAGTTTATGTTTTATGTCACTACAGCCATTGTTGATAAACTACTATGAGAACTACTATGATAAATGACTATGAGTCTGCGGTAACTTGCACTTGCGAAAATAATTGTGTCGCTAAAGTCATTATACTGATTTCAAATTTGAAAATGCGCCCTCATAATTTTCTTGTTTTAATTAATTTTTAATTATTAAAATAAGAACTTCTTCCGACTATGGCTGCTATAGTGCTTATTGGCTCTAGCCGTGCTGTTAATGAGCTACCATGACAAAAAACGTCAGCCATTTTTTTCACCTAACACAAATTATAGCCCGGGAGGTAGGCGGAAAAAATGCAACTACTTCCTAAAAGCTGAATTTTTGGTATTACGCTATCAAGGTGGTGTACTAAAATACCACGGAGACAGTCAGCTGGGACGTTTAGCGTTTGGAGGGAAAAACTGTATGAATTAATAAAAAAAACATGTAACTGAGCCTGTCAGTTAGGCTTTATTTAAAGCGGCGCTGCTTTAAGTCCTGACTGACAGACATTGTAAGCAACAAGGTCTGTCAAGCAGGCTTTAAAAGTTTCAGGTAATTTTTGGTAATTAAACTATTTTAAATTATTTTTCTACCCGTACACCAATTTTCAGCTATCAGAAGTAGTTGCATGATACTAATTTTTTTTAATAATTCAAATGGGTATCCTCATCAAACGCTAAGAATTCCAGCTGACTGACTCTCGGGTATTCTTGTACACCATCATACTCGTAACATACCGAAAAGTCAGCTTTAAGAAAGTACCTAGTTATATTTATTGCACTTACCTCCCGGGCTATCAGTTTTGTTATCTAAATATAAAGTCCATTTATGAAGTACTTGTCATATTAAAGATACTGAAAAGCTAGTATAGATCTAATTAGTCCATTAATTGTAGATTTTAGTACATTTATAGTATGCTTTAGTTGTGTAGCAGTAACACAAACTCACTTTTAGAACTATTTAAAATATAAGTTATTTAAAAGATGCGCCAGGAGTCCTTTTGGTACTATTTAGTACTATAGAAAAATGTTCATGGCTTTTACAGAACTAGCACCATAGACATATTTAGGGAGCTTTTAAAACGCTAAAACGTTACGAAATTGTTGTACGAGGTACTTTTACAGTGCAAATTTGTCTTGTAATAGAGTTTTTGACACTTCTACAGTACTAGTACTATAAAAGTAACTTTGACACATTATTAGTGCCACATAGATACATAAAAGTGTCCTTCAGGTTGTCTATAGTATTAAATAGCACTATAATCGCATATTTTACACCCATTATAGAGCAACACTTTAAGTATTCTTTTGTATGGTTCTGTAGACGTTTTAAGAGCTAATTTATAGAACTTAAATGCTCTTTTATCTTATAGAACCAAACCGCTCCGTTGAAAACCGTTATAGTACAAGCAGTGATAACGGTTACCACTATAGGTCTACTATATCACTGTTTGGTGATAAAAAGCCCTGGTTATAGAAGCTTATGTTACTTGGGTGACCAGTGGTCTGGTGCGAAATCGGTAGAAATTTCCAAGAAATATCGGTATATTCGTACAAAGAGCGGTATGTGAGGATTTTCAGGCATAAAACTACTCGTATATACAGAGCACTCTATGTCTCTGTTCTGTGGTCCCTCAGTGGATTCCTTGTGGAGTCTGGTCATCACAGAAAGTGACATTGACATTTTCATTTCGCCTCGTTGCAAACTTAAAATTCAGTAGAAAATCGCGATAATTTGGCAAGCCACTTTTCTTTGCTGAAAACTTGAAATTCGGTAGAGAATCGGAATAATTTTCCAATTCGGTAGGAATACCGAAAAATCGGTAGGTTCGAGACCACTGAATCTGACTTATTGAATAGCATACTTCGCTATCTCATTCACACTGGCATAAATCTTCAATGTTCGTTCCTGCTCTACTCGATGTCGTGACTATTTACGCATACTCGTACGTAGGTATAATAGATTTAAAAATAGAGTATTCGGTAGAGATTTAAGTAAGGGTCGGTGTTGAGATAATTGGAAAGAGAGAAACTAGTTGAGTAGCTAACAAAGAGCTAAACCTAGTGTTCACGAGTTATAAACATTTTAAACGATGCAATGTGAAAAATTGGAATGTATATTAAAAGTTTGTTTTTTGCCAGTGCCTAGCGCGTCTACAACAAATCCATTACCTATAGTAGATAGGTATGTGGATAAATATTATTTGTGATGACTGGGTAGGAAAAACATTATGAAAGACATTCGTTAGATTAGACTACTATACTTAAATATATCACCGGGCCAGTTACAACTTTTTTTTCCCATGTGGCCCGGCGCCGGACCAAGTCGCCGGGCCAAATGGGATACACTCATTTTGAATACGTAATAATATTGATTTTGTCGATCGAACGAAAACTGGCAAAGATAAAGCGCATCAAAATTCTGGAGTTGTAGAGACAAACTCACTTTCGGATTTATAAAATTAGTATAAAGGTTAAATAATAGTTCATATTTTATGTATTTAAATCTTCCGCTAGAATCACTCCGTTCATTGATGAAAACTGCAATAATATCCTTATTGAAATGCTTTAATTTTATACTGATTCACACACTAGCACAACGCTGCATAAGTTGGTACAAAATATAAACACTTCACAAATTTGGCGGGATCGCAATTGAGCGATCTAACTTAATTGGCTAAAGCGTCTGGGCCGGAATCCCAAAGAGATGCAGATTCAAATCCTGCGATCGCGGCAAATTTTTGAATTATTAATAACAAAAAGAATATGTATCCTAATTGCATAGTTTATTACATTAACTGATTTTGTTGTAAAGCGTTATTCAAAACTGCTGCACTAAGCAAAATAAGGAAATTAAGACCATCATTATAAACAATTTTTATTCGGAATTCGAGAAAAAAATCAGCTAATTATTTTACACATTTTGATTCAGAGATTCAGTTATTTAGATTAGTTCATAATGGTGGTCTGAATCACCTCCTTTCGGTTTAGTACATCAGTTTTGGATAACCCTGTATAGTGTGTACAGAGGATTGTTCGATATTGTATCAAGAATATAGCCACTCAAGCAGGCTCCGGCACAAGACTGAGGTGAAATTATACGTCGAGATAAATACATGCCAATCTAGTAATTCTGTGATAGCAGACCGATGTGCGTGTGCTCAGGGTTAATAGCTCCGTGTGTGGTCTCCACAACACATGGACGTTTTTAACACTTACCTATTTATTACCTATACGTATTTGAAATTTAGGTATAAGCGATACTTTTGATGACGTTGTGACGATTATAAATGTGCTTTCCTGCATCTTATATATGAATCAACCATTTAATTTGTACATGGCTAAGTATTTAAGCTTAATTAAGTCCTAAATAAATTTTAAATGTTACCTACCTATATTATTATTCATCCATGCCATGACACGAATAAGTAATATACCTTATACTTATACAAACAAATGAGATAAACACAGCGTGACATCATGCATCACTTCTTCACTCTAACTGATCGTTTTCCAATTAATTTTATTACCGTCATCGAAATTAAAAATAAAAATGTTTATCAAAACATGGTGTCGATGTAGTTTTTGCACGGATCAGAAGATTTTTCTGTATTAGTACCATAGTATTTTTTTTAAAAAACAATAAGTTTACCTATGTGCCTCTGAACGTCCCTACTCTTTGCAAAGCAATACAGGGTACAGCTGAGGGTACTGTGGAGGGGATGGCTGCGCATGGTGACCGCCATACTACACTCATGCGCAGCCATCCCCTCCACACTTCGCCCAGCGCTCCACTTATATGCCGCGTCCTGTAGCCTGTGTGATCTACTAACCCACACTGGGCCAGCATGGTGGATGTGGCCCGATCACCCTTTTTTTTTCTTAGTTTCCTCGGACTTGATCGGAGGCTTTGTTTATTTTAAAGTTTAAATTTTGAACGAAAATACACCCGATCACCCTTCGTAGCGCTCATAGCGTAGTTTGACCAGGTGTTTGTCAGCGATCACCAAAGTTAAACAACGTTCTGTATGGTCAGTCCTAGGATGGCTGAACGCTGGTGGCATTTTCCAACAGAGCGCTACTGTGGCTTGGATGAAACGTTAAATTGTAGGTCCCGGTTTTTAAAATTTAACCGTTTAGCCATGTCAAACGCCTTCAGGCGGCACAAAAACTTTGACACCAGTCCTGTACGAACTTAGAAGCCGAATCATACAAAGTCGGCGGATATGAAGTTAGCTACAAGCTGCGCAATATCCAATCAACGCGGAGCTTGATGTGAGCTTCGGTCAGGATTGGATATTGCGCAGCTTGTAGCTAACTTCACATCCGTCGACTTGTATGATTCGACCTATACTTACCATTCACCTGTGTTCAGCAGTAGACTTTTAAAAGGCCGGTACAGTACCGAATACAATACCGAATACCTACATGAAGGAATTTAATAAAAAAAAAATCACAAAAATTGGCAAAACCGCCTTCCATCGTTTTCAAAATTCGAATATTTCGTTCGAATTGTTTACATTATTCTTGATTTATCAAAAACGGCTCAGCCGATATCTGTAAAATTTAAATGGAACCACCTTGAAAGTATACCCTTCCGAACTAAAAAAGATTTTTTCGATTCGGTTCACAATTGGCGTAATTATCGATGTTCATCTTGTACAAAATTCGAATATTTCGCTCGAATTGCTTACAATATTGTTGGTTTTTTTAAAAACGGCTCAGCCGATTTCTGTAAATGGGACCAACTCGGGAGTATACCCTTTACAATTAAGAAAGATTTTTTTTGATTCGGTTCATAATTGGCGAAATTATAGATTGAACGTACACAAAAAAAAAATACAAACACACGAAAATAGAATCTCCGCCTTTTTGGAAGTCGGTTAAAAAGAAGCATAAGGTAATGCTATTAATGTCCAGTTAGCAATGAGGATGCACATGCACAGGTCGCGTGTAGTCGCGGCAGCAATCATCCAATCCACCTTGTCCTGCACAACTTGATCATCGTTAGCATCTAGATCCTTCATCAGGAGTCGCGCCCACGCGCCCCGATGCTATCAGGGTATCGTGATCTTAGATCAGGGAATAGTAGTCTAAGGTCATGACGCGTACCTACGCCGTACATAATGTGCACTAGCTAGGGTTTCCGCATGAGGATGGATTTGGTTTGGTTGGTTTTCATCACACATAAACTGGCACCTTGTTGAATATTTGATGTATTGTAGATATAGTTTAAAATTATTTGACTGAAATTAACTTGATTTTAAGAATTTTAGTATAAAATTAATGTGATATATCGTTGTTAATTTATATACATGGGAGTAATTGGTTTCTTTTTAAGTGTAGGTACCTATACTGTGAGACATCCATTGGTCTAAAAAAAAACAGAAATATTGTTAAACAAGAGCAGTAGAATCTAATAAATATTTTTTGTATTTCAATCATTGCAATCTATGTACCTACGTACAAAATTCGAATAGTTTGCTAAAACATTTTCAAGATTATTGCTGATTTGTCAAAAACCACCTCACAGATTTCGATGAAATTTATATGGGAACTACCAAACAAAAAAAACATTACCTAAAATTGATTCAGAATTGGTGGAATAATCGCGTAATATATGTACAAAAATATATATAGTCTAATTCAGAACCTCCTTTTGAAGTCGGTTAAAAAGGCCGTATATGTACCTACAGGTAGGTCGTATAGGTACAATAATTTTATAATATAAAGTCGTTGACAGCCCTTTATTATTACGATCACGCGACCATCACGGGCGATAGGGACCGCTACGGTGAAGACGGTGAAGTCAGCCCTTCAGTACGTAGTATTATTAAATCTTCTTTGCCTTCAGCCAACTTTACTTATGTTACCTGTTAATTACACGAGCGGAAATAACGCTGCGAATTGAAAAAAAACACAGTTGAAAATAAACAATATCTATAGACACCTAATAACTATAAAATAATATGTCGTTGACAGCCCTTTGCAGGTGCGTGTGCGCATATTATAGCGCATCGCGATTACGCGATATGGTATAGGCCGCGCCACACAAGTCGGCGGATGTGAAGTTAGCTATAAGCTGCGCAATGGCCAATCAACGTGAGGCTTTATGTGAGCTTCAGTCAGGATTGGAAATTGCGCAGCTGGTAGTAACTTCACATCGTCAATTTGTGTGGCGCGGCCTATACCTACTGCTGTAGTCTGATACTGGTGAAGTCAGCCCGCAGTCAGGTGCTTTACTTATAGCACTATTACACGAGAGGCTAAAAAGGTGCAAATAATAAATAATCATAGGCGAGGCCTATGTCCAGCAGTGGACGTCCTATGGCTGATGGATGGATGGATGAATAAATAATCGGCCAAGTCGGACTCGCGCACGGAGGGTTCCGTACTGTATGGGAGCCCCCCTTAAATATTTATTTAATTTTATTATTTATTATTGAAGTGAATTTAAAACTAAACATTATATGAAAATTTCTAGCATCTACCTGTTACCATTACTAATATAGTGCGAAAAACGTCTAAAAAATTAGGTTTGTTGTATGGAAGCCCCCCTTAAATATTTATTTCTCTTTTTAGTATTTGTTGATATATTGACAACAGAAATACATCATCTGTGAAAATTTCAGCTTTCTGGCTATCATGGTTCATGAGATACAGCCCGGTAACAGACAGACAGACGGACAGACGGACATCGAAGTCTTAATAATAGGGTCCCGTTTTTCCCTTTGGGTACGGAACCCTAAAAACAAAATAAATATTAAATATCACAAAATGAAAGATAGAGATTAAGTTTGTCATCTCAAGTAATTTGCAACTATGCAATGTATTTAAACTAATTAAAATTAACCTAATCACTTTAAAACTAGAATAAAATCAAAAGTAGGTACAAATAATATACTTAGTTCAAATTAAGGCTTTAACGAAATGTAATAAATCTTATTTCGAACTCTACTTAAATAGTATAATTAAGTATTATGGGGTAGGTAAGTATATTTTTTAAAGTTTTTTTTCAATAATTCACTGTACAGGGTTACTCAGAACTGGTTTACAAAGCTTAAAATAACTGATTCAGATCAAAATTATGAACAACTTTTACTATGGGGCCAACACATAATTGGAGAAAAAAATCAGCTGTTTTATACATTCATTGTCGACTCTGAGTAGCAATGTATGGATCGGCAGATTATTTTTTCTCGAACAGATAACCCTGTATACGTATACTAGTATTTTAATGAAGTTTTTTCATAACCCTAAGTACCTAAGATACCTACTGATGGAACTCGAATGTAACAATGCTGTTATGTATTTCCTGGACATCATGTAACACGCACATTTTGTCTAAGTAGACTATCACTAAAATATTGTTATCCTTATTTTATTTACAAACACAGGACATAATATGATGTACTATCTGACCCAGCGAACTTCGTTTCACGCTATATCCTTTATAAATTATAGCCTATGTGTTATTCTGATGTATTAGCATTACTATTGCAAAGTTTCATTTCAATCCGTTCAGTAGTTTTTGCGTGAAAGAGTAACAAACGTCCATACAAACTTTCGCGTTTATAATACCAGTAGGATACTATTTATGGACACGAGATTTCTAAAGTAATCAAACTAAGTAGATGATGTCAAATGACGCAACCTTCGATAATTAATTTTACCTCAGCAGCTAGCGTTTGGCTCGAATTGATTAAATCTCGATTCCAGCAATAAGGACATCCCAAGCCGACGCCCACACTCCCATGGTGCTAATACTCGTATCAATAACAATTAAATACTTACCTATGTGGCTACCGTCTGGCTAAAAAGCCGCTATTTGACATATAGAATATTTTTAATTTAAATAGTCATACAGTCATTTATTGGGACATCCTTGGAATGTGTGAAATTAGAAGAGAAAAAGAAACAATTGCCGAATATACAGATTTTATACTTCTGCATAGCTATGCGACAAAGAGTCAACGCGGTGTAGGATTTCTAATAAAGAAGCATTTAAAAAATAACATCCTGAAATTTGAAACCTACTCCGATCGAGTCGTTGCCCTGGAGATACAGTTCGAAAATTCCAACGCATGGACCATAGTATTAGCCTACGCCCCCACTGAATCAAAAAAGACAAAGCAAGAAGTTTTAGAAGAATTTTACGAATTAGTTGAAAAAGCAGTGATTTCAGCTAGATCAGACAACCTAATAGTAATGGGGGACTTCAATGCTCAAATAGGAAAAATGCGGCAAGGAGAAGAAGCTGTATTTGGGAAGTTTTCACAAGGAAAGAGAAGCCACCACGGGAAGAGGCTAGTACAGTTCGCTCTGGAACACAACTTGAAAATTGCTAACACACTGTACAAACGGAAAAAACACAGAACATGGACTTGGAAGACACCAAATAACAAGCACTTTAACGAAATTGACTATATTATGACTAACAAACCTAAGCACATAAAAAACTTTGACGTGGTACAACCGAATTTCTTCACTGACCATAGACTAGTCAGATGCAGAATAAACACCAAAAAGACAAGACGTCATATCAAAAAATCGACGCAGATAGTAAGAAAAGTCCCCGAGCTCTCAGAATCTGTTAAAGAAAAGTTACAAGGTCAACTCCAAGAGGCAATAGACTCAAAAGAAGATATAAATACGCAATATCGCAACCTGCAAACGAAATTACCATCTTTTATAAAGGAAATGCCCCTACCTACACCACAAAGGAAAAAAGAATTAAGCGAAGTTACAGAAAAACTACTACAAGAAAGAAAAATGCTTTACGAACAAACAAAGACACGAGAAGTTAGAAAAGAAATCACCAGAATAAGCAAGGAAATCAACAGACAAATAAAAAAAGATACACAACAATATAGACAAGAAACATTGGAAAGACATGTAAAGAAAAACGGAGCAGTAAAGAAGGCATTCAAGGAACTAAACAAGAAAACAGAATGGACAGCTAACTTGAAAACGAAAAACAATAAACTGGTGAATATGCGACCGGATATACTAGAAGAAGCTAGAAAGTTCTACCAAGAACTCTATTCTTCTGACCTTTCAAATAATCCTACACTTAATTTGACATCAAACCCAGAATTATTTTATGATAAAGACATTAACGATGACCACATCGAATATAACACGACATCAAATCCAAATCATAATTCAAATTTGACATTTCACAATCTTGACATGAATAACTCAGAATCTACATTACCCGATATATTAGTGAGCGAAATTGTGCATGCAGTAAGAACACAAAAAGACGACAAAGCTCCCGGAGACGATCAGATAACCAATGAATTTATAAAATCACTCATTGATCCACTACTCTTACCGCTAAAACAGATCTTTGACAACGTACTGAGGAACGGCAGCACCCCGGAAGAGTGGAGTAAGTCGACAACTATTTTGCTACACAAGAAAGGAGATAGAAGTGACCTAGGAAATTACAGACCTATAAGCTTGATGTCAAACATATACAAAATATTCTCAAAAATTGTTTTAAACCGCATCACAACTACTCTAGACGAAAACCAACCACCAGAACAAGCAGGATTCCGGAAAAGTTTTTCAACAAACGATCATATCCAAGTAGTGGCCACTATAGTAAACAGGTGCAAGGAATATAACAAAACCCTCTACATTGGATTCATCGACTTCACCAAAGCGTTTGATTCTCTGGAACACTCTGCAATATGGAAAGCACTCCAGCAACAAGGTGTCGAAGAAGAATACATAACCATACTATACAACATCTACTCAAAAAGCTCATCAAGGATCAGAATGGAGAGAGAAGGAGAAGAATTTCAAATAAGGAAAGGAGTAAGGCAGGGAGATCCTATGTCCCCAAAAATCTTCTGCGCCGTACTTGAAATGATATTCAGAAACATAGAATGGAACAATATGGGAATTAATATTAACGGAGAGTATCTTAGTCATCTAAGATTCGCAGACGATATCGTAATATTCGCAGATTCCGCACAAATTCTCGAACAGATGCTTGACGACATAGCTAGAGAAAGCAAAAAAGTAGGACTAGCGCTAAATGCTTCTAAAACAAAAATAATGACTAATGCAACGAAGGAACAAGTGACGGTAGAAGACAAACTAATCGAATATGTGGACGAATACATATATTTAGGACAATCAATATCATTTGACGACCTCACGGAGAAAGAAATAGGAAGAAGAATAGGACTAGCGTGGAAAAAATATTGGAGCTTGAAGGAGATTATGAAAAACAAGACAATTCATATGAGAATAAAAAGAAAACTATACGAGGTAGCTATTCTACCCAGCCTTATATATGGCTGCCAGACTTGGGCCCTACGAAAGGAAGATGAAAATAGACTTAGGATTTGTCAAACGAAAATGGAGAGAAGTATGCTGGGCATAAGACTCTCAGACAAAATGCGTAACGAAGACATAAGAAAGAAAACTAAAATAAGGGACATCATAACAACAATAAGAACTTTAAAATGGAGCTGGGCTGGCCACATCTGCAGGATGAACTACGATCGTTGGACGAGGAAAGTAATGGAATGGGTTCCCAGAGCAGACAGAAGAAACAGAGGAAGACCACACAGAAGATGGGAAGATACTTTTACTCAAAGACATGGAGCAGAATGGATGAGAATTGCTCGAAACCGAAAAATCTGGACTAGACTGGGGGAGGCCTACGCCAAAGAGGCGACAACTACGAATATACAACACAATGACCTGACAAGAGAAATCGCATAATATATTGACATAAAAATTAAATTTTGACATGCTCTCATTGACATCTTATAATATCCTCTAAATTTAATTAATACCTACATATTTGGGACATGAGACATAAAGAAAAGTAAAATGTGTGAAATTAACAAATATATACTAATGCAATGTAATAATAATCTTGTAGTTGAATAAAGGCTTTTTTACTTTACTTTACTTTTACTTTACAGTCATTTATTCATAACACCATTTGTTACAAGTCAAGATATTTCTTCTCCATAGACTCCATGGTCCGTGATCTTTATTGCTTTAGGTTTTACAACTATTAAAAGTAGCCTTTACAGATTCTAGACGAGAGATATATTTGTATAGTTTAGTTTCGGTGCATTGCGTGTATGCCACGTGCAAAGCATTTAGACAATTTTGACTTTTTGCAATAGATTTACTCAAAAAAAGCACTACGTCGATCTGTTTTTCAGACTTTTGATATCTTTTATAGTTTTAGAGATAATGAAAACAATTAGGACTTATATATTTTGTGTATTTCTTAATTTTCTTTACTAGATAATAAACTTCACTGAAGTGTTACGTATAAATATACATTATTATTTTTTTTTAATTTCATAGTCATAGTCATTTATTTACCGCGCATATGGGTTAGTTTACAGATGGTACAAATTAACAAAAATATAGATCGCCATTTCCTGTCTTTCGACATGCAATAAGCCAAGTAAAGGTACAAATTTAAGCTACCTTTCTTAGTTATTAAGCAGCACACATTTTAATCAATTGATTATCTGTAAAGTCGGTTTACGGAAGATAATTTTACGTGATAAAGTCTTAAAAAAACTTTGATGAATCAACAACTGAAACAAGCCGATCGCTTAGGCCGATTTGTGTTCCGCGCTCTCACTTGCACGCTCACGCTTGGCTCTCGTAGCTGGCGTTCATCGATTTATAAGAAGTTATCACGTCAAAAAATATCCAGTTTTTTGACGATAACTTAAAAAGTTCATTTTATAGTTAGCGGCTTATAGCTTGCGGACGACAGACGAGGACGAGTATTAGTCACTATTGACTTAGCCTACGTGACTCGCCGGAAAGTAAAACTTGTGCAGGTGCCGTGTTTTCATCTCTATAAATAACATTTAAGGAAATGTTTATAGGTATTACTTGTATGATCGTTTTGATATAAGTATTACCTACTTAATTGTATGAAACAATGGCGTCCTTGTGTTTTTACTGCTATTTTTATACGTTTATGATAAAAATGTAGAGTACAGGTACATATACATAATTATTGAAGTACACTTAGATATGTAATTAGTTTTATACTAAATACAAATTTAATTTTTAGTATAATGTTTCCTTTTGTCAACATTCTTACATTCATAAAAATAATAAAATTATTTAGATGATGACGTAGGATAGGATGTAGAATCCAAAGCAGGTACCAACCTGTTTAATTTAGATTTATAATCTTACACCTATATTGTAGGTAGAAAGTTTCGTATCTATTACTTATGTATCATTTATCTAAATACATATTTATTTTAATTACCGCCTGTAAAGAAGAACTGAATGAGCTATAATATCATAAATTCGTTTTTCTAACTCATTCATCCTTCACCCAAAAATGGGAGACGCGGGCAAAAAGTACAAATTTTAATATTGTGACAGCATCAAACAAAACAATTTAAAAAGTAATGCCATTGATCGCCCACGCGGGCGTTTTTCGCGAAACGCGGCGAGTCGCGCGCTCGGCTGCGTAGGCGCAGGATCCAGACACCCTCGCTCAGTTGCCGCTTGCACCTCCTAGCGCCTAGCGCCTGTTCTCGCCGCGAGCTAGCCCGAGCGGGCCGTGTTTACCCGCTGGTCGTGTTGCCTGGCCGTGTTACCTGGCCGTGTTACCTGGCCTTATTGCCTCTGGCTGTGTTGCTTTTGCTCGTGAGAGAACGCGTGGGACACCGCTGGTTTATTTATATCGGTGAGTGATAGTATGGGTCCGCGCTTTTTTTCTTGTTGGAACAGGTGATAGGGGTATGTTTTGGAACTGTCATATTTTGTGGACGTCTGTTTTACAGAGCACTTTTTGTTTGGCAGAAGTCGGAGTGGTAATTGCATTTTTGGTACTTGTTATGGTGATGATAAAAACGTTATTGATATCGCATAGATGTGCTTTCATAGATAGTTACTCTGTATAAAAACCACCCCATTCATTATGTAAATTATATCTTATAGGTAGGTAATACATATAAATAAAAAGAGGTAAAAATTTATCGCCTTCTTATGAAATCCACAGGTAAGAGATAGTTATTACTGGTAAGTTATAACTATCACCTAAATGTGATAGTTATTACTTACTAGTACTATGTACTGCGTATATATGTGCATTTTAAAAACCAATTGCTTGTTTTTTTTCATTTATGTACAATTTTACATACACTACTAACGTAAATTTGTATTTCTTTAGTCTTTTAATTACTATTTTGGTAGAGCGCACAAAAATAATTATTACTACAGGTTAGCTCAGTTCGTTGTCCTACATTTAATTTAGCAAGTTAAATGTAATTATCAGTAATTTCCCAATGGTTGTTTGACAACAGTTTGTGCACAGTTTTGTTGTCGACTCGTTCTCCTTCCGAAAAAAACAAACGAAAAGTCATTAGAATTGCTAATAAGTCATTTACGTGCAGAATAATTCTTATCAATACGAGTGGTATCATATGTAAATTGACTCGTTTTTCGATATTTAAAAATACTACACTTGCTTTTAAAATATTGTATTAGTTTAAAGAAATTATTGAAATAATTCCTGACATTCAATCATGAGAATCATGACATAACCATCACTAGCTGATCCGGCAAACGTAGTTTTGCTAAAAAATCTGCAGAGAGCCAGCCTTATCACCTAGGGGGTAAAATGGCCGACTTATCTTCAGACCATATACACACAAACAATTTCATGAAAATCAGATCATATTAATTCGTCGATCGATTGTTTGATAACAAAAACTTTGATACGAGATTTTCATAAATTAAATAGATTTGAATTGATGTAGGTACATTATGACCACCTCTTAGCTCTATTTTAGGTAGGTCTAAGGTGACTCAATCAATTAGCCACCTTTTAATAAAATAAAACCGAATCTAAATCGGTTCATCAGTTTAGGTGCTTTGCCACAAGCAGACTCAAACATACAAATAAAGGTCAGCCCTATTTAATTAACTCTTTAATAAAAAAACCGGCCAAGTGCGAGTCGGACTCGCGCACCGAGGGTTCCGTACAAACCTGCAAGGTTTACAAAGTTCGTTCATTACGACAAAAAAAGTAATAAGTTTATATTTATTAAAAAATATATATTTTGTAATGTAACTAAAAATTTAAGGTTTTCGGAATTTTTCCTTTATGTGTGCTATAAAACGTTGCTTCATGCCAAATTTCAAGATTCTAGGTCGACTGGAAGTACCCTCTAGGTTTTGATTCCCTTGCGAGTACTTGCGAGTTTCAAAATTTGCGGCATAAACGGCTGTATCTTTTGATTGCGTTGGCTTAGAAGTTTGATTTTTTCACAGCTTCAAGGGACAGTAGACCTGAGTAATTGATATAAATTTCAGCTTCATACCTCCACGCGTTCCTGAGAAAAAGGGTCTTGACAGACGGACAGACGGACAACAAAGTGATCCTATAAGGGTTCCGTTTTTTCCTTTTGAGGTACGGAACCGATACCCTATATAGTAACCCTAAAAACGATATATGAATAATTTTACTACCAAGATGAGCTTATCTCCAATCTTTTAGGATAGTTCTCGACTGCAGAGGACAAATTATTCATTGACTTCTTAAAGAGGTATTAGAATGAGACATTTAAGACTGTAGGTTCTTAAACGACGGACATAATATTAATATATAGTGTATTCTAGACTATCATCGACTCAACATTATGACCAATTTCACTATGGGAACAATTCTGAAATCGAGAAAAATCCTGCTATTTTTAATAAAAAAATCATCACTTGCGCAAAATGTGTCGAACATCGATTTCTAAAGTGATTTTGTGGTTTGCCCAATAGTAAAATCTCCGATTCGCTACTTAGAAACAACCTCTACGCAACTCCTATTTTATAAGTAACTATTTGTTTTATTTTCGATGTCGTGACACCAAATTACACGAAATAAAACGGATAATCATAAAATATATTGTACATTTCGTGGTATGTTTATTTGTGTACAGTGATACCTAAGTATAATTATGTTCCACAAATATATCTGATGATGTGCCAAAAATGGAAAGAAACAAGTAAGAGTAAAATAAAATGCAGCTCTTAATTTTTTTATGCGTCAAGTATTGTCTTTATTTCGATGACGTCACCAATAAACCTGCTAATAAATAGGTCCCAGCAAATCTAGAGCCTTGACACAGTAGCCGTGTATTGGAAGTGAGTAATAGTTATTTATAGGCCAGGTCGGTAAAGCACGCATTATGCGACAGGCGGTGAGAGTGCGATCATTGTGGTGCAGACAGCTCAAATGTCCTTTACAGGACGATGCAGCTATAAAGAGAGGTGATGTCAGTCGTATTATGTTGCATATATGTATTTGGTTAAATAGGCAATGAATAATTTTGTACATGTAATTGGCACCATTGTTTTTATGTATCTTGAAGTATATAACGTAAAATTTGCCGATTCTACAATTTTTACACGCATTTTTCTAAAATTGTTACACTTTAGGAGGCCTTAAACTTTATCTATAGTAACTTGGCTACTTACTTAGCTTATACGAGATTGTTTGGCTCCTTCTGCTGACGTGAAGTCAAAGTCAAATTCTCTTTATTTCGTAGAAACATAACATGTTCTTGAAAACGTCCGATAACAATGCTTTTAATAATATTATGCTGATAGAATTATTTCTTAAAAATTAAAATTCATTTCAAAACAAACCTGAAAATTATCAAAATACAACAAATTAAAAATAGAACCAAAATAAATACCAAGTAAATACTATACAAGCAAAAAATAAATGTCAGTGTCATTTAAGGTGACAATTTGGATGTCAACTGGTACAGGTAAGAAACGTAGGTTTTCTTTAAAGTATTTTCAAAAACAATAATTACATAGATTGTATTAGTAGCTATCTATAAAACACATACCTACTGCGATAGTGGTTTACTTACACCACTGTCAATAATAGTAAGAGTAAAATTCTTAATTAGTTTGAATAGACATAATGACCTGGTAAAAAAAACAGTGTTATAATTAGTCCGTGAGTTATACATTATCAAAAATATTAGACACGTATTTGAACAAAACAACAAATGGCAAAGACAACCTTGTGAAAGTTTGAAAGTGGGGTTCGTGACGTCACGTCTCTCACGAAAATCTATTGTATGACACTCGTGACGTCACGCGGCACTTTAACGGACTAAATCTTCATTAATTTATGTTGAATTGACAAAAGAAAAAATACGTGTCTAATATTTTTTAATACTAAATCTGGCGGACTAATCATATTGTTTTAGCCATCACGCCCATTCGAAAAACAGATTACGCGAATTGCGAGCCTCTTCTTTTCTTGAGTTTGGCTAAATAGACTCCTTATAGCTCTACTCTTCACACGGTTGTTTAAATTAATCTATTTTAGATCCATGAATACGAAAAATATGTAGATATTAGGAATTAACAACACTGATATAAAAGGCTACAACAAATCGATCTTGTTTGTTTTGGAACCATAACACGATGTCTTTTAGTGTATTGTTGACAAAGGAAATTAGTGTGTGAGTAGATTAGCCAAATGGGTCATTACACTTTGTATAACAACTTCATCGATTCCTGGGAAAAATTAAACAGTCAGTTTTTTAATCGTTTTAGATTTGAAATAAGTCATCTTAAATGGACATTAAGCCCGAATACATAGAGGCACCATTGTAATTAGGTATATTAGCTAAATATCATAGTCCTGTTTCTTTTTCACATTAGGCATTTGATAGAGAGAACGCTTTTTACGTTGCTATTAAATTTACGCTGGCGTCTCTGTAATCGGGGTTATTATCACAAGGGCTCTTTAATAGTTCATTTAAAAGATACTTGTATAAAGTGAGCCCATAAAAATGTTATACAAACTTAAAAGAGAGCGCATCGATAATTTGAATTTATCATTTCTGTAAAAAAAAAAAACAATTGTAGTACTTATACTCTTGGAAATTACCTAAAACTGTTCATACAGGTAATACATACCTAAATGTATAGCAAAAACGCTACTTACCCTACCTGTAGCTTTTCAAATATAACTTTAAATTAAATACTTTGAATACCTTTTTTTTTTTCAAAATAAAAAGCCCGACTTTTAAACTACATCCAAGCAAAAAATAAAGTTGATCTGTCGTTTCGTTGCTACGAGAATGAGTAAACAAATAAACACATTTTCAGGTTTATAATTTAGTAAAAAATTTTATATTTATAATTATAATCTACACTACATTTCAATACTAATTTTATCAGTATGACGATCTATCTATAAAGGTCCACTTATACCTGACTGGCCCCGTTACTTGCCTTGGAGATTTAATTTGGTACTTTATTTTAATTAGGCATATAATTATTGCTACCGTTTAATTACGTAAACTCAAAAAGAAGAAAGTAAATGAGATGCTTTATAGTTAACACATACATTTTAATGCTTTAAAATAAGTCTAGCAGACGCGTTAAGCTATCGCAACTTATTAGCAGACGTCATAAATAAGTCATCAAGGCTCATTACTTTAGTCTACATAGTATTCCTTGCAAAGTGTAAGGATTTAAGGAAGTGTATGTACTTATTCATCGTGAACAATTTTTATTAAAAGACTAACCCTGAAATCGCAAAAAAAAACAGCTGATCCATACATTTTGTCGATTCTAAGTTGCAATTTTGTACGGGTCAACTAATTTTTTCGAATTCTGAGTTGACCTTATAGTAAAAGTTGTTTCTCTGTCTGAATCATCCCCTTTCAACTTAGCACACGCTTTCTGAATAATCCCCTAATACGTAAGTAAGTTCATATAGGCCGGCTAGCGGCTAGCCCTGGTGTCAGAGTATTTACGCCGCCAGCCCGGGTAGCACGGCAAGGGGAGAAAACCGTTTTATCCACTCTTAATGTCAAATGTCATTGTCAATCCATACTTTATTTCCTCTTCGAGGGGATATAATGTTGGAAAGAATAGTCCCTTTGCCATACTTCCCGTGCTGAAGGCCTCTGATATGGCTAAATACCTAACCCCGTAGAGCCAAAGATAAAAGTAGTTTAGTCTATGGATACAGTATAATAATATCTTACCAAGCTTCTTTTAGTTACTGTATCAGACTTTTAACAGTCCACTGCAGGACGTAGGCCTACCCATGAAGGGTGATTGGGCCATATCCACCACGCTGGCCCAGTGCGGTTTGGTAGATTCACATCGGATTTCTTCTACCGACAAATGCAGGTTGGCTCACGATGTTTTCCTTCACCGAAAAGCCAGTGGTGTTAAATTCCGTGTATAAATTCTAAAGAACTCATTGGTCAGACAGACCGGGATAGAACCCACGACCCCAAGAATGACAGGCTAGCGTTACAACCACTAGACCACCACGGCTTTAGTTAAATATACCAAAACATTTGCGCATCTTCCAAAAACATATATACAACGTAATAGTGAAGTAACCCGAGATATAAACGTGAGGTAGAACAGGTTTGGGGCGACGACGGTCGCGGGACCAGCTTTGTTTGTTTTGTGCTGCGGACCAGAGCGAAAATCATGCGAATTAGATCACGGGATTCTTTATTTTTCGTTTTTCTTATTCAGAAAAAAAGATGAGCGTGTTAGATCAGGGTTAAAAGAGGCGGTTATTTTATCTATTTTCTACCAAAATATTTCTGTTAGGATGGAAATCTTACTTTAAACTAATGCAGCAACCCTAATTCTAATTTAATAACAAAGAAACTCTTCAATCTGATCCTTTAAATATTTGTGAGGGTAGTTACCTAACTTGAGGTTTCTAAATTAGTAAAAGAAACAAGTAAGTAAGTATACTTTGTATATTTTTTATACTTCATGGGTCCCTCGAGGGTACCACCATGTATTGCAATAATTATGCCACGTTCGCAAAGCCCTAGACGTTTTGAGAAGAAGTGGCAAGAAACTCAAGACGCCATCAGTATAATCTTTTGATGCAATGTACAATCCTTAATTTAGATATTACACAAAGTACTTAACTTTAGCAACATGGCGACGTCTACTCGGCTTGGCTTCGAATATAAAAAGGTACCGACACTCAGCATAACTAGCTAAGCAAGACTTCAACGTTATTATCAGAATACCGGGAGAACACCAAGAGAGATTCAAAGATACTAAGCGATATTATGAGACGAAGCCGCGCCAATAGACCGCCTTATCCTGACCTCACAAGCTCCCACCATGCCCCACCACCACCGCTCGACGTAAACATTGCCAACAACAAATAGGGAACGAGCAAGATGGCGGGCACGGCGGCAGCCTCCACTCCACACAACTGTTAAACATAAAATCATCCTAAACTGTATTTCACACTTATTAGAATTATTAGAACAATCACTGATACGTTTCAAGTCATCCACAACATTACAAAATCACAGTACCAAATAAATGGTATATGCAAACAACAATGGCCGACATTCGGAAGCCATGACACTTCTCAGTTCCATTTAGCCACCAATAAGTCCTATATCACTTAATACATCTTGCAATCGTTATTAAATTAAATATTATAAAACATTATTATTCTAACAAGCGCATTTTATTTTGAGATTTGATGGACTTGATCTACCTGCATTCGATAATATATCGACCTTGTTCACTATCACGCGTGGGTCACTGTCATGTTTACTGTCAATTTTTTGTGTTTTTATGCTGTATTGTGATTATTTCTTTTCATCACGCTTTTATTAGGTCGACGTGTAACCTATGTATGATGGAATCTAAGATAACTAATTTAACCATCTTCCAAGGGTCGTAGCGTAGTGAAAATTGGCAGCTATATGTAGTTCTGATGACAATACTATAATATGGTATGAACTGTCGAACTGGTATGATGATGGAGCGGGAATGTATGAACTGGAACTTTATGATGGAAAATCGTATCGTAGCTGTTTTGGATTTCTTAAGTTTCAATGTCTGATGATGAAGCCGGAAGATCGGCACTGGCATTCCATGTTGGAATATCGTATCAGTCTGTTTGCACTTGTGAGAAAGGCCACGTAAAGCGTGTTTTTCTAGTGTTTTTTAAAGGTTAAATGTTATTCTTTTTTTAATTCCTGATGAAAAACAGGTTTTTGTAGGAATTTTACAAGAGCAATAGATAGGTATGTGTTGTATTAATAAGTTGTACGGCAACAAAGACAAAAATTTTTAGTAAAACATATTTCTTCCATAATTACGGTGCAAAAAGAAAGAGATGCATCATACTTTCGATATAATTGTCAATACACACCAGCACGGTTAGTATGCTAAAGAGAAAAAACAATTTATCCACTTTTAATGTCAGTTGTCATTGTCACCCATACTTTATTTCCTCTTCGAGGGGATATAATGGTGGAAAGACAATTTGTCCCTTTGCCATGCTACCCGTGCAGTATGTATACGAGACAGCTGGCTAAGCCCTTGTACTTATGTGTGTGTTTTCAATACAGTCCATGTTTTGAGTTTTGTGCAAATTAAACTTTATTAGCTAAACTCCAAATAGAGTAATGGCCATAAACTCTCGATCGGTTTACAGTTTACACCTACAGAAACTGTGTCATACCCACATACGAAGAATATTTCAACTTGGGTTGCTAAGTCTGCGTAAGTTGGCTTAGTTAGGCGTAAATATTTTTTGAACCACAATTGTTTATGGAGTTAAAAACCAGTTATCGTAATAAATGAACTCTCTAAAATGTACAAGAATAAATAATATTATTTATAGATTTTTTCTATGATCATTAAGACCAACAAAGATTGTACTTAGTTATAAGACAGTTTATTGCATAATTTATAATGTTATTTATTTGTGGTGTCAATACATACAAAAAAGATGGCCTACTCTATTATACTATTGATTAATATTAGATCTTTACAAAAAAAATAGGAAATATACGAAATCAAAATAAGTCAGCTTACAATTTGGTTCAATACCTTGTATCTTGACCCAAGGAAAGTAATCGTAATGTAAGCATTTAACAAATAGCACAGACAGATATCTACTTAAAACCAATAGTAATCAATTTCCGAGAAACTTGCTGAGCAAGCGAAACGAGCAGAATGAGCGAGTCGAGCAGGACGAGCGAAACAAGTAGAACAAGCGCAGCTGTGTCCAACACGTCGGCTCGCCGTAATGCAACCTATCCTTACTTCCTTACTAATACTCGTATTGTAAATCCTAAAATGTATTTGTTGGTTTGTTACTCTTTTACGCAGCAACATGGCAACGGATGGACTTAATTTTTGCCATGTTGTAGTTCAAAGGTTGAAATTTCATCCCGAAAAAGTAAAAAGTTTCAATGGAATAGCACAATAATCAAAATATCATGCGGGCGGAGCAGCGGTAAAAAGCTAGTGATTTATATTATAGTAATGTGATATACTGTAGACATACTTCTCAAAACAAATGAACTATCGGCTGTTTGGGTTTTAGTGAGGATGTTTGACTTCGACTTGTGTGGGATGTATTTAATTTGCTATATCGAAATGTCAGCCGTATAGCTGGTAGACATAGGTATCTTCTATAAATTTACAAGTATGGGATTTACGGATTTATTCGATTCACGGTTATGTAGTCTGTATATAATAATTATTTTTCGCAAAAAATGGCAAAACCGCCTTCCATCGAATACAGAATTCGAATATTTCGCTCGAATTGTTTACATTATTGTTGATTTATCAAAAACGGCACAGCCGATTTCTGTAAAATTTAAATGGGATCACCTCGAATGTGTACCCTTTCGAACTAAAAAATATTTTTTTGGTTCGGTTCAAAATTGGCGAAATTATCGATGTTCATCTTGTACAAAATTCGGATATTTCGCTCGAATTCCTTTCAAAAACGGGTTAGTAGATATCTGTAAAATTTAAATGAAACTACCTCGGAAGTATATCCTTTCGAACTAAAAAATATTTTTTCGGTTCGGTTCACAATTGGCGAAATTATCGATGAACATACACAAAAAAAACATACACGAACATAGAACCTCCTCCTTTTTGGAAGTCGGTTTAAAAGTCCCATTTTTGTACCCAAATTTTAGAGTACTAAATATTTATTGAATGTGCAAAATATAGTAACAAAACAGACATTCAACACACATCCAACTGTAAAATAACATACTACGTGGACTCACGTACCGAAAAGTCACACAGTGCAAAATTATTTTAAAGGGTAAAAATACTTACAAAAAATAATAACAAACAACCAAATAAGACTTCTCCTCTTTCTGAGCAGTCAGATAAGATATTAAACTAAGTTTCAGGAGTAAAAAAGTTACGAAATTCAAAGCTCGCGTTGAAGTCTTTTGTTAGAGGAGTTTCTAAGACAAGTTCTCTCGCTCTAATTACACATAGACCTGTAGTTATCTAGGCTCTACAGACTGCTTGTAGATAATCTAGACATTAGAATATATCCTGTAAGTAAGTAGATGTAGAGTATGCGGTGCAGCCTTCCTTGGCCGTGCCGCCGGGGAAAGGTTGCGCTGGCTCCTTTTCTGTCACTGGTTGCTCTCTTCTGGCATATTGTTTTAGGTCAAAGGACAAAGCAAATATTGTATTGCCAACATATGCTAATTAGTTGCCTAGACCATTTTCGCAAATTACTTCAACTTTCAACTAAACATGCCGTTAAACAGAAACCTGATTAATCTATAGGTATAATAATTAATTTAAAAAGCTACTAAATAGCATTGTACTTAATTATTTTGTAACTGGCTCTAGCTCACGGCTCCCCTACGTGATATTTATATTTTTGTGCTATCCCAATAGAACCTTTTATTTTTCTGGGATGAAAAGTAAATTTGACACTATCCAGCTTTTGAACTATATTCATGCTAAAAATCTAGACTATCCGATACTCTGTTGCGGCGTGGAATAGTAACAAACGAACAAACATACTTTCGAATTTATAATAATAGTAAGAATAAATTATTATAAAAATATATTTTTTAAATACAAGAATTAGAAATCCTCGATATCATGTAGCAGCAGAGTGCTAGCCAAGACAAGTAAAACAAGCCCAAACACGACGGGTCTATTTTGTTCACTACAGGAGTTCCTATGGACACCTTCCGACTCCATCATCAGATCAGCTCCATGGTACCATATTATTGCATTGTCACGCGATATACGTATGCGTGCAAAATTTCAGCTCGATCGGAAACCGGGAAGTTGGTCAAATTTAATTTGCAAGATTCCACCCGACTTTAGATACATACATAGGTAATGATAGGTACATCCATTGCAAGTTAAATAAAAGCTTGTAATTTAGTCAAAACGAATATTTATGTCCTGTGTGCATGAATATTTGTGAATTCCTCACCGGTCATTCATACCCTATGACCTGTTCTTAAAGTATTCGCGTACAGAATTGATAATATAATAAAACAATACCGACATTCATCAATAACATGCCATTATCACATCTATGTCTATTATCGTTGACAAATGACAAACACATCTATAGAATGGCGATCAGCGAGCGTCGCAGCCGTCTGCTCCGCCAGGTGGCGCGTGGGTGATCTGCCACTTCGCTAATAACTAATAACCTATGCTTACTGACTAATTCTTTGTAGGGTCATCATACAAGAAAATCAGTGCATTTGTGCAATTGTAAAAAAGTTAGAAGCGCAAAAAATCGCCAACTTTACACGTCTTCAGTAAGAGTGCGAGCAAAGTTGGCATTTTATGCACTTTTTAGGGTTCCGTACCCAAAGGGTAAAAACGGGACCCTATTACTAAGACTAATATGTCCGTCTGTCCGTCTGTCTGTCTGTCACCGGGCTGTATCTCATGAACCGTGATAGTTAGGCAGCTAACTAAAATTTTCACAGATGGTGTATTTCTGTTGCCGCTATAACAACAAATACTAAAAATATAAAAAAATAAATATTTAAGGGCTCCCATACAACAAACGTGATTTTTAGGAGTTTTTTGCTCGCTATTAATAACGGCAAGAGGAATACTGTATGGAAACCTTCGTGCGCGAGTCCGACTCGCACTTGACCGATTATTTACTCACATGTATTCAGATTTTCTATTATTGTTATTGACTTAATTTTGGGCAAAAATAACTTACGTATTTAATTATGATCACATCATAATTATACATATCACATTTACAGATTTAAATGAATCACTGTATGGTTTAATTTGTTATGAAATGAAAGATACATAGGTAGGTATATTAAACCTATTTTTATGTAAAATGTTATGTTAGGCCCAATTATAATAACGTAAAAAGTGTTCTTTCTATCGAATGCCTAAAGTGAAAAAGAAACAGAAATATGCTAATTAGTTATTATAATTACGATAGCGCCGTCTAATTGGGCCTATTATGTCTTTAAATGAGTAGGTATTTTATTTGTACAAAATTTGGATCTCGGTAAAGGCTCAAAAAAATTTAATGAACTTGAATTAGTATTGGTGATATTTTAGAGGAAACGCGAATATCAGTTACTCGTATTTTAACCTTTGCTCCGCGTGAAGCTAAGTCGCTATCTAGGGATAGGTAGTATTAAGTTGATATCGTCGCGATGTGTGACTTTACGAGTACAATTATAACAATTGTTAGTGAAGAGTTGTGATTTAAAATGTCAGAATGTCAGCCCTAGAGTGAAGTAAGCCAGTCCATGTTTGTTTAGCGATAATCCGTGAGCTCACGCACGTGGGCTCCTCTGACCTCATCGGAAGCTGCGATTTCAGCTGTTTTATCGCCAGCTTCATTGTTGGCGCAGACGGTTTCCGATCGCAATTGAGGCAAACACCTGACTTGACCTCCGCCTAAAAGAGGAACAAACATTATGTCATAAAACAAAGCATCCAGTAAGTTAGATTTTACGTAGTGTTTTAAAAATATCGTCACTATTGTAGCTGTCTGCCTATCTTCATCATCCGCAGCTTTCTCTATCTATGGATATTGGCTTCTCTCTTTTGGTGCAATTTGTCTCAGTCCTGTGCTAATCGTATCCAGGTTCACGTCGCAATTTTAAATTTATCGTTAAGCTTATCTTAGTTCACAGTTAAATATAGGATTACTCCTTTGGTAGGCACCGTAAAAGTTAAAACTACCCCAGAATTAAAAATTGGTTGCCTGTAAAGTCGGTATACGGGCGAAAGTTTTACGTGACAACGACTTTGAGACGAATGAGACGAATGAGAGCGAGTGAGAGGCACTTACGTGCCACTTACGTGCCTCTCACTCGCTCTCATTGTGAGCGCATGAAGTGTGAGCGGAGCGTAACGCAGTTTCTTGAAGTGTCACCCGGCAAACCAATTTATAAGACGTTGTCACGTCAAAATCTGTCTATGATTATTTGAAATCTGACCTTTCGAGTAGGAATTCTAGGTATTCTATGATGTTAGAAAAATATTGCAATGCTCACATAATTTGAGAAAGTAGTATCTGGTTTAGACTTCGAGATTCGAGATATATCGTTGCAAATACGATCCCTTCCTTCGTGTACTAATATGCACTATATGCAGGTAACATCCTTCACTACATAGTATAAAACAAAGTCGCTTCCCGCTGTCTTTCTGTCCTTATGTTTGCTTATTTATTTCGCAACGGATTTTGATGCGGTTTTTTTTCAATAGATAGATTGATTCAAGAGAAAGGTTTATGTAAATAATACACATGTGCAAAGCCGGGTCGGATCGCTAGTTATTCATAAAAAAGCTTGCAGAAGTAAGCATGCAAGGATATCTATCAAACAAAATAACGGTGATAGAGTCAATATGTGCGTGCACAAAAAGCATTTACAAGACTTAAGTAATAGGTATATAATTGCTAGTGTTATTGTATTTAGCGTTTAACATAGTAATAAAACAATTACAAACTCGTAAGTTAGTGCTTGCAGTAACCTTTTAGACAAATAATTGACCTTAGCCAAAGACAAATGTCACGGCTCACCGGAATTCACCACATTCCTGACGTAGGATGAATAAACATTTATCAGGATTGCAGATGATAAAAAAGCCTAGATAAGCTAGTGGGAGAACTTTAGCCATAAAAGTTTGGGACTTGGGTTCAACACTGGTCTCACATCAATCATTTTTTATGGAATACTAACAGCGCCCCGCGGTTTTACCCGCGTTGTGCCCGTTCCCGTGGGAATTTCGGGAATTTTTATACATATGAACCTTCCTCTTGAATCACTCTATCCATTAAAAAAAACCGCATCAAAATCCGTTGCGTAGTTTTAAAGATTTAAGCATACAGACAAACAAACAAACAAACAAACGAAAATAGCGACTTTATTTTATACTATGTAAGGATAAGGATACATGCCAAAATCGAGCGAACGCTGTAGTAGAGGTCCAATTTCGTGGCTCTTTAACTGAATCTTCATAAACCTATAACTCGACTCGCTCTTGATCGATTTGGTTCATACTCTCAAATATTATTGGGGTATGCGTATTAAAACATCTTGCTGATTTTTTTAAGGCCATGCATTTTCCTTGTTTTGTGATCTTGTGTTGTCTAAAAACCTGCCACAAATATAATGATGTGAATTATTATAAAAATAATGTTGGAAGGGACAACATTTCTTCGCAACCCTGACTGTAGCCGCATACAAAATGTGATGTCATTCAATTTATACACGGAAACATTGCCATTAATATAATTATAGTTTAAATAACAAAACTGGGTTGTTATTGTTATAAAATATTGAATTAATATTTATGACTGAATGAAACTATTCATATATGAACATCGACAAGGAAATTGTGACAACTGAGTCATTTTAGCAAAATACCAATTTACAGCGCGCTGGCTTACTTATCGCCTACTTCGATATAATGTGTCTATTTACGTCTCAATACATATAAGATCCACAACCAACCCACCAAAGTGGTGCGAAGCTGGGCAGAACGAAGTAGCCCGAAAGTACTCGTAACAAAACGCAATAGTGACAGAACGCGGCAAGCGAGCGAGTGAAAATAGCATTTCTGAAATGCTTTTATGGACTACAACACTGCCGTCCGTCCTTATGAAGACTGCAGTGTAATCATTATTATTATATACTACGGGACTAATTGCGCACTAAAATTACGAGATAAATAAATACCTCATCATCCCGACGTTTCGACCGAGTTGCATCGATCGTGGTCACAGGTAGACTTTAGATTTTAGTGCGCGATTAGTCCCGTAGTATATAATAATAATAATGTGTTCAAATCGCGAAAGCTTAAAAACAACAGTCTAATTACTAGTATAACTAATTTTAAAACTAACCTATATAAAGGTTTTATCCAGATTGTGTTTCACCATAACAGTGGTTAACGTTTTACTATGAGTTACAGTATAATTTATACCCAGAGCAGTGGGTCTAAAACGGCCGCTTTTCAATCCCAATATAATCTTGTATTTTATTTTGTCAAATGGTAAAATCGCAATATAGGTACCTACGACAATTATTTTTTGGAACATTTATTTATCATTAAATTCATGTGCCACGAATTCAAATTAGAGATTGTCAATTCAATGAATTGCTTGAAACTGCCGTTTTAGACCCATGACTAGTTCCGCTCCGTTTTAGTAGAGTCTGGACCTCACATCTCTATACATAATAATAAACAGTCTGTCCGTATGACATCATGCATCCGCTGCACTGTTTACCTGGCAGCCACAAGGACTAGGTAATATTTAATTTTAAACTTTACTTGTTGCATAATTCTTTTTGCAATTATTGTTCGTTCTGGCAAGGTCGACCCGAAACCTGTGGTTTATTTTAATCGGTTTTATGGAAGTATGTTAAGTAATATCTTGTTTTTACACTTTTATGTTAATTTGTTTCGAATACTCTTAATCTGTCCAAATGTGAAATGATCATTAATTTTGATCATCTCCATTAGGCGAGAGATCTAGGTTTGACATATGACCTCTACCATGTTCAAAACCTTGTTTTTGATACGTATTAATAGCCCAGTCAGACTGGATTTATTATGATTTAACAGTGCTACTAAGAATTATGGTATTATTAATATTTATTCCGATTTACTTAAAACCCGACATGACAATGAATGAATGCAGACTGGAGAATGAAGGATGAAGCTTATGTACCTATGCCTTGAAATGGGCTGACTATAACTGCTATCATGCCAATATCTACATATATTGTTGGAAACCTTCCATAAACTTTAAAGTTTATATTAAAGTTTGTGGAAGGTTTCCAACAATATAGATATTAAAAGTTACTTTAAAGTTTATGGAAGGTTATCAACGGTTTATACGTTATTAATAATGTATTTTATAGACATAGGATTGGTTATCATTTGACCACATCCTGCTTTATGGTAAGCACACAGCTGTCTAGTGTAGTACGCCTATCCAGAAGATACGTAAGAATCGTAGAAAGTATATTAATGCAAATATGTTATTTCATAATTTGTGCGTTTTATACAGATAACTTTTATGGTCTCTATCACAGCTAGATAGGTATTCTATTTTCCGGACACATAGTTCATAGTTCATTTATTCGACAAATGGATGTCAGAGACACACTTTTGAATAGTCAACATAAATCTACACAAAGCAATTGTAAAAACAATTATTTACTTATAAATATCTACCAATGTCAAATATAGCCAAATCATTTAAACTTAATTCATATCAATTAATAAATTACATGCAGTTTTGTATTCTCTTTGAATCACATTACATTTAGGTACATTAGACATTAAAAACAAGTAAACACAACCAGGTGCCAGTTGTATTAATGATAAAAACCTACCAGATCCATCCAATTTGGTAGATATTACACATTAACATTACCCAAAAAGGCAACTGCTTTAAGTCGCTCTACATTACATTACATCCGGCACTAAAGTCAGCCATTTTCCTGTGGCTCAGAAAACACCATGAATGGGCCGCGCCCTGCATGCCGACAGCTGGTGAAACGTGCCCAGAATCCTGATGCATGGAGGACCAGGATGCCGAAGATAGTGAAAGCATCCGCATAATTACTGGGTTACTAGCAAGAGTGTTTGTAAATAAACCAGATTTATAGGGATGGCATGCTTTGGCAGTTATTGACATTTTGAACAATCAGGTTCTTTATTTATTATTAACAGTATTAAGTATGTACTAGATTGTTGGTACGTTTTATGCCTTCTTTGGCAATAGAAGATTGATTTTTGTTTTTCTGCTGTCAGAGTCAGAGTTGCTAAATTATATTGTACTGGAACAATAACAACTTTCAGTATTTTATTGAAATGTTTATGATGAGACAAGTAGCCATTTACTCCAAAATTTACAGGGGTACTTATTTATACACACTTATAACCTACAAATAAGTTGTCAAGTGCGTGTCTCGACACGGTACGCGTATGATAAGGCTTCCGTAGATGGGGACGATGATTATGATGATGATAAAAATATTTTTAAAAATATTAAATTTTTACGATATCATTATATAGTTGACTACTAAAAAACGTAATTGAGTATAAAATATATTTGTGAGGTCAATGACCTCTGAGCTATGAGCATGTTTAAAAATTAAAATCATATAGTATCTGCGATAGCATCGTCATAAAAGATCAAAAAATAATTAAAATTAAATAAAATTAAAACATCATTTAGTCAAATTACCAAATTTAAATAATCCTAAGCTAAAAAAGATTGTATCTGAGTAGTGGCTCCATCAGCATCCACTGACTGGCAGTAGAGTGAAAGTCCGTACATAAGTTCCAAAAGTTTGAATCAGCCCATAAGTATTGAGAATGTACATACCTTCACACCATACCCTTACTTCACACCATGCCCTTACTTCACACCATGCCCTTACTTTACACCATGCCCTTACTTCACACCATGCCCTTACTTCACGCCTGGCTGGCCAACATTATACTCAATTGCTTCTCCTATTGTACACAATGGCTACGGCTTTTTTCCACTTCACATTCTCAGAAACTTGGGTGGTTCATAAAACTCAATATTCATTGCTTAGAAATAAAAACTTAATTAGAATCAAGATCTTTCATTACGCCTGGTCGACGCAACACGTGACCAAAATGCTGGCCTCTATTTTGCCCAAAGGATCAGTATTGCTATCCAACGGGGTAATGGGGCCAGCATTTTGGGAACTGTGCCCGCTGGTAGTGGGCTTTTAGATTAGGGTTTTCATCGTCATCTATACATTTTTATTTTTTAATTTGTTTAGGTTTGTACATATAGCATAGTAGTTGTAAAGTTTATGAAATGTTTTATAAGTTTTGCCTGAAATAAATAAGTACATAGAAAGTTAAAAAAAAAAAAAAAAAAAAAAAAAAAAAAAAAAAAAAAAAAAAAAAAAAAAATTAGAATCAATTGTAAATGTCATTAAAATAATTTATTTTCGCAAAAAATATTAGTAATTATGCCTTATCATAGCTAGGAAATGGCAGAGGGCAGGGCACATTGTTTGAATACCGGATGACCGATAGGGTCTTGAAGTTCTAGAATGGAGATCACGTTCCGGTAGGCGCAGTGTGTGGTAGTGGGCAGGGCACATAGCACGGAGCACTGATGACCGATGGGGTCGAAAAGTTCTCGAGTGGAGACTACGTACCGGCAAGCGTAGCGTCCACCCACAAGGTGGACGGATGACCTCATTAGGACCACAGGATCGCGCTGGATGCAAGCCGCTACCAACCGATCTTAATGGAGATCCATAGGGGAGGCCCATGTCCAGCAGTTGACGTCCTATGCCTGATAGATGGATGGATAGAAGCGCAGTGTAGGACGTCCAACACTGTGGACCGATGATTAATGAAGACCGCAGGATCACGCTAGATGCAAACCGTATGCAACCGGTCTTACTGGTAATTTATAGGGGAGGCTTATGTTCAGCAGTGGACGTCCTTCGGCTGATAGATAGATGAAATTTTATGCAGAACATAACATAATTTGAGCGAATAGCAAATTAAGTATTTTAATATATTTTAATGCGACAAGAGTGTTACCAATTCGCCATACAGATACACATGTGGCCATATCTGTTGATGTATGCAAATGAATAATTTAAATTCGAATAGCGTGTACAAATATAAAATGCCTTTTGAAGAGGCATTATGTCACTGTTGCTTTGTGTCGAGTGATGATACGAAAAAAAAAATTATAACATTTTAAAATTACAACAATGTAAACACAATAATATGAAAGTTCTATAAACCCAAGTAGTTAGCCATTGTTTTACCTAGTTTCTTAGCCGCACGAAGGTTTCTGACATGGCTAAACGGTTAATAAAACAAATAGGACCCACATTTTAACGTGTCATCCAGACACGGTAGCGCTCAGTCATAAATACTACCCGCAATGCCATCAGCAACGTTTGGTATCGTCGGTCTTAGAAATTAAAAACATAACTTCGGTGATCGCTATTCTTATGTGTTTCTACATATTATAATAAAACTACGCTATGAGAACGATACAACAATAAAATTGTACGATGTTTTATCTTCGTTTGTGGAGGAATACCTATATTATCAGATTAAACCGTATTAAACCGTAAACCGTGTCCGTACGTCTGTCTAGTACCACCAGGCTGTATCCCATTGAAATTTTCACAGATGACGTATTTTTCTAGTGTCAATAGAAGTCGACACAATTAAAAACAGAAAAAAAATATTAGGGGGCTCCCATACAACAAACTTTTTTTTTTCTTTTTTTTTTAGCCTGAACCTGAACTTTTAGCCGTTTTTCGCTCGTTATTAATTATAGTAACGGTGACAGGTAGATTCATGTAAGGTCTTCTCAGAAGAAAATGATGCAAAGGCAATATTTATGCAACGTTTACTTTTCTCTGATTTATATAATCTTTGGTCAACGACGCACACACACAAGTTCAAGGTTCTTGTTGCCATATAGAGTATATGCCTATAAATAGAGGTGTACTGTTGTTGACTTCCAAATCTCGACATGGTTAAACTTCCTTTTATATTTCAGAGATTCTTAATTATTTATATGTGCACATTGTTCATAATACGACTAATATGTTTGTCTTTGAAAGAGGGTGTAGGTACTTGCTTGTTTCGATTCCCGGCCCAGATATTTCAATAGTAAACTTGAATACCTATTCTGGGTATAGATTTTAGCTATCCATATCATTGTCTGCATTCGGTGGATGTGCTAAATCAACTTATTCAAGTTTTTTTCTAGCTGTGAGAAAAAACTTGTGAATTTGAGCTATTATTTTGACTACTCTCTGTTTTTAATTTAGTTTTTCTGCAATTTTTCCGACTTATATTCTTTAGATGGGACATACAAAGAGTGGTGCTATCAGGGTTATGATTTATATTATTCATTTTATATTTCGATTTATATTAATCTGCGCGCTGCGCTTTGTAGCAACGTAGGTAATATGTACATAGATGAGTGTGTAATCTCAGTAAGTGAATTTTTGTAAGTAAATTCTTTTGAGATTAATAAATATTATTAAACCACATGATTATGGAAATAGACCCCAGATGATTTTTAATTGGCATCTGAAACCAGAGCGCTCCAAATCGGTCCTATATCAACTTTATTTTAAGTCCAATAATTATTTTTTGCAAAATAGCATGACCGACTTCACCCCTGTACAGAGTTCGCGAATATTTCGCACGGATCGATGTAGCATTTTTCACATTATTGTTGATATATCAAAAATGGCTCAGCCGATTTCGATAAAATTTAAATGGGATCGATTTCGAAGTATTCTCTTTCCAATAAAAAAAGAATTATTGATATCGGACTAGGCACTATGAAAAAAGTAATGCGTGTTGTACATAAAAAAATGTACGCGTCGAATTTCATTCATTTCATTCATTTATTTAGCTTTTGGTATAATACGTACATTTAGCGGCGTCATTTCCGTACATAACAATTTCAACTGACTATAATAATAAATTAAATAATGTTACAATGTTATTTAAGAAAATTGAGTACCTCCTCCGGTTCGTCGGTCAAAAAGAAGTCCGATTTGAGAAATTCAAATGGACATGTTTCGAGCCACTTTCGAGTATCATCCAGTACTTAGGTAATGTAATGTGTGTATGTTTGTGTGTGTGAATGTGAATGTTGGAGGATGCAGGAGTGCGGGTCCTGTGACCTCGCCGGGACCGGAGCCGGTTCCTCGCTGGCCGTCGTGATGCAATACTTATTTAAGGATATATTACGACTTATTTCTTTAGCTGTTTTCAGTTCAAATGCAGATGTTATCTCCGCGATTTGTAATGCATGAATAATGTTTTAGGTTTGGTTGGGGATTGGGTGGCCTTTGGGAAACTTCGACATTCGGCGTCGGACATCGAGCCGTTTTTATTAGGGTTCCGTACCCAAAGGGTAAAAACGGGACCCTATTACTAAGACCCCGCAGTCCGTCTGTCGGTCCGTCTGTCTGTCAGTAGGCTGTCTATCTCATGAACCGTGATAGCTAGAACGTTGAAATTTTCACAAATAACGTATTTCTGTTGTCGTTGTAACAACAAATACTAAAAACAAAAAAAAAATAAGGGGGGCTCCCATACAACAAACCTGATTTTTTTGCCGTTTTTCGCTCCATATTATTAACGGTAACAGGTAGATGCTTGAAATATTCACAGAATATTAAGTTAAATATGAACTCTAAAAATTAATAGCTAAATTAAAATAAAATAAATATTTAAGGGGGGCTCCCATACAAGTAACGTGATTTCTTGCTCGATATTAATAACGACAACAGGAAGATGTTTCAAATATTTACAGAAAATTTAGTTGTATATTCCTTTCAAAAATAAATAATTAAGTCAAAATAAAATATATAACGGGGGCTTCCATACGGTACGGAACCCTTCGTGCGCGAGCGCGACTCGCTCTTGGCTGTTTTTTTATAGTGCTTAGCTTATAGTTTTTTAGTCATCTGAATACCACATACCAACATCACAGTTCTAGACAAGTAAGTTTTAAAACGAAATCTGTTTGTGATGAAGAATTAATCAAATTCAAGGAGTTGTGAAAAGTACGATAAGTACGTTTACCTAGGTTATTTGTATGTTGTTTGAGGAACAATTATATCACAGATCATTGAAAATTTGATAAGGTTTTTAAAGAAAAAATGTGCGTTATGTTCCACACATTGCATAACAATTCTATGTTAAAAATACGGCCTTAAACTAAGATAAACCGCTAAAATCGATTTCGCTATCAAATTACTGTTTAAATCAATTCGAGTTGTAGCTCTCAAAACATCCGAATGTTTTTGTAAATACAGTCCGCCTTACCACAAAAGACTTAAACACGCCTTGAACACTGTCTTACCGTACTGTTAAACATCGTATAAAGCATGCGTAAAACTTTTGTGGTAAGACGGAGTATGTTTAAGCCGCCATCCAATCTCAAAATACCTGTATAGAGCTCTAGTTAAACAGATTTTTCTCCATAAAACCTTGAAGTTGTCTAATAAAAAAAAATTAAAAAACATTCTCAAAACTATACGGTAAGGGATTCTCAATAACTCGAAACACAATTTAAAAAACTTCGCTCGTTAGAAATTAAATGCGAAGATACCGTATTTTAGAACAAATTCATGATTTCTAAGCAAGTTTATTGCATTTTTTCTACACAATTATAATTTTTGTTTGAATCTGTTATCTATGCACATTAATTGAATTATAGCTTATATCCATAAAATTTAGGAAAAAGTGGTATGTATTACCAATTTTTTATTGATTATTGAATGCAAAAATCGGGCGAAACCGGGGGCGCAGTGGTCTTCATCCGCTCTTATAAAAAAATACTCTAATACTATGGCGCCTTAACACGATTACTATCCACTTACTACCTACTCGAGTCTCATGCGTCATCCATACTTTCTGTTTCGAAAGAAGGAGTCCACACTCTTATCTAAAGCTATTAGTGAAGATATATGACAGACAGACGGGCGGTCACTCATTAGGTGATGTCACCACACCTATGAGGCCATTTCAATTGCTAGTTTCAACTATTTCCTATTAGATCGTTGGTCACTTGATTTCCCCCTAGTGGTGGTCATCGCTAAAATTGACGATTTGCACTTTGCACCTTGTTGTTTCGATTTACTTGTCTAGTTTGCTCGAAGATAATATTCATATGTCCTTGTTTGATGCAATGACCATAAGGTTTCGACAACGAGTTCAATTTTTTAAACATTAGATTTTTTTTATTAATCTCATGCTATACCTGCTGAGTGCTGTCGCAATCGCTCTAACATAGGTTTATACGTCCTAGTGAACTATCTGTTCAAAAATAGAGAAATCTGGATAATTTTGAAGTAGCGAAAGAAAATGCTATTATATAACATGAAATCATCACTACATAGTATAAAACAAAGTCGCTTCCCGTTGTCTGTCCCCATGTATGCTTATATATATCTTTAAAACTACGCAACGGATTTTGATACGGTTTCTTTTAATAGATAGAGTGATTCAAGAGGAAGGTTTATATGGATAGTACACCTGTGCGAAGCCGGTGCGGGTCGCTAGTTAGTAATAAAATTGCCAAGTTTCATTTGTTATGAAAATTAAGTTGCTTATCTAATGCTATATCACACTGAATAATAAGTACATTAAATCAACTTATCGTAACACCGCGCTTGACCTCCCTTTTGTTATATTTATTAGGAAATAGTAAAATCTAGATAAATCTTCTAATCTTTTTTGTAAATAAATAATTAAATGCAAGATTCCTGTCATTGCCACTATTCTCACAAAAAGCTAAGATACTTAAAATTGACCAAAATATTACTCAATCTCAAACCGACATGTACCTATCCATCCTGTGCCTGTGAAAAAATTACATTTAAGATTATGATGTATAATCAAACTTATATTTTTTACTAATGCGCACCCCGTCCATTATTTATCCTTTCTTTCCTCTCCAATATAAGGTTGCCTGGCAGAGATCGCTATCAGCTATAATGCCGCCCATTGTTACACTGTTTATGTATCTTTGTTTCTTCTTTTTGTTTATTTTTTGGTGTGCAATAAAGAGTTTATCTATCTATCATGTTGTCGTCATTAAGAAAACATTACTTATTTAGAATAGGTAGGTACATCTTATAGAGGTAGTATAATATAAAGGTACAAAGTACCAACACACCGATGCTTTAGGCGTTAAGGCGCTCCAATTCCCATGTGTTTGTTTACTATTTACTAGCACCATATGTCACGCATTGCTAGAATTTCATTCGTGGCTTATTCGAGTTTTATACAAGTACGAGTTGAGAAAAAATAGCTCCTTATATGTGTAACTGGGTGCGAAGTGGCACAAGGGCGTTGGGACGGCTGGATATGGCGACGGTCTCACTACTGGTTCCATGATCGAGAGATGATATTGTAACTGCAAGGTTAATGTGAGATAATCGCCATATGGTCACGGTAATAAGAAATACTTGCGTGTAAATTAAGAGAGGCAAGGCTTTGATAGGCGCGGCATTGTGCCATATAAGCCACGTAGGATAGAGCCACCCGGTGAGACGTACGACGAAACCATCTAAAATTGAAAGTGTTTGGCAGGGGCCTTCGAGCCAATATCTATATTTTTGCGTAACTAGACTTTACTTTTTACCCACCAACCCGCAATGCCAGCGTGATAGATATGGCCCAACCGCCCTTCGTGGGTAACTTTCGTCTTGCAGTCGACAATTAAAAAGGCGGGTACAGAGAGACTCTACTTTTTACACTTCTTAGCTCTAAACACATTTAAAGCTTAATTCACATTCACCTAGTAATTATAAAGGACAAAGTCATATCGTTTTTCGTCATCATATTTTATATTCTTGATGAGTAAATTTTTCTTTCCCCATGTCATTGATGAAATGTAGCTTCAAATATAGTTAAAGATTTTGAATTTAATCGAATGATGAAAGTAAATTAGCTCAATAGGACATTAAAATTCGTAATATATATTCTACATTAGCTTTTTGCTAACACTGCCCGCGTTATTTTATTTTTATGCTGTCCCACAGGAATCTTTTATATTTTTTAACCAACTTCCAAAAAGGAGGTTTCATGTTCGTCTGTATGTATTTTTTTGTGTTTGTTATTGATAATTTCGCCAATTGTGAACCGAATCGAAAAATTCTTTTTTAGTTCAAATTCTTTTTAATACTCACGAGGTGGTCCCATTTAAATATTACTGAAATCGGCTGAACGGTTTTTGAAAAAATCAACAATAATGTAAGCAATTAGAGCGAAAAATCTGAATTGTAAACACGATGAACATCGATAATTTCGCCAATTGTGAAACGAATCGAAAAATATTTTTTTAGTTCTAAAGGGTATACTCCCAAGATGGTCCCATTTAAATTGTACAGATATCAGCTGTGCTGTTTCTGAAAAATCAACAATAATGTACACAATTCGAGCGAAATATTCAAATTTTGTACACGATGGAAGGCGGTTTTGCCATTTTTTGCGAAAAATAATTATTCGGTTTAAAAAGTAGACTATGTCATTTTCCATATCCATGCCGAAAATCAACACCGTTGCTGCGTGAAAGCGTAACAAACCAACTTACATTCACGTTTCTAACACTAATAGGGATACATAAAACTATTTATGTAATGCTGACAACAAACAGCATCTGATAGTTTTTCTGTAGTACAACAGAAACTACAATAACTGCTCCATCAATGTCTCAGCTTAATACCTAGCTGACTACAGAAGCTTACAATAAACTACCATATTTATTAATCCGTGATTTACCGCCTACATTCAATATCACACTTTATAGCCAGTATTTAGAATACTTAGTTGCAAATTATTATAGGTGCTTCTATTCAAGTGTCGGTCCAGCGAGAATTGGCCGATTGTTCTGCATACGCGTGGGCAGTGAGGTCGGGCAGAATTGGCCAGTGTCATCGTAAATCTGACGACGCTGTCCAACGCTGATGGTCACTAATTGGTTGATAGTAGGTTAGTAATATTCTACCAAAACTATGAGTATCTAAGGTTGCCAGGAACGCTGGGCTATGTAAACTGAATTGAACTTTATTGCGTCGACAAAGAGTCGCTATTTATAAAATTGTTGTTGTGTGATCGTTATCTACTACTATTAATTATACTGTTACTAGCGACCCGCCCCGGCTTCGCACAGTTTTTTATACATTTAAACCTTCCTCTTGAATCACTCATATCTATTAAAAAAACAGCATCAAACTCCGTTGTATAGTTTTAAAGATATAAGCAGACTTGGGGACAGCGGAAGCGACTTTGTTTTATACTATGCAGTGATAGTGATTCTACATGACTTTTGTCGAAATCAAAACGACGCCTGATTTTTACCGACTTCCAAAAAGGAGGAGGTACTATGTTCGTCTGTACGTTTTTTTGGTGTATGTTTATCGATATTTTAGCCAATTGTGAACCGAATTTAAAAAAAATATATTTCGAAGGAATACTTCCGAGGTGGTCCCATTTAAATTTTATCCGAATTGGCAAAGCCGTTTTTGATACATCAACAAAAACATGGATGTCACATCGATTCGTGCAAATTATTCGAATTTTGTACACGGTGGAAGTAGGTATTGCGATTAATAAGTATGTGAATGGTGGACGAGGTTAGGGAAATGTTTATTTTGTCAGGGCTGTTTAGGTTTATTGTTTAACTTGTAGAGAAACTAACCTTTTTGTTAGCTTCTCTACATTCAGACTCTTTCAACGATAACACTGCCAACTTACAATTCTAGTTATGAAATTCAAATTTTTGAAATGTTTATCTTTGACAGGATCAGCGATCCTTGTTTTGTAAAATTGGGCAGTCTTGAGTTGGAAGTGATCTGGAAGACACCTTTTTTCCTCTATAATGTAATGAGTGTGAATTTGAGTTTGCGTGGACGAGCCCTGCAAACCGCATGAGCGTCGCGTGACAGTCAGGGTGAGAGGCTCCGGTCCCTTTGACTTTGATTACAGGTGGATCTCTTGTTTTGGGGCCACTGACCCCTTACCCCTGGAGCACTGGGCTGGCGCTGACTTAGAACCCTGTCGGCCAGTTTGGGCCGGCGCCTGTCGGCCGGTTTGGGCCGGCGCCTCCACCTCAGTCGACAGATGTCTTCACGCTAGCGCTCACCTAGCGCTACCTGGCTGGCGCCACACTATCGGCGGGTCCAGCTCAGGCTCTAGAAAATCCTCGGCCAGCCTCCAGCGTGGTTTTACGAGTGCTACCCTCTCCCTTTTGGCTAACTTTCCAAGGACACCTTCGAAATTCTCTCTCCCTCTCTCCGTTTCTTGAAGATTTAATTGACTATAAGTGCAGTGCGTGTTGTGTAAATAAATGTGTAAATACTAAGGTTAGTCTTCTGTTTTAATCTCCTTCTCCGAACCGTTAGGAATCCTATCCATTAGGTAGGACTCTTAGGTTGGTTAGGTTTCCCTGAAGTCTCTTAACTTGTGGTGCTGCAACCGGCTCCCCCGCTTGCAACATTACGGGTTCCTCTTCAACTCTCTTTTAACTTGTGGTGCTGCAAACGGCTTCCCCGTTCGCAACACTACAGTTTGGCGCCCAACCTTTTTACTTATCCACCCCTGACTACTTATATTTTCTTATTTTACTGTTACTTGTTTTCTTTCTTTCCTAAATTCTAAATCGATACTTCCACAAGTATCCACCCATCGCTTACACCTTAGGTATTTTGGTTCTCTTTTGGTTATCATACTCCGATTCTCCATACATTACTCTATACTTGACTTTACAGTACACAAGCTACATAAATACCGCACCCCTACATACAGTCACTTACTACCTGGTTACCTCTGTAACCTACACCCATTCTTCGCTTGACGGTGTTAAAACCTAACGGTCACCTTCAAGTTGGGGTTTGGGAGACTATACGGCGAGCTGGAGGAGAGTATCCCCTCAGTGTACGTCACATACAGTTTGTAAGTTACCTAACTTACAGCTGAACACTCTTCGTAGTACATAGTAGTACATATCAACACTTGGCCTAATATATAAATTATATTCTATTACTACCTGGTATTATGTGCATATTATTCCGCGAGTCTCTCTTTGCTCTCATACGTCTTCAGTCATTACTATTCCCTTGACTCTACAGTACATTTAAACAACACAATACCGCACCCTCTCATACAAGCACTACTACCCGATTACCACTGTAATCGACATCCATTCTTCACTTGGAGGTGTTAAAACCTATCGGTCACCTACAAGTTGGGGTTTGGAAGACTATACGACGAGCTGGAGGAGAATATCCTCTCAGTGTACGTTACACGCAGGTTGTAAGTTGTCTTTGCTTACAGCTGAAGTATTCCTACATTCACAATACGTTTCAAGGTACTAGGTGATTTTTTACCTTATTTTTGTTGAAAGAGATTTGCTCATGTGAATTTTATGCTCATGTTCTCACTAACCCTAATTTATTAATATTTCAGATGTGTAAGTTCTATTGAATATTAGTTAATTGATCTAATACTATTTTTTAGCTAATATTTCTTTCTTATCTGTGGTAATACGTCGTATCTTATTATTTTTAATCTAATACCTATTAGATTTACAAAAAATGGCTAAAAACATCGTTTATTTTCATTTAAACAAACTTGAACTTGAATATGAGATCTCAATTCGTCATGAAACACCTTCAGGGAGTGTTTCCTCTCTCAAGGAGCAATTGGAGAGACTTTCTGTACTGAAACCAGCTGAAGTCATTTCCAAGTCGGTTTTCTCAGTGTCAGTTGACTTAGATCAAGTGTCAAAGACTTTGAAGTATATCAAAGATAAAGTTTCAATGTTAGAGTCTTCTCCGGATAGGTTGCTAACTAAGAAGGTTGAATCATTTTTGAATCATACTCATTTTCGTCTTGATCGTATTGACGTTTCAACGATTTCTGAAGAATCCTTAAAGCAAAACTACAAAGTTTTAAGGAGCGATTTTTTTTCAATTAGGAAAAGATTCGATGCAGTTCATAGCAACTTCGAGCATCTACCGAGTATTGATAATACTCAAGACTATGACGATTCTCCCTCTGGATCAGTTTCGGTTTCGCCCCGAACTGAACATAGAGATCATCAACCTGAGTTACTATTCTCAAAGGCTGATTCTGTTCCACATATACCTACAATACAGGAAATCACTTCGAATTCTACACAATCTATACTTCTACCACAAGAAGTGTTGCTTACCTTAGTCAATGCTTTAACAAAGAATACTCAAGTCTCTCATTCTAATGTCATGGTTGATTTTAAAAGTTTGACATATGATGGAAAATCATGCCCTCGCTCTTTCTTGCAAAAGATGGAAGAGTTCCGTCGATCTAAAAGCATTTCTGATGAAAGTATTGTCAAACATGCTTTTGAAATCTTTAAAGGTGATGCTTTACATTGGCTTAGGTTTCAAATCTCTCAAAATGACTCATTGTCTTGGGATGAAATCAAAAGTTTGTTGATTAGAGACTTTGGTGAATTTGACTTCGATTATAAACTCTTGGAAGCGATTCGTAAGCGAACTCAAGGAAAAGACGAGTCAATAGCCGTTTTTGTTTCGATAATATCGGGTATGTTTTCCCGCCTACAAACACAGTTACCAGATGCAGAAAAGTTACAGATGATTCTGCGTAACATTCGACCTTGTTATTCGATTTTTGTAGCTTTGAAGGAAGTAAAAACTCTTAACGAGCTGATTAATGTTTGTCAATTGTATGAGAATTGTATGGATAAGAATTCTAGTTTTCACGAACCTCTCCATAATGATGCTTCCTGGGCAAAGGATTTTAACTATCGTCCCTCAACTTCTGGATTTTCTAAAAATGTTTTGAAAGCAAGTGAAGTCGTTAAGGAATCTCACCCCTTAAACTCGCAACCGCAGACGATTCCTACGCCTAATTTCTATAATTTCTGCCCACGTTGTAGAGTCACAGGCCATTCCTTAAAAACTTGTACTAAACCAAGGACTTTGGTTTGTTTCAAATGTGGTCTACAAGGGGTAAAGGTAACAGACTGTCCTAAGTGCTCCGTTACTTTAAATCAAAAAAACTAAATAATGACTTGAATGATGATTCTAAATCTTACAGCGATTCTAATGATTGGCAGCAATGGTTGAATACGGTTCGAAATTTTATGTTTTGTTATAAGACAACTGCTGTGTCTTATGATAAAGAAAAAGATTTTAATAGACCTTTTATTAATGTATCTATTAATGAACAAACTTTTTCGGGTTTATTAGACAGTGGGAGTTGTGTTACTATTTTAGGTAACAATTCTCATAAGGATATCTTAAAGTTAGGTTTCAAGTTATACAAATCATCATTTCAAGTCATGGTAGCTAATAAACAAAAATCAACGTCATTGGGTTACTTTCATCTCCCGATCAAATTTAATAATCGGATAAAATTTATTAAAGCTTTCGTCTTCCCTGATATTTACCCTTCCTTAATTCTTGGTTGGGATTTTTGGGAAAAGTTTGACTTAACACCTAAAATACTTTCTCTTGAAGTTAACTCTGAAAATAAGGAGCTTGTGTCTTGTTCTATTGAAAATAAGGTTACTTCGTTTAACCATCTATCTAATAATCAAAGTGAAATAGCTAAGGCTATGATTGAACGTTTTAAATCGATTTCTTTTGAAGAAAAGGGTCATTTGGGTCGTACTAATCTGATATCACACCGGATTGATACGGGTGATGCTTTACCTATCAAACAAAGGTGTTATCGACTTTCTCCGAAAAAACAAAAAGCTCTTATTGTTGAAGTCGATAAAATGCTTGACTTAAAAGTTATTGAATCATGCGAAAGCCCTTGGCTATCTCCAGTTCTTATTACTCCAAAAAAGAATGGAGAATGGCGTTTTTGTGTTGATAGCAGACTCCAGCGTATCTTGTATTTGGCCGTGAAACAATTCCTTGCGGGTCATACTATACTTCCTGTTCTAATCTTGACAGCGTCATCTTCGCTCCTCGAGACATTTATGCCCATAATTTAGGGTTACTTTCCACAATCTTCGATAAAGTACAAGTTGCTATTCATACAGCTCACTCTAGAAACGCTACAAATTACAATCTTAGACGGGATTTCAAAGAATTTAATGTCGGGGATATAGTTTGGCGGAAAAATTATGTACAAAGTAATGCTGGTGCATATTTCAGCGCAAAACTTGCGCCGAAGTACATAAAATGTAAAATAGTTGAAAAATTGTCTTCTTTGGTCTTTGTCTTGGAGGACCCTAACGGTTCGAGAGGTAGATGGCATGTTAAAGATATTAAATGCTAACTGTACATATAATATATTATAATGATTTTTATTTTTTTTAACTAGTGCTGATCTATGTTTTTGTTTTCTTAAGAAGGTTGTAAATAGTTTTCGTTTTGTTTGGTATATAATGAGTACTTATAATGTTATGATTAAGTATTCGTGTAATTCTTTTTTAAGTACAAATGTACCTGTTAATGCTTCACAAAGAATCTAAACCCTTTGGCTTATTTTTTGTAATACCCTTGATTTTTTTTTTTTTTTTTTAATAATAAAAGGCTTGCACAATGGTTAAGATACCAATAAAGCCTATATTGTGCTTTTATCTTTCGATATTTCAAATTGCACACGTTGCAATTTAAATATTAACTTCATTTGAATAGAAAATTACTTTTTCTCTTCATTCAAGAGTTTTAAGGCTTACTTAGGCCATATGTGTAAATATTAACTTGTAAATATTATTATCTTAACTTTTATCGGGTTTTCGAAAAGGTGCGGGTTACGACACCTAACTCTAAAAAAATAAGCCTTCGTAATAATTGAATGATAATTCCTTGTGGAGTATGGTCATCATGGATTGTGAACCATAACCCCAACTTATGATTGAGTGTGCGTGAGAGGGAGTATGGAAGATGTGTGCGAATCTGTCTGGATGGTCAAGGTCTTATTCTCAACCTGCAAAATTTTCAATGAGTGAAAATTTTTCTGGGGTTTTGGGGGAAATGTAGAGAAACTAACCTTTTTGTTAGCTTCTCTACATTCAGACTCTTTCAACGATAACACTGCCAACTTACAATTCTAGTTATGAAATTCAAATTTTTGAAATGTTTATCTTTGACAGGATCAGCGATCCTTGTTTTGTAAAATTGGGCAGTCTTGAGTTGGAAGTGATCTGGAAGACACCTTTTTTCCTCTATAATGTAATGAGTGTGAATTTGAGTTTGCGTGGACGAGCCCTGCAAACCGCATGAGCGTCGCGTGACAGTCAGGGTGAGAGGCTCCGGTCCCTTTGACTTTGATTACAGGTGGATCTCTTGTTTTGGGGCCACTGACCCCTTACCCCTGGAGCACTGGGCTGGCGCTGACTTAGAACCCTGTCGGCCAGTTTGGGCCGGCGCCTGTCGGCCGGTTTGGGCCGGCGCCTCCACCTCAGTCGACAGATGTCTTCACGCTAGCGCTCACCTAGCGCTACCTGGCTGGCGCCACACTATCGGCGGGTCCAGCTCAGGCTCTAGAAAATCCTCGGCCAGCCTCCAGCGTGGTTTTACGAGTGCTACCCTCTCCCTTTTGGCTAACTTTCCAAGGACACCTTCGAAATTCTCTCTCCCTCTCTCCGTTTCTTGAAGATTTAATTGACTATAAGTGCAGTGCGTGTTGTGTAAATAAATGTGTAAATACTAAGGTTAGTCTTCTGTTTTAATCTCCTTCTCCGAACCGTTAGGAATCCTATCCATTAGGTAGGACTCTTAGGTTGGTTAGGTTTCCCTGAAGTCTCTTAACTTGTGGTGCTGCAACCGGCTCCCCCGCTTGCAACATTACGGGTTCCTCTTCAACTCTCTTTTAACTTGTGGTGCTGCAAACGGCTTCCCCGTTCGCAACACTACAAACTAGACGACCCGCCTCGGCTTCGCACAGGTGTATTATACATATAAACCTTCCTCTTGAATCCCTCTATTCGTTAAAAAAAACCGCATCAAAATCCGTTGCCTAGTTTTAAAGATTTAAGCATACAGACAAACAAACAGACAAAAATAGCGACTTTATTTTATACTATGTAAGGATATTGTTTAATTGATCAAAATGCATAGAAAAACATATTTTCATTCGCTCACGTAATAGTGCAATTGTCTAAATCACGTGTCCGGAATGACCGCTATTTTCGTCAACTGCATAATTATGAATTGAGTCAAAATTGTACGAAAGATAATGATAATGTATAAATTTATTGTCTTTTTGATTCATGGATCACTGTTATTTACTAAACTTTCCGTCTAATAATGTTTGTGAGTCGTTCGGCTGTATGACCTAAACGGTTTCATCGATTTTGGACTTTACAGTAATACCTATTTATATTTAGCTAATTACAGGGCACTTAGGGACAGCATAGATTAAGACAGATTTTTAACCGACTTCCAAAAATGATGAGGTTCTATGTTTGTGTGTAAATGTATTTTTTTGTATGTTCGAATCGATAATTTCGCCAATTATGAACCGAATCGAAAAATTCTTTATTATTTTAAAAGGGTATACTCTTTAGGTGATCCCATTTAAATTTTACAGAAATCGGCTGAACCGTTTTTGATAAATCAACAATAATGTAAATAATTCGAGGGAAAAATATTCGAAATTTGTACACGATGGAAGGCTTGTCGTGGTGATTTTGCCATTTTTTGCGAAAAATAATTATAGCTAAGTGTGAAATGTACCTATTTAAATTCTATTTTTCTTTGTTGCAGCATGTCAGAGAGTGAGGTGTCACACATTCGCGACGAGGACGTGTTGCGTCGCATGGTATGTTTTTTTTACAATTATAATTATTTACTTACGTCATTTACGTTGAAACTGTACCCACCGCCACGTGTGTTTGTACCAACAACATAATTATAATTAGGTTTACCCTAAGAAGGTAGCCGACTGTAGGTGCACGAAGTGCCTGACAAAAATTTGAGAGCAATATTTATTCTCTTGTCGTGTGTTTGCTATATGATATTGAACAGTCACAAAGTACCTAATCTCTTTTGTACATGGTGATGGATGTCATAGGTAGGTACTGATTTATTGAAGTGAAACTTCTAATGCGACTTCCGACAAGGTTGCGTTAAACGTTTAACGTGGAGAGTGTATGAAAGCACTGTTGCGTCGAAGTTTCACTTCTTCCGCGCAGAGGGACTCCACTTGCATTTTTTTTAGATATTTCTTGCAATTTAAATGACATTGTGAAAATACACAAAATTATTAGTTAAATGATAATAAAAAGGTTTTATCCATAATGTAAGTGAGGCCGAGACTTTGCAGTACAACGTACAAAGTTTGTATGTATATTCCATGCTTTTGCAATGTCCGATGAATTTGAAATGGCACTGGGCAGGGCACATAGCACGGATGACTGATGACCGATGGAGTAGAAAATTCCTTGAGTGGAGACCACGTACCGACAAGCGTAGCGTAGGACGGGACGTCCACGTACGAGGTGGACAGATGACCTCATCAAGCAAGACCGCTGAATGCAACCCGCTTCAACCGGTCTTATTGGACCTCCATGGGGGGAGGCCTACGTCCTATGGCTGATAGATGGATGGATGTACGAGTATATATCAAAATTTGAATGTACTGTACCAGCCATTTTAATAGTCCACTGCAGGACGTAGGCCTACCCACGAAGGGTGATTGAGCCATATCCACCACGCTGGCCCAGTGCGGGTTGGAGGATTCACATACGCCATCGAATTTCTTCTACGGACGTATGCAGGTTGCCTCACGATATTTTCTTTCACCGAAAAGCCATTGGTGTGAAATTCCGTACATAAATTCCAAGGAATTCATTGGTACGGGACCGGGATTTGAACCCACGACCTCACGATTGTAAGGCAAGTGTCATTAACACTGGTCCTTGAAGGCCCCCATTCGCCCCGCATTGTTTGGAGCAGGGCGAAAAGGGGCATTCTAAAAGAGTCATCGGCGATTCGCCCCTCGGGCCGAACAGCTTGCGGGGCGAAACGACGACAAAGCCGGAACACCATGGCTTCCAAAAAATTGAAAGATGATGTATTATAGCGAGCTCTGTATGTGTTCCAGTGGCAGCAGACAGAAGACTTCGGCCGCAAGAAAGAGATCCGCGCCCACATGTACAAGCTGCGCGAAGAGCGGCTGCGGGACCTCTACTCGCCCGAGCCGGCGCTGCCGGGGAAAGGTACGCAATACTACTCACTTTTAACAAACAAACGCTACATACGACTTATAGACACGATTACGACGACTGCAAACTTACAAATAACCGTATTTGATATTAATAGGCTTGTTAACTAAAAAAATATAATTAATCTGTCAAATATATTGTCAAAAAATCAAAAAATAGACACATAATTTTTCTTTTGTCAATTTAACAAAAATTGATGAAGATATAGCCCGTTAAAGTTCCGCGTGACGTCACTAACCGCTATCAATTGTACCGGCTAGTGCCGTCACGAGCCCCCACTCTCAAACTTTGACAAGGTTTATCTATGTCACTGATTGTTTTATTGACAAAAGAAAAAAATATGTATCCAATATTTTTTTAAATATAACTGACGGACTAATTATAATAATTATTTTTGTACCTAGTAAACGTCGCTTTTGACAAGGCCATGATTTAAAATCGACCACAAGTAATTTTTACTAAAAATATTTGTATGAAAATACTGCTATATAAGGGTGGCTGTATCTTTACTTATTGTGAGTAGAGGCTGAGTAATCTGTGATAATAAAATTTAGTACGATGATACCTAGTTATCAACTTTTACCGCAAAGTAACAGAGACTTGTAGCTCTGTTGATTTTTATTTTAAAATCACAAAGATCTTAAAAATAATTTTATTCACAAAACTTGAGTAACATAATTTGATCTTTATAAATGTTACTGTCTAAACTAAATTGAGTAAAATTATAAATATTTTTACCGACTTCCAAAAAGGAGGAGGTTCTATGTTCGTTTGTATGTTTTTTTTTTGTGTATGTTAATCGATAACTTCGCCAATTGTGAACCGAATCGAACAATTATTTTTAGTTCGAAAGAGTATACTCCCGAGGTGGTCCCATTTTACAGATAACGGCAGAGCCGTTTTAGAAAAATCAACAATAATGTAAACAATTTCAACGAAATATTCGAATTTCGTACACGATGAAAGGCAGTTTTGCTATATTTTGCCAAAAATAATTATTTTACTAAATTTCATTGTAATTCAATCAGCCATCATAAACAAAGACACAATAAATAAAAAGTAAAATCATATTATGCTACTTTATTTAATTTCAAGCGCTCGTAGCGTAGTTTGATTAAGTAATTGTCAGCGATCACCGAAATTAAGCAACGTTCCGCACGGTCAGTACTTGGATGGGTGACCGCGGGTGGCATTTTCCAACTGAGCGCTACCGTGGCTCGGATGACACGTTAAATTGTAGGCCCCGGTTGTTTCAACCGTTTAGCCATGTCAGAGGCGGCGTCAAAACTCTGACACCAGGGCTAGCCACCCGGCTCATACGAACTTACTTTTATTTAATTTCAAAAGAAAGATCAGCAAACAAAATGAAAATCAAATAACTTACTGTACAGGTTTGTAGTACACTGTACCTAAAGTACCCAGGTACTTACATAAATTTATTACCTCGCAAATTATATTATATGTATTTTATCACAGTTGGCCATGCTTTTAGTGTAGAGCTTAGATATCCATAAAAGTGCCTGAAACTCGTATATAGACGCATATGGCTTAAAACAACTATAGATACTCGTATCATCTTAAAAGCCATCATGTTTTTCTAGCGTTGAATTACCTACTTACTGATGCTGAACTTCAAGGTTTCACTTGATACAAAGAGTTAATTCAGCTTATGTTAAAGATTCTGATATTGTCTTTCCTGAAAATATCAAAAGGAATCAAAATACTTTTACTTACATCAATTGAAATCTTCAAGCAATAAATGTAGCAAGCTTTATAATTATGTATTGTGCTGTGCGCTGTGAATGTTAGCGAGAGATGTAGAGTAGTGTTGGCTCCTGCAGGTAGTGAGTTGTCAGCGGCGGCGCTCGGCCACGGCCGCTCCTTCGCCGACCAGAACTTCCAGTCCATGAAGAGCAAGGAGGTGCGCGACGCGAGCTCCCCTCCCAAGGAGTACTCGTACCGCAGACCAGGTTCAACCGACCACTCTCCTACCGTAACACACTAATGCTTCGTAACTCCTAACACGAGCCGTATTCTCTCCCGGTCAATCTCACACTAAAGCGACGGTTGTTCATTTCAGATCTGAAGAAGCTGTCCAACGCGGGCTGGAATGTGGATTCCGAAGACCGCACGACTGACGACGGGCGCACGCACATCAAGTCCGTGAACGCGAACATCGAAGGACGGTACGACGTGGAGGGCGGGCAGGGCCAGTTCGCCGCCGTCGACCGGCAGCGGCGTGCCGTCACCGAACACCACGACGCCAACTCCAGCCTGCACCGCGACGAGTCCTCTTCCAACACCGCCGCGCACGAGCACGTCGTGCGGCAGACGGACGACGGCGCGCGCATCTGCTCCACCACCAGCTCGTCCAACACCTCTACCAAGTTCCAGCAGGTGTCCTCGACGACGCACGAAGTGCCATTCGAAGATGACTATGACCTACGACGTACGCACGATACTAACCGCAACGAAAGAATCGTTAAGACAACAAATGACTACGAACAGAATTTGAAGACTGACGACTCCTCCACTTTGCGAAAAAATGAGTCTTCAACCGCAGAACTCGTATCGAAAAAGGTTGAGTATCCAGATGATAACACCAGGGTGATAGTGGAGACGCGGGTTCTACCGGACGGCACGCGAGTCACGAGCACGCGGCGCGAGTTCCGCGTCCCCGCGCAAACCTCGCGCTCTGAATATCGCTCCAGCCAGAGCAAGTCCTACTCCTCCCAGCACACGTCCGACCACCGAGACTCGACTTCTAACACTCGACACACGATCGACAGCCGTTCTAATGACATCGTTGATTCTCAAAGAAACGTCGACGATCACGATTTCAAAAGACAGTTACGTCAATACACTAGTAACGATAACGATGACTATTCGACTCAAAAACACCACGTTTCCAGAACTAATAAAAAAGTTACCGATCACACCCAAACTAACGATGAGTTTTCTCAAAAGCGACATGAAACCAGAGTGAGCAGTAAAGTGATCGCTGATAATCAGACGATCACAGAAAATAATGATCAAACCTACCAACATCATACAGTTAATCTTGATAAATCTACCACTAACAGAGACGATCACACTCAAACTCAACATCAGATCGTGAATCGTCGAAATGATAATCGAGTTGACACCTCTGACCGTCATAACACTACTACAACGCGAGATGATGTCGACCATACCAGTAGGATCATTAAAGAAACTCGTCATGTGAGTGACTCTGAAAAATTAATTCGTAATGTTTCTAAAGAAAGGCAGGATAGCGAAGAAATAATCCGTCACTATCCTAGGAACAGGATGGTCCCTGATGAAGAAGATCGCGATATTCCAAGGGATCGAACTATTCCTGTTGAAAAAGGACATAGAACGCCTAAAGATAGTACTGTAACTACAGAAAAACCCCGTGACATTCCCCGAGACAGAGCAGTACCTGTCAACGAAACTCGGGACGTAAATGAAACTGTTCCGATTAATAGACCCTATGATTCTCCGAGAGAGGGCTCCATCCCTGGAAATAGACCACGTGGTACTCCTGAAGACCGAACTACTACTAATGAAAAAGTTCATTATGTTAAGAAAGACACGACAGTTGAAGATGTGGTTGAGAGAAAAACTAGCACTGATCACTACCAAACAACATATCAGAACGATTTTCAATCACGAAAAGTAAGTACTGACTGGAGCCCCACGCACCAAGCGTGGGCTAGTAGTTTGCGTTCTGATACTCCTTCAACTACTCGACCATCTACTAGAGCTTCTTCGCCCGGCAGTAAAACATTCAAATCGAGCACTTCTTCGTTGCGAAGCAGCGTGAGTCCTGACAAATCTTACAGGAAACCATCAAGTCGAGGAGGTAGTCCTAGCAAAGTAGATCGCTATTCGCCGACGCGCACTGTAACATCGGATCGCTATTCTAGCACTCATTCTACTCACTCTGTCACCGAAGAAAGAATAAACAAAAACTACAGCCCTGAACGAAAACCTCCAACTGGCCACTCACCTACTAGGCCCGGGTATAGCCCTGAAAGAAAACCGCAAGATAGTTATCGACAAAGGCCGAGTGCCAGCCCGGAAAAAAAACCTAAAAGTTTCGCCGACAGGCCAAATGTTAGTCCCGACCGAAAATATCCTGATGGACATCCAAGAGCAACTTCTCCTTTAGGTAAAAAAGAAGCTCCAAAATCGCCAATAAGATCTAAAGAAAGTCCTGAGAAAAAACCGTTTCACCAACCTTCTGACGACAGTCCTTCCGATACTCGCCCTAGAACTTCTCCTTATCGTTTTACTTCAAGTCCGGATAGAAAACCTATTAGTCATCCAGATAGGTCTTCACCAAGAGCTAGTCCAAGCCCTGATAGACGACCAGCACATCAAAAATCTACAGATTATCCAGCAACTGGTCATCCGAGAAATACCTCGCCGTCCCGCCCTAATCATCCTAGGGATGATTCTCCAAGAAAATCAGGAGCGAGTCCTGATAGAAAACCAGGTTATCAACAACCAACAGCTCAAGAAAAATCAAAACCTGTCAAATCTAGCGACGACTCTATTAAAGATTCGCCTACGATGAGACCTAGTACGAGTCCTGATCGTAAACCTGGCTACATGAGGCCGACGGCTTCCAGTCAACCTGATGACAAAACAAAAACCCCATCTAAAACAGGAAACTATGATTATAATTCTCCCAACAAACCAGTCTATGCTCAGAATCCTGACAAAAGACCCGATAACTTCAGCAAAACTTCTATAATCAAGGAGGATCATTACCGTTTTGTTGACGAAGAAACTAAAGTATACACACGCACAGACAAAATAGATGTTGATAATAAAACATTGACTGATTACTCAGTTCCACGTGATACTAGCCCATCTCCGATCACTCATGCACCTGGCGAAGATTCACCTGATTACTGCAAGCCCCATGAGCCAGTATTGAAAACCAATAAAACAACAATAAAAGATACTGTAATTACTTCTGTAAATGATGAGCTCTATGGTAGAGTTGATAATGTTATTGAAAATATAACCATCACGTCTCGACATGACAAAAACATCGACGGAAACACAACAACACAACGTATTATCAAAAACAGAGATGATTCTAAAGAAAACGACGCCCCTAGTCGAGAAACGTCACCTTCAAAATATGGAACATATGAAAAGAAAAAGCCACGAGATTTACTTGATACCACAATTACTACCGGAGGCACAAAAGACGTCAAACAAGATACATTGACTCGTAGAGATACGACATCTCCGAAAAAAAATAACGATGTCCCTACTACTCCTGGTAAGAAAACTCCAAGAGATAGCGTCTCTCCTATCAAATCTCCTACTAAAGACACAAAATATAAACATACCACTGACTTCATTTCTACTGAGAGAACGACGGAAGAAGTAAATAAGAAAACAAAAGACCGTCCTCGACAATTAGTAACTCCATCATCTAGCCCAACCAGGAAACCGAAAACCACTGAAACTGAACCATCTACTGGCCAAAGTTCACCAACAACTTCCGTCAGTGGCTTCGTATACTTTGGCTCTCCACGTTCAGAAATACCTGTTACTGATCTCGATGATTTCGGCCCAGATACCGAAATCCTAGATGATACAACTAAAAGACCAGAAAGTCTAGATGTAAAAAGATCTCCATCGCCATCCAAGATACCTTGTCGCTCTCCTTCTCCTGAAAAACCTGTTCCGACCACAAAGGACAGTTTACCTAGAAAAAGTTCTTTGAAAAAAACATCCAGAGATTCCAGTCAAGCATCCCCAGTTGAAAAACCACCAACTAGCTTCAACGTATCTCCTACTGATGAAAAACCTAATGTGGTCGAACACAAAGTAGTCAAAAAAAATCGGCCTAGTGAGCCAGAAACTGGTGAACCAGAAACTGGTGAGCCAAAATTATCTGAGAAACCAAAACCACCACTACAAAGACGAGAAACTTATGATGATCGTTGTAAAAAAATTCTCGGCTTAGTTGACGATACAACTACTGAAACGATAACAAGAGAAACTAGAAAGTCTACACGAAAATCAGATTCAAACCAAAACTCACCAAGTGTTTCACCGTGTGACAGTCCGGCTCCGAACGAATCTACACCATTTTCCAATTACCCTGCTACGAAAAAAACCACAAACATTGTTGTGACTGATTTTATCACTAATGAACGTGACAATTTAACCAAGACAACCACGGCACGTGAACAACCAAAAACAAAAACTCCATCGAGAGACAGCTCTCCTACGAAGTTACAAGAAATAGTTTCAAAAACAACAGATGTTACGAAAAAAACCGTAAAGGAGAACATTGAAGGCGACACTGTTACTAAAGTTGTTACAACAAAATATCCATCACCAAAACTAAACCCCGAACCAAAAGATTCAACAAAACATTTCTACAAGGACCAACTTGATGACACCCCTGAAAGATTGCCTGAACCTACACAACCAACTGAAAACTTACCAACTCGATCAAATTTAAGCCCTGATCGAAAGTTAAAAGATAAGAGTCCTAAAGATATTTCACCAACCAGGAAAATTCCCAAAAGGTCCCCAGACCATACTGATAAAACCATTAGTACTACTACATCCACTTATGATGCATCCACTTTAGAAGACGTTCATGAAACAACTAAAAGTGTTAAAACATCTCAACCAACTAGAGTTCTAGAATCTCCTATTCGAGAAACACCTAGGTCGACTACAATTTCATCAGAACATTCTGAGCGTCCGCGGACAACTTCACCGTCAAAACAACAACCTAAAGACACAACTCCTGTAAAAAAAGCACGGCAGAGTCCCGAAAAGGAGCCAGATTATGTAAAGTCGACGACAACTATAACTTCAAAGTTCGATCACGTAACGAAAGACGTTGATGAGACTCATATGATAAAAAGTCGTGAACAAAAAATATCTAAGACCAAAGAACCTGGTCTTATACATGACGCACCGCGTGATAAATCTCCGGCTAAATCAACTCCATCATCAGATAGGACTCCCAAAAGACATGATACTTCTCCGCAAAGAAACCCCGTTTCTCCTTCGAAGGAACCGGATTACAAACAAGAAATTCCCGGATACATGAGAACCACAAAAACGGCAACGATTAAATTAGATAAAACTACAGTCTCTGAAGATGTCCAAGAAACATCTAAGTCAACTAAAACTACAGTTGATAAGAAAGTAGTCACTTCAGGGTCAGTTTCACCAACTCGGAGACCAACTGAACCTAAATCACCTTCCGAAAGGACACCTTCTCCGACGAAACCAAGTCGTCCGTCTGAAATGTCAATTGGCAAAAAACCTGACAAACCTCTACCATCATCGCCGGTCAAGGAAAGCCCTACAAAAAAAATTGAACCTAATTACACAAAGTCAACATCGCCGATACGAGAAAGCCCTCAAAATGTTCCATCTTATATGAAACCTACAGCATCTATGACTTTGAAACATGAGCAAGAGACTTCAAAGCATGAATTCACAGATTCTGATGTCCAAGAAACAATTACATCAACAGTAACTGAGAGAAAACATTCTAAAAGTTCTGTGTCACCAACACGACATCTATCTAAAAATTATGATAGGTCTTCTCCTGAATATCCTCGTACACTATCGCCTGCGAGATCACCCTCTCATGATTCACCTAAACGACGAGAATCTCCCGAACGTAAACCTAGCTATGGTACAAAAGAAATCCCTGAAGAAAAATATAAACATTTTAAAAGTACATCGCCCACCAGGATTTTAACTACAGAGTATAACTTAACTACAGACACCTCCGAAATTGAAACTACATTAACTACGACAGATACAAATGAACGCACTAAACATAATTACAAAAAAAAACATAACGATAGACCCGAAGGTAGCAGCCCTCGTTCTTTGTCACCATCTAAGCCAACAGATAAAATACCACGAACTTTAGATTCGTCGCCTGACCGTAAACCAAGCCGAAAGTCACCAGTTAAAGATGGCTCATTCCCAGAAAACCAACCTTTAGAGTCCGGTCCGAAAAAAATTCAAGCCAGTCCAGAAATGCCTAGTTATATGAAACCTACCGCTTCGATTACATCTAAATTTGATGTCTCTATTACCACTCATGACTCTGAAGAAACTTACAAGTCCAAAGGTGAACCGAAAAGTCCATCAACTCGTAAATCGACAACACCTGGTCAGCATTCTCCAGGACGAGAACTCAAAGAAACTCCAGAATATTTATCAAAACCGAGGGATAAGGGTGAGGAACCAAGACAACTGCGTACACCGTCTCCAACCAAAAAGACAACACCTATAAGTGAGACTAATAATGACTTTATAATGTCTGAAAGAGAGCAAGAAATATTAAATAAAGTCCAAAAATCACTTCGAAGATTGTCACCAGAGCGCAAAGAGAAGTCACCGAGTAGGGAAAAGAGTCCTGCTAAAACTACTACAAGTTTACAAGATTTGGATATAATCACATCAGAAACTATCGAAACCGATGAAGTAACAGATAAAAAATTGACAGATGTGGTAGAAGAAGAGTTGACTATAATATCTAAAGTACCTCGTCCAACTCAACTAAAAGATGATAAGCCCAAGGATCAAAAAGTTCCCAGCAAGCCTAGTTCTAGAAACGTTTCACCAATCAAGAGAGCTCCATCAACTCCAACTTCCACTAAGGGGGATAAAACACCCGAGTCCCCAACAAAAGCTAGAAGCTTTTCTCCTAAAAAACCAGTTTCTCATGCAGATCGACCTGAATCACCACAACAGCCGAAAGCTAGTGGAATCAGGCCCCGAGAGCATATTCCTCCTCATTTGACCCGAAAACCAACACCTGCTACCCTGTCGACCACCAGAATAGAGAGACTCACAACAGAAGTTAAGAAAACAAATGGCGTAACGAGACAAAACGTTTCCACCAAAACTACTTCCTCGAAAACGGCAACTAGGTCTATGCCATCGCCTACAGGTAAAGTTAACGAGCCGGATACTAAACGGATTCCAACTTCTAAAAAGGATAACGTTAGCCCGAAAAAAGATGCTGTTATTCGTTCTGGTAGTGATACATCGATGAAACCTAAGAAAACATCTTCTCCTCAACGTATGAAATCTAAACCAGAAATACAAGTTAGTGACATGTCTACAAAGTCACCGAAAGCCCAAAAACACACGATGAAAGAACCACACTCAAAACTACCTAATAAACCAAAATCAGCTACATCTCTTAATACATCTATCGATGATGATGATATTATTATAGATGTACAACAATCAAAGTCATCGAGAGAAAATTCACCGGACCGCATTTGTCCTACTCCAATTAATTTCGCCGATGATGTTGGTGTTCCTCGATTCCCGGATGAAGTTAGTGAGCCTGATGATGAGTTTGTAAAGCGAACTCATCACACTATACACGAAACCGAGACAGTAGTTGATGACATTGTGGAAATTTGTGAAGATGAAGAGCTGTTTGTAAAGAAATCAGATAAAGAAGTTATCACAGAAGATGACGATAGTCTTTTGAGTGTAAATGACAAAGTGCACAAATTTACTAACAAAATTGATTCAGCTAAAAAACCTAAAGATACCACGATGAATTTCAAAGACACTGAAAGGAGAGTCCATTCTGATTTTATTGACGAAAACTTAAAATCTGACGAATGCTTATTAACGGTATCAGAGAAGGTAAATAAGTTTGCAAAAGGGCCAAAAGATAAAACAGATAGTCGCAGCCCATCCCGAAAGATTACTGATGAATATGACAGAGATACTGTTTACACGGATGACTATACTAAACTTAGTGTTAACGATAAAGCTCATCTTTTTGTCGAAACGGCCGAAAATATCAAAACCACTAAAGTAAAACCAGCACAAAAAGTAGAAAGGCCTGACTTATCCCAAGTAGATGAATCTCTTAAAAGTGATGATTGCTTGCTCAGCGTTTCAGATAAAGTCAATAAATTTGTCAAAACTGCAGAACAATATTTCACCGAAACGCAAGAGATTGAAGAAAAGGAATCAAAAGTTAAACAACATAATGAGAAAATAACGCGAGAAATAATTGACGATGAAGTTGATGAGATTTACGGAACAAAAGAAACATTTTATGCTCCAGAAATAAAAACAACTAGTGATAAAGTCATCGACTACACCAAAAATAGTTCAAAACTACGTACAAAAGAGTCGGAACCATCGCAGCCAAAATTAAAAGACTATGGCAGTCCTAATGCTAAGCCGGTAGACAAAACTCCTACAGTTAAGATCACAACTCTGCGCAGCAGCGAAGCCGTAAAAAAAGCTAAAGCACTATTTGAAAATATTGCTTCTACACAAAAAACTACTCAAAAAGATTCAACACAAACAACGAAAACTACAAAATTGACAGACATCGGTGTGATAAAGAAGTCACCTAAGACTGATTCGACAACTGTATTACATCCTTCAGTTGAAAATATATCTCCTGAGGTGACTGATGTAGACAGCGAGGTAGATGGCGTTCCTCATTCAGAACGCCCATTTAGCGGCACGCTTACAAAGCCTCATTACTCTGCTATTGACGAGAAACCCCGTAGAAGCCCTAATCGCCTTGCGGCTCAGTCGCCCGAAGTACCTAGAACAAAATCCCCGATGCGACAAAGTGTAGAAGTAACAACTACGAAAACAGTTCTCTCGCGTTACCCAGCAGCCACTAGAGCCGAGTCGCCTCGGCACCGACCCGAGTCTCCAAAACCACGAACCGAGTCACCGAAACCGCGCACTGAGACGCAGCGACAACGCACAGAGTCACCGAGACAACGTCCCGATTCAGATAAACCTGACAAAGTGCCCGGATACATGCGGCCTACGAAGACCAGTCAAATCAAAGAAGAGACTAACATCGAAGAAACTGAAGTGAGTAGTCGCCGTGGCAGTGGAAAGTTCGGGGTGGAGCTGCGGAGAACGAGTGTGGAACGCTCTACTGTCAGCAGCGAGCGTCGGCGCAGCGTGGAGCATCATCAGCCCTGTATCGAAGATATCTACGATCTGGACCTCCTAGAACAAATGGTTCGTAATGTAACTGTATTAAAATTTTAAGCCCGAAAGTGTCTTTGTTGGTCTATCGGTTCGTTTGTTACTCTTTCACGCATCGGCAAAGACAGGGAGTTTAAAAGTCTGAAAGTGTCATCATACAAAAATTATAATGTGAGTATTTACTAAGTATTAAACATGTGAAATATGTATTTTAATAGTATAGATGTGACACAGTAAGAAAATTATGTTATGTATGCTTAAGTACAGAAATACATTTTTAATTTTGTCACGATTATTGAGAAAATAATAAGCCAAGGATGATGAGATAGGCGTGGTAAGATATTTAAAAAACATAGCGAATTGTGTGGCAAAACCAATTATACTCGTATTGTAAAAATTCTCAATTTGTTGTTAGGTATACAGGTTTTTTTATATTTAGGAGGCTATACAAATATTCTAATGTTATTTCTTTTATTTCAGTTGGAAAAAGTCGTGGGCTACGAACAACGGCGACGAATCAGAGCACAAATACGCGTTGCTAAGAATCAAACTGAGCATGTAGTTGAAACTAATATACACACAAAAACGAGTCGGCAAACTACTATCCCTAAATCACGTTCTCCAGATCGCAAGGCAAAGTCACCAGAAAGAGCTCCTAAATCTACTCCACATAAGACTACTTCACCTGAACGTCACAGTAAAACAACACCTCAGAGAACTGTTCCAGATCGTACGCATCCTAAGGAGCCCACTATGAACGGTCACGCTAAAGATAGAACTCCAACAGTGACTCGGCAAAGGCCACAGAGTACGGAGAAACCTGCGCCAAAGTCAACCTTGGCACCTAAAACTCCAGTCAGACAACCTAGTCCGGATAAAAGAAGGACTACCTCTCCGAGTAAAACCGCTCCCAAGCCTAAAGGCAACCGTTTCAACGAATACGCTTCTGCCTACATGAAAAAAGTCGGACTTAACGAGACGGACAAAGTTAAATTTTCCGACTCCAAAACGAAGAAAACAACTGACTTAAAGCAGACGGTCAAGCATGAGAGACAGCAGCAAACTGTTCAGGAGTTCACGACCACCAAGAGCTTCACGGAACGGACTTCTTCGAAAGATGTCATTGAGTACGTTCAAACGAACGGAAAGCGCTCGCTGTCGCCCGATCAAAGGCAAAGTCCTGAGCGAAAGGTACAATTTCCAGAACACATATCACAGGTACCTGACCGCAAAGCACACAGCCCAGAACGCAGAGCGTACAGCCCAGAACAGAAAACGCGAAGTCCCGATCGTAAGGCATACAGTCCCGAAAGGAAGGCGCAGAGTCCCGAGCGATTGCATCAACGGACTCCATCTCCTGATTTCAAGCGACCGAAGGCAGAAACTGTAAAAGAAACAATCATAAAGACTGTTTACGATGTCGAAAAGAAGATTCCCTCAAAACCAGTACAGGAGGAGAAACCTTCCTGGGTGACTAACAGGAACTTGAAGAAAATCACATCAGAGTCTAGGACCTTAAGTTCAAAGAAGATAGAGAATGAGAAGCCAAAGTACCGAGCTCCGAGTCCTTCCAAGATTATTGCGAAGCCAATAGACGTGATCACGTCGAGCTACGGGCCTGGTCCTCTGGACGCCGACGGAAAGCCTCTGTTCGGCATCAAGGCCCTGAGGAACGGCGGCAGCAACTTCCAAGGTATTTGCCCTTCCGCTATGATTCACAGTTTTATATTATAACTCTACAGTCACTGAGTAAATATTGAGTCAGGTGGGATGTCTGCTACTATCGCGGTATCTGGCAAGCGCTCGTCACTATTGATAGTAGTGAGCATGTTTTCATCTAAGCCAGTTATGAGATAAAACATATTTTCAAATGTTTTGTAAATAGCAGCGTTTTACCTGAAATAAAACGCATATTAAAATACTTACCTTACTGGAAGCTTTTATAATGAGAGAGCGTATCCCTTTCCGTCGAACAGCTAACGTTTTCAGTCCCTTTAAGCGTTGTAACCGGAAGCCTCCAGGTGGCGCCCCTGTAGCGACTGCGCGCCATTTTATTTTCTAGGAAAAATGGCGTGCCTTTTGGCCTCATTGCGTTAATTTTTGTAATTTCCACCAGGCAGAAATTAAAAGTAAAGCTTCCAGTAAGGTAAGTATTTTAATATGCGTTTTATTTCAGGTAAAACGCTGCTATTAAATAACTTGACCGTTACTGGAAGCTTTTATAATGAGATTCTGTTTGTTATCGCCTGGTGGCGTCACCTGGAGTGGGGCTTTTAATTATAACTTATGATTATGTATTAGGTACGCCAATGTGATTACGCCAATGTGAGATCTATAGCTCGGGTGACAATTTAATTACTAATGATTTCAAATACATTAAGTTACTTTATAGTGAATAATGTCCAGAAAATATAAAATATAACTTAAATCCCATAAGAAAATGGACATCAAGAATCTTCCGGTCACTTAGGCCATTATCTTCAATAAACATGACCTATTTAGCAAGAGTACTTTTAATTTGCAAAATTAAATAAAAACAATATACAACAACAAAGTGTTAACGTATAAATAATTTACAACATACGTAAAGCTTTAATATGTACATAAACCCACGAGGATTTTATAACAACGCGTTTTCGTTGTGTTCATCGCATATCTACATGCATACCTGTACTTACGGTTAGGCTGGGTGGCTAACCCAAGTGTCCGGGTTTCTGAGCCACCTGAAAGAATCTGACATCGTATAATAGATCCTATTGAGAAGGATTTGTCCGGTAACGATATTTACATTACATTATTGCAGGAATGCAATATGCATTCGTATTTTGCGTCATTACTAAGCAGAGAGTCCCACGCAATAGAATTGTTACTTTTAGAGTACCTCTCCATCGTGAGGAGCAGTGGATGGCTAGCTTAGACTGTGCCATTATTGCAAGAATGCGTTATGCATTCATATTTTGCATCATTGCTAAAGCAGGGAGTCCCACTCGATGGAACTGTTACTTTTCAAGTACCTCTCCCTCGTGATGGGCGGTGGATGGCTTACTTAGCCTGTGCCATTATTGCAAGGATGCGTTATGCATTCATATTTTGCATCATTGCTAAAGCAGGGAGTTCCACTAGATGGAACTGTTACTTTTCAAGTACCTCTCCCTCGTGATGGATGGTGGATGGCTTACTTAGCCTGTGCCATTATTGCAAGGATGCGTTATGCATTCATATTTTGCGACATTACTAAAGCAGGGAGTTCCACGCGATGGAACTGTTGCATTTAGTGTACCTCTCCCCCGCGAGGGGCGGTAGGTGGCTTGCTTAGACTATGCCGTTCGACATGAGTCGATAGTTTGGCAATAAATCTCGAAAGTTGATTTACTTCAGATTTTGACCTCATAGTAGTTATGTAGAAGCCAATTCAGTCAATATAAAATTGAAAGAATATATTAAAAATATAAAATAAAAAATGTCACTGACCCACTAAAAACAATGGTCAAACAATGGCAGCTAAAATAATATCAAAGTAATTATGCAATTAAATGTCACGGTACAGTTATTGGTCTCGTACTTATACGTACAGGATACATGTGTATGTTAGTAAATCTTTATAGATTTAATATAGATTTAATGGTCTCTAGCTTATAGCTATCAGTTGGAGTTGCGCCTGAAGATTTCCAATTGTCATGCGAAGCAATAGCGCTACTTTTAATAAGAGTTGTTTAAGCTGCGACTAACAATGTGTGAGAAATAGGTAGCTAAGTTCGTTCCAATACTAGTTTTGACAAACTCACTTGATTAATAACTCGCAAAAGAAAACAAAAACTGAGAAATAACTCACAAAAAACACCACTGGCAAAAATAGCCCCTTGAATTTTTAATAACTCCCGGCTCGATCGTCAAATTGCGAATGTAGGATTAATCTGTACTTAACGATTCGTTTTATGTAAAGCAAATTAGTTAGGCTGCTTTTTACAATGATATTATTATGTTGGATTACAACATTCTCAAAAATTAAGCAATCGCATTAATTTTATACATTGCGTAGGCGCCGCCGCCGTAAAGTGCACCGTAACCTATGTACTTGCCAGAAATATTTATAATATTTTTTATAAATACTTAGACATTAACTTTTGTGTTGATTAAATTTAGTCTCTTTTAGCTAATATTTGAGATGATCTATCCAACAATGTGCTGTTTTGTGGAAAAAAGAAGGTAGTAAGACCTGACCTACCCTCCACACCATAAAAGCTAGGGTTATCTGACGCGCATTTTTGTTTCAATCTATTTTTACGAACACTACATTCTTATTTTGTTTGTATTTAAGTAAATTAAAAAGTTTCATAATGTAATATTATTATGATAAATGGTCATTAATACAAAATACAACATTAAAAGGGGTATTAGCCTGAGCCAAGATGGTAAACAAACTCGTCTTCACGTTTTCTTCCGTGCGACGGAAGATCACATAATCTAGCAGCAGTAGTATCTGGCCACAAATGCAACATACATTACTGCATGTATTAACATCAACATTCTATATAATCACTTCATTGAAACTAGCGTGAGGATTCATTATTAAATTTTATATGAAAACCGGATACAACTCACGATTATATTTAATATTCTTCATAATTTCACTGTTTTCTCCTTAATTACAACTAAGTACGCCATTTCATGAAATATAAAAATCCTGCGGTTATAAACTAAACCTGACAGATTAGTCATGCGATTATGGTATCGCATCTGTTTGTCATTTTATTTCACTATACGAACTTTACAACACGTTTGTAGTCGCAGACACAATTATTAGGTAGGCACTGCGTTTGTTAAGTGGTTCTGTTAAGTAATGTCAAAATAATGCAACCAGAAAGGATGCACCTTATTCTCTATTTTCTTAAAATAGAAAGACATTATATTACACAATATAAAGTAGGTAGGTAGATATGTTGTTGGGCCTTTAGTAGCTTTGCATTCTGGTATGCCGATATGTAATGTACTCAAATAATATCTACATTATATAAAATGACATTCATTTTAAAATAGTGAACTTAAACACTGCTAACATAGTAGAAATAGGGGGTATGGATTAAGTAAAAAATAAATATCGCATCGACAGTTTAAATATCTATTAGTATTACACGGTTTTTGTTATATGCGAAAAACAAAGAGTATGTGGGTAACTCACTTTCATAGTGACGTTTATCAATTAATTTATGTTTTCCGTATATCGGTAAGAGCACATGTTCACGATTGCTATCCTTGCGGATAAGACATGCTAATTTTCTCCAATTAGTTTCTATTTTAGTAGATACACAACATAGTACTGCTCAAGCAAGTCTTGCTATCACCTTAACAGGGTACTTGCAAAATTGCACATTGAATGGTTTTCTTTCCCGAAAATGTGAAGAGATTTAATAGAATTTTAATAGATGCGAGCTGTGTACATGTTTCTTTAATATTATTATGTTGGTACTATTTACAGACTTCCTACAAAGAACAGTCTGATTTTTCTTATGGTATATTTAATTAATGTATTTTAATGATATAAGCCCCATTTTATACAAACCCTTACTTATTTTATTATTTTTGGGTATGCTACAAATTATTACTGCTTTGGTTTGAGAATACTCCCTGACCTCCCTGTCGGAAGAAAATCACTACGTTTTTCAGTGATTTATTACAAGCTTGTGACGATAGTATGCAAAGACCCGACTATGTACAGTAGCTCAAATCATCCATTAAAATAAGGTCAACCGTATTGAATGCTTAATTTGAATAGAATTTCTTATTTTCTATGAAAGAAAATAATAGGAATTTCATTTTCCAAAACAAATAACGCAAATAATTGAATACTGTACAAGGTAGTGGCCGAAACTAAACTAGCCAAATGTTTGTTATGACTTGTGGAAGTACATTTACACTCAGTTTTTAAATTATTTGCATAAATCGTGAAGAATTCACTCCGCGAGAGTGGCATGTATCACAATAAGCACTGACCCCATGAGGGTAGTTAATTAATATGATATAAAAGTGCATTGTACAATGTATCACTCACTTTCCAAGTAGTGAATTTCACAAAAAGCACTGACTCCATGAGGGTAGTTATTGATGATGTGCATAAATCCGGTAGGTGCGCTAACCTGTTCGTTTATAATTATATCGATTTTATCATTATATGATCGGTAACAACATGTTCATATCAAGCACACGCCACTGATATCAGGTAGCTTGATCCGTTCATAAGAAGGTATTAAAAATACCGACCCCACGAGGGTGGTTCACATGCATTGAAGCATGGTAACGTTGCTTCTTCCATACTGTTATACATGGTTTTGTCAAACAATTTGCTAAAAATAATCAGAAGGTAGTTTCTGAAAAATACATTTACCCTAAAACGGCGGTATTTGTAATATCACGTATATTTCGAATCGAAAGAACAAAAGTTGCTCGCAAATAGGCGCTTAGGTACTCAGTAAGCTCAATAGAAACAGCTGAAAGTATTTGCTCATTTTCTAACGAATAAAATGAAATCTAAACGCATCAAATATAACTTTGCACAAAATTTTATCAACTGAGATAAAGTTCTGACCATTTTAGAAACTCTTTGGTAAAATAAGATTAAAAATCGTAAGGTGGGTGCTATTTCTCGGCTATCGTAAGGTGCCGTATATTTTTCCCAGGTTGCTTGATACTAGGTTTAGGAAACCTAGGTATATCTTACGGTGCCGAATATATGAACACTGCAGTGTTAAACTGCCGTATAAATAAAATTCTGCTGCAATATAAGCTTAAAGAAGTTCTACTAAGAATCCAAATTTCGCTCACCAATTTTCATCGATACATTTCTCCATCTGGTTGGAAACGTTCAGCACGCTTACCCGCTGCCGAAGAAGCTCTGCTCAGCTGACATCACACGACCTTGACCGCTTGAAGCAGTCGCGTTCATCTATTTTTAAAGGAAATTTATTAAACAGGGATGAAAACAATTGTATAGGGCGACCGATTGCCCTATTTGAAGCACTCTTGGTTAAAACCAATTAGGCTCTGCTGAAAATTTTGTAAACGAACGGTAAAAACCGTTAAAAATTTATTTATTTAGTAATTGCTATGCCACCCTGGTTTTCAAACCTTGGGCACAGTAAATTTCTTTAAAAAATCCATTTTTAGAGAAATAGATGTAATAATATGTGGGAACTTACTGCGCAGGTACTTATACTTAGCTCCGTTATTTCTTGGAAACAACGTGTTCATTTCGATGCTGAGCACCACCACATATTCACTGAGTTTAATCTACATATTAGTTTTAGATAATGATTTTATAAAAATAAGCTGTACAACAGGCCGGGAGCTAGCTAGAGCTGCCCGGAGCTGTTGCTTCGACGAAAAATTCAACGCCAATGAGGCCAAAAGGCACGCCATTTTTCCTAGAAAATAAAATGGCGCGCAGTCGCTACAGGGGCGCCACCTGGAGGCTTCCGGTTACAACGCTTAAAGGGACTGAAAACGTTAGCTGTTCGACGGAAAGGGATACGCTCTCTCATTATAAAAGCTTCCAGTAACGGTCAAGTTATTTAATATAAACTAAAATACTAAAAAAAACTAAAATACAAAAAACATCACATTAATAGCAGCTGATATCTTAAAAGCAGTTTAGAAGAATTTGATTTGATTTTTGAAACATGACTTACCTAATTAGTGCTTTTACTCAGTAGTGATTCGAAAAATCGTTTATCGGTATAAAATGTACCTATAGTATTTTGGCAAATGTTTCCATTTTGATTTCTCCATATTGATATGGTTTAATTTGTGCCCTGTAGTGAAAGGCACGGTGATTCGTCAAGAGTTCCACTCGCGCAACGGCGGCGAGCCGGAAGGCACGGTGTCAGTGACGGCGTACTCCTCGCAGCCCGAGGAGCTTGAGCAGCTGCTGGCGGCGGGCGGGGAGCCCCCCTCGCGCATCCACGGCCTGGCCGCCATCACCACCACCAAGAAGTTTGGAGGAGACACCGGGAACACGCTGTCTAAAATGCACACGGTAAGAATGTGTACTGTTTTACTGCCCAACACGGCACATTCCGCTAGGCCCGAGTCATTGTATCTAATAGTGGACGAGTAGTCTTCAGAACGCACGGCCTTGCTGCCATCGCCACTACCGAGAATTCCGGAGGAGACACCGGCAAAGTCGGTGGAGCTGCTACTGAACTATCAGAAGTAGATGCAGCTCCACCGACTTTGCCACGTAGTCTTCAGGATACAAAGTTTTGTCGCCATCGCCACGACCGAGAAATTCGGGGTTACTTATACACTTATTATTTATTTAAAAGGTGAGTACGTTTAAAAAAATTGAATAACTTCGTACCTATCTCATACTCTTTTTCATAATATAAACTCATATAACTCTACTAGTATTGTAGTGAATTATTAGGGTCATTATTATTTACTTTACTTAACTATCTAATTTGTCTGCAGAAGGAAGACCGCGCCAGTCTGGAGCAGTTCACTCATCACGACCGCAGGGTAGAGCATCTAGAGCATGACACTAGGACTCACGACTTCTCTGGCGGCACCACCATACAGGAGATTACATCTTCAAGGGAAGTCACGGGCAACGCGAGAATAGAAGACATCACTGGCAGCACTAGGAGAACAGACACCAAGGAGAGACAAAATAGGACGGACAGGACAGATAGGAGGAAGGAAGAGAAAGTGACGGATATAAAAAGGCAGAAAGTTGAAGAAAGGAGAGAGAAGATGGAGAGGCGGGAGGATAAGAAGACGGTCAGGCAGAGCTCTGTGAAGTCGCTGACAGAGAAATTCATCAAGAGTGCAAGTAAGTGAGATTGCTCAAATAATTAATTTAATTTACACAGAAGCCGCTCAAGAGCGGATAGATTGACGCACTCAAGGATATAATTATATTGGTACGTGCGTCAAAAATCTCAGGTTTTAGAAATCAATATGGCACAAAGACGAATAGTGTTCAATGTTCATTCGATCGAGATTCTTGATAAAGACAAAATAACATAATTCTGAGTTGCAAATCAAATAAAACGCATAAGCATTGCCATCCAGCGTGGCAATGCAGCCAGCATGCTGGGCACGCTGCCAACTGGCAGTGGGCGCCAGCATTTGGATTATCTTTAGACCTTCAAGGGTCTGTAGATGATCCAACGCTTTTTATGTATAGGTAGTAGTAGTGTAGGTAGGTTTAGCATATAGTACCTATTGTATTTTGTTGTAGTTAATAAAGGCACTCTTGCCCCATTAAAAAATCAAATATGTCGGAATAATTAGATGTCCTTGTTTTAACAATGTATAGTAAGTAGGTCTTTTAAGTGTACGTGTTTTATACACTCATACTCTTAACAATTTATTTGTGGTGTCACATAAAGGCTCGAGTTTGTGCCCGCCCAATATTCTTTGAATTCAGAAGTAAACAAATATGACTCACGCGCATGATCCGCAAATACAAGTGCATTTTAATCATTGAGTACATAAGTCACAGAGATAAAGTTACTGGAACGTCTACGCGCATTTTTATCGGCTGTTTTATCTTGCAAATAAATACCTACATTTATAAAAGTAAACGTCCCTGATCAGCATAATACCTATATTTATCTCACCACCATTTATACATACGTCATCCATCATCATCCATTCGTCTATCAGCTGTAGCACGTCCACTGTTGGACTGGATTTCTAATAAGCCTGGCTGGAAGCGGCTTGCATCTTCGGCCTTAATTATATCGTCGGCCTTCTTTCAACTTACTAATGCGCTGGGCATATCGACTTGGCATCCATATTGATGGCGCTGGGCTATTTGAAGTTCGTCTGCGGATGTATCCTCATTCCTGATGACCACATCTCGCAGAAAGTTCCGAGCAGCTTCCGAGCGCCCCACGTACTGTGGAGTTGGTGCTGAACTCCTTACCTGTGACTTATTTTGAGCTTATTCATAATGCGCACACCACACTCCTAAAACAATATTCTCCTTCTTTGGCTGTTAGGTAAACCAACTTTTACTATGGAGCCAACTTGAAATAGCGAAAATAAATAAGTAAAATATGGCTCTCGACTAGTCTCGACACTTGACGCAATTTTGGAATTTGCCCCTAGTAAAAGTGACATAACGATGAGTGATATTTTGGAATATACCCGTCGTTTAAAAAACACCCCATACTTATATCTAAGTAATTACGGCGTAGTAGCGTAGTCACGTGCAGTGCAGCTGTCAATAACTATTTTTCGCCAAAAATGACTCTACGACAACCGTGTACAGAATTTCAATAGTTCGCACTAACCAGTCGATCATTGACATAATATTTACATTATTTTTTATTTTTGACCGGCGAAACGAAGGAGGTACTCAATTCGACGCGTATATATATTTTTTTTTATGTATAATGGCTGATAATCGAAATCGGCTGAGCCATTTTCGATAAATCAACAATAATGTGAAAAATGTTACATCGATCCGAGCGAAATATTGCGAATTCTGTACACGGTTGAAGCCGGTCATGCTATTTTTTGCAAAAAATAATTATTCAAAAACGACTCGGTTTTGATACCATTTAATTGGGGCCACCTTTGAAGTGTGACTTTTAATATTTTTTTTAACAATATAAGAATTTTCAGGATCGGTTCATAATTATTGGCGCCGTAATCGTGTAACATACAAAAAAAAACATACAGCTGAATTGAGAACTTATTTTTTGAAGTCAGTTAAAATGCGAGTACATCCCAAAGTTCTCCATACCTTCCGTGTTGACGTCCAATTGAGCGTGTTTGAGACAATGTGTCGGCATGCGTCGCGGCGGTTACGGCGGTTGCATAATAACTTTCGTAGCCTGCGCCCGCGCCGCCGCCGCCGGTGCCTGCAGTCCGCCCGCCGCTCGCGCTCCGCCCGCTCGAATACATACCTACTCGATATGTATCAAGAATTTGTCGATATTTTGCACTTGATTAAAAGTAAGTTCTGTGAATAACATTTTGGTTATTTTTAAACTGATTTTTTTTGTTTTGTAAATCAGGTAATCAAGTAGGTTCGCGATCGACCACATTCAGTCTTATGCGTGGAAAGTGTGGTTTAGGATGTTGCACGTTTACTTAGACCACCTCTAGGCTATACTTACATACATTATACGTGTTTTTCCCAAATTCTTTACATTTGTAAATATCTGTTTTTTCTTCGGGGTTTATTTGAATTTAATAGAGTTGGTATTGTTTATTTAGTTCTTGTTTAGTTCAGTCCGCCCGGCGCTCGTGCACCACGCGCTCGATAGTACTTAACATACTCGATAATCGATATGTATCAAGAATTTGTCGATATTTTGCAGTTGATAATGAGTAAGTTCTGTGAATAACATTTCTGTTCTTTTTTATTTATTGTGGTTTCTGTTGTAAGTCAATGTTGATTCGCGTTCGACTGCAGGAAGCCTTATGTTGAGAGTGTGGTTTCGGATTTTCCTAGCACGCTTACTTAGGATTACTTAGCGCCACCCTTAGGCTACATAATATAGGTATTACATTATACATTATTTTTATTTTACTAAATTCCGTAGACTTGGAAATATTTGTTTTTTACCCCGAAATTATTTGTATTTTAAAAAGTCAGTATTTTTATTTGCTAAAACGTTTGTATCGCATAATCGTTACCGAAAGATAGGTTTTAGTAAGTTTCTAGTTTTTTTTAAGTTTTTGAAAACTAAAAATAGGACTATTCGGTTGTTTTCAAAAATGTTTTGGATCGCAATTAATTGTTTTAATTTCAATCGGAAATGCCATTGCCGTGATTGTAAATATGAGGTGTCATTGATTGGCTTATGTTGGACAGCGCATTCTTGGGATGGCCAAATCTTGTTTTCAACACATAGTGGATATAGTCAATGAATGAGCAACAGCTTGCCAATGAAAAAAACTAAATTAGATAGATTTGCCTTTATTAGATAACCACTGTAGATTGTAGGCTTCTATTGAATGGCTTTATCGCTTAAGTAAATTTATTTCAATCATATTTATTGATAGAAACAGGAATGAGGTTTTAGTTGAATTATCTCTTATAGTGCCATCTGCCTCGGTCCTTTGCCACTCGTGTCCAGGAGCTCTATTTTTTTGACGTTTCAAAAATTGAGCTCCTGATCTCACTCGCGTTGTTGACGATATCGTGGACCCCTCTTGCTGCCAAACTATCAAAAATAGTTTCTTGTGAGCAAGTACCTATTTCGTATATTTGATCCTTGTCTCAGATGTGTGACCGTTCTATCAGTTGAGAATTTTGGACATCTTAAAACAAAGCTATGAGTATGTTTATTTAATAGCCTCTAAAATTAATTAGAAGTTTTCTTCTCGCTGTATTCCCATCGCACGGCGGCGCCAAATCCGAAACAATGCGGCTCTAAACTCCACTAATTAATGTTAATACATTCACATCTGTGTCGAAACTAGAGACGCTTCGCTACTTGAACTCTACCGTATGCTCTATGTGTCTCTCTCATTGGTACACAAGTGTTGTGAGTACTTTATTATAATTACCCATCAACGTATAAAACATATTTCATTTTTTTTGCCGAGCGACAGTATTATTTTGTATTGTACATATCTTTGTTGAAACTAAAGAAAAACGCGCCTCGCCACTTGAACTCTTACTGTATGCTGCATGTGCCTCATTCTTGAGTACCTACTTACTTCATTACACTGATAAATAAATTCAGTGCGAAAAGAAAACCAAAACAATGCTAAGAGAGCTTATAAATCTTAAAAACTGTATTTTCTATCGTGTACGTCTCATTGTCTATGAATTTGTGTGTTTGTAAATTAATTAAGTACTTAAAGAAGGTATAGATATAAGTATCTATAATACTTGCAAACAAAATAATCGTCGTTCATTTCGTTTGGGAGATACTTAAAGATTCCACGAAAAAACAAACGTCTGTCCGATCGAACTTAACAACTTTGATGCTGTTTTTGTGGGACTCTGTGGAACAGAGCACTTCTTTTTAGGGTCAGATGTGTAAGATATGAAATTTATTTACATTAGGTACTTATATAAAAAAATTGCACGTCAGATATTATAGCATATTCATTGCTGGTAGCATTTTCACGCTGAAAGGTAATGATTTTTTTTATCGCGCATGGTAAGCGACGTTGTGGTCGAAGATGAAGCACGCAGACCTAGAAGATACCTATTCACTCTGACCTTAAAAAGCTTTAGGCTATATCTCTTAGGAAACAGGAAAGCAGGACAAGCAAGATTTTACCCTGTGTGACTGTGACTGTTGCCATGTTTGATGAAGATAAGAAGCGTAGCACTCATAGCGTAGTTTGACTAGGTGGTCGTTAGCGATCATCAAAGTTAATCATCGTTCGGCACGGTCAGTCTTTGGATGGGTGACCGCGGGTGGTATTTACAACTGAGCGCTACCGTGGCTCGATGACACGTTAAATTGTAGGCCCCGGTTGTTTTAACTGTTTAGCCGTGTCAGAGGCCTTCAGGCGGCTTAAAAACTGTGACACCAGGGCTAGCCACCCGGCCTATACGAACTTACTTATGAAGAGTAGAGAGCTAGAGTGACCAAGTGTGGTCTTATTGCAGATGACAGCGGCAAGGAGCGCATCGCCTACCCGAAGGCTGGCCTCATCCTCCGCACCACTTCCATGCGAGACTCCGTCTCCAGCGACGACGCACAGCCAGGTATGTTGAACCGTCTTATTTCTACAAAGGGTGGATGCTCCGGTTGTGGCCATTGTTCTGGTTTTGACCAACCAAATATCATAAATATTGTTTTTGTGAATGTCAAATAATGACGATTTTGTTAAAAATATTGTTGTAATTTTATTTATTATTTATTTTATTTCTAGTGGGTAAATAATGGAACGTATACGAGATGCAACCGGTGCATCTACTATACATTCCATTATTTACCTATTTACCTGTGTAGCTGTAAATATAGTGTCATTTTTGGCCACTTTGAATTTATAGACATAAAATTGTCTATATCCTTACTATAATCGTATTTTCAGCTGCTTTTGTTCCATTTCTACCAGTGCACTTTTGGACACAAAGCTCCGCTATAAATTTCAAGTAGGATTGTCTCGAAGCAGCTTGCGTTCTATCTACTGCGGTTAGGTCTGTCATGGTCTGCTGGACGTCACAAATTAATTAATTAGCCATGTCAAAGAACAAGGCTAGCCATCTATTAACTTAAATTTTCTTGGTATTATTTCTTAAAATGTATGCTTGTATTTACACGTGAGGTACCTACTTACAGATTTTGTGTGAAGAAAATCTGTAATACCTACACGTACAGAATCACATTTTTCTACTTGATTGACAACATAACATTAACAACATAACTTACACAGAAATCGGCAAATTCTAGTGGTAAACCTCTTGGTTGATACCTAAACGCGCTAGAAATAAGTCTTTAATAAAATCAGGGAGCAGATTGTGCAGGATTTGCAGCTGCACGACAGTTAGTTGCCAATAATTTAGTAAAAAAGCAACGTAGGTGCAGTTTTGTAAGTCACGAGTCACGATTTCTTTTTTGCGACACAAACAGTTGCTCCTTTTTGTTTCGCGATGTTAAATGGAGCAGCTGTTTCGGTCTACTTCGCTTTATCAATGTGACCATTTCTCTAACAAAATAATTGTTGCTATCATTGATAAGTTGCCAGTAATTAATGCAGGTAGAAGTCGAATCAAACTTTTTGGCGGTCGTGAAGTTTGCTACAAGATGCGCAAAACTCCAACCCTCATCCGCGCTGAACTATAAATTTGCTACTGCACAACGACTCGTGTTCCGAGCCGCCATTTAAATGGGTAGTCAGGTGGTAGAAATAGGTTGCTTCTATATTTCCCAAAAGACTGGTGTTGCATTTAGCCTGCATTCTTGATTATAATTACCTGCCCACTTTGCTCATCTGGTCTACCTTTTTAACCGACTTCCAAAAAGGAGGAGGTTCTATGTTCGTCCATGTATCATTTTTTTTGTGTATGTTCATCGATAATTTCGCCAATTGTGAACCGAATCGGAAAATTATTTTTTAGTTCGAAAGGATATACTCCCGAGATGGTTTCATTTAAATTACTGATTACAGATATCGGCTGAGCCGTTTTTGATAAATCAACAATAATGTAAACAATTCGAAAAATTCGAGTTGTGTACTCGATGGAAGGCGGTTTTGCCATTTCTTGCGAAAAATAATTATTAGAATAAAACTCATCTCTACCATTCCTTCCAGCGGGCATAGTGCGAACGGACAGCGAGCACAGTCTGTGCTCAGTAGACGACACGGTGGTCACCACCACCACCGAGCAGGCGGGCGACGTCGTGCGCACCACCACCACCCGGGCCACGCACCACCACCACCACCACCCCACCGCTACCACCCACCGCTCCACCGTCGTCACGCAACACGAGCCCGTTATCACCACCAAGAAGACCGTCATCTGCCACGAGCCAGTCATCACGACACGGAAGACAATGGTGGTCAGCCAAGAGCCTGTGATCACGACGAAGAGAACCACGGTCGTGACGCAGGAGCCGGTCACCCAGAGGATCACGCAGACCCGCCAGGGGTCCACAACCACCACGGAGCGGTCATTCCTGGATAGTAACACGAAGGTCACGGGGGTCCAGGATATATTGACGAGGATGAAGAACGCTGATATCGGTGAGGGCAATACTATTTTTTATCATTGTCTAGTTGTACACACACATTTAACAAAAAATATTTGGTGGCAACACCATTATAAAAGACTACAAAATATTTTACCCGATTATTTTCTTAGTTTCAAAAGAACCGTTCCATTTACCGTTATAGGCTGAATCATACAATTTGGCGGCTGTGATGTTAGCTAGAAGCTGCTGATAATTCAATCCTCACGTAGCTGTTATGTAAATCAGCTTCAGTTAGGATTGGGCTATCCGCAGCTTGTAGCTATCTATAATACCATTCGATCTGTACGAAAGACTAGATTTTTCTCTTTTCTTTCGATCTTTCTCTCAGGGGGCTCACCAGAATACCAGCGTTGAGTGTTGGGTCCTCCCAGAACTCAGCATTTTATAGCTGAGGTGAGTCCCTTTCGACAGTTGTGTTTTTCACTATTATATAAGTTTTTTTGTACTTGTATGTGACGAATAAAGATATTTCATTTCTTTCTCTCGATAAAGTATCAACAAAGTTTACTATCGTTTCTTTACGTTTGCCACGGTATTACAGGAGAATTAATTTTAGGTAGTTTAATTTCAGAATTAACTATTAGTACCATAGAACAGGATCAACTAACTAAGTATATTCTGTGATCGGTACTCGACTATTAAATTTATAGCCACTCATTAGGTTGGTCATATAGCGCTGTTTTACTGCACATCCGTTCGGAAATTATGCGACAGATGCACCGGTACTTTCTCTTATAAGAAATCAAAGTCTTGTCACCATGACTGTCCATATCTATTTTCATTAAGATGGCTGCTGGGTTGTTGACTTTAGTCAGCAGTCAACGACAAATTGCAAGTGCCAAATAATTTTATTCTAAACTTATTCTAATATGTCCACTTGGAGCCCAAAATATTTCATGATATTTCATGGGTGTGTTAAATATTTTACTTTTAAGCATTTCGTTTTATTTACAGCATTGTTTTATACCAGTTTAGAAGTTTTAAACACGTTATCATCATTGTTAATATCCACTGCTTGATATAGGTCTTCTAAACATATAGGTTTCCATTAAAACTTGTCGGATGCGACTTGCATCCAGCTAGTTCTTGCGTTTTTAATTAGGTTGTCCTACGCAATGCTTGCCTGTAGTACCTACGTGGTTTTCATTCAAGTACTTTGCGGTCCCATCGGCCATCAGTTCTCCGTGCTACGCGCCCTACCCACTGCCAATTTATCCATAATAATATGTCGGTAACTTTATTTTTCAGCAGCTGCGGTAAAATCGATGCAGCAAACTAACAGTAACTACCTTTCGTCTGTTACCTATATCCCTAGTTGAATTACCAGAAACGACAGTATATCCACAAAATGGTTTTCGTAGCAAGATCATTCCCACAAAGAGGACGGATGACCTCATCAAGACTGCAGGTCCGCGCTGGATACAAGCCGCTTCTAACCGGTATTTTTAGTTTATTGGGGAGGTATATGTCTAGCAGTGGACGTCCTCTGGCTGATGGATGGATGAAACAATTCGATCTGGATCTGGATGTCGTTTTATCATATGTAACCACGTAATGTGTTTGCAGTGATCCAGGAAGGCGACACCACGGAGGACAGCGAGGCGCGCGCGCTGCTCAACAAGTTCCTGGGTGCTACTGTTCTCATGGCCGGCATGCAGGGCTACGTAGCCGACCAGTCCGACGGGAAGGTCACCATGCACCAGGTCAGTCTAACATATACCTATAAGTGATATACGTGTAACTATTCGATATAATGGAGAACCGAAGCTAAAGCGGCAACAAGTCGTGGCCCACTGCAGGCGCAACATGCAGTAGGTATTGTTGGTAAACTAAGAAACATCGAGAACTCTTGTGGATGGCGGCGTGGATAGTTGTAAAGTTCTGAAGTTCAAAACCAGAAACTGCGTACTCAATTTTGTTTTTGTTGTAATCACAATTTTGTCAATTTTGTTAGTTTAGATGCATCGTTTATATTGGCATTAAAAAGTAATTTTGTAAAACTTTAACTTCCGATAATATCTGATCTAAAGGATTCTTTTTCTGAATAGTCATATTTAAAAATTCAAAGCGGTGTTTAGGTGTACAATATAAGTACATATTATTAGCATGCGAAAAAGAATTACAAGCAAAGAGAAAAGACAGAGCATTGAAGCATTAAACTAAAATCAAAAGTCATTAACAAACACTGATCACTCACAAGCACAATTCCATCACACAAAACAAACACTTCACTCCACCGACACGTATTACAAATTACGTGCTTTCAACGCGCAAACAACAACAAAGGAAAGGAAACCGTAAACAAATAATACAATGAGACATTTCCACGTCGTTAAAGAACAATACCTGGAGTCGGGCCTGACCAGGACAAGGTGAAGTCAATGTCCACGCGCCAGAAGTTCGGAAATAGACTATTTGCTTCATCATCTCGCTATGTGCATGGAGTTGGCAGCTTTGCTAGGATGTATCGTACCTATCTACCCCACTAAACATGGCTGGCTGACTGCGCAGACTGGTGACAGTGAACCGAGAAACATTTCTCTGTGCCAGCAATGTTGACTTTACCAGGAAGTTATCTGAATGTTCTCTGTAATATTTGAGGCTTTCTTTGTGTAATAAGTGAAATAGAAATCTATCTTCATTGTTAGTCTTTATATCTGTATGTATCTATAGATGAGTGTTTCTGAGCTATTGTTCTTCATCATATGACAAAATCCGCAATAGCTTCATTTTCCGAACCCCCTCATTAACCGACTTCCAAAAAGGAGGAGGTTATATGTTCGTGTGTATGTATTATTTTTGTGTATGTTCATCGATAATTTCGTCAATTGTGAACCGAATCAAAATATTATTTTTTAGTTCAAAAGGGTAGAGAGATAGTCCCATTTAAACTTCAAAGAAATCGGCTGAATCGTTTTTGAAAAAACCAACAATAATGTTTGCAATTCGAGCGAAATATCCGAATTTTGTACACGATGAACATCGATAATTTCGCCAATTGTGAACCGAATTGAAAAATTCTTTTTTTAGTTCTGAAGGGTACTTATACTCTCAAGGTGGTCCCATTCAAATGTTACAGAAATCAGCTAAGCCGTTTTTGATAAATCAACATTAATTCGAGCGAAATGTTCGATTTTTATACACGATGGCGGGCGGTTTTGCCATTTTTTGCGAAAAATAATTATTTTCTGAACCTATCGTCACTGCCGCCCGTTGTCATATCATTTAGAAATAACTGCGATCGGAAAATGAATATTCCTCTCGTCTATAAGTACCAGACTTTACCTACCTAATGTCAACCTATTGTTCCTTACCTACCCTCAAAAGGTAGCCGAGTCATATCCAACATGCTGACAGTTGTCAACTTTCTACCCAGTTGAAATCAATCTTCGAGTATTCTCTTACTAGATTTTGCCCGCGGCTTCGCCCGCATGATATTTCGAGGCCCTACCTTACCACCCTTAATAAAGGAGGTGGACACATTTGTTCGATTTGACAGTTCTTTTTTGACATTTCTTGGAGCGCACGCTAGAATAGCTCGCAGATGGCAGAATTTTTCCTACTTACTTAACACTTATTGTTATAATATGGAAAATTTACGCAATATCATTATAATTTATAGCCTATGTATTATTCTGATATTTAATCTATGTAATTGCAAAGTTTCATCTCAATCCGTTATGTAGTTTTTGCGTGAAAGAGTAATAAGCATCCATCCATCCATCCTTACAAACTTTCACGTTTATAAAATTAAGTAGTGTGAGTTTAATTTCGTGAAAATGTTCCGCCTAGCAATAGAATGTATAATCGGCGCCTTGTACCCCGCCAACGAGAAGACACACGTCTAATTACAAGATGCAGATGACACATCGTTAATTTAGGCGAGCGAGAATACATTGCACTCTTGTACCTGGTAGCGCGTAATATGGTGTCTCAATTTGTCGGTTTTGATGAATCATCAAAATTCACCAACAATGAATGAAATTTTTGATAAACTATCACCATCATCATCATCCGCAGCCTTCTCTATTCCACTACTGGGTATATGCCTCTCTCTTAGAATGCCATCTGCCTCGGTCTTGAGCCAATATTTTCCAAGACTTTGATCCACAATTTTAAAAACAATTGTCAACCAATCTTCTTGTCTGACGTTTATCTATGTCTAGGCTTCGTCTACTTCGCCTCGGCCACCACTCTAGGAACCGATAACGTTGAGGAAAAACCATGGACAGCTTTGTCTGATGACGAATTAAAAACTTCTTAGAGAAACTTAAAATTTTGACGTAACATTCATTGATGACTCGAGCGAATTCTGTGGTAATCATATCACTTCAGTGTTAATTAGAGTTGATTATGAGTTTTGAGAAGCGTTATGTTCTCTAGAAACAACAAAACTGTCTAATCTGGCTCACAGCTATATTTCAAATCGTTTAGCAAATCACCGACGCAGATACATTAAGTACACTTTCAAGTCTAACTAATCTGAAGCGAAATTAATGACACTTTTTATTTATTCTAAACTTCAGAACATTTTGGACAACCATGCAAAATATTCACAGACAATGGAACCAAATACAAATACCAATGTCCGAGTTCAGTCATCTTGCACAAGCCTTTGATCCCGTCCTTGTCCGACACATCCCGCGACGTGCAGACATGACAAGTGGGAATAAAAAGTATGATCTATTTGCGCACGCGCGGGCGCGGGTAAACAAACTGGTATCTTGTGCGCATCGCACCAACAAACTTACGCACAAAGTTGGCCAAATAATAAAACTATACAAGCCTTTCGATGGATATCAGTGTTCTTTAGAGAATACGACAGTGGCTCTAATATTCAGCTGTTTTTATAAATTGATAGGTGTAATTCACATGTAGGATTGAAATAAAATTTAGTACTGACGCGTAGATGAAGGGAAAGTCATGTGCTCTATAGTGTAAGTATCATGGAATATATCAAACGGTCTTGTGATGCACAAAATAATAACGAAATGCTTCAAAGCAAAGAGGGGCTGCTTTAGGAACTACAATCTACATTACAACTTTAGAATAATATACATAAGAGAATTTTAAATCAGGGCCTCACTATTGGTCCGATATTACTACTGAACACAGGTAAGCGTAGTAAATATTAGGCTATTAAAGATAAAGATAAAATACGTTTATTGTTTTGAACTCTGAACATAGTGTACATATTGTCCAAAAGTCTAGTCAAATGCAGGTTACGGGACTTTACCAAAAATACAAACGTAATATTAAATTGTTAGTACAAATATCAATCATCCATCGCAGATAAATATTTTGTTTATAATAATTATGCTATAAAGAGAGACTTACTTACTCGTTGTTAGAACCAAATGTTGCAAAAGTGCGTATCCATAGGCCCAGAATTTGAATAGAGTCAGTCGCAAACCATCTGTTAAATAGAAGTTTACAGTAGATAACTGTTGGATAGGCATACAAACGTCCCACGTAACATCGTACATGCCTCGAATACCTAAATTCTACAATTTATTGTTCTGAAACGTCTGTTTTATTTATAAAAATAGGTGGAGCTCCGTACGATCCGACTGTATTTTTTTCATTCATGCGTGGCTTGATTGTGTGTTCGACTCACTGACTCAAAGCTTTTTAATTTTAGCAAATTAAACAAAAATGTTTTGAAAATCGAATACTGAGACCATCGAAATAGTTTATAGCCACAGATATCTATACATAATCTACCTATATAAATTGTATCTCTGTGTTTTTTCTGGATAATACATATAATACATTCATACGTAGCTTGACTGTGATAGACTATTAGCAATTAAATTACTTTAGTTCTAATTCTATGTTAAAACAATGAACATTTTTGATGATATTTGAAAATGGAATATAAAACAATCGAAAAAGTTTTTCTTTATAAACTTTTTCAATATGGAATTTGATGTACTATTTAGTGGTATGTAACTATTGGCAAAAAATATCTAGGCGCAAGAATTAGAACAATTTATTTGGTAAATCATATCTCTAAGCGAAAGTTATGAAATGCTATAGCTGAGTTTTCCCTTATTGATGTGATTGGTTGTATTGCATATTTGCTGAATTACAGTTACCAATGAAATATAAGCCTGTTTCGGTACAAAACCCCATCCACTTCTAGCTTCCACTTTTAGACACTCAAAGAAATGAAATAAAAGTCTGCGTAAGCAAGCAATTATCACCACAACGCAAGTTCTGCATCAACAGAGATCAGTTATTTAGAAAACAAAGAAATTCCTCCGCGTACCGCAAACAAAAGTTTAGAGTTACGCAGCGAGCAGCTAATATTTACTCTCTCGTAATTCCCACGTGCAAAGGGAATATAGGTTGTTCACCCACATACCCAGTCCCAGTATTCCTAGTAAACAGTGAACAAAGTAAGAGATGCGCACGCGCAATATTGCCGTTTAAAGTCACTCCCGCGCGCGGCAACACTCGCTGGCAAAAATAACACGCCTGGACTTACAAACCGCGGGCACTGCTACCAAAACCTCCTAAAATAACCCTTATATTAAAGATGCTAGAGGAAAAGCAACTGAAAACTTAACACGCGTATCGAACATTGTAGCTGTCATTAAAAAACGAGCGATTGTAAACCTTATAACAGTGAAAATAGAGGGAAAGCGCTGGAAAATGCAGAGGGTACTATATTTGGCGCGGTGACGTCAAAAGCGGCGGTGCGCGCAGTCCGCTCCGCTGTCCCGCGCAGATCGGTTCGCGCCATAATTATGACATTAAAAAAACAATAAAAAAATATAGCCATATTTATGGTTTTGATTTTTTTTAATTTAGTAGTGCAGTATTGAGTAATCGATAGTTTTATTAGATGGCTCATTAGGCTATATTACTAGTGGTGTAGTTTTCAGGATTGCGCCTTTTAATTTTCAAAATTTTTGGTGAGTACCTTTTTTGTGTGATTTTACTAATTAAGTTTCTGACTTATTACATATTCTGAAAAGCTCTTGTGTGTAATTTATCTCCTAATATATTCGCTTTCTTATTTTAAATATTGTAGTAATCAGGTCTAAGTATACTTAATCTGTAATTTATCATGTTCATCTATTGGTTCACACTACATCTAATAGATACCATATAATCACGTCATGATTATCCAATTAGAAAAGCTTCAGAAAGCTGGGCAGCCGCATCCAATTTCAATTTATTTCGATACCTGCACATTCAATAACCGAACCAGAAGTTCACCTAATTTTAGCTCCCAAATCACTATAATTATGCAATGTTATTTACGTTCGAGACACACGGCCGCCGTGCTTGTCCAGCATGACATTGCATTCGTCATTCATCTAAAGCTTGTCGATTAGGTACATCTCAAATATCAATGATGTCCAACGAATCTAACAATTTTTACTTTCCAGAACTCTAGTCTAGACCTTCCCAATCGTCTAAAATATTTGTGTATTTTCTTTTACTAATTTTAAAACCTTCGGACAAATAGACATACGAGTAGACATAAAAAATAGTAGAAATAGAATTAAACTTTTCATTGAAATGGTACTAAAATGATTTTATTGTTTCGTGATCATTCTTTTTACAGTAATAGCGCAAATATTATTGACAGTCCAGCAAAACCCAAAGCAGACAAGGCATATACAATAATTCCGTACTCCCCTATATTTTTTTCAGAACTTAGGTATTTGCAGTTCGTCATAAAACTTAACTCTGCTATTCATGTTTTCCTTATGACTTGTTTGTATTTCATTTTCATACTCATGTAAAGCTCGTTAGAAGACGTCTTTGCAAGGCCACGTTGCGACACACGGCTTCACAAATAACACAACAAAATGCTCGTGACATTATCTCTTAAGAAAAATAAAAGAAAATTCAAGATTAGTGAGAGAAAATAGACGACACAGCTGGCTGGAAGTCGGTCTTTAAATAGTTTTGTTGAATGGGTCTTATCAGCGAGTGATTTAGTGGAGCCATCTGCCAAGCACTGGCATCGTTTGTGTACAAGTAGGTGGTATGTTATGGCTTCATTTGTGTACAAGGAGGTATGTTTACAAGTTGACACCGGGGGCACAGCTTGGCTATGTTGGCTACAAAACTGTAATCTTGGTTCCAACACTCCAATGTGTGGATCGATCTTGGACGCAAACCGAACAATAATATTATAATTGACTCTGATTGGTTGTTCAATTCGTAGCCAAGCTTGGACACAAGTAATCGCCCAATGTGTGGTCCCAGCATAAAAGCCGTGTCGTCATGGCCCATCTCATAGAGTCAAACACGTTGATGCTCTTACGCCATAGCAAATATCTTGACTTAATAGTGTCTTAGATAAACATAACTTAATGACAATGCAAATAACATAAATGACTCGTTAGATCATCTTTATATCATAGGTGCCATGGATATAAGAAGAAAAGAAATACTTTTACTCATTCCGTTCAAAGTGATTCGAACGGATAGAAAAAAAATATAGAAGAAATATGCTAAGGTGATTACCTCAAAATGGCAACGTAAACGCATAAAAACTGCTATGTAATCAACAATTTAACTTTATTTGAGTGGCGATTGAGCTAATGTTCAAATTTCACAGTGACGTGTTTCCGCAATATGGCAGAAAAACGGCAAACGACTTCAGGGCGAAGCTTATTTTTGTAAGATAAAATACTGAACTTCTGATTTTATTCATTATATTTAGTAACTATACAGGGTTATTCCTAATCAATTAGCATCCTTTTAGGGGCTTATTCTGTACATCCAAACTAACAACTTTTGTTCAACGCTTTCTATCAAATCTAAAATAAAACAATTGTTGTTCCATAGAAAAATATCGTTCACCCTCGACAAAATGTATGGAACAGCTGATTTTTTTTTTTAGTTTTGACAAAAGTTGTTAGTTTTGATGTACAGAATAAGCCCGCCCCTTAAATGATGCTAATTGATTAGGAATAACCCTGTATAATCGTGTCGGCAGGCATTATAGGTAAATAGGAGCATAAATCAATGGTGTCAGGCGGACATTTCCAAGTATGTAGATATCGATCAAACTTAACCGTGTCTCTACTTAATGTAGAGCTCCTGATAACTTATGAAGTAGGTATTATTTCCTACAAAACATGCTTCTATCTATATCACAATTCTTATTTTAAAACACTAAAATAACACACTTAAAATTTAGTCTATTAACTTATTTAATTTACTTCATACATATCTCGGAAAGAAAGAGCGTTGTTACTTGGATAAATTGTAGTTGAGTGTTAGATACAAGAACAAACAAGACTAAATCAAACTAAGCAATACCCTTCTTTTTCGTCATCGTGAAAAACATATATCTTGGACCCCTCTTTCATCTTGGACTTCGCCTTAAAAGAAAAAAAAAGAAAAATCATTGGTCTTAAAAAACAGTGAAAACAGCTACGAAGTAAATATACAACATGGTAACTAGCTTTACCTACTCATGTAGCAATATTTTATGTAGTATTTTATTAATTTTCTTCCATAGTGGTCAGTTCGCCGTAAAACGGACGGCTTTCTACTTGACGTGTGTTTACCGACGGGACAAAGTAAACTAAGCAGTTATTATGGAGCCCCTCACAAACCGGCACTTATTGGCAATCAGTAGAAAGCAAGATCTAATCAATAGATTACTAATTCTACAGTACACTTGTCAGTCATTTTGGATTATTCTATTTACGAGCACGAGGGCTATAACGCGAATCAAATTGGCCGTGATACTAACAAGGGATTTTTGGAACGAGATTGTTACGGAAAATTATAAATTCTTTTGAATTATTTTAAACAAACATTATTAAGACCCGAGTTCACCAACGCTTGTTTAAGTTAAACGTGTGATTAGATGCGTTAAGTGCAACGTATATGTAGAGTAAGTAACTGATACTTTCTAGATAACCATGTTACGAGTATATCCTAGACTATGGACTTTTGCTTAACATCACCTTGACATGTTTCGAATAAAAATAATTCACTGACTGTAATTAATATTCCGCTTGCTGGGTTTTGCTTCTAGACGTTATTAATCCCTATGACGTTTTCAAGAAGGTGGTTGAACACTTTTAATCGGGTCAAGTGATTGAATCGAGACAAAGATTTACTATCGCAATCAAATTTTAGATTTACCATCGCGCCAGATTTACCTTACCTTATACCTAATTGCGACTTCAATAAGAATGAACAAAGTCAAAGATAGCATTCAAACAGAACTTCAAGCTAACTTTTAAAGACATCATGAAGGTGTAACTATTACCTAACAGAGTCTTTAACTATTTAAGCTTCAAATAGCGCTGAGCTTTTATGAAGCGGTCGACACATTTAATCAGTTATTTTTTCATAGATAAGTACATGACAGAAATTACGCGCACTTGAGAAAGACCTTCGTAACCAGGGCGCATTTCCGGCCAAGTGGCCGGAACAAATCAGCAAATGTAACTTCCCTCCCCAACATTCCTGTCACCACCCCGCTTCCGCCACCCAGCTCGCGTAACCTGAACGTTCATTCGATACGCTCGGGTTACGCGCCCGCTACGATGCCTCCAACAAAATAAATATAAGTATTACTGCTGTCAGTGTGAGATATCGCTGAAGTGGGTCGGCTGCAGCGTTGTATATGTAATATCATAGATGCATTTGGTGATAGCTATTAAGCGGTCGATCCGACTTGTCACCTAGTTTTTCGTAGACGTACGACAATCAAATCTACACGTTCTTGCCAAAGACATTCCTATCGCATTTCCATTTCCCGTATCACTGGCCCAATAGCTCTGCGTGGATAGGCCTTTGTTAAGAAGTGAACTAATTACTAAAAGCCGGTACAGTACAGCGTTCCTGTCACCTCCCAACTTTTACCACCAAAACACAACGTAACTTGACCGTTCGTTCACCGCACAATATGATGCTTTCGCCAAATATACGCTTTCAGCGCTGAAGTGGGTCGCCTGCAGCGCTGCAGGGCTTCGCCAGCAGAAATAGGCCACTTATTGATCGCTATTGTTAGATTACTCCGCGTTTCGTAAACTTTCGTAACGTATAAACAAAGAGTAAGTTTGGAGGAGGCGGTTGCGTAAGAATTCTTGTAAAGAATTTATAGATTACTAGTTATCTGGCCTGGAATTTTGAAACGTTTTAGGCGGTTTCGTTTCGATAACTATTACAGAAAAAATGCTAATTCGAATTCAGAAGTAGGTAATATCTTGTAGGGCTCTTGACGTCACTCGTACGTGATAAGCATTTTCATTTTTTGTCTAATGGTGAAGAGAAAAAATTTGCGAATCTTAACATTTTTAATAATTTAACTAACTGACTAAAAAGGCTATAAAAGACTATATTGTTTTCGTCATGTGTCTTATGTGCCCATTTTATTTCTCACACTTCAAGTCATAGCCCCATACTAGGATTCCCTGTAGCATACAGATAAATAATCCCCTCAACCCAGCACAACTATCAAGATTTTCTCCGAAGACAATCCACGTTGTGCCGTCTGTATGCTACTCCACGGCGTCAATCACCGCGGGGCCATATGGCGGCATGATCGGTCCTTTTTTACAACTTCCATGACGCAACCGCGCCTATTCACGGCCTATTCTTTGTTTCGCGACTGAAAAACAGCCAGGGCTGCCACACCATGGTATGGCTACTCACCGTGAAAACAGCCAGGGTTACCACGCCATGACAAGACTGCTCACAGCAAAAAGCCCTAACAAGATACTCATACACCATACAAAACAATCGTTGTCGTTTCAGTCACAGGACGTCCATTGCTAGAATTACTAGGCCTCCCTTATAGATCTCCAAATAAGACCGGTTGGAAGCGCCTTGTATCCAGCGCGATCCTGCGGTCTTGATGAGGTTATCCACTTACGAGAACTTTTTAACCCCATCGGTCATCCATCAGCCATGCGATGTATGTTCTGCCCACTGCCATTGCAACTTGCGATTCCGCTGGGCTATGTCGATAACTTTGGTTCTTCTACGGATCTCCTCATTTCTGATTCAATCTCGCTACATTACTATTCTAATACTATAAACAATATTGATTGAAAATTACTAGCTCACGATTCAATTGGTAAGTTATTTTATTTAATTGTCACTAATGATACTTAATACAAGACCTATAACAAGCATTACACACAGAAACATATAGGTAATTCTATGGCCAGTTTTCCAATTCTTTATATAACAAAAAAAACTGTTATTTTCTCTGAAAAAAATGTTATCCTAATCTTCCTTAATTTTCAGGAATTTTTCCTGAAATAAAACTATAGTCTCATTCCTACAGTCTGAACAATGTTAGCCCGCAAAAACCCTTTACGATTTTCCTTGAAATTTCCACCACGTGTGAAAAGCTCGACTTGAGATCCTGCCAAACTGCGCATGAGTGCGTAATACAGTACGTCGACCTTTCGCGATTTCCTTTACCGACGTGAAGTTTGCAACATATTCTATTTCACTCGCTCTTTAGTAGTCTCGTATCATTATGTCCCTATTTGACAGATGCGTAGAAAGTTCAGGGTGGTGGGCCATCACTACCGCATATGGAGCTTGGCGAGCGTCTCGCTTCTGATTTTGAAAGGCCAAGGGTTTTGATACGACGTAATGTTTTCATGTTTACAAGTTGTTATTTATGCCAGTTGGTATTTATTCGATGCAAATATAGATTTATGTGTGGTGGAGCTTCCTGGCACGTTAGATCATCGAGTAGTCGGTTTATGCTCATTTCAATGTCAGATTTTTGATGGATTTCTATGATGTGAGTATTTGACAAGTTGCGCGTTTTGCACACATTTTCTGGTAAGTACTTAAATTAAATGTCACGGAAAATGGGATCTTGAAAATGAGGAAATTAGTCAAATAGATGTCCAATTGCTTTGCGCAGTTTCCGCGATGTTAAAATTTGGCATCTTCAGTCATTGATCATGAGTGAATTTATAAATTATCTTGGCTTTTGCTGTCATAATGACTAACAAAACTACGTGGTTCCACTTTTTCTGTATCGATCAGGAATCTCTATCTGATAGCGTACAATTAAGATATCTCAGGACGTACAATTAGGTACTTAGTAGGTAGATTTGTTAGAGAAATAGGTAGAGCGTCCGAGTAGGTACTTATGCCGTGATTGGTTTCAGTCTATAAAGGTTTTGTTTCAGTTTAGTTTAAATGATAAATTCTGATATTACCTGCGTCCGGTAGAAATTATCGATGCCGAATTAATCGAAGTTCCTAAAAAAGGAGACACAGCTGGCAAAGCGCCTATTAGAGCTTTATTCTATGCCAACGTGTATTGTTTCTTTTTGACACTTTCTGTATTAACCATTTACAGAAACAATCAAATATATATATAAGTACCTATCACTGATTACCTATTTAATTAACTTACAGTACGTGCAGTACTGTGACCAAACACTGTTGCCGTAATAAAAGCACTAAAGCAATACCGATAAAGTCCTTATTAATAAATAAGAAAAGATAAATCCTTTTGAAGGCAGTTGAATATATTCACTCTGACAATACAATAGAATTGAAGTCTAAATAAAAGCCTATAAGGTTTAGAATTGATTAATCACTCCAGCTTTGCGTGCGGTGAAGATAGCTTTATGTGCTAATAATTTTCATACATATGATAAGTAATTAATATAAAAAGTTCGATCCAAGCGTGTCTAATTGGCCCTATTGATGATTATGTTCCGTGTCAGTAGTTTTCTGGTTCTTTCTAGTCATTCTTCTTGATTGATTAACCGTTTATACAATGTAGAGTTGTAAAGCGGATACTCTAGAATTAATGCAATTACTGCTTTCTTGCGTGAATCATACTCTACGCTCGTTAAGACGTTGTGTAATTTGATGTGTTTTTGAGCTGATTCGAGGCGAGTTTTTGTACCGTTAAGAACGAGTACTTAATTAAAATGGACTTTATGATGAAATAATAATTGCGCTCAATTATGCAGTTTGCACGGCGGAAAAAGGTATTTGGTTGTGTTCTTATAATATCAGCGTTCGTATTTGATGAAAATAATATCCATACCAATATAAATAGGAAATATTTGATTATTTGAAAATATTATAAATGATAAATTGGGTACGCGGAATGATGGATCTATCTATTTTGTTTCTATTTTGAATAGCTTTAAACCAATTCTAACGGTCTGTTGACGTATTTTGAAGTCATATAAAATCATGGAAGTGTAACGTGGTGTAAGATACATTTTAAAGTAAACATTAAAAATAAGGCCTAAATTTCAGATTTGCTAAAATTAACTTCATCAAATAAAACAAAAAAATGTTATGCCACTAAGAGCCGTAAAAAGCTAACCTTAAAACAAACTCCTGTGTGACCTCTTATGCAACGGAAATTAATAACAATAACCAGTTATTAAAAAATGTTATATCTAATGTATCTGTATACACGATACAAAATAAGTATGTGCATGAAGCTCATTCGTACTTATTGCAAACAATGCCCATAGCAGAGGGATATTGGGCAATAATTAACGATCCCACAAAAACACAAACGCAGCAAACAAAACCTTATTACACAAGCTGCCTTATTATCATAGGGACTACAACAATAATGGTCCCCTCTCATTGTCCACAGCTACTCGCGGCATTTGACGACCATTTTCCACTTTCACCACTTTTCAATACACAGGTTGCTTCTTTAAACGAGGAAAAAATTCTAAAATATCGTATTACGTATAATTGTGACCAAGTTTTAATCACGAGCCCTGAAAAGACTCTAAAATCGAAAAAACAAATCAGCTGTTTCAATAAATATTCAATAACATTGACAAAACGTATGGAACAAGCATTTTTCGCGATTCCTGTTTTGGTTTGGAGTAAAAGTTGTGGTGATAATTAAGAGTAATTACGATTATTTCCAAGAAAATGTTCGTCATTATTAAACACCTCGTATTGTACCGCTGTTGCAAGACTAGTAAATTTGCTTTGTCAGATTTGGAGACAGCTGGTTTTTGTTATCAGCCACTGTTTATTGCATAACCGAAGTCTTGAGAACTTGTACAGTGTATAATTATTCTTTGAAAACTTTTACAGGTGAAATAATAAATACTCACATAATAATTAATTATAAGAAGCTTTATATGTGTGATTTCGTTTTGAAAGACGTTGCCTTTTGTATTACAGTTTTTTTCAACTAAAGGCAGAAATATTATGGATATGTAAATATAAAATAAATTAATAAAAATAATTTATTTAAAACAAAACTGAAAAAACAATGTATACCTATTATTTTACTTATTGGAATTGTTTTAAGCAAATTATCATATCTTAGCATCTAGATTTTAGTATTTGAAATAAGAACGTTAAAAGTATTTTTCTAAAATATCTAGACACGCGGCAGCGTGTCCAGCCAAGACAAAGAAAAGAACCAGCGACGCAGCAGCCGTCTGTAGTATTACTCGAACCATTCCGAGACACTTTTGACTTCATAACTCGAAAACTATTTAACTTTAATATGTGAAATTTAGCATATTTATTAAAGCTAAGCTACTACTAAGCTGTAGAGTTTGTAGAGTAAGGATTTGTAGTTAGAAGCTTGGCTCTACATGAGATCTGACAACTTTTTGATAAAGCGAACTGTGGTCTTGTCTTTTTATTTATTAAATCTATAAACAACATTATACACCAATCTTATAACATATTACAGAAAACTTAAGATATGTACATGTCTAACGAATAGACCTAGCTTACTCAATATAAAATACTTTAAGAAATACATAATGTCTTTCCGAAAATCTGCCTCTAAAAACTATACACTAGTTAAAATTAAATAAACTATTACCATGCTAGCTAAAGTACTAACTACAAATCAAATATAAACGTTAAATTTAATGTATTAGAACAAAAAAAAGAAATGAACTTTTTCCCTTTTTCCCCCTCAAATCACAATACTTTTCTTAGCTTGTTTTTAATCGAGGGAAGTGAACCAAGACTGAAGATGTCGAAACTTTTGCGGATACTTTCCTTATTGTCTTGGCTACATTTCACATGAAAATGTTTTTGTTGGATCAATATTACTTGAAGCATCATACATCCATGTCATGAAGCAAGATCAAGTCATCTCTCCGCAAGATTATTAAAACTAATGTATTTTCTTTGATACATTACCAGACAATACCCATTTAGACAAAACAGTGTCAACTCGCGATATTATAGCGCGCTAACTACCGCGCGTGCGCACACTCATGGCGGCAAAAACATTACTCACCGTTATAGGCAATATCCAGAGCAGAGAGACTGTTATTCATTTAGTTAATAGTAAACAATCTATGCTATTTACTTTTTTTGGTCTAAATACTTTTTCATGTGACTGTACATAAGGCGTGGACGATTTGACGACAAAAAAAAGGTAAAACCGGAAGGTGCCAAATCGTTCACGTGGACGAGATCCTTTCGGACGTTTCGACGAATAAATACAATAAACTAATATACAGGGTTATTTCTAATCAATTTGTATCATTTTAGGGGCTTATTCTGCACATCTGCATATCATCAAAATTAACGAACTAACCAAGCGTTTCGAATCCTCATTCCTCATACGAACAGCCAGAATGTGGAACGCTTTGCCTGGGTCTGTCTTCCCGCTAAAGTACAATGTGGGCGTCTTCAAATCCCGAGTAAATAGGTATCTTGTAGGTAAGCGTGCTACAACCTAGACCGCTTATCTGCTTAACAACAGGCAGTATGTGGTCAAACGCAAACCTATTCAGAATAAAAAAAAAACTACTTTTGTTCTACGACTTTTAATAATTCTGAAAAAAAAGTTGTTGTTTTATAGAAAAATGTCGTTCACCCTCGACAAAATGTATGGATTTTATATAACAGCGAACAGCGGATTTTTTTTAGTTTTGGCAAAAGTAGCAGAATAAAAGTTGTTAGTTTTGATGTACAGAATAAGCCCCTAAAAGGATGCTAATTGATTAGAAATAACCCTGTACTTATACTACAATTAATTAATGAGTATTTTGATGAAAATGTATTGGACCATAAAAATAGCGAATTTATTTTCCGTAAATATAAAATAAAGCAGTTGAAATAAAGTTGCTTTTAAGTAATATCCGCAACGAATGTTATGTAAGTAAATTGTTGATAATTTACTTCGTCCTGAAATTATTTCAATATTTGCAACCGATTTCCGCTATAACATTCTGTTTTTAATGCTCTTATGAAAGTTGAACGACTTGAACAGACTTTATAAATATTGTTCGTTAATTTACTTTCATTTTTTATAGCACCACCTGAATTTACGATACAGTGTAAGTGTACTCAGAATTATCGTACCGTGCAATAATAATTATTTACAACGCACGCTAAAATCTTTTTGGCTGCTTTCTAATTAATTTCATTTCCATCTGATCCCCGAAAATACATCTTTATCTGTTATTTTTATCTCTACAAATGTTTATTTCTCTTTCGATGCACTTGACATTCAGTTGCATACGAGATGAAAGGCTAAACATAATGCCAGAATGACTGGAACGGTAAATCAGTGCTGCCCGAATCGCTCTTGTTATTTTTAAACTCCGGCACATAGCGTGCGCGTGACCTGCCAAAAATGTGGCCCACTGATCTTCTGCACATAAGCTAATATTGTACACCGGTAGCGATTTCTGCCACCAATGCGGGCTACCTGGGCCACTGGCTTCGTTTTAATCTGGATCACAGAAACAGTCGAGTCTTAAAAATCTCAAGATACATCTGTTTTGACATTATTAGTCAAAGACGCGCCACCTGTGCTACAAGTAGATGCCTCCTTTATGCATAATAAAGAGCTCTGAAAATCATAGAATGATCTAATAAAAGCATCTAAGTCTTTAGTTGTTTGGTCTTGAGACAACTAACTAGCACCTGAAACAAAACAGCAATTACTCCCTCTTACGAATAGGGCTCATCATTTTACCTAGATCTGTTTGTTCGTGTTTTTTGCCACTACCAAATTAAAATATGTCTTTCGAAGTACGTCGATTTTGATTTTATTTATTTGCTAACATAAATCGGGCAATACAAATTCCCGCGCAAAACTTCTAGAATCTAGATTAGACGTATTTTCTAGGACAAGTAGGTACCTACAGAAGATTATAATCACACCTATACAAAACCTCTCAAATCATCATAGTGTTTGCAACTCTGTATCCAACCTTGCTAAGTTCCCAGTTCCCAGACATTCCAAGGAATCGTATGTCCGACTAATGTCGTGTGTTTGCATTTGAAACTGACAGACCACGCTCTGAGTCACCACTCACCAGCGAGGGTTGCATTCCCCGGCTGACAGAACGTCGGATCTAATTTCGTACATTTTAGTGTCCTTGCTGAGAGAAAGAGCTTAAAGTAAAAAAGAGTCTCTCAAGCATTTGTCTTCAAAAAGTGTCTCAATCATTCGGGCACATCGCGCGTAAGCCCCCCGACAACCTGTAGAAGCTGGTAGTCACCGGGAAGGTGGAAGGGAAAAGACCCAGGGGACATAGCCCAATACGGTGGTACGACCAAGTGGGCCAATAACTGAGCATAGCCATATCTGACGCCGTACACCAAGCGGATGACCGTCAGAGATGGAAACACATATGCCATGAAGTAATACAGAGGCGGGACATCACGACGCTCAGCAGTGAGCAAACGACCTGAGGAGGGGAGGAGTGTCCTTGCAAAAAGATGTTCCTAATCTATCATAATCTCGAATAGATATTATTTTGTATGTGTCCATATACAACCTTGTAATGTTCCTAGACATTCCAAAGAATCGAATTTCGGACAAATGTCGTGTGTTTACATCTAAAACTAACAAGTATTGAGTCACTAATGCCTAGCGCCACCGGTGCGAGGGTTGCATTCTCCGGCTGGCGGGACGTCGGCACTAATTCCGGACCGGCCAGTGTCCTTGCTGCACTCATGCAAAAAGAATAACAATTCAACGATTTACTGTTCTCCATTCACTCATTATATTTAACCCCCGATGAAAAGGATTACTAGAGAGAGTCTATGTAACTGTATGCTGTCTTTTGGTGGCATCAAAGCTGCTAAACGAATGTTTTTTTTAGGGTTCCATACCCAAAGGGTAAAAACGGGACCCTATTACTACTGTCCGTCTGTCTGTCACCAGGCTGTATCTCATGAACCGTTATAGCTAGAAAGCTGAAATTTTCACAGATGTTGTATTTCTGTTGCCGCTATAACAACAAATCTTAAAAATAAATTGCACCTGGCCGATTTTTCTTTCACCACGTCGAGCACCTCTTGGTTCGTTTTCTTTTCGGTCAAGCTGACCACTTAAGAAATATCAAACCTTTCAACCGCATCTAAATACCTATTAAACCTTTTATTCCCAATCATCCCTGGTTCCCAGAGCCATCGATGATCGTCTTACTGGCGCAGTGGCCCAGTTGGCACGTGTCGCGTACCCACGGGTGGGGGAGGGGGGTGTTTACATTGATCTTTATAATTGGCTCGCATCAATCACTATTGGTGTCGATGACTCGCCCGTCACGCGGCAGTAAAAGTGTTAACAACATATACACGTGTGTATTATCTATTTTGAAATGAAATGAAATCATTTATAGTCATAATAGTACATTGAAAACAATAAATAAAATAATATGCTCATCAATGCCACGTCGAACAAAAATATCACAACATAATCCATCCATCAGCCATAAGAAGTCCACTGCTGGACATAGGCCTCCCCTATGGATCTCCAATAAGACCGGTTGGAAGCGGCTTGCATCCAGCGCGATCCTGCGGTCTTAATGAGGTCATCCGTCCACCTTGTGGGTGGACGTCCTACGCTGCGCTTGCCGGTACGTGGTCTCCACTCGAGAACTTTCCGACCCCATCGGTCATCAGTCCTCCGCGCTATGTGCCCTGCCCATTGCCATTTCAACTTGCCAATCCGTTGGGCTATGTCGGTAACTTTGGTTCTTCTACGGATCTCCTCATTTCTGATTCGATCTCGCAGAGAGACTCCGAGCATAGCCCTCTCCATAGCTCGTTGGGCTACTTGGAGCTTACCAATAAGGCCCATAGTGAGAGACCACGTTTCTGTGCCATAAGTCATCACTGGCAACACACACTGGTCGAAAACTTTCGACTTGAGGCACTGAGGTATGTCGGACGAGAAGACGCTACGCAATTTTCCGAACGCTGCCCAGCCGAGTTGGATTCGGCGATTGGCCTCTTTCTTGAAGTCGGACCTACCTAACTGGACTACTTGTCCTAGGTAGACGTACGAGTCAACGACTTCAAGAACCGAGTTCCCAACAGAGATCGGGGTGGGTACAACATGGGAATTACACATAACTTTCGTCTTGTCCATGTTCATCTTAAGACCCACCTGTTGAGAAACCCGATTGAGGCCTTCGAGCATCGTGCTGAGCTCTTCCATCGATTTTGCCATGACTACTATATCGTCGGCAAACCGAAGGTGGGTGAGGTATTCGCCATTGACATTGATGCCGAATCCTTTCCATTCCAGGAGCTTGAAGGCGTTCTCCAAAGTAGCCGTAAACAGTTTCGGAGAAATTACGTCTCCCTGTCTTACGCCTCTTTTTAGAGGGATCGCCTTGGAGCTCTCTTCCTGTACTCGGACCGACATAGTGGCGTTATTATACAAGCACTTCAACACTTCGATGTACCGATAGTCAATACGGCATCGTTGGAGAGACTCGAGCACAGCCCAAGTCTCGACCGAATCAAAGGCTTTCTCATAGTCCACAGACGCTAAGCAAAGTGGCAAGTTATACTCTTCGGTCTTCTGTATAACCTGCCGTAGCGTATGAATGTGGTCCATGGTACTAAAGCCCTTTCGGAAACCGGCTTGTTCGGAAGGCTGGAAGTCATCAAGCCTGCGCTCGAGACGATTCGTAATGACCCTTGAAAACAGCTTATAAACATGGCTCAGAAGCGAGATGGGTCTGTAGTTCTTCAATAAGGTGTTGTCACCTTTCTTGAAAAACAACACCACCACGCTTCTGTTCCATGCTTCTGGCGTGATGCCCTCGAGGACGACGGTGTTAAAAAGCTTCTGGAGGACTTTTAGTACAGGTGTTCCACCCGCTCTCAAGAGCTCTGATGTGATACCGTCATCACCCGGCGCCTTGTTGTTCTTAAGCTGATTCAGGGCCATTCTAATCTCGTACAGGCTGATGTCTGGGATATCTTCGGTGAAGTGTCGGGTCAGCTTGGCTCTTGGATCTTTGGCCGCGCTGCTAACAGGCTTAGCGACCGAAGCGTATAACTGTCCATAGAACCTTTCGATCTCCTCTAATACCTCTGCCTTGGTCGACGCTAAACTTCCATCTTCTCTCTTCAGCTTTGTCAATTGGCTTTGTCCAATAGACAAATCTCTTGCGAACACTTTGGAGCCTTTGTTCCGCTCTATTGTCTTTTTAATATGTTTAGTATTAAAAAGACGGATGTCGTGCCGCAAGGATTTCGAAATTTGTCTATTGAGACGCCTATATGACTTTGCATCATCGGAAGACTGCAATCTTAGCGAGCGTCGTTCGGCCATGAGATTTACAGTGTGATCGGAGAATTTCTGCGGTTTATTTGAACGGCGGGGTCTAAAGAACTTAGCACCCACCGTTTGGACAGTTTCTACGAGCCCGTTGTTGATCTCGTCCACCGACGCAAGGTTCTCTAGGCAAGCAAAACGATTCGAGAGCTCGAGCTGAAAGTCCTCGGGGTTTTGGATATGTTCACGAGTAGGTCGGAGCGTGGACTTCATCAGGCGGGACCTTTCGAGCTTAACATTAATATCTAATGTGCCTCGTACAATTCTGTGATCGCTGCCGGTTTTCACCCTGTGGATCACGGAGACATCATTAAATATTCGTCTCTCGGTGGTCATGATGAAGTCTATCTCGTTTTTCGTGGAACCATCAGGGCTCATCCAGGTCCATTTCCTGTGAGGCGGCTTCTGGAAGAAAGAGTTCATCATAAAGAGTTCCTCTCTCTCCAGAAAGTCAGCCAGCCTCTGGCCCCTAGGGTTTCGTTGCCCATATCCAAATTGCCCCACCCTCAGCTCATCGTCGTTTTTTCTGCCCAACTTTGCGTTGAAGTCCCCCATAACAACAGTGAAGTGGGTCTTAGACATATGAATGGCCCGACTTACGTCCTCATACATAGTCTCCACCTCATCATCTGGGTGTGACGATGTCGGTGCGTATACCTGAATGACCTTCAGCGAATACCTCTTGGATATTCTGAGTATTAGGTATACCACCCTGCTCGACACACTTTCGATGGTAATAATGTTGTTGGTGAGGGACTTGTGAACGAGAAAGCCAACACCACCTTGGGACCGTTGGTCACCTTCCCGGTAGTAAAGCAGCATAATAAAATGATTAAATAAACAAATTCAATAATTAAATAATAAAAATTGAAATAAAAAACTATGTTCCAAAACCAATTCATGTCTCAGTCAGAAAGCGACTATATTCTGGATGTAGGTATGAAAGATATTGCGGTCTACCCACAGATGTTATACCGCACATAAAATAGTCGGTAATTTGACTGTGTTGTAAGGTCATACCTAAGCCTTTGGACGAACAACACATTTTCATTTATTTAGCACCCTGTCTTCAATATTTTGATTGGTGTTAGTATTTATTTAACTTATCGTCTTTTTTCATAGACGCCATATCTGCCTATCTTATCAGTGTGTCTACCCATTGCTGGAAACAGGCCTCTACTCTCTTATGTGAGCCTTTTTCTTTGCTCTCTCACACGCTTGCTTTGTGATACCTCCTACTTCATTTACTATCAATCGGGTCTGCCTCTACACTTTAATCCGTTTCGCTGATACTAACGGTGACTGCTCTGGTCCACCTGAAATCATCGCGTCTAGCTGTCCTGTTCACAGTTCAATAATCCAAAGAACACAAAAACAAGAAAAATCTTATTTATGAAACAAAGGAAAACAGCTGCGTTTTTCTGATCTGTGGTTCTACCCAAATCATCTCTCCGAATCCTACATAAAAAGATAGTAAAACGTTATGATTTAATATCTCGATTCCGCGTTGGACGCGCGCCCATCTTTCCAGCGCCCGCGCAGAGAAACGTCAAAACAAACATTATGGATATCACTCTAAACACTCTCGAATACACACAACTAAAACAACCACTGCATTAAAACACTCGGGAATCTTTGTTGGAAAAAAAGAGAGAAATTAATGAAAGCTGATAGAGATACATGTGCTACATGTGCACTTTATTTCATTCTAAATCTATGCTGTAACTGAACATGACAGTTTTTTACTAATCTGATCTAAAAAAAGTTTTCTGTGGTTCTGATAGCATTAGAAATATTTGCACAACTGATGCCTGCATTTATTTCTACTCCATTTTTTACTAAGTTATAGGTTCATTGTTGTCATATTTCTTTCGTTTATTCTGCGGCCAATTTTCAAATGGCTCTAAGCAATCAAACGTAGCGACTCTATATTAAAATGTATAAGTTTATTGACACCAAATAGCTGATGTGCTCTATTGTGTCAATTGTCTCTACATGTCTCGTGCCGCCTAAGCTCTATCAATCAGCTTTACAGCTGTTCTAATTTAACGTACATTGATACTATTTGATTCACCTACTCTATGAGTTTAGAGTAGGTAAGTAGAACTGAAGTAGAGTTACAGTACCGTTAAGATTCTTCAGTAAATTTTAAATAATATATTTAAGGAAACAAATCCCTGAACTACTCTCCTTGTATTTTCATCCCAATCCAAAATCATTGAAATCAAACTCTAGATTTCTTCCGTATTTGACCGCAACTATAGCTTGATAAAACTTTTGTGTTAATCAGCATCTTACCTACTACACCCAAATGACTCTAAAATTTTTTTAGATTTGTATTAAAAATATTTTTCGTAAAACACAAATCACATAAGCTGTTCGATAGATGTCGGCTGCTTTCGAGGATCGTATGAATCGAACTTCAAAATATGCCAAGTCTACGGATTCGAAAAAACTCAACAGAAATCAATCCGTTTGCTCTGTGAGCTACGCGCTCTCTGCGGCAGATTCGAAAGCATACGAAGCAAACGGATTGATTTCTGTAGGGGAAAGGTATTGATCCAGTACACGCTGTCCCATAGAAATCTATACAAAGCAACAAATTGGTCTGCTCCTCACGCTTGAAGTATCAAACCATTTGAGAAAAAGTGACTGAACTGCAAATGCTTGCGCAATCACAAAGTTCGACTTGAACTCTAACAGAGCTAATAGATGCTCTCAGAATGCATCTGTTCGTAAGTAATTGAGATAAATGGCCGATTTTCATGCCAAAAACTATTCTCGTCTCGTTATGTAAAATTTTAAAACGTAACAGTTTTGTTACTAAGAGAAATAATGCTATGTTAGAAAAGGTTATTTATCTTTTTCGCAATGAAAAATCTGTGTGTGCATGTTGGTTATGTGAAGTATTTTATATGTTCAACGATAATAAATAGTTATGGGTAAATCACAAAGAAATGCGTGGAGAAATAGCTATCCCAAGAAAAATATCTCCGCAGCGCAAAAGGGGGAAGCCTATGCTCAGAAATGGGAATCAGCAAAAAATCAAAACAATAACAAATGACATATAATAAGATAACTCTGTAAAAAATAAGTAGACCTTACGTCAAAAACAGATAAAACGTTCCGATGCTTATGTATAGTAATGAATATTCATTGTAATAAATTTGTTTGACGAAAACGTCGCGTCGGCAATATTCAATTTTAACGTGAACGTAAAATACTTTAGATCATGTAGTACAATGTAATCGCACTATTAAACATGACTATAATTTTATTAAGGAATTTGTTTAGTTTTGGGATGAGTGGCATCACAAAACTAAATAAATGTATGTTTGCCGAACTGCTAGAAATGACTTCCTAGTTGCTTTTCTTTCTAGGTATACAAGTGGTACCCCCAGTATCATAAAAATGTACTAACTTTATTATAGTTGTTCCTAGCAATTATTGTAATTTCTCACAAATTAATGATTTCATGCTAAGCCATCCTCCTAGGTAAATTATTTATGTTCTTAACGTACGGAATAGCGAAGTAATACGTGATTAGAAATGTATCCTTCTCGAACTACCCTACTTAAGATTTAATCAGTTATTGTCAATAATTTATTATGATGTAACTTTTAAAAGGCTACTTTAGCCTACAAAACGAATTGTTATTATTAAGTTAAATTGTTACTTAGTCTATTAACGCTGAGTATTCAAATTATGTAATTCTTTTATGACATTAAAGATATTTAAAAATCAAAATCAATATTCTTAAAATTACTCTAAGAAGTCGTTCATGCAAATACGATTTTCAACTTCAAAACAGCTGATAAACCAGATAGGTTTATAGCAAACGACTGTTTCTTAGTTTTGATGTGTCTGGTATCTTAAAATTTCTAAAGTACCGAACTCAGTTCAAGGTTGAACCAGAAATATCTCCAGTAATGTAGGTAGAGCTCTCCCACTCACGGAGAGCATTTTGCTTGGGAAAGTCATTTCGCCACGCGGCCACAGCTGTTCGCGAACGTTTTTACGGCTGATAGAGACATTTACACACTATTAATCTTAGTAACACAACACAACTATGTAGCATTTTGTTGTTATTTAAAAATATGCGACATGGAGACTGAGAGCTAAATACTTAGAGCTTTCCATCGAGTTTCCCTATGACAAAGATCTAATGGAATACTAGCAGCTATAAACACAACTAAAACAAAACATACAATGTACGTAGCAATTACATACATACTACCACTGCTAATGACTGACTGCCTCGGTGGCTCAGTGGTTAGTGATCCTAACTACTGGGTCAAAGAGGTGTGGGTTCGATCCCCACCCAGGGCAAATATTTATGTGATGAACGTAAGTGTTTGCTCTGTGTCTGGGTGTTATTTAGTTACTATCTATATAAGTATGTATTTAAAAATAAGTATATGTATTATATATCAGTCTCTGGCATCCATATCACAAGCTTAGCTTAGTTTGGGGTCAGAGGCCGTGTGTAAGATGTCCTGAAATATTAAAAAAAAAAAATGAATGTAAGAGGGCATACTAGATGAGTCTATAACTATACATATAAGTATATAAACTATACATATATAAGTTTTCGAAGAGCTAAAGACTCAGAACTTGCCACTAAGATTTCACTGTACCGGAAATGCCATAAAACACACGCAACGAACAACAATAAGTTACCTATAGCTGTGCGTAGAACACGCAAATGCTTTTCTTATTACTATTTTGTTTTATTTTTGAGGCGATTGTCATTTCTATCTACTGATCATAAGCCTAATACGAGATTAAAGTAATTCAAATTCACGTCACTAAATATCTATTACTGATACAAACATCGGGAGATGATTATTTATTTTTCAGTACCGAATACACTTTCATTCTGGTTTTCATTTTACTTTCTTGGTCTTTCAAACTCAATAACTACAGCAGGTAGGTAAAGGAACAAATTTTTCATGAAAACCAAACTGAAATGAATGTGAAGAATCTGGAACGATCAATGAACCACGAAACGCAATATCCCATTCACACGCCACAACCACGAACCAAATACACTGCTTATCGACCTAATTCCACCACAAGGTTCTTACTTACCTCTGAAACGTAATATTAAGGTCTGTTCAAATATCTGCGATATTACTAGCCGCTATGACCAGTATGACCAGAGCAAAACAACAACGATAACATTTATGCAGGGGTGAATGTGGGGTCGAAGACTTTAATTATTATGTACATATACTCGTAGGTAGAGTCTTATAATTATTAACATGGCTATATTTTTATCGTCATTTTTAGAAATAAATAAATAATTAGTTAGATAGTAGGTATACCTACGTGTTATATTTACCTATACTTGCTCAGTAATATTGTTTCTTTGACTTTAGATAATATTGATCGTGAAAGCTGACAAAAGTTGCGGAAGGGATAGCATATATTTTCTCTTGGTAATATTTTTTTTTTGTACAGAATCTAGATGAAATGTTCCAAATGACATTATTTTGATAAAATGCATAACCTATAAAATCACTGAGCATTGGTGGATTTACGTTGGTGCTTGCCGGCAAATAGGCTGTTGAATTTTGACACACCCCCGACTTTGATTCTAAGCAGCAAAACGATCATATTACATTGTTTTATTTTTGTAGACTTTATAATATTTAGGCACACTAAGTTTATTTATTTTTGTCAATAATAAACCGAAAATAAATAATTCGAAATTTGCTGCCCCCTAAAATCTGCCGCTCTAGGCTTCAGCCTACTCAGCCTGCTAGTAATTTACACACTACTGTCACATTTCATGAAACATTTGTTCCTTTACCTACCTGCTGTAGGTATTGAGTCTGAAAGACCAAAAAAGTAAAATGAAAACCAGAATGAAAGTGATAGGTTTTATCGGCCGCCACTGTCGCTGAGAATCGGCCACCGCTGCGCGTAAAGCAATATCGCTCTCATCTGAATAGACCTTATACTTTCATACACTCTCTGACTGACAGATGTTATGTATTTCCATCGTGTAAAAATAAGCGAAGTCGGCCTCCGGCGGAGATCCAAGGTTCTTTCCACTACAACATGCATTCATATTTTACGTTATTTTAGATTTTCAGCGATTTGCGTCACTGATCTTACTAAACTAGAGCGTCGGAACCGCTGCTGTTAAAAAAATTGGTTGCCTGTAAAGTCGGTATACGGGCGAAAGTTTTACGTGACAACGACTTTGAGACGAATGAGCTCAATTGTGAGCGCATAACGTGAGCGGAGCGTAACGCAGTTTCTTGAAGTGTCACCCGGCAAACCAATTTATAAGACGTTGTCACGTCAAAAATATGTTGAACTAATAACTAAAGATATCTTTGATTTGATCTGATGTTTTCAGCTGGGTTTTTGATGATACCAAACAATTGCAATTCGTGTGTTGTATCCTGGATCATATAGACTAAAACCAAAAATAATTCTTATGTTAGAATTATCACTACCACAGCACGATGGTAGGTAGGTATCAGATGCTAGGCAAACCTATACGGAAAAAAAACACCCATTTTACATGACCCGCGAGAATATTCGCGCTTTTTCTAGTTTTTCTTGGCACCACGCGGCTAGTACAAAAAATTATGATGCTATAATATGTAGGTACATGTACTTCTTTGATTATTTACTTGTCAAGTAAATAATCAAAGATGTACTTACACGATAGCTACTGTAGTTTCCGTTTTTGTATATTCTCATACTTCATTCTGTGCTCATACTAACCCCTCAGTTCAACTGCGCAGCATATCCCTTCTTGACCTCATGAAATAGACCTGTGCTACTGTTAACTATCTATAACCCGTGTGTTTGGTTGTTACAGGAGACAGTCCGCAGCAGCGGCGGCGGTAAGGTCAGCAGCCGCGGCGTGCAAGAGATCGACCTCGACCACTGCTGGGACGAGAGGCTTCTCAAGAAACTCGTGAGTAACGCCTTCTTAAAGAGGAAAAATCAGGGTTTAAAACCCTGTCCACTATACATTTTGCTCAAACTAAAGCCAATATAGATTACATCAGCTAACGCAATACTTAATCAACAACTTAGAGATCACTCTCAGTAATAAAACCAGTTGTTTCGATAATATAACCTTTCTGTTACTTTGACTTTTTTTTTCGTATAAATGTGCGTTTGACACACTGCGTGATGTTAAGCAGATATGCGGTCTAGGATGTAACACGCTTACCTAGAAGATACTTATTTACTCGGGTTTTGAAGACACCTACATTGTACTTTAGCGGGAAGACAGACTCAGGCAAAGCGTTCCACATTCTGGCTGTTTGTATGAGGAATGTGGTAATTGTCTGTGATAATACTTACAAATCTGGTAAGTGTGAATTACCTAATAAAGAGTTCATTTATCCATATTCAACTTGGGGAACAGCGCAAGTGTCATGAATTTACAAACAGGGCTTAGTTTATCCCTTAAAAACTGCATCATACGTCAAAGGTGTCGCAATAACCACAGCATAGCGAAGATTAGCGCATGTGTATAAGTAAGAAACAGCCTTACTCAACAATTTCTATGATGACATAACAAATGATGACACTCAATTGTTGTTGTTGACATTTGCATCAAAGTTCAACGCGCCGCGGTGCTGGCAGAAAGCTCCATTGAAAGCTACGCGCCTTGCCACTTACCACTCGAAGATTGATTCACAGCTAGTACGCTCTCACTTTCCTCAGCGGAATGGACAGTCATCCTGTAGCCACCCGCAGACGTCACCTTGTCACATTGTTCCACGTGAGCAACGGCACGCTATGTCAGTGAACCGTTGCTATACAATGCGCTACACCCTTTAAGCGGTCCCCAAACAGAGGGCTCACACAGACCTATGTGAGCCCTTCTTAGACAACCAGTACAATACAGATGACCGCTCGCCCGCTTTACCGCTCGTACCGCCTCTGTTTGGGGACCGCTTTATTCGGTTAAGACACCGAGCAAATATCTATAGTCACAATCGTCCAAAAAAGTTTCCGAGCCAAAACTCTGCCAAGCTAGGTATGTAGTGGGCAGGCTTTTGAGTTAGTCGTAGGGTGATTGCAAGCCGATTACAACGCCGCGCGACGCCAAAGTCTCGGTTACAAGCACTAATTAGGTAACATACTCTTAACGTCGAGATTCGAGAAATTTTGTGAATTATTTAATTAGTGAGAAACATTGTGAATTATTTAATGTATAATATATCGAAGTAGATATGTATGACGGCGCTCGGTCATTTTTTTACTACTTTCACTTAGGGACTGTGTAAAAGGTGTTCAGAATAGCTAAATCTCGTATCAATAAATTGGACATAAAGTATTACGATTTGCTATACATATACATAATGTTTCATACCACAATATAATTTTACTTCCAGACACAAGTTCTAAAAGTTTGTCGTGTGTATCTGAATAATTTTACAGTCGAATCAAACACAATGTGGGATTGAGGCTCCAAAACAATCGAACGGATTTTAACATTGAATTTAATTTCAATTTGATGTCAGATAGACAGCTATTATTTAATTTCAGAGACTGTATTTAAAAAAAAGTATTAAAGTAATAGTTTCGCTTAGCGTCGTAAAGCTTCGATCACGTATGCGTAGGTATCGACTACGAGTCGCGAGTCTTACTTATAATGTCTAATGTTACACACTCGGTACCTACTTAGTCAGGATCAGGAACATAATTTCTCACGGCCAGTTAACTCGTCTACATGTTCATAGATAAATACTAACTAGGTCTCATTCATTCATTAGTCAAACTAGCACTGCTGAGAGTAAAACTAAGTACTTCTTAGGACCGTTAGAAGGCCTGTTAGACTGCATAGTGCATAATTTAATACATTCCAAGAAACAAGATGTGTCGATAAGCAGTATCCTGTACCCATCCATATTAGCAATATGACATCCACTGCCGGTCATAGGCCTGCTCCTTGCTAACTAGACTTCTTTAAGTGTATGCAATGATGAGATAGACAATGCCTTCTGTTTCGGAAGGTTCGAGTTGAGTCAGTCGTTCTCGAAAGTCGGTGGCGTATATCTCAGAGTTCTCATATTTCGCGACGCATCTATTGTAATGCAAAGTAGTACACATGTGTGAGTACCTACTTCCTGTGGGTGGACTGCACAAACGTGTAAACGTAACGTAGCTCTGACGTTGAAGTCGTGACGTCCGCGTCGGTGGTAAGGTGGTTACCACCTTAAAATAACATAAATTTTTACACATAAATTTTTAGATTTGAAATTAAAATTAAAATCACTATGCATATTTCTATGACGTTTTGTAAGAAAAAGTCCATATCCTTGAAATCATTGGTTTATTGTTTCACTTCGTACTTCCTTTAAACGTCACTTATAAACCATATCTCACTTATATATAACTTTTATGAATTTGGGCAGAGTAACAGTGTAAACACTGGAGGTGCACATCGCACCGCTTCACCGAACAGACTGCCGACTTTCTTTCGCTCCTCTACGGCCATGCTTTTTCCCCTTCCAATTTTAAGTCGGGTAGTCCTTCAACCGACTAGGTAGTCAAATCAAAGTCTCCAAATCAAAATAAATAATCGATTAATATCAGAGTCAAATTAAATACTTATTTTTAAAAAACAAATACCATTAAAATACTTAAAACCTAACACTCGTCCGTCCTGACCCCGTGCATGTCCTCATGCACGTTGCCAGGAGAACCTAACACATGGCCAGTCAAAAGCGAAAGAAAGATGCAACTGATGAAAACAAAACATGACAATGAGTTAAGTCTACTTTAAATGGTGAAAAACATCAAACTTATATACAGAAACTGTCAAATCATATTGAAAAACACATCCATACAGTGTTTTTAGTTACTTTTACATTGCAAATCGAATATCTTTGAAAATAATTTATAGGTGAAATCAATTATGTTGCTGCGTTTTCCATTCCTTTATCGCGGCAAACATTTCTTTTTCTTACTCGCCGTATTTAAATTTCATTCATTTGTTAGAAATCGATTTGCAATACAAAGTAATTCCATTCTTATAATATAGATTTAATAATTAATCGATCGATGTAACGGTGAAAATATAACATTTTAATACAAGTTATATTTGAAAAACTTATATTTTATCAATACACTGTATTTGGTTACTTCTACATTGCGAATCAAATTATTTATAAATAAATCAAGTGTGTTGCTCCGTATTCCATTCCTTTATCGCAACAAACATATATATTTTTCTTACTAGCCGTATTCCAATTCCATTCATATGGCTGAAATCAATTCGCAATGCAAAGCAATTTCGTTCTTACAAAATATAGATCTTTATGTATGTATTTTTAAATGTTTTTAGTAAAATTGCTTTCGCTAATTTCATCACTTTTGTCTTTTTATCACGTTTTGTATCACTTTTTGGTAGCACTTTTGGTATCACTTTTGGTATTACTTTTGGTATCACTTTTGGTATCACTTTTGGTATAACTTTTGGAATCACTTTTTGTATGTTTCGGCGCGTGATTTACTGGTCGAGACCAAATGCCGTCTACGGTGAGGTGAGTCACCGTGCGACATTCGGATGTTGTTTGGAGCGCTGTGGCGCTTTGGCGCCCCGATGACCGCCGGCCATCGACGCACAGCTGCCTCAGGCGCCAGCTGCCACAGGCGCCAGCTGCCACAGGCGCCAGCTGCCACAGACGCCAGCTGCCACAGGCGCCAGCTGCCACAGGCGCCAGCTGCCACAGGCGCCAGCTGCCACAGGCGCCAGCTGCCACAGGCGCCAGCTGCCACAGGCGCCAGCTGCCACAGGCGCCAGCTGCCACAGGCGCCAGCTGCCACAGGCGCCAGCTGCCACAGGCGCCAGCTGCCACAGGCGCCAGCTGCTACAGGCACCCAGCTGCTAGATCTTGTTGGAGGTGCCCAGCTTGTTGTAGGCGCCCAGCTTGTTGGAGGCACCCATCTTGTTGGAGGCACCCATCTTGTTGTAGGCGCCCAGCTTGTTGGAGGCGCTCCGCTGCTCGAGGCGCCCAGCTGCTCCAGGCACCACTCAGCTGCTCCAGGCACCATCTAGCTGCTCCAAGCACCATCCAGCTGCTCCAGGCACCACCCAGCTGCTCCAGGCACCCAGCCGCTTTAGGCGCCCAGCCTGCTCCAGGCGCCCAGTCTGCTCGAGGCACCAAGCTTGATTCAGGCGTCCAGCTTGCTCCAGGCGCCAACTGCTCCAGATGCCCAACCGCGTCGTGTCCCTTAGTCACACGTTATCGCCTGGCGGCACTATTGTTTCAGCCGCGCCCAAAACCGTTTTACCCGTTTCAGCTGCCCGCACAGAAAAACTATATCGCCCGGCCGCGCCGTGTCACCCAGCCGCTATTGTCGCTGATAACATGTTTTTTTTTAAATGTTGAGTCTGTTATATTTGAATAAAATTATTATTTATTTATCCATTGCTGCGTAATCCATTCCGTTTCCGCAGACCCATTTTTTTTTTTTTTTTTTTTATAAACTGTATGCCCATTCCATTCATACGGTTGAAAACTATTCATATTGCAAGCCTATTCCATTCTTGAATTACCAATATGAAACTATATGTGTGATACGAGCCTGTTCCATTCTCGTATCAGGAATATCTGTGAACAAAATTAACATACCATTAAAACTGCATTTTGTTCCATGAGATACTGTAATGCCATTACAACATGAAATTCAAAATGATATTCAAATTATGACGCTAATCATAGTTGTAAATTACAACCGAAATGCAAACCAGTTCTATTTTTGCATTTCATATAATTAAGTCACTGCTCTAAATTTTCTTTGATTACCTAATTACTCAATTAATGCGCTTTATAAATTCACTGCAACATTATAAAGTGCCAACTTTAGTATGGATTACTGTTAGGTACTCAATTTTACGTTGCAAAACATGAAGATATCTATCCAGTCACTGTGGAAGTTTAAATCTTTGTGTAGCTACCATAATTTACACATTGATTAGGTGTGTATGTTTTGAAGAACAAAGACTATTTATTTTGTTGCACTGACACAGTAAGCAGCATAAATTTGCTTTCCTTTAATATTATGTGAAGTTCACATTAATATTCAAATCATGGCAACATCAATAATTACCATGAAAATAATTTACACGATGTTATTATATACAGACAAAACAATGTTTTGCAAATTCATCGATTTTATTTGATGAATTAAATTTTGTTTATTCAACTGAAAACATTATCACAAATTTTTCGTGAATCCATTGACACCGACTAGTATAAGAATGTCTAGTTATTTCTTGTAACTTGTTTGTTACTTATATTCTATAAATATTTCATAAAATACTGGCAATATTCCAATAAAGTTACTGGAATATTTGAAACTGCCATATCTAAAATATTGGTATCTTTATCTATAGTTAAGTTATTATGTGTAGGCTGTGAAGCAATTCTCACAGAATACTCATCTGTAGCCTGAAGTATCGACGTGCAGTCAATTCAAGTATTGCATCCCTTCCTTTTTTTAATTTAGAGGACTATTACTTATTTGAACATTCAAATCATCACATTAATGGTTCATTTAACTGTTTAATTTAAATCTCCATTGTGTTCCCCTGAATCAAATATTTACCTTTTTTTTTAATATTAAACCTGCAGAGACACCTTAGGTAGGTAAAGTTATCTTTCAAGCAAGTGCAAGTGCTATATTTGTTAATTGTATCACTCATCAAATAACAACGCCGTGAGGGACAACGTCGTACTGAACATTATGATCAATACTAATCAATCCAACGTTATTACAACAATTTCACCCAGATTAGATACGTTTAGTTATAGTTATAAACATGATTAATTTCTTTTTAAATTTTGTACTTATTTTCATAACTAAACGGTGTTTTTTTCAATCTGATCCATATTATATAGCTTCTATACACATAATATGAATATATTGATATTTTATATTAAAAGAATTGCCTTGAACCAAATGAAACGACCCGATAATCATAGTTTGCGATTTTCCATGCCAATTAAACAAAACTAAGTCAAAATCTGTACGAACAAGTGTGAATGCTAGTATATTCTTGCAATGTTTGGAATCAAACTCATTAAATATGAATTGTGACCCTTAAATGTATGTGTATCAATTCAATATAATGTTTTTCCATAATCAAGTGAGAAAATAACAGTAACGAATATGAACAAAGTTAAACATTACTGTGATAATGTCAGTTATCGAATGTTAATTTCATAAAACTTGCATAGCCTTCCTAACGTAGGTACGCATTGAATTTCCTTTTTTTTTTCACGGCATAGGTGTGTATTATTCATTAATTTAGACTTGTAATCATTGCTATTATGCAATAAATAAAATTATCTATCATAACTCGCGGCAAAGTTGCTGAAGCATTTGCTGCCTATGATCTTTTCTATCTTGTGAATCCTGTAATATTTGTATTATCCAATTTATAGCTATATGAGCTTTAAGCAAAACAATCTTGTCCAATTATAGTTTTGTATCTGGTGTACATGGACCAGAGTGTAGTGAGTCGATTTAAGACTCACTAGTGTGTATAATGTTACTTTATGTTTACTTTCACAAATGTAGGTAGGTGATCAAATTTCCTTCAGTTTGACAACATTATTCAAGGCTTCACACTCATTAGGTACCCCAGAAGCCACAAATCAAGAATTGATTGATTGATTAGGTACCCGTTTATTTTGATTTAGGTTTTCCTCTTATCTTATAAACTGATCCCTGATACTTATTAGAATTTCACAACTAGGTATAGTTAGAAGTGTTCCCTTTGACTACTACTCATGGTATATGTCACGTCATGATTTACATTGAATATGGTGCTATCTAAAAAATATAATTTCATTATATATTTTTCCCAACATAATTATTTTGTCGTTATTGTAATAAAATACACTAATTTATCCCAATGGTAATGATTCTGCTTACAGTTATTTCTGTAATACAATTATAGGTACTTATTTATTTCAAACTCATATATTTTTAAACCACTAAATTATTCATTACTATTATTTTTCGAATTTGAATTATCCGAGTAGCTACCTACTCATACCATGAATATCAGTTAATACATTTTGGCATACTGTTGTGAATGAAAGCTCTTTTTTTGCTGTTGTCAAACACATATTTCTTTTCTCAATGATTTCTCAAGAAAACTCACCCTGGTTTGGAGTTTAATTAAACAAAGGCCAAAATGAATAAGACATAATTATGCGAAGTCATTTTATAAGTCTGCTGAGGTTGTATAACACTGGACGGTGGATACCAAGATGATTGCAAAATCAAGTATTTTTTTTTTTTTTTTGCAGTGAGTAAACTCAATTAACGGTAAAATAGATTCAAGTTTGTACGATCAAAGGTTTGGTCTTAACCATGAGAATGTTGAGGTAAACAAAACTGAATGCAAGTCCACTTTTTTCATTGTAATTAAACGGTTCCATGAATAAAAAATTACATTATCAAAGCCTTATGACGTCCACTGCAATTAGTCAACCTATAGAGTCATATTTGGTAGCTTTATCTCTTCCACGGATCTTGTCTTTTCTTATTCGATTTTGATAAAATCAATATTTATAAATTATTTTAATCACTTTTCGTCTCAAAGCCCGTCGTTCAGCATAGGACTATTAAAAAGCTGAACAGTACACTCCAACTACAATAAATTATCAATAGCAATTATTTATCTGATAAAGATATGATTATGTATAAGCGTTATTTCCCCATTCTTTCATCAATATCAATAAAAACACATTTTCAATTTTAAGTTATCAAGTCTACTAAAATTAAAATGGAATATGCATCTTTAATACGTAAATTACTATTTTTATTACGAATTTGTAGGTAACTAGAAATAATTATTTTCCCTCATATACCACTGTGAGCAATGTCGGTTACGATTGTATGCTATCATACGCTATTTGTCAATGTAGGTACCCTTATAATTTGTATGAAATGAAATTATTCAAATAAAATCTTAGATCTATAATAAGAAAATTGGAACGCATATATTCATCTTATACTGTCAATCTAAATTACGCGAAATCTCAAAGGGGACAAAGAATCAATATTAATTGGCAAATACATATGAACACTCTGAAGACGTCTGCTGAACAACTAAAATTATGAGATGATTTTTCCTTACCCGATGTTCCATTTCGGAAATAAAAGGTTGAATTAGTTCCAGCACAGTAAAGTAGTTGTATTATTATTTAATCTATCAATTTTGCACTAAAATTCACAGATTCAAAAATATAATACAATCTTAGTTGATTTTGTCACATATCTACTACTTGCAGGTAGATTGGAACTTTAACGTTCTTTGTTATTTTTTTGTTTAATTATAATGATAATTACCCATGAATCAAATTTGTACAAATTATAAAATACTGCAATAGATTACTGCGTACATTTTTTTTTACAGGTTATAGATCTTGTTATTTTAAAAACTTGTTCCGAGTGAGTATTTATAAATTACATTTACATTTATTTAACCATCTGCAAAAATTGCAAGAGCCAGCTAAAGGGTCCAAGATGTATTTTTTTGAAGGTGCACTTAACATTTTAAAGTACCCGCTACTTAATACTGTAATTGTATGAATTTATTTCTGACAGTTATGTCAAATACGCTATTATATAATGCTATTATGCCTTCACTTTTATTAAGCGCCGATAGACAAAGGTATGGGACCTTTGCCTACAGCCAGCTGTCGATGATTATGTAGTTTGTTAGGCATAAAAGAGCTCTTGACTTCGTAGATATCATAAAGGAACAAACTCACAGTTAGCTCTGCAGACGGAGTATACTCAGGCTCGGTTACTCCGCGTTGACCATGATCCGCATGAGGCACGTTGGTCTTGGCACTTCTGATTGTAAGAAAAAGTCCATATCCTTGAAATCATTGGTTTATTGTTTCACTTCGTACTTCCTTTAAACGTCACTTATAAACCATATCTCACTTATATATAACTTTTATGAATTTGGGCAGAGTAACAGTGTAAACACTGGAGGTGCACATCGCACCGCTTCACCGAACAGACTGCCGACTTTCTTTCGCTCCTCTACGGCCATGCTTTTTCCCCTTCCAATTTTAAGTCGGGTAGTCCTTCAACCGACTAGGTAGTCAAATCAAAGTCTCCAAATCAAAATAAATAATCGATTAATATCAGAGTCAAATTAAATACTTATTTTTAAAAAACAAATACCATTAAAATACTTAAAACCTAACAGTTTCGTATTTATTTTAGGACAGAGCTTGTGAGGTAAAATGATTTAATTGAAATTTAAGTAAAATATTGACTTCAAAGGAATTAGATTTGATGCAAGAAAAGCGTATTGAAAGCGATAAAACTATCGTTGTACAAACAATACCTAAGTATGTACTTATAAAAAATAGATAATCAAAAAAAAATGACATAACTTTTTATTTTATTTAGTACTTAGCATTCGTTCTTACATTTAGGTACTTACAGAGCTGCAGTCAAGTATTAAATGGTTAATACGTAGATAGGTATTTTTTGACGCAACCGGAAGCCGGAAGAGATTTGCTCCGAATAGCTGTGATTTGTTCACTGTTTGTTCTACTTTTGATTGTCATCGTGACAATGCGTGCGCCTGCGCAGCGTGAAGCCGCGGGCTCGATGACGAGCAAGTTTGGTAGGTACTTAGGTGCCTGCTTACATCGAGACACGAAAATCTGTCGAGATTAGTTTTGTTTTAATCATTTTCATATCCCAGGTTTCACTAAGGTATCCGCGTATAAGAAATAATATGATAGGTATTGTATGTTTTTTATTACATTATTTGGTTCTGCGCAACAGTTATGAAAAAATGGTGTGGTGAGCAAAATAATATTTTTTTTATTATTTGGTTCTCAACTTGGCAAAATACCTACTATGTATAAAGGTACATTTAGTGCTAGAATTTAGGTCAGAAGTACATTATTGTGACAAGTATTTTTTACCAATGCTCTGACTCTAGTGGTAGGTACTCTTATTAGGATTTATTGAATGTTTAGTGGAAAGACATCGACGTATCGATAAACTACAAAATAAAAATGATATTTATTTGTATGCGTTCCAGTTGGAGGAGTGCACGGACTACGAGCAGCGACGGCGGCTGCGCGCGCGCATACGCACACTCATGGCTGAACAGGAAGGTCAGTTCCGCCCTGCATTTTCTTGGCAACTTTCTCGCTTGACATTTGATTTATTTTATTTTTTATTTTATTTTATTTTCTTTGGGTTGCCAAACGGCCTTCATACATAAAATTCTATAAACAATGGTACAAACACTCAGGCCAACGAAGGCTACCGCTTATATGAACAATGATAATGGTGAAGGAAAAAAAAAAGAAAATTACACAACAATAATAATAACCTACTTAAAACTACATAAAAGCATACAAATTAATTATTTCACCGCCGTGCACACAGTTCACTCAAAAAATTTATTATTAATTAAGGCTTTAAACATATTGTGCCTTGATCCAAATAAGTCGACATACTCTGAATAGTTCGTGTTAAAGTTTTTCGTTCGTGTTAGATTTCCGTACAATTTGAGATTTACAATTTTTTCTCAGTCTAGACTCTAGAGTCTTTACCTAGTTATATACCTACTATGTCTCGCAAGGTAATCACTGCAGGTTGGACGTGCTGAGCACTAACAGCAGCAAATGGCTCTCTAGATTTAGTATGCCGTTTCCTCGTGTAGGGTGAACTGTATGTAACCGTCGTGTTGTGTGTGCAGCATGCGCGAGCGCGGTGACGGAGGCGCTGGGCGCGTGCGGCGCGGCCGACGAGGAGGAGAGCGCCGCGGCGGAGACGCGCGGTGAGTCCCTCTTGCTGCCGCTGCTGCAGGGGCTGCTGGGCGGCGGCGGCGAGCAGCTGCTGGCCGGGCTCGGCGCCGCGCCCGCCGACGTGGTGGCCGACGTGCGCCGCTCGCTGGGCCGCCTGCGCGCCGCGCTCGCGCCGCCCGCCATCCACCCGCAGGCGCGCGCGCTGCTGGCGCTCGCCGACCGCCTGGAGGACGCGCTGCGCGCCGCCGACCGCCTGGACGGCTGCCGCCGCCGCCCGCGCCGCCGCGACCGCGCCAACCGGCACACCGTCGGCGTCACGCACGAGGAGCTGGAGGAGGCGCGCCGCCTCGTCGACCGGGACGACCTCGCCGCCACCATCGCCGCCGAGCCTGCCTCCTCGGCCGCCTCCTCCGCCGCCTCCGCCACGGACGAGCCACGCACGCCGGACCGCAAGCCCAGCGAGGGCGAGAACGTCAGCTACCACGCGGCCGTTGCGGCCAAGCAGAGGAACCCCCCGGTGGCGCACTCCGTCAGCTACGAGCCGCCCAAGGTGACCCGCGAGGCGCAGGCGGTGGAGCGGCGCGCGCCGGCCCCGCGCCGCCCCGACTTCTTCCGGCACTCGGTGGCGGACGCGCCGCCGCAGCCGCCGCCGCCGGCCGCGCCCGTGTGGAGCGAGCGCCGCCCCTCCGAGACCAAGTCCAGCATCGCGGCGATAGCCAACAAGTTCGACGCCAACGCTCAGATGGAGCGCCAGCAGTCGTTCCCCGCGCCGCGCCGCGCGCCCGTCGTCCAGTCGCCGCAGAAGCCGGCCCCGAAAGAGGACTCGCAACGCTCGTTTTTCCGACCGCTCCCGCCGACGTACAACTTCGCGGCGCCGCCGACGACCCAGGACGACTCCAAACCTCTGAGCAGGTTCGGTAACAGCAGCAATAGAAAACTGAGGATGAAGCGCGCCAACACCATCGACATCGGGCGGCCGCTGGCGGGGCTCCGCGACAGCGACACGGACGAGGACGCCGCGCGCCGGGCGCTACCCGTGCCCGAGTTCCGCCCGCAGACCGAGAACGACAGGAAGTTCGTCGCTTTCATGAAAAAGAATGAGGCCAACGACAGAGAAGCCAGCAACGGGCCGGTCGGGCCGGCCAACTGGAGCAGTAGGTTCGGCAACATCAAGAACGCGTTCGAGAAGAGCGAGCGAGAAGAAGAGGTGGTGGCAGCGCCGCGCGCCGCGAGCGCCTCGTCCTCGGCGCGGCGGTTCTGGCGCGCGGCCGACGAGGCGCCGCCCGGCCGGCCGCGCCGCCTGCCGCACGACGCGACCCCTGACGTCATCAAGCCTCCGTGGGTGATGGAGCGCCGTGACCCGCCGCGAGCCCGCGCGGCGCCGCGTGCACCTGCCGCTCCCGTCACACCAGCCGCGCCCGTTGCGCCTTCTAGACCTCCGCCCCTTAACTACGCTCCTGCACAAAACTATATACCAGCCCCCACTCAAATAGCCCCGCCGCACGTGCCGGCGCCGGCGCACGTACCCGCCCCGCTCCCCTCGTCCGCGCCGGCTTCCCTCCCCCCTCCAGCCGCGGTCCCCCAGTCTCCGACTCGTCCCGTGATCGTTAAGCCTTTCGCGGCGCGTCCCATACCCGTCAATCAGTTCTCGCACGCCCCGATGTCCGCGTTCAAGCCGCCGGCCAAGATCCCGTCCCCGACGGCGGCGCCGGCGCACGTGTGGAGTCCCCCCTCGCTGAGCGCGTCCGCCTCGCCGTCCACAGAGTACCCGCCCTCGTTCCCCGCCAGCCCGCGGCCGCTGGCGGCGAGCACCCCGCCCGCCGCCCCGTGGCACCCCGACTCTGATAAGCAGCGACAGGCGGTCAACTTGCCGCCGAATGACTATCAAATTAAGTACGAGCCGGCCGCTCCGCCGTACCACCATCGACAGGCCGCGTACGAGCCCCTTCCTACACAACCGACTCACGCGCCCCCGTCGACTTACGCGCCCCAACCGACTCATATGCCTCAACCGACTAATGTGCTCCAACCGCCACATGTACCCCAACCGACTCACGCGCCCCCGCCATCTTATGCGCCTCCACCGACTCAAGCACCCTCGCAGAATCATGTGCCTCAACCGACACACAACTACCCAGTCAAGGCGATTCCGAGTCAAAACAACCTCGCGGCGCCGGAGCTCGTGCGGCGAATCGACGAGGTCAAATACCCCGTGGAGTCGCCCAAGGTGGACGCACAGAAGTTGCAGATAGAATTCTACGAGCGGCAAATCCGCGAGAAGAACGCGCGCCGCGAGTTACCCCGCGCGCCCCGTCCCGCCGAGGCCGATGTGAAACCTCCCGCGCCTCCCTCCTACACGATTACCGACTACACGCCCAAGAGCGGTGTGTCTTCTACGTTCGTTCCGCTGCAGCGCACCCCCGATATTGAGAAGGCTCGCGCTCATAAGATTGATTACCTTCCGGACGTTGTGACCAACGAAACGGACCGGCTACGGTCACCGCAGGGGCGCGCGCCTCCCAGCCCGCGCTCGCCGGCCGCGGCCGACCTGCCCCCCGCCTACAGAAACGGCGACGTGTATGCGAACGGAACGAACGGGAACGATACCACGGAACATGAGATGGCGGTGACGCGCGTCATGCGCGGGCCGGTGCGCGGCGCGGCTACAATAACAACAGGCGTGCGCACGCGCGGCGAGCCGGACGGCGTCGCGGCGGACGCGCTCCGCGGAGCACTCGACAAGGCGGCGGCGCCCCGGCGCGACCCCCCGGCACACATCGAGCGCAGAAGGCGCGAGCCGCTGCGGAGCCAGGTACGGGCGCCCGTCCCCAACGGACGCTCCCCCCCGCCCGTCCCGCACGTGCGCCCGTCCCCGCCCTCCCTGGGCGCGTCTCGCGAGTCGGTCGCGTCGAGCGGGTCGGCGGCGAGCGCCGGCAGCAGCCTCAGCCGCTCGGGCTCGTGGCACCAGCTGGCCACGGCCGGCCTCGGCGGCGGCAAGTCGGTCTCGCCGCGGAAGGTGGTCGCGCGCGCCAAGTCCATGCACCTGCTGGCCATACCGAAGATGTACGAGGGCGGCATCGCGCGCGACGAGGTGTCGGAGAAGAAGCGCACGGTGGAGGCGTACTTCGGCGCGCAGAGCGCGGCGGCGGGCGCGGCCGTGCGCTCGCCGCCGGCGCCGCGCCGCGCCGCGCGCGCCCCGCACTACGCGCTGGGCCGCAGCCGCACGATGGGCGCGCTCTCCGAGCTGCAGTTCCTGGACGAGAGTAACGCGGACGACGCGTTCGAAGACCTGGTGTCGGCGCTCGCGTAGCGCCCCGACCACATTCCACTAGTTAGGAGCGGGAGACGAGCGAGACGCGCGTGAGTCGTGTGTGTGTGGGTGCCTGCCGCTTGTCGCGCCCCCCGCCCCCAGCCCCGTGTCGCATGTCCCCCCCTGGCCCGGTCCCAGTCCCTCCCCGCGCCGGTCACCTCACGTCGTCTGTACATATTGTGTAACATTAGTTTCATAATCCGTGCCCGTAACCGTGTTATTTTGACTAATAGCTTATAAGTATCGTGTCATGTCTTGCTGGTTGTTTTTCAAGTGTTTCGATTTAGTTTTTAGTGTTTATTGGTTTGTTGTAGTTATTCAAAGTATTCCTCTAACGTATTTTATCTCTTACAGAGGAAGAGGAAGTAACTGTGACATCGAGCGTGAGGAGGGACTCTTCTGACAAAACTGTTAGCAGCAGTACTACGACTACAAAAACTTCGAAAGGTGTGTATGATTTACATTGTACTTTCTTTTTATAGTCTCGTAAAAGAGACGTTCATAAATTTATAATTATAGTAGGTATTAAGTTTCTAAAATATTCATCTATATTCCTAAATGACTATGAATAAATAATTCAAAGTTAGGGACGGTGTAACAAAAGAGTTGGAAATTTACATCTTATGATCGTGACTCAACGATACCTATCTTATGATGATGACTCAACGAGAGACAATCACGAACGTGCTATAGAGAGACAATTCATCGTGCATACCTATGTTTGTTTGAGATGCAGTATTATCGTAAGAACGATGTCTGCGTAACCGTTTAAAATTAATAAAAGACTAGACATATTAGCAAGTAACGACAATTTGTCATAGCAATGGCCCTTAGGTAAGATGTGATTGGTTGTAGTGACAGAGATGACGCGGCCGGCGCCGAAGCCCGTGTCTCCGTTCGCGAAGTTCCGGCAGCTCGAGAAACAGAACTCTACCAATAGTCCCAAGTAAGTCCACTCTCACTCCTCCTCACCGCCACCACCGCGACTCATCGCCGAATACAAACAAAACTAGAACGACCCACACAAGACTTTTCAATATTTATCAGACCTTTTCGCTTCATATACATCATTTATTTATAATGCAATATATTTTATTTATCTTTGGCAGCCATATCTCTGGATACGAATAAGGATTAGAAAAACAAGTAAATATACAATTCATAATGATATGACATGCATTATAACATGTATATTTAGACGCTTTGATATAAAACCATTATATTATAATCATGACGGAGGCATCGCTTCGCAAGTACATTTACGGACATTTAGATCTGTCAATAACTCGTGTGTCATTAAACATAAGCATAGGCCATGCGATCGGCTGAAGTCGCTTGAAGAAGCGCACGCGCACGAGAGAGTTCATTGTAAATAACCTAGCGAGTCCCATAACTAGCACAGCGCGTTCAGTAGCACTCGGTTGTGATAGAGCACTCGGACTAATGGAACGTCGAGGCGAACTAACCGCGGTAGGCGAGCAGTCGCGCCCACACTAACATCAGCGTGTATTGTAGCTCGCCCAAGACTCCGCAGAGCCCGGGCTCTCCGTCGCAGCCGTACTTCAAGTTCACGGACCCCGCGCTGCAATGCAGCGCGCTCACTATTAAAGAGCGATTGCTGCAGTGGTGTCGCGACAAGACCCGGGACTACGAGGTACCACACTCCGCCCACCGCCCTAAACTTCCCACTGCGTCTACTAATAAATCGTCAACATATGTTAAAATTGACTTTTGAAAAATTGTACAGAACTAAACGATTAAAACTTTTATTGTAGACTATTAATACTAAAATAGTCTAAGACACTCAAATGATAGACGTATTGGGGAGATATTACGTGCGGTAACACCAAGCGGATGCATAATATTAGTAACCTGAATTTGAAAAAACACTGCGGAGAGATCGCAGCGCGTGAACTCATCGGCTTGTGTTCTGGGCGCACGGACGTCACGGGCATTGCATCGCGTCGTCGATACCGTAGCATGAGGCGCGCACACAATAATGTATTAACACACACGAGACTGACGCCATCACCCATACTCCATGCTTTTCTTCACGCTTCATTTTGGCTGCACTGTTTTCTGTATTATATTCTGTCTTAGTTGTATATTTACTTATATTTATTTATTCATCATCCCGAAACACGTCGTACCAAATCATATTACTTTGGTGTCGATTGTAAAATCTTAATATTAGGAATTTTTTGTCGCCTAAATTAAAAATCTGTAACAGGTGTTAAAATGTCGACAGTAATTTATTTACTAATTGTAATCTTTGGAATAACATTTATAATCAAGTTGTTTTTACTGTAGCAAGGTTTTATCAACGTAAAACCTTGAAGTTTTCAGTTCTGTGTTCTGTTTAGTGACCAAGCATGGTTGTGTGTTACTTATTAGAATTTGTAAGACTTTTAACTTTTAAAATGTTTGACTTTAACGCATCCCCTCTAGGTATGGTTTTGTAAATATTTGGATACACGTGTATGTTTAATTTGTCAATCCACTTTCACTTTAGATAGAATGTAATAGCTTAGTATTGTTTATAATTTAGTGAAATCGTTAGTCAAATGAGGTAACTTTGCACCGAATATGATTTTGCAGTGTTCTCAACACCATAAAAATAGTCGTAGTAAATAGCCTAGTTCAGTACTTCAGAATAACACACTACTAAAAATAAGATCCTTTTGTTTTCAACTATCTAATCTGTAAATGAAAGCCTAGTTAGTTAGGGTTTCTGTCTGTTGCAACCAGATACAAAAAAGTATAATCTGACGATTTTATCTTGCCCGCCCCTTACTAAAATAAGTTAGTCGTAATTTGAATGTATTTGATTTTTTATTGAAAATCTGTATCGCAACAAAAATGTAGTCTCTTGGTATAAAAATGTAATTTAATCTTTTGTGCTGGGTTATTTTAAAAGCAAAATATTTAACATAAATTTGAGATTTTTGTTGAAGAACGTCGCCACATAAATGCAGTATTTTGTACAGATATGTAATTTTATCTCTTTGTGCTGGGGCATTCTATGAGCAGAGTACTCACCACATTTGGGATTTTTATTGAAAAACTGTATTGCTACAAGCATTTAGTCTTTTGTACAAAAATTTAACTTTATCTTCTTCTGCTGGGGTTGTTGCTACTCTATAAGCAGTGTTCATCACGATAACCTATTGCGTTGTGTAGAATGTGAAGCTGGAGAACTTCTCGACGAGCTGGGCGGACGGGCTGGCGTTCTGCGCGCTCGTGCACCACTTCCTACCCACTGCGTTCGACTACTCCAAACTGACGCCCGACAGGCGCCGACATAATTTCACGCTCGCCTTCAAAGTCGCTGAGTAAGTACCGTCACTATTTTTGACCGACGAACCGCATCGGAGGAGGTACTTAATTCGACGCGGATATATATATCTTTAATGTATAACCACGCAAAACGCCGATTTCAATAATTCTTTTTTTATTGAAATCGGCTGAGCCATTTGTGATAAATCAACAATAATATGAAAAATGCTACATTGATCCGTGCGAAATATTCGCGAATTCTGTACACGGGTGAAGTCGGTTATGCTATTTTTTGCAAAAAAATGATAATAAGTAGATTGGCAAGTTGCAATGGCATTGGGCAGGGTACATAGCACGGAGGACTGATGATCGACGAGGTCGAAAAGTTCTAGAATGGAGACCTCATACCGACAAGCACAGCGTAGCGTGTCCACCTATGGATGGACAGAATAGATGGTCTCATTAAGACCACAGGGTCGGGCTAAATGCAAGCTGCATCCAATCGTTCTTATTGGATATCCATAGGGGAGGCCGATGTTCAGCAGTGGCAGGCTAATGGATGGATACAATTATTATTAGTCGGTTTCTTTCATGTGGCTAATCGCGTCATTATTATCATTCGAATTTTACGATCCATTTTTATATAGCTAAGTACCGTTACCTGAGATTAGATGTTATTTAAATGAACTTGTTGCGTTTTTAGTGAGAAGGCGGGCATCTACCCCCTGCTGGACGTGGACGACATGGTGGCGATGCGCAAGCCGGACTGGAAGTGCGTATTCACGTACGTGCAGGCCATCTACCGCCGGTTCAAGGACGAGCCCTAGCGGAGCCCTGCGCTGTGCCACTGTTCTCGCCACCTGTAGATCGTCGCTTATCTTTCGCTAGCAGACTTCTTTTACTTCAACCTTTATACATGATCATACCGTGTTAATGATGGTTATGAATTTTCAAAAGTAAGACGAGGGCATCTCCTCAATGATTCTATGAGAATCAACGACTTTTGTTCTTCTCTACGCCACTGTTTTAATGTTACTCTGTTTCGAATGGAGTTTTTTCTTTTCTGTTATTTATTAAAGTCTTCTGCTAGCGAAAGATTTGCTCCACTTTGAATGGTTGCATTAGGTGTTGATCAAATATATTAGGAGCAACCATTCGATTTATATCGTCGAGAACGCAGTCAGCTCAGGTAGAAGTAGTCGAACGTCGTAGTCACAAAATATTCGAAGAGTATATTTTCCAAAGAGCGTATGTTGTTGTTGATTTGTTTATATGTTTATTATACGTCAGTGTCCGCCCACTCGTTTCTCCAAGCGCTGTCTCAAAGCAGTCCTCCTATTTATTGTAAACTCAAGATGTATGTGATTTCTTTTTTACTTAGCTTTAAGCACTAACATTGTATTGTAATCGAGCATATTTAGGTCATAGTCTAGTGGCACTGTATCGAGGATCGCTTTGGCTTATTAGTTCACATAAGAAAGTAGTATCCTTGATGGAACACAGTGCGTCCATGCGACAAATACGATTACTAACAACTTTTTTTTCAACTTGACATTTTATTTAACAGTGAAGCTTGTATTCGCCTACTGATTTTATGGAGATATTATTATTGTAATGAATATGTTAATTTATGATGATAATGAAATAAATAATATTATTATTAACATTATTGGTGTATTCTTTATGATCCCAAATATACCCTTTCTAAAAGCCCGATTACAGAGGCGCCAGCGTAGTTATGTTAGCTAAATAGCATCGTTCTGTTTCTTTTTCACTTTAGGCATTCGATAGAGAGAACGCTTTTTACGTTGCTATTAAATTTACGCTGGCGCCTCTGTAATCGGGCATTTAGTCAGATTATCTTTGAACTCGTAATGGCCAAGACCGAACATTAGACTGCCTAGCTGTAGGAAGAGGAACACAACAATAAGAATTATGTATATACTACTTAAAATTGGTTTCGATTTATTGTCTTTAGTATTGCAAATGTCTAAACAAAATATTTAAATGACAGTCATCATAATAAAAGCTGAGATACCAATATATAAGAACTTTCAGGCGGTGCAGACGAAACCAGTCATTTCATGCACCAGTTAAAAATAGTGCATGAATGAGAGTAAGAAAAAATCTACAGGGTTATCTGCTTGTCTTGTACTAAGCCAAAAAGGGTGTGATAAAAACCATCATTATGAATTACTTTTACTGGGTAGGAGGCCAATATGAAATTCCAGAAAAAAACACAGCTGTTCCATCCAAAAACACAAATTGGTATCGACAAAAAGAATGAAACAGCCGATTGTTTTCTCGAATTCCCAATTGACCCCCTAGTAGTTATTCATAATGATGGTTTTTATCATCTCTTTTCAGTTTAGAACACCAGTTCTGGATAACTCTGTATAAATAAGACAGATCAAGGTCTATAAAGAGGAAGAAAATCTAGGATCGAGTTTTTGTCTGCGCCGGCTCCTGAAGATCCTGAAGATAAAATGAGTATTTATTCTGTTTGTTCCGTGCGCGGCGTTATGACGGCTCTTACAGTGAGGATCGAGAAGAGCACTACGATGCAGGCGACCGCGCTCACTACCATGTACACGTGAGCCAGGGACGACATCGGAGATCCGTCTGCCAAACGAAATAAGTCGTCAAATAAATATTAAGCAGATCAATGTACAGGAAATAGTGTAGAAATAATATAGAAAATGATACATGTTTATAGAACTATCGAGAAATACCAATCTTTTAAATTCTTAGAAAGACAACAAAAATTCGCTGAAGAGAAATGAAAATAAGAGCACAGAATAATAAATGTTATTTTAGTCAATTCGTAGTCAGTACTAAATTGTGTTAATTAAACCCTGCCAAACCTCTGGATTAGTCTGAACGCTCTGCAGTTCGTGCCACAGGAACTGAACGCGGTAATAACGTGAAACGTCTTCAGTGTTTGATAGAAATGCAGATTGCGTCGCGTGGACAGGTGCGCGTGGTTGCGCTTACGATACGAACTTTTATAAAAAGGAATCATTAATGACTGCGCTGCATGCGACTTCTGCGGCACGGGCTTGTGAGCGTTAGCCCGGCAGTCAAGTACCTCAATGATTAGGTCGCGAGATTGGCAAAGCAACCATGAAAGGGTCGGCAATGTTCGTGGCACGATCAGCGCGGTCGGCGGGAGGCTCGGGTGGCTCTTGGGAGGGATCGGAGGCCACCAGCGTGGCGTCGGAGGAGCGCGGCGAGGTGTCGGGCGACAGCGTGACGCGCACGTGCAGTGTGCTGTCGCGCCACGCCTGCCACGACAGCTGGTGCTCCTGGATCTTCAGCAGCAACCACGTCGTCAGCAGCCCGTTCAGCGCGCCTGCAACACCGTACACTGCGCTCATTCACGCAAACAATATGTACTGTACTGTACTGTACTGTATCAGCCTTTTTAATAGTCCACTGCAGGACGTAGGCCTACCCACGAAGGGTGATTGGGCCATATCCACCACGCTGGCCCAATGCGGGTTGGTGGATTCACACACGCTATCGAATTTCTTCTACGGACGTATGCAGGTTGCCTCACGATGTTTTCCTTCACCGAAAAGCCAGTGGTGTGAAATTCCGCACATTAGTTCTAAAGAAACTCATTGGTACAGGACCGGGATTGAACCCACGACCTCAGGAATGACAGGCCAGCGTTACGACCACTAGACCACCACGGCTTCTCCAAAGAATATACTTATATTAATACTATTCACGCTGACGACGGGTTTGCATGCATTTACTGCCTCCTTACTTGTTTTCTACGTTTTCTTATTTACATATTATACATGGTTATTTCTAATCAATTAGCATGCCTTTAGGGGCTTATTCTGTACATCAAAACTAACAACTTTTGTTCTGCGACTTTTATACTCAAAAAAAAAATGTTATTGTTCCATAGAAAAATATATTGTACACCCGCGACATAATGTATGGAACAACTGATTTTATTTTGAGTTCTGACGACAGTCGCAGAGCAAAAGTTGTTAGTTTTGATGTACAAAATAAGCCCATAAAAGGATGCTAATTGATTAGAAATAACCCTGTATACTTATTCACTAATTTCACTATTAAAAGCAATATTAAAGTAACTAAACGGGTAAGAGGAGAGTCTGGCTCGGAAACTCTCTGCGAGATCGAGGCAAAAATGAGAAGGACTAAAGTTGCCGACATACCCCAACAGACTAGCAAATTAAAGTGGCAGTGGACAGTGCACATAGCGCAAAGAAATAATAGGTGATAGGGCTGCAAAATTCTCGAATAGACACCACGTACCGGCAAGGGTAGTAGCTACAGTACATACTACAGTCTTTATAAAGACTGTAGGAGCACACTGGATGCAAGCCGTTTCTAACAGATTTTGTTAGAAATCTATAAGGGAGGCCTATGTCCAGCATTAGATGTGCTACGGCTCATATGATAGTGACTCTCTTCTTGTTCTCCGGAGAGCCTGTAAAAATACCTCAACTGTAAAACGTCCAAGAATGTTTAAATATATATAGTTTATGTGAAAAGTGATAGGTATGCTATATGGTCTTCATCAGGTCAATTTTCCATCACTAAGACCTTACAGCAGAGTATGAGACCTTGGCTGCAAAATTACATTCCAATTTAGAAAAAATACTCTTATTAGTTTCAAAAGCGGAGTACCGATAACACCGATGAGCAGCGAGGAGAAGAGGTTAGCAGCGAGCGCAGCGCCACCGCCGCGCCTTGCTCCCGCCTGCAGCACCACGTCGCAGGCGTGCAGCGCGCGCGCTGTCCCCAGCACCGAGGCCGCGCCCAGAGCCAGCGCGCGCCAGGCGTCTGCCGCCAGCGCGCGCCCCCGCCCCGACACCGCCCACTCCGCCAGCGACCGCAGCCACGACCACCTGCAGACGCCGATCGTAAACGTTCAAGTGAAGGGAGATACCACTGTACCTTACCCTACTTCTGCATCGCACGCGCTCACACATCCTAAGGTAGAAATCGCCAAAGGCGATAAGGCCGCCCTTGTACAAAATTTTTAGGGTTCCGTACCCAAAGGGAAAAACGGGACCCTATTACTAAGACTTCGATGTCCGTCTGTCCGTCTGTCTGTCTGTCTGTCACCGGGCTGTATCTCATGAACCATGATAGCTAGGCAGCTGAAATTTTCACAGATGATGTATTTCTGTTGCCGCTATAACAACAAATACTAAAAAGAAAAGAAAATAAATATTTAAGGGGGGCTCCCATACAACAAACCTGATTTCGTTTTTCGCTCTATATTAATAATGGTAACAGGTAGATGTTTGAAATTTTCACAGAAAATTTATTTTTATATTTACTTCAATATTAAATAATAAAATTAAAATAAAATAAATATTTAAGGGGGGCTCCCATACAGTACGGAACCCTCCGTGCGCGAGTCCGACTCGTACTTGGCCGATTATTTTTTGTGTAGTTTTTATTGTATATTACTGTATTTTTTGGTGTACAATAAAGATTTATTTATTTTTATTTATCCTAATCTACCGTTGCTAAGTCAGAGGCCTTCAGACGGCCTAAAAACTCTGACACCAGGGCTTGCCACCCGGCCTATACGAACTTACTTACTTACTTTTTTACGGTTGCTAAATTGACAAAAAAATTAGCCAGGACCTTGCGTCTTCTATCCAGTGGCGTAGCGTGCCTTGGCGGGGCCCCTTGTAAGAATTTGTTTGGGGGCCCTTATGAAGGGTAAAGATTTCCTCACATAAGAAAAAAAAATTGTTAAAATTAAATTATTTATTCATCGTAATTATCTATCGCGCGGGAAAAAATGGAATTGCTTTCTATGACTTTTGTCATTTCTGAATAAATAATTTGGTAAGTTTTTATTAATTTTTGCTTATCGCAAGTCGGGAACCTCCGTGGCCCGGAGGCCGGCGTATACGGCGGTAGCTACGCCCCTGCTTCTATCGTTGTAACTCCTTAGACGACACAAGACGCAATTCTATCTACACACAATCCACCTGCTGGCAAATCTACAAGTAAAAATGCAGTGTTGGCAGGTCCCATCTCACTTGTGGCTCCTGGTGACGACGTAGTGGTGGCGGCACAGCTCGCAGTAGGAGGTGGCGGCCTGCAGCAGCCAGCGCTCCAGGCACGAGCGGTGCACGGCGGCGATGGTGCCGCGGCACGAGCACGGCCGCACCAGCCGCTCGGCGGACTCGCCGCCGAAGCAGATGCGGCAGATGTGCTCCGAGCGCAGGCTCGAGCTGATGCTCGCTACTTCCTTTGGAGATGACACGTTTTGCTGGAAATGGGCATTTAGGTCAAGCAAAGCGAAGAAGGTAATGCCGATCAGCAGAGTTTTAAGCAGGGAATGGGGCTATACTCGGAGTTTCTCTGCGAGATCGAATCAGAAATGACGAGATCCGTAGAAGAACCAAAGTTACCGACATAACCCAGAAGACTAGCAAGTTGAGATGGCAGTGGGCAGGGCGCATAGCACGGAGGATTGATGACCGATCAAAAAGTTCTCGATTGGAGACCACGTACCGGCAAGCGCAGCGTAGAACGTCCACCTACAAGGTGGACGGGTGACCTCATTAAGACCGCAGAATCGCGCTGGATGCAAGCCGCTACCAATCGGTCTAATTAGGTATCTTGAGGGGAGGCCTATGTCCAGCAGTGGACATCCTATGGCTGAAAAGACGACAAAAGGTGACGAAACAGCGAAGTGCATGGACAAGCTGCTAGTGAGTTTTGGACCTGCTGTATTAAAACATCTATCATGACGGTATACACCACACACGGGATTAATGGCTGACAGGATTGTAATATTTTATAATTAAGTATTGTAGGGACTGCGAAGCAACTACAAAGCGTACTAAAAGACATCAATCTACAAAGAGGACTACAAGTCAAGCCTATTCCAATTTGCATTTTTGTGAGATGAGATTAGATGAGGCTTATATGTTTGGCTGTAGCCATAAACTTTTGCAAAATGAGATTACCAATTACCACAATACTTAGTAATCGCAATATTGATGGAAATGATGGAGAGAAAGGTTGATACCTACCTACTGCAGTCTGTAGCAAAAAGCATTAAGTAAGCTGTGTAAACGACCTGCTTGTTGAGCAGCAACGCACACACTGAACCCAGGATGGACATGGACCGGCCGGCGGCGCCCGGCTGCAGCAGCGAGGACGCGGGCGAGCAGAACGCTAGCGAGTCGGCCAGCCGCGCGTGGAACTGGCGCTGCTCCTCCGGCTCCGGCGCGCACACTGGGGGCACCACTACAGACTATGAGTAGAGGCAGCTCCAACTACCTAGCGACTCTACGGCTACAGCAGCAAAGAGACAGACGAGGAGAAGGCTAGCGAGTCGGAGAGCCGCGCGTGAAACTGGCACTGGTCTTTCAGTTTCACCGCGCACACTGTAGGCACCACTTCAGACTATGAGTACGAGACTGCTCCAGCTCCCTAGCGTCTCTACAGCTGCAGCAATGAAGGGGTAGTCAAAGAGAAGGCTAGCGAGTGAGCGAGCCGCACGTGGAACTTGCGCTGCTCCTCGGGCTCTGGTATGCACACACTGGGGGCACGACTTCAAAATATAAGGCTGATTTTAGTCTCACGCTGACGGCACGCGCACCGCCGGCGCTGATGGTCTAGATATAAGAACTTCTAGGAAGCGTTTTTGAATGACGCGTAGCTATCAGCGCGCACGGTGGTCGGCGCCGAGAGCGAAGTTCATATATCTCGGCCATCAGCGTCGATGGTGCGCGTGCTGTCGCGTCGGCGTGAGACTAAAATCACACTTATAGTAGAGGCTGCTCTAGCTACCTATAACGGCTCTACGACTATAGCAACAAAGAGACAGGCGAGGAGAAGCCTAGCGAGTCGGTGAGCCGCGCGTGGAACTGGGGCTATTCCTTCGGCTCCGGCGTGCACACTGGGGGCACGACTACAGACTATGAGTAGAGGCTGCTCCAGCTACCTAGTGAGTACTAGTGACTATACGGCTACAGCAACGAAGAGACAGGCGGGGAGGACATAAGCGAGTAGGCGATACGCGCGTGAAATTGGCACTGGTCTTCCAGTTTCAGCGCGCACACTGTGGACACCACTTCAGACTCTGAGTCGAGGCTGCTCCAGCTACCTAAAGTACTAGTGACTATACGGCTACAGCAACGAAGAGGCAGGTGATGAGAATGCTAGTGAGTCGGCTAGCCGTGCATAGAATTGGTGCTGTTGCTCCAGCTCCAATACGCAGACTGCAGTTGCACTGAGTGGAACCTGATTCGGCTACTATGCCACGATTATATATTTATACCACCAATGTAACATGCAAACTGCAATAAAAATGTTGACTTTGACTTTGGCTACCACCTAGACTAGCCACCCTGAGGCTGCTGAATGAAGTAAAGGGTTCAAGAAAGAAAAGTATAGGTATAGCTTACCCGGCGCAGTGGTGGCGATGGCGGGCCCGCAGGCTGGCAAGCGGCAGCTGATGTCGGTCTGCTGCTCGGCGCAGCGCAGCTCGGCTCGTGCGCCGCCACCCGCGGTCTACAATACACCGTAATAGAGAGGCGAGCCCTTGGAGGCCGAATCAGACGTCTTGGCGGTTTTGATGTTAGCTACAAGCTACGCGGAACCCAACCCTCGGCCAGCTGTTAAGTGAGATTCAGTACGGATTGGGTTTTGCGCAGCTTGTAGCTAACATTACAACCGCGTTTGAAGAATGTCGCCGACACGGCGACTACCAAGGTAATAGGTAATTAATTGTCATTGATATGAGCCAGCTAGCTATGCCAGGCAGCGATGGGGCACAGATGGGCCTTGCCCACGCTACAAACTTCATTCCCTAGAAACCTTCAAAGTTTAATATTGCTCTGGAGTGAGCAAAAATAACCAGCTGCCATTTCCGGAAGTTGATTTTATTGATCCGTATTTTAAAATCGAGGAAGTGATACTAACGTTCATAATAACTGAGGAGCAGCTGGAGGCAGACACACTCATGGTGACCCGGCTGTCGGAGCGCTCGCAACCCCAGAACATCAGCAGTGTCTCGCCTTGGCACACATTGCAGTCCTGGAACCATAGTTATCATAATAACTGAGGAGCAGCTGGAGGCAGACACACTCATGGTGACCCGGCTGTCGGAGCGCTCGCAACCCCAGAACATCAGCAGGGTCTCGCCTTGGCACACATTGCAGTCCTGGAACCATAGTTATCATAATAACTGAGGAGCAGCTGGAGGCAGACACACTCATGGTGACTCGGCTGTCGGAGCGCTCGCAACCCCAGAACATCAGCAGGGTCTCGCCTTGGCACACATTGCAGTCCTGGAACCATAGTTATCATAATAACTGAGGAGCAGCTGGAGGCAGACACACTCATGGTGACCCGGCTGTCGGAGCGCTCGCAACCCCAGAACATCAGCAGGGTCTCGCCTTGGCACACATTGCAGTCCTGGAACCATAGTTATCATAATAACTGAGGAGCAGCTGGAGGCAGACACACTCATGGTGACCCGGCTGTCGGAGCGCTCGCAACCCCAGAACATCAGCAGGGTCTCGCCTTGGCACACATTGCAGTCCTGGAACCATAGTTATCATAATAACTGAGGAGCAGCTGGAGGCAGACACACTCATGGTGACCCGGCTGTCGGAGCGCTCGCAACCCCAGAACATCAGCAGGGTCTCGCCTTGGCACACATTGCAGTCCTGGAACCATACTTATCATAGTGGACAATAAATATAATCGGACAAGTGCAAGTCTGATTCGCGCACGAAGGTTCCGTACCACCGTACCGTATGGTAGCCGTCATTGATATCGAACAAAAAATCATGTTTCTTGCATGGGAGTCCCCTTAAATATTTATTTTATTTTCATTTTTTTTTTTCAAGCATCTACCTGTCACCGTCATTAATAGCTAGCGAAAAACGGCTTTACCTTTAAATATTTATATTTTTCTGTTTTTAGTATTTGTTGTTATAGCGGCAACAGAAATACAATACATCATCTGTGAAAATTTCAACGTTCTAGCTATCACCGTTTCTGAGATACAGCATGGTGACAGACAGACAGACGGACAACCGATTCTTAGTAATAGGGTCCCGTTTTTACACTTTGGGAACTGAACCCTAAAAACGAGCTCAGGTCCTCCTAGGTAAAACGAGTTTGCAATAACAGAACAATGTTTTGCTATAAAATTTTAAGTAGGCGCTTTAACGATTTTCGTCAATTTTAGTGAAGCTGCTTCAAAGAAGATATTATAATAATACTACGTACAAAGCTAAATTTTTTAAGGGACTCTGTGGCAAAATTTCTAAAGTATTGTACGAAAAAAAAAGTGCAAGTGGAGTCCCTCCGCGCGAAAGAAGTGAAACTTCGACGCAACAGTGCTTTCATACCCCATGGCATGGTAGCGTTTAACGCAACCTTGTTGGAAGTCGCATTAGAAGTTTCACTTCAAAAAGAAATGTACCTACCTATCTACCATTAGATTAGCAATATAAAGAAGCAAGAGACAGGCAAGAATCTTTTCATCTGTCCTTTGTGAGCTTTTACCTTCTAGATATTTAACACTAGGTGGGAAATCAAATCTATTACCTACCTAGTTAGAAACTGTTGTCATGGGTCTTAAACTTACTCTAATAATATTATAGAAGCTGCAAGTTCTGTGATATTTGAAGTTCACTCGCTGTAAAGCATCTTCTATGACTGGCTTATATATTCTGGGAGCAAGCAGGGAATGCCGAAAGCTTAGTATGGCATCGTTTGCAAACGATTCAGTGCCGACCCTGTCCACCAAACTATTCAGTGTGACGAAGCTATGCATTTTTCTGTTTATGTTTCAGAAACATTGTGTTGTAGACATGTAGTCATTTACATTTTATTTGAATTTTGTACATAATTTTGCTGTTTGAGGTTTGGTTCAAAAGTTACTTTCAAATCAAAATCGAAAATGACACAAGAGTCCTGTCATGCGACCTCTGTGAATGGGAATGTAATTCAATCGTCGCACGGATGGTCGGATGTGTCGGACTATTGGAGTTAGAATCTTTAAACCTGCATAAGTGCATACAAGTAGGCAGCGGGGTGTCTTTGTGGTAAAGGACTTTGATCCAAACTATCTTCTTCTTATTCTTCTTTTATGTTTTGGCGTCGCATAATTGTGCATTTGCCAGTGTCAAGTATTTAGTTTTAATATTTTTTGATTTTTCATCAAAATAGTCACTGTCGTAGTCACGTCCTAGTCCAATAAAGTCGCGGTCAAGTCCAAGTCATACCTCAGTAAAGCAGTGGAGACTTTACTAGAGGCGTATATGGAGTATTGGTAACAACACGGAACAACATGATACGTCACATTATATCACTTGCCCACACTCATGCACGTAAATCAGTTCATAATCAACGAAATACCACAATTTTTCACTAATTATCACTGTTAAAAACACAAGTTTAACAAAATATGACAATGAGGCGACATGATTTTTCCCCGTTCCCGCCAATTGCCAAAACTCCTATCCAAACTATATCAATGATCAATGAGTTTGACGTTACAATAAGGAAGTTTCTCATCACATAAAAAATAAAAATAATTACATACGTTTAAAGACGTTAGAAATATGTGAGGTACAGTGAAATAATTACTCGAATATCTTAATAAATGACGGTATCATAAATGTTTAATTATCACCGCACGAAACCAAAAAGCCCCGTGACTGATTTATGTGTGTGACGTCACAAGACTCAAAAGCCGCGCCGTGGATTAGACGAAAATAACGAAAAATGGATTAAGTGCTTCATTCTATATCGGGTATTTTTCTAAGTCGCGGATACGTTCTAGGAAATCATTGTACTCATCATTATGTTATGATCAACATTTACTATGGGACTAACTCTCCAATATTGAGAATGAAAATCTCCATTTCCATGAATAAATAAATGCTGCGCGAGGATTGGGTTTCGCGCAGCTTGTAACTAACTTGAAAAAAACAAACTAAATCTAACTTGTAAGTTTTTTCCTGACGCATACTCACAAATCAAAATATTGCCGTTATATGTGTTCGATTTAACGCATGAAATAATGGCTTCTCACTCATTTCTCATCCTTTTTACTATAGTTAGAAAGAGATAGATGGCTGTATGCCATGCCTTTAATCCTCAATACGGTAACATTTTGTTTTGATAAAAACGCTTTTGTCGTTGTCAATTTTGACATTCCTTCCTTGATTTTTCCTTGTTTTGTCTCCCACGTGAAGCGAAAGTATTTAATTTTATTGTGAAATAATTTGAAATTGTAAAACTCAGTGTTAAAAATCATGGCGGTTCGTGTCCAATTCGAAAATAACAACGAGGTGGGAGTGTTTAGTAAATTGACAAATTCGTACTGCCTAGTCGCAATCGGAGGCTCCGAAAATTTCTATAGCGTGTTCGAAGCCGAGCTTGCGGAGACAATACCCGTGGTGCACATCAGCGTCGGCGGCTGCCGCATCATCGGCCGCATGACCGTCGCCAACAAGAACGGCCTACTGGTGCCGTCGTCCACCACGGACACAGAACTACAGCACATCAGAAACAGTCTGCCCGACAACGTGAAGGTACAACGCGTCGAGGAGCGACTCAGCGCGCTCGGTAACGTCATTGCTTGCAACGACTATGTCGCGCTCGTCCATCCGGACTTAGACAAAGACACAGAAGAGATTTTGGCCGACACACTCGATGTAGAGGTGTTTCGGCAAACCGTAGCAGGAAATGTTCTCGTTGGATCATACGCAGCGCTCAGCAACCGCGGCGGTCTCGTGCACCCTAAAACTACTATCCAAGACCAGGACGAGCTGTCTTCACTGCTACAAGTGCCACTGGTGGCTGGCACTGTAAACAGAGGTAGCGATGTAGTGGCAGCAGGGATGGTGGTCAACGATTGGTGCGCATTCTGCGGCATGGACACTACTTCCACAGAGATTTCAGTTATTGAAAGCGTATTCAAGTTAAATGACGCTAAGCCTACAGCAATCACATCAACAATGCGAGCATCTCTCATCGATAGCATGTCATAATATTGAAATTGAATCTTGTGATATTTAGATAAGGTCCTTTTTGTTGTGGTGCAGCATACTTTGAATATTTCTGTTGAACAGAATGCGTGAACTACCAATGATGTCTTTGTTTTGTAAGAAATTAAATTTTACTGTCTGTAATTCTAATTCTATAAATGTAATGTCTAAAGTCTGTTTTAGGGGCTAGGTGTTGTTATTGTGGGCAAGATTTTCTTTGCATTGAAAATTTCTAGCTACAATTTTATTCATGTTCAATTACATAATAAACGGCACAAAAACTCTGACACCAGGGCTAGCCATCTAGCCTATAGTTAGTTATTTTACAAATTTTACAGGGTATATAAACTTGTGTTGAGATAAAAGATATTTAATCTACTAAGTTTTCATTTGAGAACAAACCAGATATAAATTCAACATTCCTATACATTTCCTTTTATCTGATCGAGAACTATGTATGATGCCACAGACACGTCGAACTTATAACACCCAGCCTTTTTTGCATCATCATTAAAATGTAGATAACTTTTAACTATTTAAATAGACAACTTGTTTGATTCCAAAAAAAAATTCTCAATACATACAACAGCCACCTTTTGGCTTACCAAAGGCAGTCTGTGCAACCTTGTATATTTGCAAAGCTTTGGGTTAAAATAAAAAAAAGAACCAGTCACCTTAAAACATATTTATTTTATAAACATAACCACCCTATCTACATTGCCACTGCGTTACACTGGAAGTACCATTCATTCTCAAACTCATAGGAACAAGCGTAAAGTCTAATCTAATAAAATAACTGTCAAATATACTAACATTTAAAAACAACACAAGGTACACAACATCTAGTTAAAAATCACCCATATTTATACTAGAAAATATTCTAACTGCATTCTCAAAACATTTATCATCGTTGCACATTTAAAACCTCCCTTGTGACATTTTTCTTATAAATTAGATTTTCAAATATTTTTCAATATCTTTTAGGAGCTATCGTTTGCAAAAACTCTTATGTGAATATCTTAATATTTCACCGACACACGGTGCATTTACAAATTGCCTTATGTGAGAGCCTACCAAGAACTGTCGACCAGTTTTTTTGTTTTTCTTAAAATTTTACTTTTTGCACATAAGAGATTTGCAACAACGTTATGTAGTTTCCTAGTTTTTTGCTAAAATGATTACCTAATTTACAGTAAGAAATAATGTGGTACCTTTATCTAGTAAAAGTTTGTCGAGATTTTTACGCGCTCGATAGAGATGAGATACAAACTCATATCGACGTTATAGGAAGAATAGCCGTAGCTGATAATCTTGTTCAAAAATAGTGTACAAGTTATAATATTACCAAACATTATATGTAATAGCCCTCATTACGTCCAGCAGATTGAAGTGGCAGTGGGCAGGGCAGGTCGTGTAGGTACACAGTTCTCGAATGAAACTGTCTCTATCAAAATGAACAACAGTGTAATCTACTATCAACAGTGTATTATTTGTAATTTAAACTCAATACCAACACACGGCGCTGTACTATTCCGAATATTCTTTACACTTAATTTTGCGCGCGAAAAAAACTTATTACTATTATGGGGTAATCCAATCCTGACTGAAGATCACCTATAGCTGCCCGTTGATTGGATTTCACGCAGCTTGTAGCATACTTGATGTGACAACACTCATACTTGAGACTCATTCATGGAATGCCCAAGAAACGTATTGCATAATGTTGTGATGAGTCATCGTAGAAAACAGTACAATTTGTTGACGAGGGCATTGAACACTACTCTCATCGATTTTACACAAATTAAGTACGCAATTCATAATGTTGTGTAAACACAGATCCTTATCAAATCTATGCCTAGTACAAGATTTTACGCGTGGTGTAACGATACTGAAATGAATACCAATGACATATTTATGTCGCGACGCTGCAGTGTGTAGGTAGGTATTTAAAAAAATAGTGCTAGATATGATTGTGACGATTCATATTCGATGTAGTGTACTGTATCAGTCTTTAATCCACGGCAGCACGGGAAGCATGGCAAAGGGACTAATAGTCTTTCCACGATTATATCCCCTCGAAGAGGAAATAAAGTAAGTATGGATTGACAATGACATCTGACATTAAGACTGGATAAAATGGTTTTCTCCCCTTGCCATGCTACCCGGGCAGGATGAAGGGTGACCTACCCACGAAGGGTGATTGGGCTATTTCCACCACGCTACCCCAGTGCGGGTTGGTGGATTCACATACGGCATCGAATTTCTTCTACGGACGTATGCAGGTTGCCTCACGGTGTTTTCCTTCACCGAAAAACCAGTGGTGTAAAATTCCGTACATAAATTCCAAAGAACTTATTGGTGCGGGACCGGGATTTGAACCCACAACCTCACGATTGTAAGGCGAGTGTCACTACCACTCACAGAATAGGCCCTATTACACAGGGCAATCTTTAAGGTCGCTGCTACCACTAGACCACCATGGCTTCGGTGTACTCATGTCCCATACTGGATGTATTGAGCATTATGTGATGCGTCTTGCATTACAAAACGTCGCGCGTCGTCGCGTCAGGAATGACGCGACAATGGAATGACGCGACAATGCACAGGGTACGTCATAAACACTGCGCTTGTAGAGTGTATTTGTATTCCTTGCCTGATGATAAGCGCTTCTCAAATTACTTCACATATTCGGAGTGTCGCACTTCTGGTCTAGAGCCCATCTAGATTCAGCACATCTCCAGTTTTAAAATAGTACTATTCTAGTATTTTTGCTCTACAACTCTACAATCAGCTTAAATAATTGTTTGTAAAGCTATAGAAAATAGGACAGAGGATTTCAACCAAATCATGTCCCAAGATATGTAGTATCATCTCAAAGATATAATTAGATCGCTTTTGCTTACTCATTTCGATATTTACTTATCAGCTTATATTGTGCAATCTTATAGTTTTTCACAATGATAAGAAACAATATGAATTCTTAGTATAAACATGGGTGACAGGCCCGAGTACAATTCTGACTATGGTGGAGCTATACTCGAGTACAAACTAATATCGACGTTATAGGAAGAAAAGCCGTAACTTTTATCTGTAAGTTGTAATCTTGTTCAAAAATAGTGTACACGTTGTTACACATTAAGGTGCAACAAGTTGACGGCACGAACTCAGATTTGGTGTAGCTTAAATAAATCATATCTCAGCTGTATTGTCTGAAGAAGAGATAGATTCGATGATAAACAGTAAATATAGTGCGTGTGCACCTATTGTAATATAATTTTGTTTTTATTTGTTTTAAAATACCTATAATTACAGCTGCGTTCTAAATGCGCATAAGGTTTTCTCCGTAGTGAATTATAAAAAAACTGCTAAGTTAATTTATTTAAATAATTGTTATTTGAACTAACGAATACATAAACTAGGCCGCTATTTTCTTAAAAAATGACCCAGTTTAGTTCTTCTGTGTTTTCATTGCATCCAAATTTTCCTAAAAATTTGAGCCAAAATTCAAATGTTCCAAGGCTTATATAATTTGAGTGTAGATTTTTTTTCACAGTTTTATTAGCAATAAGCATACGTTTTGTAAAGACAAATTGATGTAAATGTTAGTTTTAGATATTCAACAGCAAACACTGGTGTGATTACCCACCGACGTTTGTATGGAGTGATGAGCGACTTGTTTACCCTTAACAAACATTATCCGCCTTATCAAAAAAGATTTAAACATATATTAAATCGTGCAATTTGTACTATTAAACAATGTCTAAGGCGTGCGTAAAACTTTTGTGGTAAGACAGCGTATGTTATAGCCCTCATTTTAAGCGCAGCAGATTGAAGTGGCAGTGGGCAGGGCAGGTCGTGTAGGTACACAGTTCTCGAATGAAAACTACACTAAGAGCAGTAAGACATCCGTCAACAAAATAACGAAGTTACGGATGTTCTCCCTAAAGCGGTACATAAATACGAGTTATTACTGAGATTTTACATGATTTACATTTTACAACTGTACTATTTATTCTTTAAAATGTTAATACAATATTATTAGTACAACTACTTAATTTTTTTTATGGTTTACATTTTCATAGATACAATCGGAGAATTTGCCCGTGACCAAAGAATATATAATAATTCCCCGTGAAGCAGCACGACGACACCACAAGCCGTTTTGAATTCTTTAACAGATAAGACTAGGTACCTTTTTAGATAGTACCTAAGTAAAGTGTTTTCACTCTGCTTTATTAGTGTTGCGTACCCTGAGCCTTTAGTACAGGTTTTGCATAGTTTAGGTACTTAAACTTGCGAGTTTGCGTGTGGCTCCATACATTTCTGTTATTCCTCGTTTTCGCCAGGGGCGCTGTACAAAAAGGTATAGGGACAAATAGAAACTACTGTAGTTTCAATTTACGTGGAAACTTGTACTAACCCCTCGGATCTTTTATCTTGGCATCGCGTCGCGTTTGGTTTGAGCTGACTCTAACTTTAATGCGGCGATTGTCGATGTGACTGTGATGTTAGCTACAAGCTGCAGATAACCCAATCCTGACTGAAGCTCACTAACAGCTGCGCCAGGATTATGATATCCGTGTTGAGAGATAATCGATCGTTTTAATGCGACATCTCTATTTTCTATTTATATCTATGGCAACATCCTCTTCCTGTATAAGTCTATGGTAAAACTTCCTTCTAACAACATGTCTACTGTACAAAACTTTAATAAAACCAGTGTAAAAATATAAGAACAAGTTGTAAAACCTGTAGAATTAATACAATAAAATCCTACTCTAAAACATCCACTGCGTGTATAATTGAAGCAGCCCCAATTGGGGCCCCCAATAGCAAATAATACAATACAAAGAACAATCCGCAGCTTGTAGCTAACATGAAAGTTATTTGATTCAGCCTATATATCTCATACTGATTTTATGTAATCAATGCCCCAGTTTAGAATGAATGAACTATAAATATATTGACAATCACAAAATGTAAAGTATAGAAATATATTTATCTATTGACGATTATAACCACTGCCTGACACTTTACAGTAAATTGTAAATTGTTTTGTGGATCTTCGATTTCTTTATCTACAAAAATTTTAAATACTAAGTAATAAGTAGATCAACATTTAAAATTGTACTGGGCCTTTAATAACTAAATAAATACAATTTTACAATCTACAATAATGTACACAAAGTCCTGCAGGCCACAAGACCTGAGATAATTTTATAAAACAATTCAGTCCTCCGACGAGAATCAAAGAGAGAAAACAAGCTAACAGCTCTTGATTTTTTAAAATTCCCGCCTTTTTTCTTGGACAGCTTTCGTTGGCCAGACTCTATAATTATAATTGTGAAAACACAAGCATTTTTGTATGTTTGTTGTGTTGGTATAAGGCTGGATAAAACTTCTTGGCGGGTGTGAAGTTAGCTACAAGCTGCGCCAAACCTAAAAAAAAAAAAACATCCTGACTGAAGCTCACATAAAAGCTGCGAGTAATGTGGTTTCGCGCAACTTGTATAGCCGCCAAAAAGTTTGATTTAGCGTACAGTGGGCACTGACGTAACTAGGGACTTTACCTAGAGGGGCAGCTATCTACTTTCGTTCACCCTAGAAAACATAATATTCTGTTCATAATATGTTTCAGGTTTTCTAGCGTGAGCAAAGAAGCTTTTAGGACTACCGCCGCCCTAGCACGTCCATGGCCTTACATACCCCTTTATTTCAAACAATTTTAATATCATAATCAGCAACTCGCTCGCTATAGCCATTATTTTTAACGCCATGAATGTACCTATCCACCATTTATGACTTTTCCTTCTCACACGGTGCTATATGACCCATTTAAATAATCCCACTGAACTGACTGGAACACTTCACCTTTATATTTTACAAGTAGCTTTTGCACGCGGCTTTGCCCGCATGATATTTGGAGGCCTTACCTTACCAACCTTATAAAGGAGGTGGAAAATAAAAAAAAATCGATTTGACATTTGTTCGATTCGACAGTTCTTTTTTGACATTTCTTGGAGCGCACGCTAGAATAGCTCGCAGATGGCAGAATTTTTCCTACTTACACACTTATTGTTATAATATGAAAAATTTACGCAATATCATTATAATTTATAGCCTATGATATATAAGCTATATAATTGCAAAGTTTCATCTCAATCCGTTCAGTAGTTTTTGCGTGAAAGAGTAACAAACATTCATCCATCCTTACAAACTTTCACGTTTATAATATTAGTAGGATCTCGGTGAATATAGACTGACTAGAACATTACTTTTTTTGTCTGACTATCGAAATAAGATTAGCTACTTTATTTATTTTGTCATCGTTGAATGACATGTTTTTATGAAACGGCTGTTTTATTGCGACTTTGCGGTTGGTCCAATAGTAAAAGCTGTTTATAATAATTAATACAAATTGATGTCCAGTACGTAATAGTACATTATGATATAAGTGCGGTAAGTTGAAAATTAAAGCCGAGGCGATATTGCTAGACCGAGCCGTAGGCGAGGGCAGGCAAGGAAGCAGAGACTGTAATTTTCAAAGCGCACGTATGTCATACGACGTTTTATAACATATTTGCGAGGAAAATAATAAAACTCTGACTTTGAGTGAAAGTACCATCGTGCGTTTTACATTACAATAACGCACAAAAGCGTAATGTCTCTCACTCTCTTGAGTGAAAGTAGGAGAAACGAGACCACAGAGTTCTGCAGTCGGTGGCGGCGTGCGTTTTACATTACAATAACGCACAAGTGCGTAATGAAATACATTACGATATTGAAATTGGTGTATTTACAGCCACTTTACGAGCAAATATGTTATAAATTATCTATTGAACGTCACCTGGCACTCCGTAAAATTTTAAAGAATCATGCCTCATGCCTCTTTCTTTGTCTGCTAGTGACAGCTTTGACTGAGTGAGTATTTATTACATAGATTCCTTATTCTCGTACGAAATCATGTTCAGTCCAACACAGAAACATGTAGATATAGCACCGTGAAAGAAGATCCTTAGCTCTGCTTGTCCTAAAACTTTCTTATCTTTACTGAGCATTTTAACAAACTCGAAAATTTCATTTTCAATGCAATATAATAATTGATAAGACAAGTACAATTACATAATTAGATATTATTTTAAATATTTACAAAAATGGACAAGTCATATAAATGCAGAGGAATAAACAGAGCTAAAAATACCTGAATTAAATTTCTATTTTATTGATTTCGTTATTAATGTTACAAAAACAACATTAATTATATTATGTTCATGTATATTTTTTTATTATGGCGAAACCATTTAAGGGTGGGTTGCACCAAATTACTTTGACGATAACCAAGCCGCTAAGCTAAGCTAAACAGTCGTTAAATCTCTGGTTACGTCGAAAATATTTGACGTATTTAGAGACTTTACGACTGATTAGAGTTTGGTTATCGTTAAAATCCCTAGTTACGTCAAAAATATTTGACGTAACCAGAGATTTTACGACTGGTTGGGATATGGTTATCGTTAAAGTAATTTGGTGCAACCCACCCTAAGTTTTCCAACAATTGAAATATTAAAAGCTATGTAATATTTCCAAAAATATTATCACACAAACAACATGGCACGAAATTATTTACAATACTTTTAATAAGCTATAAGCCAAATATTATATTTTAACAATTTATGAAAAAGATAGTATTCTAAATAGCAACATAGGTTTATTTTCAAAAACATTATAATTTTAAAAGTCAATTTGTTAGCGAATGTGCAAACCTAGCTATTACACAGTCTTTCGCAAACTTGGGGTGCCAAACCACCAATTAAAACTGAATAAAAGACCATGCCCTCACTTGTCAGTGCGATATCATTTTTTCAGTACATTCTTGATATCTTATTTATTTATTTAAACAAGAAACACCAACATTATATGTTTTCCATATTACGTAAAAAAAAGTTTCGTAACATACGTTACAGTTCTGATATTGTATATACCCCAAATGGGTTACTCACGTTTGATTTTTAGTAGGATACTACTATAGTTTCGATCGCATTTGGCGATCTTTCTCAAGGTCGGAGTACTAGCTCGCGGGCTCGTCTCGCATAGCACAAAATCAAACGTGAGTAACACCTGTGTTTTACTTAATTAAAATGTACGAAAACCACGTTAGTTTCCATAGTGAAACCCCAAATGGGTGTTTGAAACATTCGTAAGAATCAGTAGAACTATTATATAACATAAATAATTTGAAAAGATTTTAATACAAAAGAAAGTAAACCACTGAAATGAATAAATACTTAAAAGGTTAAATATACTAAAAAATAAAATGATCAGTTTAATAAATAATTATTTAACTATCGAAAATGACGGAACATTTATGTATTAGGGATGTGTTTGTTTAGATGTTTGTTTTAACTTATTCTTAAATGCATTTAAAGTGTCGTGAAAGATCTTTTTTTACTTGACACATTTTCTAGACATGTCATAACCTAGCCTTATATTTTTTAACTCACTCTGCTAGAATGTACCAATATATACACATAGAAAGCCAGACGGCGAGCTACACTGAAGTCTTCTTTTGTATTCCCATAGGTATATATTGTTCAATTGAGAATGTATGTACAGAAATACAGAAATTTTTATTTGCAACAAAAATAAGAGGTACAATTTCATAACGACAAAAAAACTTTGTTGACTAAGCTCCAGTGTCCAATGCTTACATTGTGTCCCTATCACAAAAGTTAGTAAAATTAAACGTGTATAATCTTTCATTTTGATGTGTAGACTCCTAAAACACCGAACTGTGGGAATCTGAAAGAAAAGCACCGAATCTGCACCGACAAATGTAGGAGACGGACTAAAAGCGCAGCGCAAACCGAATTTGACAAATTATGTGCAACGGATAGCGGTGACACGGGAACGGACATCGGCACAACGTATAGGCCGCGTCACACAAGTTGGCGGATGTGAAGTTAGCTACAAGCTGCGCAATATCCAATCCTGACTGAAGCTCACATAAAGCAGCACGTTGATTGGATATTGCGCAGCTTGTAGCTAACTTCACATCCGCCAACTTGTGTGGCGCGGCCTATACATGTAATATTCGTGCATATGCACATTGCGTCAGTGTTTTTCTGGTGGAGCGATTAGTTGTACATACACATGTACATATACAGACACGTCTTTAACACATATAAGGCTGAGTGTGGTGTTTGTTTGTAACAAGTATACCAACAACACAACAAAGTACCGTGTTTGAATACCACCACACCACGCTACGATTTGCGCTGCGCCTCTTATGAAAATATACCCCAATCTTTGGCGTGTTATTCTTTAAAATCTTAAGCGAGCTTTTACTCTTTTTTCTTTTATTTTTTACAATTTTTATCTTTCACTTCCATAGTCATTACCATCACAAAATGAAGTACTGTCTGACCATTATTAAAAAATACAAGAACCTTAGTCGTAGTATAAAGTGCACGAGGATATGTTGCGTTAGATAAATGCAGTTGCAAACAGTTGGAATCGTAGGAAAATAGATCATCTAAACTCTTAGTATACAACCACTTCTAATACTGTGTGCATTTTTATTCAGTCAGAAAGTTTAAAAAGAACCTTGAACCTATGAATGGACTGCTATACGCGCAGAACATCAAAACCTTCGAGCAAATATCTTTAGAGTTACACTCGTGCAAAAAAAGTGTCCGAGCCAAAACCTTGCCAAAGCTACGCAGTGGGCAGACTTTTTAGTTAGTCGTAAGGTGATTGCAAGCCGACTACAACGCCGCGCGATGCCAAAGTGCTCGGTTACAAGCACTAATTACAAAACATGACATAACGTCGAGATTTAAGAAAAGAAAGTATGACGGCGCTTGGACATCTTTTTACTACTTTCACTTAGGGATTGTGGTTCTTTAGATACTTGCTCGAAGAATAAAACATTATTTTTGGCGTTTCCCTCACAGAGACAATACGCATCCAGCATTTTATGATCATAGTACAGTGCAGTAAATCGAAACTAGATCAACTAAAAGCAAACTGTAGGTACAGATAGTTCTGCAATGAAACACATTTATTACATGATTTTTAAGTGAGGCGGAGACGCTAGCTGTACGACTGACTGACACCAAATTTAGGTGCCTACTCTAAACGTAGCGAACCCTAAAAAACACTGAACAGGCATGATGACTAAAAAATATAATTAGTCCGTCCGATAGACTATCAAAAAATATCAGACACGTATTTAATCTTTTGTCAATTAAACAAAAATTTATGAAGATATAGTCCGTCAAAGTTACGCGTGACGTCACAAGTGCCATACAAATGTATAGACTTATGTAAGAGAGGTGACGTCACGACCCCCACTCCCAAACTTTGATTTATCTCTGTCATTTGTTATTTGATTATCAAAAGAAAAAATACGTGTTCAATATTTTTTGATAATCTAACTCACGGACTAATTATAATAATGATTATAATAATGATTTTTTTACCCAGTCATCATGCCTAGAGTCTGGCTAGCGAAAGGTTGATACTAGAACTTTTCGCAAACGTTTTATATGACAACACTCGGTGATACCACTATCGCGGATTTACCCTTAAATTTGTGTATTTATAGCGGAAAGTACATAAGTGACATTGTATTAAAACATTTTTTTATAAATATACGTCATGTACTAAAGTCTACAAAATGATTCATAGTATATCCTAGAATGCTCTTCAATAATTTTCATAGTATTAAAGTAGCTAATAAGTAGGTAAGCGTTGATAATCATTTAGAGGGCAATGCACAAAAGCCTCAGTTTAGTATAATAATCACGTAATCAAAATACAGAAATTATTTAACGCGATTAAAAACCTACTCGGCAAATAAAAGCTTGAAATGTAAAAAAATATTTTGGCGAATCCCCAAATATTTGGAAGAATCAGAATCGCGGTAATGGTAACAATACTACGTGGTACGAGTGAGAAAAAGTATTCCCATTTCAGTTTAGGGCTACCATGCTGGTATTTTTTAAATTTGCCGCGCTTTTTCGGTATCAGCTTTTACTAGCCAGACTCTTCGATTTTGAATTTAATATTTCCATAAAAGTACTATCGAACGTAGTATTTTTTGACGGATTTTGTGCTATACATGCTGACATCTCGATTGGGCAGATTTGAAAGATTTTCAGAATGTTATCATGCTCTGCCACATCAATGTTTTCATAATGTAACGTTCTACTTTTAGTTCATTTATTACACGTGACTTCAGCTTTTTGGTGCTATGACCTTCATAGATTCAAGGAAAATAGATTTAGCAAATATTTTAAAATGTTTTTTATTTTCTTACAATACAGAACGCGAGCTCACTTTCCTTATGAAAAATTCGAAGTGTGGGTGATTTAATTATAGTAATATTAATTCGAGTAGGGATCTACGATTCGTTGGATTACAAAGAGATGATTGACAGACAAATTGTTATTTTTATTTATATATTAATAGCGCTAGGATGTAGGTAGACGTTGAGGCTACATAGTTATAGATGTCATGTCATTTTAAACTGAGTCGTAAAGTTGGGTCATCAGACTTTTATATTTCATTCTCGCTCGCACTTGGCTTAAGCTATATTGATGTCTCATTCTGACTTGTATGGACTCGAAATACGACTCGGATTAAAAATTTTAAAAAGACGGTATTATAACTAAAAGCCGACCGCTTAACTTGCGTATCGCCTGCGCGGTAACAAGGGAGCGGGGGGAGATGTTACCGGGTGGGTGAGAGGGGTGCGCGGAGCAGAGAGCTCGTCACCCCTCTCATCCACCCGGTAACATCTCCCCCCGCTCCCTTCTTACCGCGCAGGCGATACGCGAGTTAAGCGGTCGGCCTATAGTTGGGACGCTTTTCAGTTCTTACAAGCTGACCTGTGCCTTTTTGGGTATGATTTATATTAGACCGGGCTGTATCCGGAACGGGCCGTGTACAGGGCTCGATCCATACATGTAGTCCGTCTCATCCGGGGCCGGACGGGACACTATACAAACTGTATGGAACATGCCGCGTCCGTTTCCCGTCCGGGTCACGTACATGGCCCGATCTATTATATCTTCCTTTCTATTTAACGTTTTTTCGGAAGAAGATATCCACATGCGTTATCTATATAGGTAATCTGTGACAAGAATTACGTTATCCATAGCAGCTATTACTGATGTTACAGTTACAACTAAACATTTATCAACAATTTGATGTTCTATTGGGTATAGCTAAAAGGGCTAATTCTGGCGCGATCGAGATTGTCTGCTATCCCACTCGCTCTCATTGTAATAGTCACTAGAGAGATAGAGATTTAAATAGTAAACGCGTCAGAATATTTAAATAGTATTTAGATAGATTCTCTTTGCATAATACAGTCATAGACTTTAGGACACACTAATTATCTTGATCTAGTATTGTAAACTAATATAACAGCGATTTTGTTTCTCAATAAAGAATTAAGGAGACGTCCATATATTACGCGAGCCGACTTGCGCTCCCCACCCTTCTAAACCCCCCACGCAATTTATGGACGTCCCCTAAGGAAAAGAAACATGACAAAATTTTCATTACAAATTAACTAGTCCAGTTTAAAAAACGCTACATAAAAAAATTCAATTCAAATCATTAAAAATTTCAATTCGAATCATTTAGTAAATTTTGTGCATCATTTTTTTATGTTTTCATCATGACGTGAAATTTTTGCCATATTTCTGTCGCTAAACATCATAGAGAAGATAATTTTTCCGTCAACTAGTTTACAAATTTGATGACAATTATTTAGTCGCCTCTTTAGGCACACAAAGGTTTTAAATGAAAATACAATCTGTGAAGTCAATTCATTAAATTAAGTACTATAGCTGTCCTTTATTAGTACAAACACAAATGTTAAATAGTCGAAATGTTAGTGCTGTCAAAGTATAGTACTAATTAGAGCCGCGAAGAAAACCGAACACTAGCGACACTTAAAATACTGTTTTATGGACGGCATCCGGGTGGCTCACAAATACGTGAGATTTTTGATACTTTTATAAGAAAAATCTCACGTATTTGTGAGCCACCCTGTGAGCACTGAGTCGGAGTGTCGGATATAGCCTAATCGCCTTTCGTCAATAGGCCTAAGTGCAGCAGTGGACCATCCTTTTGACCGCCGCGCGGTAATATTTCTTTGCTTCATTTTATAGAGCCCGGCTTTTTTGTCCACTATGTTTCGCCTTTTGAAGTCAAACGGCTAGCCAGCTAGCCTAGTTACGTTCGGACGGTCAGTCTTCGGACGGGTGACCGCGGGTTGCATTTACAACCTCGTATGACACGTTAAATAGGTAGGCTCCGGCTATATTAACCTTTTAGTCATGTGAGTGGCCTTCAGGAGTCTTAAAAAAGCTCTGACACCCGGCATTATACGAATTTATTTACTTACTTTTAGGGTCAAAAGGTGTTCTCTTTTTTAAAGCCCAGCAGTCAAATGCAGTACTGTAGTACTGCATTTGACAGCATTTAGTGTGCGCTATCTCGTTTTTCTTGTGTTCCTATAAATAAATGACAGCAATAGAACGAATCGTATGGAATCGAGGTCAGTGATTTTAAAGCGAAGTGTTTTTACCCGTGATGTGAAATTTCCTTTTCTTTGAAGTTGCAGCCGAGTGAAGTTAGAAGTGGTGTGTGGGGGGCAGCGGCGCGGGGGCGGGGGCGGGGGCGCGCTCGTAGAACAGCATGTAGGCCGAGCAACGGAGCACCTCCTGTATGGACACCTCGTGGACCAGCGTGTCGGACGTGTACCACCATCTGGTAACAACGCGCGCACTTGTAGACAAGATATTTCAAAATAAGCATATTGCATGCCCCAAAAACTCATGCTCGCCGTCGAGGGCTCTATTATGCAGCGGCGTCGTGTGTCGGGTCGTTCTTCTCCCTCAAATATAGTCGATAAAAGCGATGGTTGGCACACGCATCAAATTCTTATTGAAAATCCGTAGGGGAGATCTATGTCTAACAGTGGACCTCCTACGACTGGTATTGATGAATGATGATGATGAATAGCAGTAACAGTCCAGTATAATTACCGTTTGGACTCGAACCCGTTCCCGCGGCGGTAGGTGGCGGTGTGTCCGGAGCGCGGCCCCCCCACATGCACCACCACGGCCGAGAGCCGGTAGTTCCCCCCCGCCCCGCGTACAGTATAGTTACCGTTTGGACTCGAACCCGTTCCCGCGGCGGTAGGTGGCGAAGTGTCCGGAGCGCGGCCCCCCCACATGCACCACCACGGCCGTGAGCCGGTAGTTCCCCCCCGCCCCGCGTACAGTATAGTTACCGTTTGGACTCGAACCCGTTCCCGCGGCGGTAGGTGGCGAAGTGTCCGGAGCGCGGCCCCCCCACATGCACCACCACGGCCGTGAGCCGGTAGTTCCCCCCCGCCCCGCGTACAGTATAGTTACCGTTTGGACTCGAACCCGTTCCCGCGGCGGTAGGTGGCGAAGTGTCCGGAGCGCGGCCCCCCCACATGCACCACCACGGCCGTGAGCCGGTAGTTCCCCCCCGCCCCGCGTACAGTATAGTTACCGTTTGGACTCGAACCCGTTCCCGCGGCGGTAGGTGGCGAAGTGTCCGGAGCGCGGCCCCCCCACATGCACCACCACGGCCGTGAGCCGGTAGTTCCCCCCCGCCCCGCGTACAGTATAGTTACCGTTTGGACTCGAACCCGTTCCCGCGGCGGTAGGTGGCGAAGTGTCCGGAGCGCGGCCCCCCCACATGCACCACCACGGCCGTGAGCCGGTAGTTCCCCCCCGCGCCGCCGCCGTCCCCCGCCTGCAGCACCGACACCCCGCTCCTGACGCCGCTCAGAGAGAAGTTGTCCACGCTCGCCTGCGAAACGACACACGTGGTTTAAACATCAAACTTAGCCTCTATGAAGGTAGCTACTACAATAATACTCTCTGAGATATTGTACTTCGTAGTCCTATGGTAAATAAATATTACTTTGGCAAATTGTATATATTTTTGTAAGGCCGTTTGGCAACCTATCTATTTATCTTTGTTGGCACAGCGACCCAAGGTGGGTCTTGGCCTCCGATACCAAGATCCGCCATCTGTACCTATTCTGCGCGAGTAGGTGCCAGTTTTGCACCCCAATATTTCCAGCTTGTCTTTGGCCACTTTATCTCTCCATCTACATTTGGGACGTCCAACAGGTCTTGGCAACCTAAGTATAATAAATAAAATTGGAGATTGTTTGTATATTATATTTTGTAATGTGACAAGTAAAGTTATCACCTTGATGGAGATCTTTTTCTTCTGTTTACTAAGAAATATTAACCAAATTAGCCTTTTCCCAGTGTTATTTCTAGAGCGGGGCACCAAATTACGCCATGCTTAGGGGAAAGTACCTTGGGCGGCACGGCGGCCGCGAAGGGCGCCATGGACAGAGTTTCGTGGAAGGAGACGAACTCGCAGCGCTTGGTGAGCGCGCCGCCCGCCCACTCCACGCGCCCGATGTGCAGGCACAGGCACCACGGCAGCTGGAATGGATAATATACATTCTAGAAACGATCATATGATAGATACCATAGATAGATAGATAGATAACATTTATTTTCAGTAAGGAACATTACATTCATTAGTATACAATATAATATACTACAAGCAACGTCCAACGAATCGTCAGAAATAACAATAATTAAGTATTGACTTTCAAAATTATTATGGACAATTTTACAATAAATTAAAAATATTTTAGTTAAAAATTCGGTACATTACATTAAAAATACAATATTAAAAAAAAAATTGCAACAAATTTGTTAAAAATTTGGTACATTACATTAAACATACAATATTAAAAAAAATAAGATGTCAGATATACTGTAATAAAATATCTGCAATAGAATTGTCAGAAATAACCATTTAAAATTAATAAATATATTACATAGCAGTTACATGTCAAAAATAGCATAATAACACTCTAAGACCCAATTTCACCGGACGATGTTTGTTAGTTCTTAATGAGGCATTAGCTGATGGGTCTTTAAAAGTAACATAACTGTTGGATCATTTTCTGTCCTATGAAGAAAATATAACAAATCGTTAGTAAATCCCACATTAAGCAAATTGTTCACTCTATGTTCATTCTCATTGTAATACGACCTAATCGAAATGTTTGTATTTGATATATCATTGCATGTACATTTGCACAACTTTCTTCTTAGTTGCATGTAATGCTACGTGACCAATTTTAAATAACGATCACTCTGTAAGATTATAATGCAACCGGCCTACTTTTTATTTTAATACTTAGGTAAAATGTCAAACTTGACTGAAGTTATTTCTGTGCCTCCTGCAACGAGTGATATAAATCAAAAATCACCATTTTACAGGAGAGCAAAAACAAGTTAAAAAAAAATAATTCGTGAACTAAGGGGCTTTAGTCACATTTAAGTTGTACCTCGTTTTGTAGAAAAAAACGTTTGCTTTCAATGTGCATTTAAATTTTCATTTTTTTTTTTTTAAATTAAAATTTATTAACCACAGACTCCAGGGTCTGTGCCCTTTGTTAACTAACATTTACAATTATTTAGGTATACTATACAAAGAGTGTTAATTTTCATTTTACAAATTAGAGTTTTAAAGTAGTTCATGAACAATCTGTAAGTTGTACCTTTTTTATTTTTAATATATGTTTAAATTACGTGGTAGGTGATACTAGTACACTTAAACCATTTTGCACCTATTAAGTTATTTTTGTGTAAAATGATATACAAGAAGTTAAAAAATGTAATAGGTAGTTCATCATAATTTGTTCCAAATGTTGCTCAAACAAATTATAATCATACATATTTACCTAAAGATTCCATTGGTTCACTTGTTCTGTCTGTATTATCATAATTTACTTGAATCGTATCAGTTTGCTAAAATTCTAGTCTTTTGAAATATGTGTTGAATGATACAAGTCTAGTTATATCCCTGATTAAACTACATATTTACCGTGTAAATAGATACCAAAAAGTTCGCATTTTTGTCTCATCATTTTTATCTGTCAAAATTAAAAAGGGTAAAACTCGACTTGGGTCAATCGTCACAGGAGGCACAGATTTGATTGATCTTTTGACAATCAATGGGGGAGAACAGAGCAATGACGGTCAATTAGGCGCTTTTTAAAATAAAATTCACAAAATAAATCACTGTTTTATTAGCAACTTAACATTTCTATTCTACATTATCAGACTATTATTTGACATCAAAACAATCATCTTTGGAGTATTCGTATAAAAGATTTATTAAAATAAAATAAAAAAAATGGCTTTGACCAATATAAGACAATGGATTTCCGGATCATCATCATTTACGCAGAAGACCGCAATATCTACGTTAGTCAATGAGAAATCGCTTTCTTCTCGAAGAACTTTCCTTTTTAGCCTTCTCGAAGCTTTTTTTAGTCTTTTTTTAAATTTATTTTGCCTTTTTGTGGTTAATCGACGCAACAGAAATTAATAGAAACAAAAGAGTTAAAACACAAGCAAAAATATATTTTGATTTGAAATTTCTTTTAATTATGAGCGTGACCATGTTTCCCCGCTGACCACCATTGCCCTGTTTTCCCCCTAAGATCTGTCATCTGGCAGCCTGTCAACTGTTAACGGACCTCAAAAGCTGTGATTAGATTTAACATCATGTCAAGAGAACTAACAAAGCATTAGCGCATGGTGGGACACTCGATAACGTAGACAGTCTGTTAATAGCTCTAACACGGCATCAAATATTTGACATCGCTCGGTGAAATTAGGCCTAAAGTATCTACAGTAGCTTAATCAAAAGATCTAACTTATTCCAAAAATACAAAGACGGATGCAGAGACTCGACCTGTCAAAACAATTTTTTTTTTTGCAATCTTGGAACAAAACATATTTTCTAATAATGATATGTGCTTCAAAAATATAGTGACTTTTTGCTGTTTTCATATCACTAGTTAAAATTAAAATTAGACCACCAGAAAAATTACAATGATTTTTTATTGTTTTTACCATCTAAATCCCCTACCAATGATTGTGTGGCCGAATATTTTAAAACTTCATTAAAAACGAACTTGTACGATGTTTGATTTAGCTTATTACTAACATTTATACGGTTTGGCGCAGTAGCGTACCAAAAGAGCGCAGCCACAAGACGAATCCACTTTACAGTTTAGGATGATTTATCATCTAGATAAATCTTTGTCTATTGCTGGTGCCGTTCATGCTTCCAGCATGAATAAGTGAATTAAACTAAGGCTATGTGTACGCGTGTACGCACTATGCGATTGCAGTTGCGGTCCAGCGCCGCCACACAGATAAATGTATGACAGTTTTGATACGCAGTATAACCGGTCGGCTACCCGCATTGTAGTGCGTGTCAAAACTGCGGTTTCGAACATAATTTTGTATTGCAGCAGCCGGACCGGTGCCGTATACCCATAGTGCGTACGTAGCCTGAGTGAGTCGGTATTTATGGTGTGAGAGCATAATGTTAGGGCGAACATTTAAGCCTGTGTCCGCACGCAGCAAGCTGCACGTGTCATTAGTGGCAGTAGTGACGTACCTTCCCGAAGCTGACGGTCTTGATGTGCTTGGTCCGTGCGGGCGGGTCGGCGCCGCACCGCGCGCACCGCACGCCGCCCACCAGCTCAGGCGCTGTGAACGCGCGCAGCAAGCCTACAGACAATACTACATTACTGCAGCGCCCAGCAAACGAGGCACTGATGAACGAAAGTAGATGTGGACCGAGGCCTACATGATATGACGATACCGTGGTGTCATACTCAAGTCCATCAATGACTAGTTGTGGCCAGTGGCGTAACTATAGAGTGCCAGGGCTGGCAAAATGCCACATTTGGCATTAAGGCCCGAAATAACCTAACATTTTGAACAAAATTTCCTACAACTTTAATGAAAAATCATCCATCCAACCATCAGCCATAAGAAGTCCACTGCTGGACATAGGCCTCCCCTATGGATCTCCAATAAGACCAGATGGAAGCGGCTTGCATCCAGCGCAATCCTGCGGTCTTAACGAGGTCATCCATCCACCTTGTGGGTGGACGTCCTACGCTGCACTTGCCGGTACGTGGTCTCCACTCGAGAACTTTTCGACTCCATCGGTCATCAGTCCTCCGCGCTATGTGCCCTGCCCATTGTCATTTCAACTTGTCAATCCGTTGGGCTATGTCGGTAACTTTGGTTTTTGGTTTGGATAATGAAAAATAGATGGCAAATTTTCGCGCTTGCTGCGCTCGCGCTTCGTGCAAAAAGAAATGTTTCCTTTAGTCAGTCGCATCTCATCTCAGCTTTCTCCATTTGCTAAACGCTCGCTGCGGTCGCGCTCAATGCTAATTGAATGTTTTCTAATCCTTGTTATGTTATCTCAAATTAAACACTTTGCTTAGTTTGGTGTCAGAGACCGTGTGTAAGATGTCCCCTAATATTTATACATTTATTATAAAATCACAAAAAAAATCGCACTCGCTGCGCTGGCTAAGGGCCAGTAAAAATATAATTGTTTCCATGTGGCTAAATTTCGTAATTAATTCCGTAGCATGATTAGATAATCTGTTATTTTTTAAAAAAACGAGTTTTCAAATCTTACTACATCATATACAAAAATTCCAACTGACCGGTCAAGCTGTAGGTGCCAGTGAAGCGGACGCTGGCGTTAGGCATCGACAGCGACACGCTGTCGAACTTGTCGTAGCGGATCGGACTCTGTAAGACATACAAATAACAACTCTTAAAAAAATTCACTGACAACTATATTTCCATAAGACATTTTCATCACACTTGAAATGCATTGTTGCTGTAACAATGCATTGGAAATAGTAATGTAAGTCTGTGAGATTGCCATGGGGCTATATCGAACTTAAGTGACAGTGAAAGAAACAATAAATGATCTTCCAGTTCAGATGACAGCACAGCAACACTGGCGTTACCTTCCTGTTCAGATGACAGAACAGCAACACATGATGGTGTTACCTTCCAGGTCAAATGACAGTACAGGAGCGCTAGCGGGGGCGTGCTGCACCCAGCGTCGTCCGACAGACGACAGGTGGCAGCACGGGCGCGTTACCTTGGCGGAGCAGACGGTGCACTGCGTGCGCGAGGCGAGCGTGCCGCGGAAGGGCGGGTGTGGCGCGGGGCGCGCGGGGGCGGGTTGCACCCAGCGTCGTCCGACAGACGACAGGTGGCAGCACGGGCGCGTTACCTTGGCGGAGCAGACGGTGCACTGCGTGCGCGAGGCGAGCGTGCCGCGGAAGGGCGGGTGTGGCGCGGGGCGCGCGGGGGCGGGTTGCACCCAGCGTCGTCCGACAGACGACAGGTGGCAGCACGGGCGCGTTACCTTGGCGGAGCAGACGGTGCACTGCGTGCGCGAGGCGAGCGTGCCGCGGAAGGGCGGGTGTGGCGCGGGGCGCGCGGGGGCGGGTTGCACCCAGCGTCGTCCGACAGACGACAGGTGGCAGCACGGGCGCGTTACCTTGGCGGAGCAGACGGTGCACTGCATGCGCGAGGCGAGCGTGCCGCGGAAGGGCGGGTGTGGCGCGGGGCGCGCGGGGGCGGGTTGCACCCAACGTCGTCCGACAGACGACAGGTGGCAGCACGGGCGCGTTACCTTGGCGGAGCAGACGGTGCACTGCGTGCGCGAGGCGAGCGTGCCGCGGAAGGGCGGGTGTGGCGCGGGGCGCGCGGGGGCGGGTTGCACCCAGCGTCGTCCGACAGACGACAGGTGACAGAAGGAGCGCGACACGCCCTTCGTCAGCCGCGCCGGCGGCGGGCCCTCCTCCTCGCGGACTGTCTCTGTAGGCACAATAACACATACTAAGGTAGGGCTGAGGCAGACAAAGCAAATTTTTAGATAGGTTTCTTTCCTGAAACAAGTCAAGATTTTTTAATCTTATTATAAGATGTTTTAATACTTTTAGTAAGCAACCAAACACTGGTCTAAATTTTATTGTTGTAACTTTTGCTTGACCATAGTCACAATCTGCTTCAAGAGGGTATCATCATTTTCTTGTGCCGTTTATTTAAAGCTCTAAGGTAAAATAATGGATTAGAATGTATAGGCTGAATCATACAACTAGTCGGCTGTGATGTTAGCTACAAGCTGCGGCTAACCCAATCCTCGTGCAGCTGTTACGTGAGCTTCAATCAAAGGACACGACAGGGCAGACCGCGCGCGCCCGCTGCTTAGCGCCAGCGCGTCTGATAGACAATCAAACTGCACCAACACACCTGGGTCCATGAGGTCGGGCTCGTCGACGGGCGCGGCGGAGGCGGCGCGCGGGCGGGCGGCGGGCGCGGCCGGCGTGGGCGGCGTGGAGTCCGGCCGGAGCGACACGCTGCCCGTCGGGGGAGACGCGGGCGACGCCAGGGCCGACCACGCGCGCCCGCCGCTCAGCGCCAGCGCGTCTGACAGGCAGCCCGGCTGCACACATAGGTCTAACTTATACTATCCATAGAATTATGTTGATCAATCAACATCAAATAATTACATAGCAATTACACCTTGGATAGTCAGTTTGAAATGCTCAAGATTACTAGTCTTATTCACCCTCAATTGTATAGATTCTCACTGAGAAATTGTATGGTTATGTGTAACACTTCAAGTGTGAAGCAAGAGTTTATTCTATTGATGACATATATATGTATATATAAATAGACTAATGTTTATTATAAAGGGGACGTAAAGCGTTACATCAATTAAAATTGATGACATTCACCAGTTACCCCATCATTTTCAGTATTCTTGACTAGGGTAGATTGATTCCAAAGAACAAATGAAGGTATTTTGAGCCTGGTAATTTCAAGGAACTCACATAATCTCTTGTACTTTCTCAGCTTTACATCAGGAGCATGTAAGAAGTATGACATCTGCAATGGTAAACTATAGTCTGACTGTTCAACTGAGTCCTCGCCTGCACAGTACAGGAGCGCGGGGGTAGACGACAAAGGGGACTGAGACAGGTGCGGGCGGCGGGGACCCGCCTTGCGGATATTAAGTTAAGCGGTCAGACTATAGCTCCACATGTATACCTTTCTGGCCATGGCGGCCGTCTCCTCCTCGAGACACGCCAGCAGCACGTGCAGCAGCTCGTGCGCGTCCTGCTGGTCGGCCGGGATGACCCAGCCGGCCGTCACTAGTGATACAACGTACCTTCCTGGCCATGGCGGCCGTCTCCTCCTCGAGACACGCCAGCAGCACGTGCAGCAGCTCGTGCGCGTCCTGCTGGTCGGCCGGGATGACCCAGCCGGCCGTCACTAGTGATACAACGTACCTTCCTGGCCATGGCGGCCGTCTCCTCCTCGAGACACGCCAGCAGCACGTGCAGCAGCTCGTGCGCGTCCTGCTGGTCGGCCGGGATGAGCCAGCCGGCCGTCACTAGTGATACAACGTACCTTCCTGGCCATGGCGGTCGTCTCCTCCTCGAGACACGCCAGCAGCACGTGCAGCAGCTCGTGCGCGTCCTGCTGGTCGGCCGGGATGAGCCAGCCGGCCGTCACTAGTGATACAACGTACCTTCCTGGCCATGGCGGCCGTCTCCTCCTCGAGACACGCCAGCAGCACGTGCAGCAGCTCGTGCGCGTCCTGCTGGTCGGCCGGGATGACCCAGCCCGCCGCTCGCAGCGACTGCAGCACGCCCAGCGGACACACCGGCGTGCCGCGCGCCGACTCGTGCGTGCCGTTCACAACTGAAGCAACAATCATTTTTATTGGTGTATTTTTAGATGATGAACATATTCTTACTCAACATAGTCTTAATCAATAAATCCTGCCTTGAGTTGATGTTGATATCGATAACAAAGCAAAGTAACATCATGCAACCCACAAGGAATTTTAGTTTCTTTTGTAGCCTTGCAATGCCATATCACATGCTCTGCTGTTCAATTTTCGTCTTGGCAACCAAGACCATGAGTGGGCTGTGAGTGTGGCTCCAAGTTTATATATGTGACTATTTATTTATTATTCACTCATCAATGTAAGACAAAGTTTTATAATGGGATCAACCCTAAGATCATGACAAAGAATCAGCTGTTCTATACATTTTGTAGAAGGTTAATGAATTTGTTCCAAATTATCTGTAAATTCTGTAAAATCAAGGATCTAATCTTGATTCTATAGTAAAAAAAACATTAAATATATGGACAAGAAGACAAGTACATTAAAAAATACTGTCTTTCTTCTCTTTAGATAAATAATTATAGGCAAGTAAGCAGATCATAAGCTGATCTGTATGTATCATTTAGTGTTGAATACTTGATTAAGATTATCTATCTTTCCATACAATGTTCCCATTCTTAATTTGAAGGTCTAATTAATACTAAAATGTTTAAATGCTGTTGTTGTAAGAGTTCTTGATGATAAAATCATAATTAAGCCTCTATGAAGAATATCTGCATGTAAAATAATAATCTACAGATTAACTGTACCAAACGGGACGCAAATCTAGTTTCTAACCTCTTCTCCAAGCCAATTCAGTATAAGCTGAGCTTACAAAATACAAAATTGAGAGAATGATGATGTCTTCAATAAAAGTCATCATCATTCTCAGTTATAGTCTTGATATATGTTAATCATTAGAGCACAGTGTATAAGTAGATCATTAGAGTGTGAGTTCATCACATAACTTACTTCTATTTAAGATTGAAGAGAACGGTGAACTTACCATCGATGACGGTGTAGAGGGTCGTGATCATGCTGTGATGCGAGTCAGCTTTCGCGTACTTCTTCAGCCATTCGATGAAGCTGGGGCAGGCAGCTAACGCCTGCAGCAATGTATTCAAAAAGCAAGTTTTGCCAAGATTCTGCAGGCCCGCTATCTGACCACGCCGCTTGCGCACTTTTGGGGCCCCTCCCGGGCCCCACAGCACGAAAGCTCCTACCACTACCGCGGCCGTCAAGCCTGCTGCAACCAGAATACGGTCTCCACCATCCATTATAACCAGATAACGTTTAGTGCCTCTGAGGATCTTACTGCCTTACATGCTAACAATATTAAATATAACAACCGATGTTACACTACAAATTGTGTGAATTAGGCTTTGCTATTTTTGTTTTGTCCTTTTCAAATTATTTTTTTGAAAACAAAGTAATTTTTCAGATTTTCTAACATTTTTTTTACTTTTATTTTGACTTTAACTTTACTTTGACATTTACTTTATTTTGACAGTTGACATTGACATATAGCAACTTTTGGAGATAAGGAAACAGTCATAAGCTGTTTTCGATTGTTTTGGTTTGGTTTTGGTAATCGAACTTCTTGAATCTGATTCGGTCTCATAAAAACCTTTCAGACCGAAACTGCGAAGTCTCCTTCTAAAGCCGAGACGGCTGGGGCAGGGGGCTGGCCGCCTCAACAGACCGCGACCAAACTTCACTTTTATTTTTTTTTTATTTTAACTCCACTCCAGTTATTCGGTAGGTAGTTCGGCAGATCTAGTTGATCGCGGTCGTAAGCCGCAAACGTAAGATTGTCATTCGTAAGATCGTAAGGTTTTTGGAGGAATGATTAAGTCTGAGAGAAGCTTTAAAGCTCCGTGTGCCAAGGGCTAAATATATTTTGACTGGATCAAATCGTAGAAAAATAAAAAAGTAACCTCAAAAAAGTTACGAAAACAAACAAATCTCTTATTGGTTTGTGAAACAAATCAAATCACAAACAAATCCATTTTGTTTTAGCTTCGGAAATAAAAATTCAAAGTTAAATCATAGTGAAACCAATGCAAATTAGCTAGTTGTTAAAACAAGTCAACGTGATAAGTAAAATACAACAGCAAAACAACTATTGTAATTTATAGATTCGTAATGTAACGACGTTTGAAAATTAAATTGCTGGAGAGTCGCATTATTTAAAATAATGATTCCTTCTAACACAATCTGTGTTTCACAAGAAGGGCCGGCAAATGCTCTAGCCCTAAATAAAGACTGCAGTCAGGTTGTTATAGCAGGAAGAAATGGTAAGTTCTAACATGAAAAAACATTATTAATTTACCTACATTTATACCTCTACATATTACTGTATACTCTAAATCTTTGGTATTATAAATATTTCTAGTAAAAATACGGAAATAATAGCTAATATTCTTTTTCAGTATTCAAAGTGTTTTCAATAGATGAAAACGAATTTTCTGAAGTGTGCAATCTACGTGTGGGGAAGAATCTGAATTTAAATTTTTCATCCATTGATGTCGCTTGGAGCACTATTGAAGGTAAAAATCTAATTCATTTAGTTCCACCATTACCGCCATGTGAAATGATTACTGGTTTGTTGAAATGAAGACATATTGGTTTTCTGTCACTAGTACCATTGATTAGTTCTATTGATGGTACTACTCATGTATGTATACTTTGCTTATCTTTCTTGAGACATATTTCAGAAATATTTTTCTGTTTATTAGACCTTTTATTTGTTAATTAATTTTATAGAATTTTTATAATATCTGCAAGAAGCAGTAGATAACAAAATCTTTTATAATTTAGAGCCATAATATGGCTTAAACATACTTTGGGTGAATTATTCACAAAAAACAATTTGAAAAATTTTTGAGTTGCGACAGTATTTGAGCAGATGTGCAATATCATAAGCTTTGAATAGTCTGTGGTTTGAAACTGTGTGTAAGATGTCCCCTGATATTTATTTATTTGTTAAAATTTTATAGAGAACACATTGGCAACAGCTGCCACAAATGGAGCAGTGGTTGTGTGGAATCTGGGCAAATCTGGACGCTCCAAGCAGGAGCATGTCTTCTCCGACCACAAGAGAACTGTCAACAAAGTAAGTAGCATATTAAGATTAGAGAAAATGTGTGTAGTATTAAAATCTGCAAGTGTATATATGTATATCTCCACACAGTAAACATGTTCATGACATTTTGTGTCTTAGTACTGTTTCTCTGTTCTGTGTGTAGCTATAATTAGCCGACTTCCAAAAAAGGAGAAGGTTCTATGTTCGTCTATGTTTTTTTTTATGTTCATAGATGTTTTTGTCAATTGTGAACCGAATCAAAAAAATATTTTTAGTTCAAAAGGGTATACACCTGAGGTGGTCCCATTTAAATTGTACAGAAATTATCTGAGCCGTTTTTGAAAAATCAACAATAATGTAAAAATTGTAAACATAAATTTGAGCGAACTATTAAAATTTTGTACACAATGGAAGACGGTATTTACATTGTTTGCAAAAATATAATTTTGAATGCACCAATGCTTTTAACATTAGGTAAATAATTAAAATATTATATATGCTGGGCTCTTTACAGATTCAAAGACTGGCTTCATCACTGTCTTATATTCTATCTTTATTTTTTCAGATACCTGATATAACTTTGAAGAACGTTTGCAATAAAAATTTGCTATTGTTTGTGCTATTAAATGCTATTATATGAATGCCAGATTTAAATTTCTGCGCCAGAGTGAGATTTCCTTTCCCTTATGAAGGAGTTTTATTGACTGAGCGAGCCAAGCATCTATGTTTCCCTTTCCAGATGGGAAATATTCTATCATCTGTCCAAACACTGGTTCTTCTCTAGAGGTCGCATCTTTAATTAATCTTGATGAAACTTAGTACACAGATTATACCTATACACAGTGGTGTGTATTAGTTCAATGCCTATACATATATTTCTGGATTTATTGTATTTTGTCGTAGCGTGGCGTGTCTATCAGCCTTCTATCGGATACACTTCGGTGAGCGCGCCCAGGAGTTGCACAATCTGGTCCCACCTGCCCCTTTCTTCTATCGTACGGATAGACAGACGCGACCAAAGCGCCACCCTTTTATGGTGGACATCCCGCGCATTAGAACCAAGTGTTTCGAGTCCACATTCCTCATACGAACTGCCAGAATGTGGAACGCTTTGCCTGAGTCTGTCTTCTCGCTTAAGTACAATGTAGGTGTCTTCAAATCCCGAGTAAATAGGTATCTTCTAGGTAAGCATGTTACATCCTAGGCCGCATATCTGCTTAACATTAGGCAGTGTGTAGTCAAACGCTATACGAAATAATAAAAAAAAAATTGAAAATATTCCGTAGAGCTATTGATCAGCTGATTCATGTAATATTTGACAAGATTATTCAATATCCTAATTGTAAGAAGATTTGCGAGTATGAATAAAATTGGCCAAGAGTGAGCCGAAATGCAGGCTTGTGAAGTCTGCTTCTAGAAAACTTCTAGTTTACTTCCGTTAGAACTTATTTTACTAAGCAGGCAGAACTCTTTTAATACTCTTTGTTGTCCCATTGTGCAGGTCAGCTTCCACCTGACAGAGCCAGCCCTGCTGATCTCCGGTTCTCAAGATGGCATGATGAAGTGCTTCGATCTACGCATGAAAGAAGTGGCCCGGACGTTTATCAGGTAAGTTTATTGAGAAAAGAGGCTTAGATTCTTTGATCATATTGAATTCTTTGATATTAGCTTTAGAAACATGGTTTGTCAGAATTACAGAAGTCTACGAAAATATTGATATGCCCCTGCCCTATAAATCAAGGATGGAAAACATCTGTACCTTCTGGCAGAACAACTCATTATCCCTGAAACCATATGTTTCCTTTTTTAAAACAAAATTAGCAATAATCACCCTTCGTTGGTAGGCCTACGTCCTGCAGTGGACTATTAAAAGGCTGCAGTATAGTAGCAATAATCCAGAAACGAAATGTAATAACTCCACTAGAAGCGTCAAAACTAACATTCATCATCTGCTTACAGTCTTATAGACTGATCGCAAGATTAAAACAGAGAAAGAAAGTTTTAGAATCATTGACCATCCGATTTGCGTGATATGTGCCCTGTCTGTTGCCACATTTAATTGCTGAATTAAATCCATGATGAAACCTATTGGGCAGGCCTATGTCCAACAATAGACGTTCACGTTCTATCACTACATAGTATAAAACAAAGTCGCTTCCCGCTGTCTGTCTCCCTATGTATGCTTATATCTTTAAAACTACGCAGCGGATTTTGATGCGGTTTTTTTGAGTGATTCAAGAGGAATGTTTATATGTATAATACACCTGTGCGAACCCGGGGCGGGTCGCTAGTAGCTAATATGATGATGATGTTAAGTATTATTATATCATCCTTACAACACACGATCACAACTGCATGCTATTAATTTGATAACATGAATAGTCTGCTCAAATGTGTTTATCAATCTTGTTATTTAGGTCACCAGTTTGGAGTAATTACCGTTTATCTATTCTACCTATTGCTAATGCAGACATACTGATAAGTGAAGTTCATTTAATTATATTGTATGTATAAATAATGCTACCACATGTCTATAATTCTATAATGAAAATAAAAGCAGGTGGCCTTGCTAGAATTATTGATATCCTACAATAGTTGGATGAAAAAATATTGAAATAGATTTGAAGCTGCACAATTTTTCTAATGACAAATTGTATTCATATAAATAAATTTATACCGAGCGAGATAAATGCGAACATCTTTGCGACCATCCTTAGCTGATACAGCGATCTTGGGAGGTTCCTTTTAGAATTAGAAAAATGTCTTAGATTACATATATATCTGTTTAATTTCAGACAGGATGTGGTCAAATGGTTCGCGTACCACATTCTAGATCTTTTAAACAAAATAACTTTAGTCTCGTACAGAGACTGGCAAATATAGCATACTAGCGACCCGCCCTGGCTTCGTACAGCTGTATTATACATAAAAACCTTCCTCTTGAATCACTCTATCTATTAAAAAAATCCGCATCAAAATCCGTTGCGTAGTTTTAAAGATAGAAAAGACAGCGGCAATGTTGTGCCACTGGGTGTAGCATCTCCTTTAGGGAATCTCTGAGTCGCTCTTTGTCGCAAAGAATACCCTGCAGATGAGATGATCGTAAAAATGTGATTGTATATAAAGTTGATCATCCGTACAGCAACACGGAGTCTATCCGCGACGTGCAGTTCAGTCCGCACCAAGCGCACACGTTCGCAGCGGTCTCGGAGAACGGCAGCGTCCAGCTGTGGGACGTCCGCCGCCACGAGCGGTGCCTGCAGCAGTTCACGGCGCACTCGGGGCCCGTGTTCGCGTGCGACTGGCACCCCGACTCGCCCTGGCTGGCCACCGCCTCCCGCGACAAGACCATCAAGGTACCTCCCGTCCTAGTGACACGAGCGGTGCCTGCAGCAGTTCACGGCGCACTCGGGGCCCGTGTTCGCGTGCGACTGGCACCCGGACTCGCCCTGGCTGGCCACCGCCTCCCGCGACAAGACCATCAAGGTACCTCCCGTCCTAGTGACACGAGCTCACTCTGGACCCTCAAGGCTTCTTAAACAAGTAGAGGCCACCAGTTCCACTGGCGCCCAGCGTGAGGAGATGTGGGGAGACGGAAGTAGAATTTAAGAACTGTGGGATATTGGGCATGTTGATCCCGTCACCTATGAAGTCATTTATGTGACGTTTAGATACTTAGTTACCCTCCTGTGCCTCAGGTCAGTGCTGTCTGCAGCAGTTCATGGTGAACTCAACACCATCAAAGCACTTTAAGCAGATATAGCTACTTATCGGTGTAGGTAGAAACTGTGCCATGCCAACCTAGAGTTAAAGGACCGCTGCGATCGCCCGGCTCAGGCGGTGGCATCTTCTATCTAGTGGGTATTATATAATAATATTATTGTATGTTTCAACTTCAACTCTTGTTTATGGCTTTTGTGAGGGTGTTTCACAATTTCGCCAATGTCTTGTATAGTACTGCCATCAAACTTAGAGAATTTGTGCGGAGTCTAATGATGTACTTTATTTAATTCAGTTTTAGGATTTTATACCGTTCACCTCTGAAACAAACACATATTATATGTTTCTTCAGGGTCTTAATTAATTCTCCTCTTTCTTTGTCATCTGAAACTAAACCGTCCTGGTTCAGCAATGCCTTCAAACTATCAAGATACCACCACTGTACTTTCCTCGTTTCTTGTCATTTGGCATACGAGCACTGACTTAGCTGCCTTTGTCGTAGCAGTTAACAGCTTTCAACGGCATTATCGACACATGCCAATTAATATACATTGTTGTACTGTGGACTACAACAAGATATATACTTGAGAAAATATAGAATTTTCATAGCCATTAGCATCGCCAGTAGCATCACAGTAAGCCCGATTACAGAGGCGCCAGCGTAAATTAATTAGCAACGTTAAAAGCGTTCTCTCTATCGAATGCCTAAAGTGAAAAAGAAACAGAACTATGCTATTTAGCTAATATAGTTACGCTGGCGCCTCTGTAATCGGGCTTAATATTCCTTTAGAAATAGCTAGTGACCAAAAACGTTACAAAAAGCCGGCGCTGATACCTTTATCTATGCGAATAATATCGGTAGGTATGTAATGGTTATCGGACGTTGTTTTTAGGTCAATACAACGCTCTCGTTTTGTACAGTTCATTGATATGTAATACTGTCTGCACTGTGGCTAGGCAATTTAATAGATAAAATGTCATCATCATCTCAGACAGGGGGTGCAGTCCAGTGCTGGACATAGGCTTACCCTGCTTCTCATAAAGACCGATTGGGACCGGTTTTCATTAGATCGGCTTGGATTGGATGCTCTAGGAGAGCATTCTCAATAGGCTAGTTGACATTTTTTTTTAAGTCTTCTTGTAACAGCTAACCATAAACAGAGAGAAACAAACCGATTAACAAAACAAAAATAAAACCATTCTAGAAATAAAGAAGTTACAAGCATATTTATTTTTTTGCTAGACAAAGAGCGCACTGTAGCAAAATATGACGTCACGCCCCGTAAGTGTCATACATTCGCCATACTATGTTATGCTTTGTGGGAAAGGGACAAACCATCCCCTCTTAATCTCTACCAAAATCTTTACCAGCTTATATCTCTGAACTGGATTAGCCAATTTAAATATTTTTTTCAGTTTAGGAATCATAATTAATTACAGAATTCACTAATCTTAATACGATTAATTAATTCAATACCAGTCAACTACCCTATTCTCAATCAGAGAAAGATTTAGAAGTGAAAGAGTTCTTTTTGTGATCATGTCAAAAGCCGGGACCGCAGCATTTGGACCTGCACAACTGATACTTGCGAGGGTTTCCGTCTGAATACATTACTAGTTAAAATAAGATCACGATAGGTCACGACAAGTTTTTACATTATTTATCACAAAAATTAAGATAAATCTATGAAAACAAAAATAGATAAAAAATTCTATTGTAAAAATCGGCCAAGTGCGAGTCTGACTCGCGCACGAAGAGTTCCGTACCGTATGGGAGCTCCATTTCTCTTGCCGTTATTAATAGCGAGCAAAAACTCCTAAAATCACGTTTGTTGTATGGAAGCCCCTCTTAAATATTTATTTTATTCTATTTTTAGTATTTGTTGTTATAGCGGCAACAGAATTACACCATCTGTGAAAATTTCAGCTGCCTAGCTATCACGTTTATGAGATACAGCCCGGTGACAGACAAACAGACGGACATCGGAGTCTTAGTAATAGGGTCCCGTTATTACCCTTTGTGTACGGGGCCCTAAAAAGCACTAAAAATAAAATACATAGTCTAACTGATTTGGAAGAAGTGATTGAAAATCAACATTTTGTTGCCAGGTTTGGGATATTCACGCGAAGCCAAATCTAGAATATACCATCTACACCATCGCATCCGTCGGACACGTCAAATGGCGACCTCAGAAAAGGTAACACCTTGTCTACTATTTTCTTCTATCGCAATAAGTTCGTGCTTGGATTTTTTTTAATCAAGGTCAATAGACAAATGAAATGAAATGAAATATTTATTCCACTAAAATAGAGTACATATACGGTGGTCTAGGTTAAATAGTTCCTTCTATTTGCCATTTATTAGTATGTGGAAAAACAAACAGACAAAAAAATGAGTATTTCGCTAGTTCAGCAAAACGGTAATTTTTATTATAAAATACCTTACACAAAAATTGTAGATCATAAAATTATCTATTTTATATTCTAATGTATAAAATATGTTTAAAAAATATTTATAAATAATTCGTCGGCTTAGAGTGTAAACCTGCCAAATCCATTTTTTGACTATATGACGTTATTCATACCATTCGAAAGTGTAAAAAAAAATACATAATCTAGAAAAACAGCCACAGTCCGTTTTCCTTTAAAATTTACAAAAACGCGTACTGAGTAAAACTGTCAAATCCATAACCTCAAAAGTGTCCTGCTAACTCCGTGTAAGCCGCCATTTTGTACTGCGATTCCGATGCCGGCAAATGTGCTCGTACAAATATGTGATGTTTTCTGTGATAACAGTGTAAATAAAGGTTGAAAGTTAAAGGACTGAAAGGTAAGTGTTTATACTGTTATCTTATTATTTGTTTGTAATGATAAATTAACCAATATTTATTGTAAAACTTCAGATAACCTATAGCCCAAACATGTGGGATTTAGCAGTTTTTCCTTAAAATCAATCTTACATTTATTGTGCTTAGCAGGTATTATGTATCATCATAAATTAACTTTTAATTATGTTTTAATTAATATTTTGCTTAATAAGCTTTCTGTTAATGGGTTATAGTCAAGTATTTAATGCATTTATTCAAGTTTCAAAATCTAATTGACAAATTAGGAACTATACGTTTAGATTGGGACGTAATTTTAAAGAGTGTAAACGTATAGTATAATTTTAATTTTATTTCGCTTTATTTCCTATAGTTATTGTTATCAGAATGTATTAATTAATTCTTTATTTGCAGATGTCATCGAGTAAGCATTGGCGTGGCCGTAAAATCCTGGACTTGTGTGCAAGCAAAGAAGATATAAATCGACAAACAGCACCGGAATCATCTCAAGCATCCTTCCCCAAAGAATGGTCTGTGGTTGAAAATGTCGAAATTGAAATGATTATATCTAAAGAAATATCTGATGACTTAAGCTTAAGTACACATTGCGACTCCTTCTCACCTGCCGATTTGAATAATGTACTTGTAGAAGATATTTCTAGTATACTCTCACCACAAAATAATGACACTAAAGATGACTATGTAACTCTGAACCAAGAAGTAAATAACAATAGTCATATTGAACCTCAAAATACAGAACAAGAAGTCCAATTCGAAGATATATATATGATTTCCCCTTTAGATGAATCCCCTTTGCTTGAATTAATGACTGATGACCACAACTGTTCCAATAGTCTGGTTTCTGAAAATACTATCGAGCAGAGCACTTTGCAGCAAATTGAAAATAGTCCTGGAAATTCTTTTACAGGTACTATCCACCATTCTGTTACGTCAAAACCATCCATCCAAATAGATGATTTGATATCAGATGAAAGTATGCAAGAAGGTCTGGTACCATACAAAATTAATTCTGACTCTGAGTCTGACTGCGAAAACTATCCAAAGAAAAGCAATAAAAGAAGAAAAAGGATTCACATTAAAAAATCAAACTGGTATGCTGAAAGTAACAGAAAGTTGAGAGAATCTGGAAAAAAATACTATGGAAGAAAAAAAGAAGAAAAGTGGAATTATGAAGTTCCAAGGCAGCCTAGAACTATGAAGAATAGATAATCGTGTAAAGAAACTCAAAAAGGATCTTTGAAATGTTCAATGTTTACAGAGACAGATAGGCAGAATATTTTAAAAGAATTTTGGACAATGAGTTGGGCAGAAAAAAAAATTTTTGTTGATAATCTTGTGACAGCTTTGCCTGTCAAGAGACCAAGGGGAAGAAAAACTAATAATGAGGAATCGAAAAGAGCACAATCTTTATTTTATCATTTAAAAAAGGATGATGAGCCAATCAAAGTCTGCAGAACACAGTTTTTGAATACGCTTGGGATTGGTAGATGGACTGTTTTAAATTGGAAAAATAAAAAAGGGGCAGCTTTTAAAAAGAATGACAAGGATTTTGATTCCAAACAAACAAAAACATCTTCTAAGCCTTTCGAATCAGAACGTAAGGAGCTGAAAAAGTTTTTAGAATCACTGCCAGCGATGGAATCGCACTACTGTCGTGCTAGTACACAAAAGAAGTACTTGTTGCCAGAGTGGCGTTCAAAGCGATCCCTTTATGATTTTTAGGGTTCCGTACCTCAAAAGGAAAAAACGGAACCCTTATAGGATCACTTTGTTGTCCGTCTGTCCGTCTGTCAAGACCCTTTTTCTCAGGAACGCGTGGAGGTATGAAGCTGAAATTTATATCAATTACTCAGGTCTACTGTCCCTTGAAGCTGTGAAAAAATCAAACTTCTAAGCCAACGCAATCAAAAGATACAGCCGTTTATGCCGCAAATTTTCGACACTTGCAAGTACTCGCAAGGGAATCAAAACCTAAAGGGTACTTCCAGTCGACCTAGAATCTTGAAATTTGGCATGAAGCAACGTTTTATAGCACACATAAAGGAAAAATTCCGAAAACCTTAAATTTTTAGTTATATTACAAAATATATATTTTTTAATAAATATAAACTTATTACTTTTTTTGTCGTAATGAACGAACTTTGTAAACCTTGCAGGTTTGTACGGAACCCTCGGTGCGCGAGTCCGACTCGCACTTGGCCGGTTTTTTATTATGTCAATGATTGGTGTAAAACACGTAATGTAGTTGCTTTATCCATCTGCAAATTTCATGAAGAATTTGACAATCTTAATCTCGGATTGTTTCACCCTAAAAAAAGATCAGTGCGAAATATGTGCTCTCTATAAAGTCGGAAATAAATCCCAAGAAGAATATTCAGAACATCTAAAGAAGAAAGAAGAAGCTAGGTCTGAGAAGGAGAAAGACATACGTGAAGAAGATCTTGTTTTTACTGTAGACTTGCAGGCGGTTCTAATGGCCCCTAAATCAAATATTAGTAGTTTGTACTATAGAACAAAGCTCCAAATACACAATCTTGCCTTTTTTAATTTAAACAACAAAGATGGCTATTGTTATCTATGGAACGAAACTGAAGGAGGCTTGAATTCTGAAGAGTTTGCAAGTGTTTGGGTAAGCTTAATAGAAAAAAAGCTTTTACAACGTGAGCCAGAAAAACCAAATAAAATATTTTTTTATAGCGACGGTTGTACCTATCAAAACAGAAACTGTGTGATGTCTAATGCATTACTATGCACGGCTATGAACAACAACATCATCATAGAACAAAAATTTCTAGAAGTTGGGCATACGCAGATGGAAGCTGACAGTATTCATTCTTCTGTTGAACGGGCTCTTAAAAACAAGAACATCAATGTGCCCGCAGAGTACATCACCATTTGCAAATCAGCAAGAAAACACCCCAGACCTTACGACGTAACTTACTTAAACCATAGTTTTTTCAAAAGCTTTAATGACGTTGGGTTTTTTAAAAGCATTCGTCCTGGACGCGGTAAAGGTGACCCCAAAGTAACTGACATGAAAGCTCTTCGGTATACTCCAGATGGTAATATATTCTTCAAATTAAGATTCACAGAAGATTGGACTGTACTACCGCAAAGAAAATCACCGGCAGTTACTGCATTGCCTTTTGATTCTCTCCGAAATCAGCACCTTACTAGGAGGAAAATACCGAAAAGAAAATTTGACGATCTGCAATATCTGAAAGATACCTTACCTGCAGACTACCGTAATTATTACGACAATTTACCCCATGAGTAGAAAACTAAAGTTGAGACTGATTTGAACATTGAGACTGAGTAATATTTGCTTAATTATAAGAATAAAGGTTTTATTTAGTTTACGAAAAAAAGAAAATAAAAAATATGTTTCTAGATTTTATAAGGACAGAATCTACTTTTTGTTCATTTTGAGAGTTTGTTTTGTTTAAAAGTACCTAATAATTATAATTTTAAGATTGTAACTGAAAGTTTCAAAACTTTAATTTTAGTATAAAACCATATAAGTTTGTTTGATCTTGAAAGAAAATTATGTTTTTAAATTAAGGACATAAAGACAGAACCTAATTTTTGTTAATTTTTAGAGATTTTCTTTTGTTTTTGTTTTATGAATGCGATCAATACTTTTATAAATTTTGTTTTGGTTTATGAAAACCTGTTAAGTTGTTTTTTAAAATAAATATTTGATTACCAAAACCTGCTAAGTCACAAAAGTGGTGTTAATTAAATAAATGCTGAAGTAAATTATCTTTTTTTTATTTCAATTTGTATGGTATACAAATACAAGTTTGAAAATATAAAAGTCTTTTCATAAATTATATTCATATTTTTTTAGGAATGTTTTTTGTCTCTCCTGAAAATTTACCTAATATGGAGTTAGCAGGTTTACACTCTAAGCCGACGAATTATTTATTTTTCCTACGGGACACCGTTGCTGAGATATAAAACACAATTCATATTCAAAATTTTGTAAAAGTTTTAATTGTCATAAAATGCACACGTTTCCACACCACCTCTTTATTCTCTTAGTACAAGGGGTCGTCCATTAATCACGTGATGTTTTTTTAGCAACATCTAACCCCCTCCCCTTTCTGATGATATGTGGTCGGATTTAAGACTACTTCCCCTCTTCCTACCATAACCACGTGCATTTTTTTGGTACAAAGTATACTGGTGAGCCGACGACGTCGCGACTAGCTGTGAAATCGTTACTTGGCAGGGGTGAGTCCAGGCCAAGAAAAATAAATACGCGGGATATTCCTTTAGTCTCTGGCAGCCATATCACAAGCTGTCTCTAGCTGCTTAGTTTGGGGTTAGAGATCGTGTGTTAAGATGTTCCCTGATATTTATTGAAGTGAAACTTCTAATGCGACTTCCAACAAGGTTGCGTTAAACGTTTAACGCTACCATGGAGGGGGTATGAAAGCACTGTAGGATCGAAGTTTCACTTCTTCCGCGCGGAGGGACTTCACTTGCAATTTTTTAATTAATATCCTCCTTATTCCGATCCCTTCTTCTTTGTGATATTTTGTGTTTTTTTTCCCAACCCGTTCCCCACTTTCGACCCTCAAGTGATTAATTGATGACGATCCCTTAAGTATTATATTTTTCAGCCACTTTGCAAATAACTACTTCTTGAAGTCGTCTAAGCATCGTAATGTGTGGGCCAGGTTCCAGGTGGCGTCGTGTGCGCTGGTGCTGGACTGCGCAGTCCACGTGTGGGACGTGAGGCGGCCGCACGTGCCGCTCGCGACGTTCGCCGAGCACCGTGACGTCACCACCGCCATCGCCTGGCAGGCCTCGCCGCACGCCTTCCTCTCCACCAGCCGCGACTGCACGCTCTACCGACACCGGTACTTATACATACACACAAGTACAACAGTCACATACTGAGACTGCTGATACGGCCATCCTGCACATTGTATCGTCCTTGTGTGTTAATCAAAAAGGAGAGCGCGGTACGAGTGGCCCGCGGACCCCGCATTACACGGCGTTTTGCATGATACACTTTTTTGTGTGTCACATACATTGACCTCGGCGACGTCACCACCACCATTGGCTACCAGGCTTGCCTCGTCACATATTGTTCTTTACTTGCAACACCTTTATCTTGATTGCGTGCTAACTAGCATACTCTGTGTGATTCAGGTTCAGTGAAGCGGCGCACCCGGTGCTGTGGGCCAACCCGCACGGAGTATGCGTGTCGGCGCGCGGCGAGGTGGCGCACGCGCAGCCCGAGCGGCCGCTCCCCGCGCGCCCCGCACAGCCGCCGCCCGAGCGACACGTGCCCGGCCTCGGGTGAGTCGACACTATGGAACGATGTAACGTTACGTCATATAAGATGATCATCATGAGCACGGTATGATATTTCTAACAGTATTGTGACTCGGCTCTGTCCTTGAAATATATACCTAAAGCGCCACGTGGCCACGCAGAACGTATCCCGCGCTAGGGCTGCCCGCCTTAAGTATTTTACTTTCATCTACTTACTCTTTACCTACTTGAGTTTCTTTCTAGTTTCTATCTATACAGGGTTATTTCTAATCAATTAACATCCTCTTGGGGGCTTATTCTGTACATCAAAACTAACAACTTTTGTTTTGCGACTTTTGTCAAAATTAAAAAAAAAATGATTTTCCATAGAAAAATATCGTTCACCCGCGACAAAATGTATGGAACAGTTAATTTTTTTTTTTCAGTTTTGACAAAAGTTGCAGTACAAATGTTGTTAGTTTTGATGTACAGAATAAGCCCCTAAAAGGATGCTAATTGATTAGAAATAACCCTGTATAGCAAATATAAATAAAATAATTTTACATCATAATATGTTATATAGTATTATGATGTAAAATTATTATATTTATTACAAAAATAAATTCGTTGTGAATGAAAAAGGAAACGTTCAATAAAAATACAGATTGAGTTTTTTGATGTTTTAGGGTTGCGTAGTAAAACGAGGAACCGTAAAATCATAAATCGCTTACTAGTTACAAATCCTCACGTTCGTCCGTCACTACGGCGCGCCGCGACTGATTAGCATACCAAACTCCAAGACGCGTAGGTATGATTCGCGTTCCGACCGTTTGTATGAAGACGGAATACTGTTAGATATCATTACCGTGTCATGAGTGTCGAGTTAAACGTGCCCAATATTCCCCCGGTCTTAATCCCTACCTCCGTCTCCCCACATCTCTGCAGCCGGCCGTGACTACGTACTGTACTGATCGGTACTATATAACCAAAGAAAAATAATTTATTTCATTCAATATTAAGCTGTCAAAATCGTGTAACTGAAGTTGGTCCGTAACATTTTATAATCGTCTAGGTTAACTTAGCATAAACTGATGTTTCCCACACTATTACTACGCAGTCCTTGGCATCTACCCAAGCGACTAACTTCCTATTGGCGCTAAGTTAATGTGTTGTACGCAGTCGTAAGCAGCCTACAGCGGGTTCGCTATCAGCCAGCGCGCAGGCAGCCTTAGAGCGCGCATTCCCCGGCGGCGCGGGCTCGGTGCTGACGCGGCACCGGCGGCCCGCGGCGCAGTGCCCCGTGCTGGCGTGCGCCATGCAGTACCGCATGCGCGGCGCCGCGCCGCACGACCTGGCCGAGCACAACGCGCGAGTTGCGCGCAAGTACAACAGGCACATGGTGAGACTGCCGACACGTCCTTCCTGCACGATGCGACGTCCTCGTATGTTACTACTACTCCGTACTTTTTTTGACATGATAACGTCTTAAAAATCGATGATCGCACAAAAAAGTGTCACGTTACGCCTGAGCCGAGAATGCAAGCGAGAGCGCGGAACAAGCGATAGAGAGGCACGATCAGATCAACAATGTTTTCTTATGACGTTATCACGTAAAATTATTGTCCGTAAACCGACTTTACTAACCAATTTTTTTCAATTGCAATTAAGTTTATGGCGTACTATCGGTTATGTAAGTGTTGTTACTGTTGTCAGGTAGGGCACGTGTGGGACGTCGTGCGATGCGTGTACAGTGCGCGCGCGGCCGCGGCGCGCAGCACGCCCGCGCCGCCGCCGCCGCGTGACCCGCCGCGCCAGGACCCTCCGCCGCACACGCCGCCTTATAGGTAGGTTAATAAATATTAGGGGACATCTTACACACGATCCTCTGACCCCAAACTAAGCAAAGCTTGTGATATAGCTGCCAGAGACTGATATTATACTACATATTTATACATATTTTATTACATCCCGAATTCCAGACACATGCTAGGTAGATGTCTAAAATATTTAAATACAGAATTTTTATCTATCCCTTCGACTTTCATGACTTCTCTTGATTTTTTTGTAATTGAATTATTGGGAAGTCTGACAATGGTGTGGTGTGAAGTTTCAGTGCGGTGGAGGAGGAGCCACTAGAAGAGGTCGAAGAATGGGCAGACTCATTCCACAACAGCGGAGTGCTGGGCATGCCCACGCTCTCCATCTATATACCGCCTGCCAAGCACGCCAAGCTGGCTCGGGCTGAAGGTCAGTACTATTACTAATATCTTTAATACAGAAGACTAATATTTAACAAAAGTGAAGTTTAAGTGAAGAAATCGTCTGACAGTCGTGTAAAATTAAAACAAACAATAGAGTTCATTTACCGCGGGGCATTTATCTGAGGTAAACTTGACACGTGAACTCAAAATTCCTGCTTCAATAGGTCGCATGCCTTTCTCGCTGTAAAGGTTACACAGTTCATGATCGTACCTAAACCTAGAATTGCTATTTTTATGGATGTTACTGTCTGAGACCTAGTTATTTTAGAATGATGTTACTTAAATCAGATGGAATAAGGTATATTTAAAATAATACTTAAATGATTCGTGCAGAGACCGCGGGCTGGGTGTCGGCGGCGAGCGCCCACTATGTCGATGTGGACGCGGCTGACTGGACACTGCCGGAAGAGGCATTTCCGTTGCGAGCTGCTCCGCCCCCCGCGCCCCCGCACCACCATGAGGAGCCGCCGCACGGTACCGTATGCACATTTCATAGGCGTATCTTCTAAGTATTCGGAATTGTGTCACACTTTAGCTATGTGGTTGGGTTATTGTGTCAACGACAAGCGCTACTAACCGCTAACAAGTGATAAAAAGTCGACATTAAATCTGCTTTAATAAAAGCAAAAGTAAACGTACTAACTTAACCATACCATATCTACCACGCTGTCTCAGTAGCGAGTCGGTGGATTCGCATAGCTATAGAAATATAAGTAAGGATATGGTTGCGCAGGTGCAGCGCGGAGTAGTGCTGGCGGCAGTGGATCGCCGGGCGGCAGCTCTAGCCCCGGGTCGGCGCCGCAGCCCGACCAGCCGCCATTGCTGCATCAGACCTCCGTCTCCGTACGTACACCATACTCAAACGCTAAGATATAGCAATTGACCTGCCTAAGGCATTCTACCAAATTGCAATTTACCAATAACGTTGATCTACATAGCTAGATGGTTGTTGCTTTCGAGATCGTTTGTATTCTCATTATTATTTGTATTATCATATCATGTTATGTCTTTAATGAATGGAATTTAAGAGACATTACAGCAGTATAAAAAATGCAGTGGGCTATTAATATGTAGATGATTGTTTGACCAGATGGAGGAAGGTGAAATGGGTCCTCTGTCAGTGCGGCTGAATGAAGCGCGCGCTGCCTTCGACCCCGCGCCTCTACTGGCCGCCGCGCTCAAACAGCACGCCGAGCTGGCTGACGTGCAGACCGCGGCTGTCGTCATGATCGTGCTGCAGGAGCACAGGTAACACCCGGGGTCAAATAGCACGCCGAGCTGGCTGACGTGCAGACCGCGGCTGTCGTCATGATCGTGCTGCAGGAGCACAGGTAACACCCGGGGTCAAACAGCACGCCGAGCTGGCTGACGTGCAGACCGCGGCTGTCGTCATGATCGTGCTGCAGGAGCACAGGTAACACCCGGGGTCAAACAGCACGCCGAGCTGGCTGACGTGCAGACCGCGGCTGTCGTCATGATCGTGCTGCAGGAGCACAGGTAACACCCGGGGTCAAACAGCACGCCGAGCTGGCTGACGTGCAGACCGCGGCTGTCGTCATGATCGTGCTGCAGGAGCACAGGTAACACCCGGGGTCAAACAGCACGCCGAGCTGGCTGACGTGCAGACCGCGGCTGTCGTCATGATCGTGCTGCAGGAGCACAGGTAACACCCGGGGTCAAACAGCACGCCGAGCTGGCTGACGTGCAGACCGCGGCTGTCGTCATGATCGTGCTGCAGGAGCACAGGTAACACCCGGGGTCAAACAGCACGCCGAGCTGGCTGACGTGCAGACCGCGGCTGTCGTCATGATCGTGCTGCAGGAGCACAGGTAACACCCGGGGTCAAACAGCACGCCGAGCTAGCTGACGTGCAGACCGCGGCTGTCGTCATGATCGTGCTGCAGGAGCACAGGTAACACCCGGGGTCAAACAGCACGCCGAGCTGGCTGACGTGCAGACCGCGGCTGTCGTCATGATCGTGCTGCAGGAGCACAGGTAACACCCGGGGTCAAACAGCACGCCGAGCTGGCTGACGTGCAGACCGCGGCTGTCGTCATGATCGTGCTGCAGGAGCACAGGTAACACCCGGGGTCAAACAGCACGCCGAGCTGGCTGACGTGCAGACCGCGGCTGTCGTCATGATCGTGCTGCAGGAGCACAGGTAACACCCGGGGTCAAACAGCACGCCGAGCTGGCTGACGTGCAGACCGCGGCTGTCGTCATGATCGTGCTGCAGGAGCACAGGTAACACCCGGGGTCAAACAGCACGCCGAGCTGGCTGACGTGCAGACCGCGGCTGTCGTCATGATCGTGCTGCAGGAGCACAGGTAACACCCGGGGTCAAACAGCACGCCGAGCTGGCTGACGTGCAGACCGCGGCTGTCGTCATGATCGTGCTGCAGGAGCACAGGTAACACCCGGGGTCAAACAGCACGCCGAGCTGGCTGACGTGCAGACCGCGGCTGTCGTCATGATCGTGCTGCAGGAGCACAGGTAACACCCGGGGTCAAACAGCACGCCGAGCTGGCTGACGTGCAGACCGCGGCTGTCGTCATGATCGTGCTGCAGGAGCACAGGTAACACCCGGGGTCAAACAGCACGCCGAGCTGGCTGACGTGCAGACCGCGGCTGTCGTCATGATCGTGCTGCAGGAGCACAGGTAACACCCGGGGTCAAACAGCACGCCGAGCTGGCTGACGTGCAGACCGCGGCTGTCGTCATGATCGTGCTGCAGGAGCACAGGTAACACCCGGGGTCAAACAGCACGCCGAGCTGGCTGACGTGCAGACCGCGGCTGTCGTCATGATCGTGCTGCAGGAGCACAGGTAACACCCGGGGTCAAACAGCACGCCGAGCTGGCTGACGTGCAGACCGCGGCTGTCGTCATGATCGTGCTGCAGGAGCACAGGTAACACCCGGGGTCAAACAGCACGCCGAGCTGGCTGACGTGCAGACCGCGGCTGTCGTCATGATCGTGCTGCAGGAGCACAGGTAACACCCGGGGTCAAACAGCACGCCGAGCTGGCTGACGTGCAGACCGCGGCTGTCGTCATGATCGTGCTGCAGGAGCACAGGTAACACCCGGGGTCAAACAGCACGCCGAGCTGGCTGACGTGCAGACCGCGGCTGTCGTCATGATCGTGCTGCAGGAGCACAGGTAACACCCGGGGTCAAACAGCACGCCGAGCTGGCTGACGTGCAGGCCGCGGCTGTCGTCATGATCGTGCTGCAGGAGCACAGGTAACACCCGGGGTCAAACAGCACGCCGAGCTGGCTGACGTGCAGACCGCGGCTGTCGTCATGATCGTGCTGCAGGAGCACAGGTAACACCCGGGGTCAAACAGCACGCCGAGCTGGCTGACGTGCAGGCCGCGGCTGTCGTCATGATCGTGCTGCAGGAGCACAGGTAAAATTATATTCAGGATGTGGGGAACCCGAACCGTGAGATTGAGGCTGGCGGATCTAGGTCACAGTTTAGGTGTGATGTTGCGCTTTGCGCATGCAAGGTGGCCGACCTGTATATCAGTCTTGGATTGCTTCCACCTAGTCCAGGATTCACGCGTTAAGGTAGCGTCCGCGTCCACATAACTGTATATAAACTCTTCCGTCACGCGTTAGCATATTATTATCTTGTTTTAATTTTGCGTGGCAACCGGCAGCAAACTCTTGTTTAATTTTATTTGATCTTCATATCATTATTATTATTATTTTACGTTTTTATAATGTTCTGTATGAGTTTATTTCTCCTGTGCTCAAGCTGCCTGTTAGATTTTTTTAGTTACAAATTTTGTATGTGTCAGTGTAGTAAGACAATGTACCTACGTACCTAATCTTTGAAATTATCGAGATTTTCCTGATCTGTCGTGCGAGGATGGAGGATGTGTATAATATGAGTGTGTCAGTGTAGTAACGCGGTGTCGTGTGTGCAGGAGCGACCTGTTCCCGTACATAGAAGAAGGCACACAAGAGCACTGGCTGCTGGGCTACATCGAGTGGCTGCAGCGGCAGCAGCTGTGGAACGTGGCGTGCGAGGTGGTGCGCTGCGCCTGGCTGTCGCCCGTGTGGGCCATCAGCCAGCAGTCCAGCTCCGTGGGCGTGTGCTGCGCGCGCTGCGGCCGCCGCCCGCGCCCGCCCTCCCGCGCGCCCTGCGCCTGCGCGCCCAAGCACCCGCCCGACGTCTGCGCCGCCTGCCACCAGGTACCATCCTCCTCTAACCTGTCTACATGTGAGTCGACGATAGCTCCTGTACTAACATCCCGCATAAGGTGTTTTATGCATTCACTCCTTCGGCGTCTACCCGAACTAGCCCAACTCCTTGAAATAGCGGAGCATGGCTCTGGGGCACTGGCATAACTACTCCAATGGCTTGTCCTCTCGCCCACATCTTGTCCCTTCCGGAAAACTTGAAAGTCAATACGTCCTATTTTTCAAAGGAAAGCAAATAGGCTAGCACAGGAACGGAAAGAATGGCGAGAAATAGAGGAGGTCTATACTCGGCAGCGGGTGGAGCAGGCGAAATAGATACATAGGCAAAAGTAGGCAGCTACATCTTAGAGAAAAATTGTAGCGACGCCAATGGCATTAATTGCTCCTTATTGTTTCGTACGGCAGGTGGTGCGCGGGCTGTACGCGTGGTGCCAGGGCTGCTCGCACGGCGGGCACCTGCAGCACATGCGCGACTGGATGCAGCGCTACCAGCTCTGCCCGGCCGGCTGCGGCCACCGCTGCCAGCTCGGCTAGACCAGAGCCAGCCCTGACCTCCCTACACTCGATATATGATACCCTAGTACCATCGCGAGTAAATCGCCACAACTACAAACGCCACCACAGATGTTTTTTACACAGTATGGAAATATCCCGATGGATCTGTTTGGTATAAAAAATCTAACTTATATGACTACGACAGAGCGGAAATACACTAAATATTTATTCAAAACAAGAATAAAAAATCTATCAACTGTGTCATCCTTACATAGTATAAAATGAAGTCGCTATTTTTGTTTGTTTGTTTGTCTGTATGCTTAAATCTTTAAAACTACGCAACGGATTTCGATGCGGTTTTTTTTAATGGATAGAGTGATTCAAGAGGAAGGTTTATATGTATAATACACCTGTGCGAAGCCGGGGCGGGTCGTCTAGTTGTAAATAAGATAAAAAAATGAAATGCAAGTAATGAAGATTTCGACTCAGCCAAAAGGACAATAATTCAGCCCTGTATCACTATAATAAAAAGAACAGGGTCGTATCTTCTAGCGTCAGCGTTTGTGGCGGTGCAGCGGTGGTGATACGCTATTTTGCGATCTTAGAATTATCGATACCGTCATCTAAACATATTGGATACGAAAAAGCCATAAAATGCATGTTGATCTCTCTAAAACTCTTTAAATATATCTTTGATTTTGACTAAGTTTTTGTTATTGCGTCTCCGACAAAAAATCATAAGTGTGTATGACATTTTGTTTGCCATCGAATTGAATTAATCAATATAATGCAATTATTTTTCTATTTGAAAGCTATTATAATCAAGATGCTATAAGTGTTTCATGAAAATATTCTATTGTAGCGACTTTAATTTTTTTAATTCTAGTCTGAAGTGATTTTTTTATTCAATTGTTATTATAAGTTGCGTTAAAAAATATACATATTGTTTTGTAAATAGATATTTAGCGGAATAGGTATAAAATTAAGAATGTTATGTAGGTGTAAGACTGAATACTAATAAGTTTTGTAATGACTTTGAAAATAAAACGATGAATATTTAGTAACTTATTTTATTTACATTTTTACCAATAAAATAATACTTATTATACTATATTTAGGAATGTTATGAAACGATCGACTAGCTCGTCTACATGAATGTGATTGATAAAAAAATAGCAAGTCTTGCTAAGATACAAACAAAAACATTACGCCGTAAGAGGCGTAAGATATACACCGAGTGGAGATGAATCAAGCTTTACGATAAATTTACTAGAGGGTGTGGCTTAGCAAAGTGTAGGGTCTTTTTCATTTTATCTAGACTCACTGTGAACAACTTTTACTATGGAGCCAAGATCAGAAAAAAGCATTTGTTCCATACATACATTTTTTCGTGAGTTCGGTATGGTATATACTGATCTTGTTGGCGATTTAGGAGTTGGTCCCATAGTAAAAATTGTTCGTAAATATGATCATATTTACCTGCTTAAATCCCAGCGCTTTACAAAGCAACATCTAATCACGACATGGTAAAAAACAAAACCGTTATTTTTGTGTATCCGCTAATATCTTCCAAACTCTAAAACAGATTAGAGCCAGAACGCAAGATTAAACGCAGATTTCAATGCGGTTTTCACTATCTTTTAGAATATTTCTTCCGGAAGGTTTATAACTATAATTCATTAGTATCCGGACAAAGCCAGGATGGGCAGCTTATACAATAAACTAAGCTTTTTTTTAAACAAGCTAGAATCTAGATTTTATTACGCGCCCTTGATAAATGCTAACATACAAAATGTTTTAGCAATACTATATTAGTTCCAACCACTAATTAGTTCTAGGTAAAGTCACCATTATCTAATCCATCTTCTGAAGGTAGATCTACATTTAGAGCAGAGCTACGTGACGTTTCATACTAAACTTGAACAATATATCATGTTAGTAGTAATTATTATAACAAGCTGGCAGTGAGTTTGACCATTTCCATTATCTTTATGCCTTGCAAAGTTTGAAGATGATCCAATTGCTTTTCATGTAGTAGTAGTACTTAGTTTAAGTATCTAGTTTGATTGTATTTCACTGTATAGTAAATAAAGGCACTTGCCCGAAGAAAAAGAGTATAGGTGTCGGCGGATGAGAAGTTAGCCGCAGATGACACTTCGCCGTGATTCGCTAATTTTTGCGTAGTGAGCACGGGCGTAGGGAGCGCGCTGGAGGCATGAGGTTAGCGGGCGGGTGTGTCCCGGCGTCTTGTCTCTCTGGCTCCCGCGCATACCTATATTTTGCCTTTTGCGTAGCGTTCTGCGCATAACTTCCCATCCGCCGACTTGCGTGGATTATAACAAAGTTATGTTACGCAGCTATAATTCTAATGTAGATCCAATATTACTAATTTAGTTAGTCTAGTAATGCAAAAGTATTAAAGATTTCGGCGACTTCAACTCCTTCATGCCACGCTTTTTAATAGCAATCTCGAAATACTAGTGGTTTCCATAGAATTGTCTACGCTCGCTAGCATATGGCACAGCACGGAAGATTGCACGTCTTCTTCTTCTCTTCTACTACATCTTCTTCTTTCGCTTGGCCCTTCTTCACGCGCGACATCGCTCGAATGAGCGTCAGGAACGCCTGTGGAACGTGCCACTAAATCAATACACTAAAGCCCATGCAGTAGAGGTATCAGAAGAGAAATTCGAATCGAAGAGCAGAATTAAATGTGCTATGTTTATAATGTGCATTTACACTACTGGCATGCTAAATAGGAATTACATGACTACGGTGAGAGCTAACGTGATAAAACAGTGATATAATGTTGGTTTAGAACTTTCAAGGAAGCGTCTTCTGACATTTATAAATTCTCTTTCATTGACTGCACTAGATCGAATACCCATGTTTTAAAAAAAAACAATACCCTTTCGTGGCAGTCGAGTAAATAATGTGAATAATTGTAAAAAAGTAATGTGTATTATGTAATCTATTGTGTGTTACTTTAATATTCACGCATACTAAGCCCCACACAAATCAGCGGATGGGAAGTTATGCGCAGAACGCTGCGCAAAAGCTGAAATATAGGTATGCGCGGGAGCCAGAGACGAGACGCCGGGGAACATCCGCACGCCAACCTCATGCCTCCCGCGCGCTCCCTACGCCCGTGCCCACCACTACGAGACGCGGCGTCGGAATTGTGCACACATGCGCAATAATTAGCGAATCACGACGAAGTATCATCTGCGGCTAATATCTCATCCGCCGATTTGTGTGGCGCTTAGTATAACATGGCTGTGTTGCATCAAACAATAAAAATAAGTATTACCTATGATTAACTTTTTGTTTTAGAAATATCTGTAGCCCATAAGAGAAAATTATGCGAGATATTTACATTAAGTGAAATAATATGATTTGACGAATATCTTGATATTATGACGGGTGCATTTTATGTGTGAATGTGTCTGTTAGTAACGGCATACAAACTGAATATCTCTTACCTGCTGTGCTGGTAGGTCAGTCCATCGATATTTAGGAGGTATACAGGGTTATCTGCTTACCGTATACTATGCCCAACGCATGTGATTAAGATCATCATTATGAACATCTTTTACTATGACTGAATTCTAGAAAATACAAAACTTGGAATCGACAAAACGTATGAAACAGCTGATTATTTCTTGGATTCCGGATTGGTCTTAATCACAACCCATTTCGGCTTATACTCAGAATTTTAATTCGATTCCAGATTTGACATTAAATTTCATTCATTTGACATTTTTTCTCTATTGATTCAATTGTCAAATCTGGAATCGAATTAAAATTCAGAGTATAGTACAGGGCAAGGAGATAACCTTGTATTCTAAACAAATTGTACTTCACTAGCGATATAGTTACAAGGACAAACAAAACACCGAGACAGCGATACGATCACCCAACGCGTTAAAGCGAGAAGCAGAACACGCCTGCCACCCCAAAATATGGCGCAGCGTTTTGACAAGCTCCATCTCTTTTGTTTCAGTTGAAATGAAACGAGATGAAGCGCATTCGCTAAAAATCTTCCATCTCGTTCCATTTTTCCAGAAATAAAAAAGACTATGTTTGCAGTTTTGCGTGCAAACCAATCACGCGTGTTCTTGGTAGGAAATATTACTTTAAAATGATAATACAACTTAATTGCAAAGTTTATATTCCTGCATTTAATATCATTGTATCTTATAAACTTGTTCCAGTGTCGGTTATACATATACATACTTATCGTACAATGTATCTTACATGGGTGATCCATTATCAATATACAATAGTGGACATAGTTACATACATATAAAAATGAAGGCTCTTTCAAATAGCAAAAAGTCCACTGTTGAATGCAAATTATATTTTCGCAATAACCAACTACACTGCAAAATTGAATAAAATCAAATCGGTTGTTGTTTAAATCATTTCATAATATCAATAAAAATTATATGAGATCCCGCCTCATAAATTCTGAACATATTCCAAGTAATACTACTTCTGAAAATTATTTTTGACAATCTGAACTATAAACAAGCAGTAGTAGTTTGTTGATTACCATGGTATAATAATGTAGTTATAGACTTTTTCTATTTAGATGTCAAATCATATAATTAAATATGGAGGCCAGGCAAATCAATGATAATTTCTATCGAGGATATCTACAGCTGTCGTCGGTCAAATACCATGTTCATTTATAAAAATAGGCATCTAAAAAGAAACAGACTTTTTTATTTTAAAGATACAAAAATATTATAGTTTATTGTTCCCTTACTTTAAAATAAACTGGACGTGAAATTATCATAATGGCATTATGTATAAACATTTCTCACCAACGTCTAGTTGATGGAAAATTGCATTTGTCGCAGAGTATATTCGTACAAACCTACTTACAATTATTATTAACGATGTTGCTAGCAAATATTCTACAGTTGCAAAAGGCAGCCTAAATCATAAGGCCGCATTTTGTAACTCAGCGGGCAGCGCGGCGTCGCCCGCCAACCGGAAAGTTCGAAAACGAAGCCTAACCGAAATTAAAATACTAAAAATAAATAATTTGACGCAATTGTGACGATTACTACAACGAGTTTTTACACCAAATCAATTTGATTAAAAGGAATGAATGAATGAATTTATTTGTCTATGACAATCAAAGGGCCAAGTTGGAATCTTCCAAAACAACGATTAGATAATTTTTTGAGAAGCAATAGACATACAATAATGGGACTAACCTATTTGCGTCCGAGCTTAGGACCACATGAGCTCTACTCACATACACGACTAACCTCCTTACGCTAAATAAATACAAATCCTTACGAGTTAGAATACACTTACACGTGATCTGCCGGGCTAGCATGCGCACCACGACATAATTTTATCGGCGTGTCAGGACAAAACAGATTGATGATCGAGGCATACAGAGTTATTCCCAATCAATTAGCATCCTTTTGAGGACTTATTCTGTACATCAAAACTAACAACTTTTGTTCTGCGACTTTTGTCAAAACTCATAAGTTAGTTTTGATGTACAGAATAAGCACCTAAAAGGATGCTAATTGATTAGGAATAACCCTGTATAACTGACACTTTTTCACACATTGACAAAAATTATGTCGTGGTGCGTATGATAAGCTAACTGGAGTGTTGACTGGCACTGGGCGTGATGCTAGACAAACTGATTCTTTCGACACTTCATTGCTTGCGGAAGAGTCGACACGGAAGCGCGACGTAGGATTGTCAAGAAAACTGGCTTTTGCGGACATATATTAAAGGTATTATATTTTTTATAACACCGGTATTTATAGTCAAACCGCTAAACTCAGACTTCGCCTGCGCGGGTACGGGGGCGCGGGGGTAGACGACAAAGAGGACTGAGACAGGTGCGGGCGCCGGGGACCCGCTGCCCGCGCCTGTCTCAGTCCCCTGTGTCGTCTCCCCCGGCGCCCCTGTACCGCGCAGGCGAAGTCTGAGTTTATCGGTTTGACTATAATGACCAATACTAAAGGATAAACGTTATTTGAATTAGTACGTCAAAATATAAAAAAAATATTGGACAAGTAATTTTTTCTTTTGCCGATCAATCAAAAAATTACAAAGAAAACGCGTGTCAAAGTTCGGGGGTGGAGGCTCTTGACGTCACTTCTATGTGAAAAGTCTGACGGCGTGACGTCATGCGGATCTTTAACGCGCTATTATGTCAACGTGAACATTCTGTCAAAACCAGTCTCTATCAGTTTGCACAGCATCGCTCAGAAATTAAGTTTATTGTCCGATTTATCATTACTTTTGTATTAATCGAATTCTATTTTCAATGATTGTAGAAAGTTGTAAGATTAAGAATTTAATAACATACTAAATCATATCGTGCAAGCACAAGCTTATAACAATAGTCTTAAAAAACCTCTATCAGAATTCTGTTCTAAATGAAAACTACGAAAAAAATACTGTTCACATTCAGATTCTAATCAAACATGAGAAAGAGATGGCAGGAGTAAACGATAGATATTTTCTTCTCTTTTACACCTAGGCCGTTCATTATTTAGGTACAAACATTATTATGAGATTTGCGAATTTAGTAAATTAAACTCTACGCCTGTTCCATTAAGAACAGTATTCGTTTAAAAAATGCCAGCACCAAAAATGGGCGAAATACAATAGTATATTTTACACGATAGCCTTGGCAGCTTAGTTACACATATTTATAATATCAATATCGCTGCAATACTGTTCCACGATTATGCATTTTAACTTTAAACGGTTAAAGCTTACATTTCATCAATCAATACGTCTCTATCTCAAAAGATAGTCACACGATTTATTATTTTATATTTTAGAATTGTTCGAAATTGTATCATAAATCGTCCATGACCTTCTGAGATCAAGAATATCTACTTGTATGTAGACAAATTTTACAGGAGTAACAAAAACAGTCCGTTTATATGTCTGCGATGGATGGCATTAAAAGTGGCTTCAGTGAAAGATGTAGGTATTAGATAGAGCGGTCACGAACGAAATGGTACTAATTTCTGTTCTATACACGAGCGAAACATATGCACAGTCGTGGAACAGTCCGCACTCACACAGCGAAGCCGCTTACGCCCACGAGCGTACACAGAGTACACACGCACACTTGAAGTCACTGACACACACACTGCGGTGGACCGACACACACCGGCGCTGCGCCCCGCAGCCCCGAGTCTCGCTGCGATACACGAGAATATGCTACGATTGTGACTTTTGGACCAACACCGGCACGTTTCGAGAAACCATTTCTAGGCCTCTAGTCGCGTCTCCGGCTCGTCTTAATTATCAGTTTTTACAAACATGTAAAAAAATCCAATAACTCAGTATTAATTTCAAAGTACAATATTTCATATCGATTACAAATCAAAAATATTTAAAAAAAATCTTTTGTAAGACTCATAATTCGATACAGATCAATGGCATATTATTTTCTCCGTTAAAATATATAAGCAAAAGATGCAGATGCTAACTATGAAAACAAAAACTTGATTTTCATATCTTGTTTTTGAAAATTCACACTACATAATACACGGAACGTTGCATCTCATTGGCGTGGCTAGATAATTCCCTCTATGGAGGTAGCTATCTACTTTCCCCTTGAAAAATATAATGCATTAACTTTTAAGTATTCTGAGGTGAATATCGCCCACCCCTGCTCCCCCTAGCTACGCCCATGTTGCATGTATGTATTAGACAGCCGTGGCGCGACTACAAGGCCCCGAGCATCATACGCGTCCGTCCGTGGTCACAAGGCAGGCGCACATATCTTTAAATACAGGGGGGCCCTACAGGATGTTGCACTTGATCCGCCTCCGCTTCTTGCCCTTGACGTCCCCGTTGGTGGCGCGGCTGTCGTCCGACTTGCGCGACCGGATCTCGCGCATCAGATCGAAGAATACCTGCGCACGCGCACGCACACTGTAGCACACACACACACAGCCGCGGCCCTTCCCGCCACCACACACACACGCGGTCCGACGTTTTATATTCACTTGTTTTAAACAATTAGAACATTTTAAAAATAATCGGCCAAGTACGAGTTGGACTCGCGCACGGAGGGTTCCGTACTGTATGGGAGCCCACCTTAAATATTCATTTTATTTTAATTTTATTATTTATTTTTGAAGGGAATATAAAACTAAATATTCTGTGAAAATTATAAGTATTTACCTGGTACCATTATTAATATAGAGCGAAAAACGTCTAAAAATTCAGGTTTGTTGTTTGGGAGCCCCCCTTAAATATTTATTTTATTTTGTTATAGCGGCAACCGAAATACATCATCTGTGAAAATTTCAGCTGCCTAGCTATCATGGTTCATGAGATACAGCCCGGTGACAGACAGACAGACAGACGGACAGTCGGACATCGAAGTCTTAGTAATAGGGTCCCGTTTTTCCCTTTGGGTACGGAACCCTAAAAATATCCAGCAGATGTCACGATTACGAAATAAGGTGCCGATACACGGATGGCATAGTATAATAATTTGCTTTGGACTGTGTTTAGTTGACATATTTACGTGGGTAAGAAATGGTGGAAATTATACGATTTTTTTGAATAAATAGATCGGTGATAAACAAAGGCCAATTTACATTGTATTCAATCGTTTTCTGTGAATATAAAACGACGGAGCGTTACACATAATCATGGGCCCCACCAAAATGAGATGGATTTGTAACAGGGATCCCACAAACGAGAAACATGAAATCACAGATATTTCATAAACGTACGTGATCATGTATTTTTTTAGAGTTGTGATGCGCACTATCAATATAGGTTTACATTATATGCCGCAAGAAAAACGAACGAAATACTGTTAGAAATAAGTTACCTATGATGAATAAAACTTCTACATTCGCGAAAATTATAACAAACCGTGTTATTACTCTCAATAGTAGTTATTCAATGTAAGTGTTTTGTGTTATGTTGTTTAGTGTTTCTTTAGCAATTACTAGTAATTATCGGAGCGAGCAGCACAACTCTAAACATACAACAAGCCAAGCCAAGCCAGGCATGGCGCAGACTTTAGAACCAAAGCTACAAAAATAAGCTAATTTGGGCTAGACGCAGTCAGCTGATCAGACTGATATATTCTTTACCATTCAGTTACTTTTCTTCAAAAACTTATGCAGCGAACAAACTACCAATCGTAGGCTTAGATTAAAACGTATCGGCGCAGTGATTGGTCGATCGTTAGGCCGCGGTCGTAGGTCGTATCAGGGTAGGGAAGATTCCAATTTTGAACATAATTTATGTATCAGCTGACCGCGTTGGCTCATATAGGAACTGGACAGATTTGAATGTGCAAAGCTTAGGCTTGGCTTGTGGGGGTCAGAAAGATAATAAGTAAACTGATTGAGCTCTACCATTGGGTGTTTACTTACGATTTTTCGTTGCATGTGGCGGGTGGCAGAGAGCCTTGACCATAGAGCGGTTAGTCGTATTTTCGAGCGAGCAATGCGACAGCAGTAGCTATCATCATTACAGCCGTCTACCGTTCGTTCTCGTCAATCTCCGCTACAAGCTTCCAAAAGGGCAACGGCGTCGTCGGAAGGTCCTGTGACGTACCGTGTCATAGTTACCGTAAGTACTGTGACGTACTGAGTCAAAGTTACTAGTTGACGTCGCAAGTCTCATGACGCACCTTGTCGGCGTTGTCGCGGGTACTCGTAACCGTATCAACGTTACCGTATCCCTTGTTACGTACCATGTCGACGTCATCGCAAGCATAGTGACGTACCTTGTCGACGTTGTCGCGGGTTTTGGCGCTGGTCTCGACGTACGGCACCTGCCAGTGCTCGGCGCACTCGCGGCAGGCGGCTAGTGACGTACCTTGTCGACGTTGTCGCGGGTTTTGGCGCTGGTCTCGACGTACGGCACCTGCCAGTGCTCGGCGCGCTCGCGGCAGGCGGCTAGTGACGTACCTTGTCGACGTTGTCGCGGGTTTTGGCGCTGGTCTCGACGTACGGCACCTGCCAGTGCTCGGCGCGCTCGCGGCAGGCGGCTAGTGACGTACCTTGTCGACGTTGTCGCGGGTTTTGGCGCTGGTCTCGACGTACGGCACCTGCCAGTGCTCGGCGCACTCGCGGCAGGCGGCTAGTGACGTACCTTGTCGACGTTGTCGCGGGTTTTGGCGCTGGTCTCGACGTACGGCACCTGCCAGTGCTCGGCGCGCTCGCGGCAGGCGGCTAGTGACGTACCTTGTCGACGTTGTCGCGGGTTTTGGCGCTGGTCTCGACGTACGGCACCTGCCAGTGCTCGGCGCGCTCGCGGCAGGCGGCTAGTGACGTACCTTGTCGACGTTGTCGCGGGTTTTGGCGCTGGTCTCGACGTACGGCACCTGCCAGTGCTCGGCGCGCTCGCGGCAGGCGGCTAGTGACGTACCTTGTCGACGTTGTCGCGGGTTTTGGCGCTGGTCTCGACGTACGGCACCTGCCAGTGCTCGGCGCGCTCGCGGCAGGCGGCTAGTGACGTACCTTGTCGACGTTGTCGCGGGTTTTGGCGCTGGTCTCGACGTACGGCACCTGCCAGTGCTCGGCGCGCTCGCGGCAGGCGGCTAGTGACGTACCTTGTCGACGTTGTCGCGGGTTTTGGCGCTGGTCTCGACGTACGGCACCTGCCAGTGCTCGGCGCGCTCGCGGCAGGCGGCTAGTGACGTACCTTGTCGACGTTGTCGCGGGTTTTGGCGCTGGTCTCGACGTACGGCACCTGCCAGTGCTCGGCGCGCTCGCGGCAGGCGGCTAGTGACGTACCTTGTCGACGTTGTCGCGGGTTTTGGCGCTGGTCTCGACGTACGGCACCTGCCAGTGCTCGGCGCGCTCGCGGCAGGCGGCTAGTGACGTACCTTGTCGACGTTGTCGCGGGTTTTGGCGCTGGTCTCGACGTACGGCACCTGCCAGTGCTCGGCGCGCTCGCGGCAGGCGGCTAGTGACGTACCTTGTCGACGTTGTCGCGGGTTTTGGCGCTGGTCTCGACGTACGGCACCTGCCAGTGCTCGGCGCGCTCGCGGCAGGCGGCGAGCGGCACGCGCCGCTTCTCTGCCAGGTCGGACTTGTTGCCCACCAGCAGGAACGGAATGTTCTCGTCGCTCTTCACGCGCAGGATCTGCTCTCTGCAATCACACCGCGTGCTTGTTACTTGACCACATACCACTTTGTACCATTGGATACCGCGTGGCGTAAAATTGATTCTGTTTTTTTTTTTTTGGTTTAAGATATTTATTTTCTCAAAGAATTACTATAAAATTCACTTAAAAGAGAAAATACGTGTTAATCTAACATAAGAATAAGTAAGGATAAATTGCAAGTGTTTGAACGGACAAAATACATAGATGTACAATTTATAAACAGATAAGGTAAATTGGTAAATAAACAACTATAACCACTCTTCCAAACAGCTGTATTGAGCGTGTAGGTATCTGGAATTTGATTCCAATTTTGATTTGATCGACTCGTAAAGTAGTTGGATTTTTTTTATTTCGCGGATTAAAGACCTATTAGCACGCAGAGGCGATTTGATATTCTGCTAAAATAGCTGGTAAAAAAACGTGAAGTAAGGATGTTGAACAAAGACTTCTCAGTCCTGCCACCGCTCCGGACTGTTGCAAAATTTGCCCATTTATTGTAAATTTAAATATCTACGCGAGATTATCAATCGTAGGAACCTCGGCAGCAGCACGAGTGACTTATATACCATCTTGAGCTGCCCACTTCACTGTCCAACAAACACTGGAGTAGCTAGCGATTTTCTCTAGGTGGGCCTACCTAGCTACTCACTTTTGCCCACCCTAAAAAAATAGAATTTATCGACTTTATAATTTTGTGGGGTGGGCAAGGAAGTTTCTAGGGTGGGAAAGGTTACCCTGAATAAGTGAATGTGAATGTGGAGTGCACCTGAACTCCTGCGTGGCGTCGAAGCTCTCGGGCTCCGTGATGGAGAACACACAGAGGAAGCCCTCCCCGGAGCGGAAGTAGTTGTCCCGGATGGCCGCGTAGTCCTCCTGCCCCGCCGTGTCCAGGATGTCGATCTGGACTTCCTCGCCGTCCAGCACCACCTGGAAAATTTCGACGGAAACTTGTCAAAACTGCATGCTTATTAAATGTCAATTGGTTTCCGCGCCATGAGGTAATGAACTGGAAATCTACTTCACGGTATAATGTGATTTCAATGCGTTAGTTTAGATTGAAAGGGGCACAGGTGGCCGCCACCACCCGACAAATACGAGATGATTCAGGCGCACTATAATCGCGCATCGGGTTATCAATTATGGACTCCTGCTTCAAGCATTTGCGATATAGCAAACTTTCAATTTGTCGAATCAGTTTGACACCCAGGTTGGACTTTAGCGGGACGACAGACTCAGGCAAAGCATTCCACATTCTGGCAGTTCGTATGAGGAATGAGAATTCGAAACGATTTCAGGCCACGTATGTACGCTCACTTTTGCTAGGAAGTAAATCTTCCGTAATACAAATTATCTACCGTGTATGAAATATTATCCCTAGCACCGAGACAGCATGATCCATCGTGCAGCGTGGCACATCACAAAACCTCCCGACACTCATACCTTCTTCCTGTAACTATCCGCCTTGGTAGGCTCGTAGTCTTCCACGAACTCGTCGTACATGAACTGCAGCGTCAGGGCGGACTTGCCGACGCCGCCCGAGCCCACCATGATGACTTTGTGCAGCGTGGGCGCCGCCGCCGGCTTCTTCGACATCTTGGCTCCGGCCCGCCGCTTCGGCACGCACTGCAACAAACATCAACGTCAGAACTAGAACTACCACTTAACATGGAAAATCCACATTGATCACATTAAAAATAAACTTATTTCATTACGCGGTTCACTTCGAAACATAGTGCGATGTATCCCCCTGAAGCTACGTCTTACAATATACAATACACTTGTGAAACCACACTTGTTATACCTCGTAGAAGTCTGGGGAACTGCGGGGTAAGGTATTGAAAGAAGGAGCACGATTTTAGGGGGGCGGGGGGGCGTTGAGGGGGGGTAGGGGGAGGGGGAGTCACCCCCCCACTGCCACCCCCCCCGGCGAAGCGTAGTTTTTTTTTAAATTAATTTTTAAAATTTATGAAATTTTAACGGTTAAACTATAGCCGCCCGGTACCCGCGGGGAGGGGTGAAGGGGGAAGGGTTGGGGGGCGGGGGGAAGCCCATCCCTGCAACTCCCCCCAGCCGCAGGCCCTTAGTTTTTGAGTAATATTTTTTTTAGTACTTAACCTCACTTTCGGCTATATCAGAATTTTTAACCTGTTTTTTGTTTCACACCTAATCTATCAAAGCACTTCTGGCACTTCTACTTCTGGCACTTCGCCGGCCGCTGCCGCGGCACGCTCGCTTCGCTCGCTCGGCTCGTGCGTTGTTTGTCATGTTCTAACCTAACCTAACCTATTTTTTGTTTCACACCTAATCTATCAAGGCAGTTTACTTCGGGCACTTCGCCGGCCGCTGCGCCGGCACGCTCGCTTCGCTCGCTCGGCTCGTGCGTTGTTTGTCATGTTCTAACCTAACCTAACCTATTTTTGAATTTTTCAACATTTTGTAAAATTAACTAAATATACTTCGGCGCAACTCCGGCAGCCAGAATGCATAGGAACGATTGAAAAACACCCCCGTGACTCCCCCATAGTGTCGCAATCCTTAGGTTTGTGCTCCTCGTTTTAATACCCAACCCGAACTGCGGTCAAAACAAGAATAGCCGAACTGCAAATACTACAAAATAAAATCATAAAAACGCTTTTTAACTACCACTACCTTACAGAAACTAAAAAAATATACAAAGAAACAAAATTAATGACCATAAAACAACTACACAATTATAATATTTGTATTTTCATACGAAAAACTATGAGCAATAAACTTCACACAAATTTACATTTCACCAAACGAAAACAAAATGTTGCGTACCCCTGCACTCGCCGCGGTAGCTTCATTGCTTTGCCAAAGATCCGTACAAACTACGGTAAAACTATGATAACTTTTGACGGTGCGCGCCTTTACAATAACATACCCTCGGATATAAAAAATACTACTTCGTTTAATGTATTTAAAAAGAAACTTGCCGAGTACATTATTACCGACAATTCATAGTTTTAACTTTTAAGTAAAATCTGTCATATATATGTATGTTTGTTTTCATCTAGGTATCACTTGTTTTTATAAGTTTGTTTTAAAAGTAGTTACATTATGTATTATTTAAAATTGTTTACTCAGCGACGACGAACTGTTATTTATAATTATATTTAGTTGTGTTCTCATGGAAGCGATGTTATATCTTAAATTGAGAATAAATATCTTTAAACCTAACTAGCAAAGCTGACGACATCTCTATGGTTGGTGATATCTATTTTTATATCTCACAGAATACGAGTACCTACATGTTAGTTATTTCAGTGTCAGGCTACAGTTTTCAAGTTTAGATTATACAGGGGTGTAGGGGGATACACATAGCGCGCTATGATACAATGTGGCACTGTACCAGCCTTTTCAATAGTCCACTGCAGGACGTAGGCCTACCCACGAAGGGTGATTGGGCTATATCCACCACGCTGGCCCAGTGCGGGCTGGTGGATTCACATACGCCATCGAATTTCTTCTACGGACGTATGCAGGTTGACTCACGATGTTTTACTTCACCGAAAAGACTGGTGTGAAATTCCGTACATAAGTTCCAAAGAAACTCATTGGTATGGGACCGGGATTGAACCCACGACCTCAAGATTCAAGAACCAGCTTGTGGCGACGTGGCACGATTAATTCTAATTGTAACTTTTTTCTCGCACACTTGTACATATGCAGCTAATCATGTGATGGAACACACGATTAATAGGATACATTAAAAGGAATCTTACAGCCCATTTCACCCAAAAGAGGACTCAGTGCTCTCTTCAGGGTTATCTGTGATGAAATCGAGCACATTTTCCGATGAATGGCTGGTAGACACTTACTATATTGAAATTGAAACTAGAACTTATAAGAGTTCAATGTCGTTGTTGGTACATAAGTTTATAATATTGTATTTGTGAAAAATGTCTATAGTAACACGTAGTGAAAATTAACTCAAAGACAGACATGAGTAACGCTGGCCTGATGAAAGCAGCCAGATATTAAACCAATAAAAGCGGCTGAAATAGACTCCACGTGCCGTCACCTCATAAACTCGCTTCTCACAGTTCAAGTTTGAAGAATACCAAGCCTAAGAAATACTCTGTACTCATGAAAAACTAGATGACGACGATGGTCTTACATGATGATGGTCATCAGATAACCCTGTATACCTTTGCTCTGAGCTTAACGAAAAGTAGCATCCTAACCAGCAGCGGCTACATCCTAGACTGCCTAATTATCTAATTAACATTAGGCAGAATGTGGTCAAACGCAAACCTATAGAATGTTTTTAAAAAAAGTTCAAGATTTAATAAGCAAAGATTTCAAGCGTGTCGGTACATAAAATCAAAAATATAAAACTAGACTCGCGACTGAGAACAAAATGAACACAGTATGCAGACCCGTGTCACTATTCAGATGACTAGCATTTCAACACCGTACTAAGCCAAAGGCAAAAATATCCTACCTCCACGAAAACTCTAGTAGCTCTTCCAAAATGTTGAAGCTACAAAATATCGATCCCATATAAAGGCAGACGCGACGATATAGCACCGACTACCAAAATACCATAAAGCAGGAATGTATAATGAGGCGTCGACACCAAAATAGATCACACAACAACTTGCCTACCAGAGTCGAACCCAAACCTAAATAGGAAAACAATAACGAGCTCATAATATTATAATACGGTGGCATGGTGGGGAATATATGATGATATCATACAGTAATAATAATTCCCATGTCAATAATTCACTTGCAGTATTGTAGACATTATTATGCCTAATATCGACTGCCTCGGTGGCTCAGTGGTTAGTGACCCTGACTTCTGGATCAAAGAGGCGTGGGTTCGATCCCCACCCAGGGCAAACATTTATGTGATGAACATAGGTGTTTGCTCTGTGTCTGGGTGATTTAGATATTATCTATATAAGTATGTATTTAAAATATGTATATGTAGTATATATCAGTCTCTGGCAGCCATATCACACACAAGCTTTGCTTAGTTTGGGGTCAGAGACCGTAATTGTAAGATGTCTCCTAATTTTTATTTATTTATTATCTTACTAGGGAACTAATCACGCAATTTTGTAAAATTTAAGATCAATCCAAAAAGACTAATCGCGCTAAATGTGTGAGAATAATAAATACCTCATTAAGATTGTCTGCCCGTGACCACGATCGATGCAACTAGTTTGAAAAGACGGGATAATGAGATATTTATTTCATACTAGCGACCCGCCCCGGCTTCGCACAGGTGTATAAGTGTATTATACATATAAACCTATCTCTTGAATCACTCAATCTTTAAAAAAAAACCGCATCAAAATCACTTGTGTATCAGCTTATCGTAATCAGCTTCTTTTCAGTCTTAGGACGTACACAGCTGGACATATGTGCATATCTCCAATAAGACATGTTGGAAGTGTAAGTTTATGTTTAAAAACCTTGTTATTCCAGCCATAGGTATTTCACTGCTGGACATAGGCATCCCCTAATATATCTCCATAAAGACCGGTTGGAAGCGGGTTACATCCAGCTCGATCCTGCAGTCTTGATGAGATCATCCACCCATAAGGTGGACGTCCCACTCAGTGCTTGCACTTAGTGTAAGTTTGAATTTTACATTTGTTCAAGAAGTGAATGCCGTGTCATATCGGCGAAGATGAGACAGGTGTTATCCGCTGTTTCCAGGAAGTATTACTGCATTCCCAATATTAGCAATAAAGATCGATAAGGAAGATTATCAATAAAGCCCATTAGCATTATCAACTGCAATAAATAGTCCGCGTATCTACACCAATCTACAGAACAGATCGTATCGTTTGATGCTCCGAGTTGATGGGATCGTTGCGTGTTACACGATCGACAATTCTACAATGTTTGCACTACTTGGGTTCTTGGGTTCTAGTTGACTTGGGATTACAATATACAGGGTTATTTGCTTACTGAACAGAAAACGGGGTGATTAAGACCATCTTTATGAACAACATTTACTACAAGGCCAACCCGGAATTCGAGAAAATAAAATCAACTGTTTCATACAAAATTGCAACTCAATATCAACAAAATGTGTATCATCGCTCATAACGTAGCTTGAGTAGTTTGATGCCAAGAAGCTTATTTAAGCTTATAAGCAACGTTCGGCACGGTCAGTCTTTGGATGGGTGACCACGGTTGACAATTACACAACCGGGGTCTAACATTTTTAACCGACTTCCAAAACGGGAGGAGGTTCTATGTTTATGTGTACGAGTATTTTTTTTTAGGGTTCCGTACCTCAAAAGGAAAAAACGGAACCCTTATAGGATCACTTTGTTGTCCGTCTGTCCGTCCGTCCGTCTGTCAAGACCCTTTTTCTCAGGAACGCGTGGAGGTATGAAGCTGAAATTTATATCAATTACTCAGGTCTACTGTCCCTTGAAGCTGTGAAAAAATCAAACTTCTAAGCCAACGCAATCAAAAGATACAGCCGTTTATGCCGCAAATTTTCGACACTTGCAAGGGAATCAAAACCTACAGGGTGCTTCCCGTGAACTCAGAATCTTGAAATTTGGTACGAAGCAACGTCTTATAGCATAGATAAAGGAAAAATTACGAAAACCATAAATTTTTAGTTACATCACATAATATATATTTTTTTAATAATTTTAACCTTACTACCCATTTCCTCATAAACGCGTAGAGGTATTAAATTGAAATTCATACCAAATACTCAGGTCTATAATACCTTTAAGCTGTAACAAAATCAAACTTCTATGTCAACGCAATCAAAAGAAACAGCAATTTAAGCTGCATATTTTGAAACTCGCAAGTACTCGCAAGGGAATCAAAACCTAAAGGGTACTTCCAGTCGACCTAGAATCTTGAAATTTGGCATGAAGCAACGTTTTATAGCACACATAAAGGAAAAATTCCGAAAACCTTAAATTTTTAGTTACATTACAAAATATATATTTTTTAATAAATATAAACTTATTACTTTTTTTGTCGTAATGAACGAACTTTGTAAACCTTGCAGGTTTGTACGGAACCCTCGGTGCGCGAGTCCGACTCGCACTTGGGCGGTTTTTTGTAAGTTCATCGATAATTTTAGTTCGAAAGGGTATACGCCCGAGGTGGTCCCATTTAAATTTTACTGAAATCGGCTGAGCCGTTTTTGATAAATCAAGAATAATGTAAACAATTCGAGCAAAATATTCGAATTTTGTACACGATGGAAGGCGGTTTTGCCATTTTTTTTGTGAAAAATTATTATATGTGTTATCGTTCAGTTGTACCCGCCGTCATCCATCCAAAGAAAGACTGATCGTAGTGAACTTTGCTGCACTTTGGTCATCATCATCTTCTTGCCCTTATCCAGTGGGATAAGTGAGATGGGGCCAGCAGGTTTCCTTTCGCCATTTCACTCAATCAAATTACGTCATCTCATCATTAACTCCGTAAATATATGTGGTGATTGATCGATAGGTATGGAAATGATAAAACGTCAAGTCAAGCTATAAATGCTACCAGTCAGATATTTTTTTTTTTGCAAAAAATAGCATGACCGACTTCACCTGTGTACAGAATTCGCGTATATTTCGCACGGATCGATGTAGCATTTTTCACATTATTGTCAAAAATGGCTCAACCGATTTCGATAAAATTTAAATGGGACCAATTTCGAAGTATACTCTTTATAATAAAAAAAAAGATTATTCTTATCATTATCAGACCACTACGTAAACAACATAAAAAAAAAATTGGTTGTCTGTAAAGTCGGTTTACTGACGATAGTTGAACGTGACAACGTATGTCGAACGCTGCCGAACGCAAAGGCCGATTGTGCTTCTTTGTCTCGCTCGTTTCGCGCTCTCGCTTGCACTTCAAGCCTTACATGGAACGCCTCAGAGCGAGGTAACGCCGCATGAGTCATGTTTTTTCGTGCGTGGCAGCCGGCTCTATCGAATTATAAGACGTTGTCACGTCAAAAAACAAAAAAAATATACGCGTCGAATTGAGTACCTCCTCCGGTGGTTCATCGGTCAAAAATTGTATCGTTTGATGCACCGGGTTGATTGAATTGTTGCGTGTTACAAGCCCATCGACTGTTTGCACTGCCACGTTGTAGGTACTTGGGATTACAATGTGGCAATAACACATTGGAGATACGCTATCAGATTTGAGAGATTATCTAAATCAGTACGTGGACATCCAACAGGAGATAAATAATAATCAGCCACCGCTTACATATTTATAAAATAAGATTTTTATTTTGGCGCTTTCAACGATTTTCTTATTTATAAAACACACTGAATTTCCTTGTCAACGAAATTCTGTAGAAATAAATTAGTAATAATAATGCCATTTCCTATTCATTTATTAATTAGGATTCCATAAATACGATGTTAGTGGAAGCAATAAACAGTACAACATAAAACTAAGTGGGTCAAGAACGTCTGCGGTCGGTTGCCCATCGAGCGCTGGAATTCCAAATTGTTCCAAAAATGTCAGTTACCAGAAAGCCTACTAACGTGAAATCATTTTGTTAAAGCAGTTACGTTGTTATAACTCTACACATATTTTATTGACTGACAAACCAAACCGGAGGAGGTACTTAATTCGACGCGTATATTTTTTTTTATGTGTAAACATGCATAACTTTTTTCGTAGTAGTCTGATTTAAATCATTATTTTTTCATTGGAAAGAGTATACTTCGAAATTGGTCCCATTAAAATTTTATTGTAATCGGCTGAGCCATTTTTGATAAATCAACAATAATGTGAAAAATGTTACATCGATCCGTGCGAAATATTCGCGAATTCTGTACACGGGTGAAGTCGGTCATGCTATTTTTTTTTGCGAAAAATAATTATTATCATCAGCAGCAATAGCAGCAGCTTATGTCGACCCACGATGGATAAAAGACCTCCTGTCCTATGTGCCGTGGCGCCTCTACCTTTCTCTATCGTGCTCTAATCTATTACTTAGCTACTAGATTTTAACGGCGGGTTCTAGAATAAAAAGTAACCTTTAAACTATATCCGTTAAATTGTGGGCCTCGGTTGTTTTAACCATTTAGCCATATAAGAGGCCTTGAGGCAGTTGTTTAAAAACTCTGACAATAGAGCTATTTATCCAGCCTATACTAACTTATTTATTACATTCATGCAGAGAATCAAGTCGATCCATTCCCGCTCTGATCCCTTATTTATCGCGACATGAAAAAAAAATCGGCTAAGTGCGAGTCAGACTCGCGCACGAAGGGTTCCGTACCGTTTGGGAGCCCCATTCCTCTTGCCGTTATTAATAGCGAACAAAAAAATTCCTAAAAATTACGTTTGTTGTATGGGAGCCCACCTTAAATATTTATTTTATTCTGTTTTTAGCATTTGTTGTTATAGCGGCAACAGAAATACATCATCTGTAAAAATTTCAGCTGCCTAGCTATCACGTTTCGGTGACAGACAGACAGACGGACATCGAAGTCTTAGTAATAGGGTCCCGTTTTTACCCTTTGGGTACGGAACCCAAAAAAGTAACAAACAAACCAACAAATACACTGTTGGATCTATAAGATGACCACGAAGGATCCAAAGGATTCACCAACACGTATTAGGCCCGCGCGGTGGTTACGAACTAATTGCTCTATATGAGTCTATGTTCAGCAGAGGACTAATAAAACGGTCGATTGAGTAGTACAGCAAAGGGAGTAGTTGGTAGAGAACCATAGCACAGCCCGGACACTCCGCGATTTTTCATACAAAATCTGCTGTCTTACGCACACCTACACAGTACTTACTCACAGACAACACACTTACGCACGGTAGCTACACGCGCATTTGTGTGCGGAACGTCTATGGCTGTCAGCGATCACCACAACGTGACGTCATGCCGCGTGAGTGAGACAGTTGCGTACTTAATTTGCAAAAATGAATATTAATCTAGTGCTTAAAAAAGTATAACAATTACTTAATTTGGAAGCATTTTAACAAAAAGTAACCGATCTACTTCTTTTGTAAGATAATATCAAGAGGAAGTTACCAAATAATGTAAAATAAGTTCCTATTATTTATCCTTAGGGAAACATTAAAATTTCTTGTTTTGTTACGTATCATTGATATTCAACCATACACAGTACAAGTGTTCCGTATTGTCACAGTCTAGGTAGTTTTTATTAGAAAATCCACCGGCCAGTGCAGCCCGCGCGCAGAGTACACGATGCGGTACGTAGCGCGGGGTGGAAGTGAGGAAGACTCAAATGGGTGGGGGGTAACGAGTGGCCGTTCTATACGTAGTATTATTATATATTCTTTGACCATAGCTAACCGCAGGAATGCCGATCCAACAAGTGGTATGGACAGTGGACACCCACGGTCCCAGCACAGCGGTGACGTCACTTAGATAACACACTGCCCAGACGGCCACAATGCCGGCCAGCGGGGCGTGACTTGAAATAATACAGTAATTAGAACATAACTTCGTCCTTGGCCTACCCTTTGTTCTACCCTACAGGTTATAATGTATTACGTTATTGTGAGCTAGACTGGAACTAATAGAAATAGGAAAACATGTCGACTTGCTATCACATCGTTGAACACCGATAAACAGTATTATTATTAGTATTTGAAATGCAAATATTAATGACTTAAAATAGGTATAATACGAAATAGTTATTTTTCGCAAAAAAATAGCTCAACCGACTTTGACCATGTACAGAATTCGAATAGATGTATCATCGACGTAGTAATTTTTCCATTTTTGTTAATTTTTCAGAAACGACTCAGCCAATTTCGATAAAAATTAAATGGGACTACCTCAAAAGTATGACCTACGAAACCAAAAAGAATCATCAAAATAGGTTCATAATTGGCGGAGTAATCGTCTAACATACCTACTTAAATAAACATTCAGCTAAATTGAGAACCTCCTTTTTTGAACTCCTCAATAGAGGAAATAAAATCATAAACAATCAAGCGCATCAAGCCTTGCTCATATCTCCATCCAAAAAGAAAAATACGAAACGAAAAGTGACACATTTATTTGGAAATCGTATCATTTGTGATATATTCACGCTCCGTTCGAGCGCACGAAATTACCGCGTACCAAGTCCCCAGTTATCACATAATATTCCGAGGATTCGACCTTAGAACCAAGTGCACAAATACGAAGAAATCAAAATCAATAAACCGTTACCGATGTTACTTCCACGTGCAAAGCCCATCATGACTCGGATGGCGTCACCAGACGTCGCCAGACATGCCTGCAGACTCGATCTTACTCATTGTTTACAAGCACAGAATGTCCACAACTATTCTAGATGGATAAAACGTGAAATCAGTTCGTACAGCTGCTTTCAAACTTATTTTTTGGCTATTGATTTTATTGACTTAATGTTTTTACACGAGGTCACACTTTGCATGTATTTTCATAACAATAACACTTCAAAACGCAAGAAACCCTAATTTCACAGCAGTTGTTTTATCCTCAGAACAATAAATAACACGCCAGGACACGTGAGCTGATTGAAAATTCGTAAGACGGAGGGAGCAAGTTTTCACTTCTGCTGGCACTCTCGGTGTGCAATCCGTTGTTTTTTTTTACATAACCATTTACCGTTCTTATTCTGGATTTTATCTCCCTAATGTCAAATGTAACGTATACCTACGTCCAACTTCAAAATTTCACCTCTTCCATTGAAACGTGAGAAACTAACCGAGTCTCTGTCGTCGATACGAGTACGATTTACGTCCTACTAATATGATACTCGTAAACGCGAAAGTTTGTAAGGTTGGATGGATGGATGGATGTTTGTTACTCTTTCACGCAAAAACTACTGAACGGATTGAGATGAAACTTTGCAATTATATAGCTTATATAAGAATAGCATATAGGCTATAAATACTGCATTGCGAGACGGCTCCGCGTGTTAGCACTCGCCAACTTGAGAAAGGTCGCCGAACGCGATCGAAACTATAGTCGTGTTATGACTATACGAACACGTGAGTGAGTCCCGTTTAATATCGTTTAAAATGATATTGCATATATTTTTCATAATACAACGATAAGTGATAAGTAAGTAGGAAAAAATCTGCCATCTGCGAGCTGTTCTAACGTGCGCTTCAAGAAATGTCAATAAAACTGTCGAATCGAACAGCCGTCATATCGATATATTTTTTTTCCATCTCCTTTATTAAGGGTGGTAAGGTAGGGCCTCGGGCAAATAGCCCATTACTTACACATTCATTACTTTTTATCCCGAAAAAATAAAAGGTTCCTATGGGATAGCACAAAAATCAAAATATCATGCGGGCGAAGCCGCGGGCATAAACTAGTACTGTTATAAATCAAAGTATCTCTTTCACGAAGTCTCGATCGACCGCATTGTACCTGTGATTACTCTGTTTACAAGTTACAAGCCGTCTTCTAGTGCATTGACGTTAGCACTATATTACTCGTAAAAGCAGTTCAATGTCATACGTAACAAGCAATTAATTAGAGGTAGAATGTTAATTACACTGCTATATCTAACAGTTACGAAGCCCAAATGCCTGCGTCAGTCAAGCGCATCAACACTTTATTAGTGATACATAAATTGTTTAATTTCATGTTAGGTAAATACGAGTGGAATACATCAAAAGAAAAACAATAGAGCGATAATATAAATAACAACAAGGTTTCAGTTCCTGTGGTTATATATATCTATTTCGATACAAATAATCGGCTATGACTACAGAGCAAAATGATCTTTATTTCGAATAAGTTGACTCTACTATTAATGTGGACTATTTGGATTAGAATTTGGTTAGAGATATATTACCATTTTTTTTTAAAGAAATTACTTTAGCGGTGTTGCGCACTTTTTGAGATGAGTAAAAAATGTTAAACTCGCGTCAGGACACGTGAGCTGATTGAAAATTCGTAAGACGGAGGGAGCAAGTTTTCACTTCTGCCGGCACTCTCGGTGTGCAACTCGTTGTTTTTTTTTTATCGCGAGTAAGTCCGCGCTTGATGACCAACTCTCCTGATGGTAAGTGACATTGTGACTACTATTTATGTGGGCCATTTGGATTACAATTTGGCTAGAGACAATTACCATTTTTATCGCGAATAAATCCGCGCTCGATTACAAACTCGCCTGATGGTAGGCGACGTTGTGGTCAAAGATGAAAGACGCAAACTTAGAAGATACTAGTCTTAAATTGTATCTTTACCAGAAGCAGTGTTTTACTGGTCAAACCACGGCCTATAAAAGATACCGCTACATTCTTCTTGTTGTATCAAGGAGTGAAACTAACCACTTCAGATCACGTCCCGAACTTGAACTCAAATAGTCATCAGCTGATCGACACCGCAAGTATCACCATTGTCTAACGGGTATCCTGCTCATTGTATGTAGAGCAGGGCTTGCGGAACGGACTACAAACACCGCAGACGCATTCACAACCCTCACCAGTTCGGATTAAAGTTCAAAATTAGACAACTCCTAAATCTTGAAAACACAGCGGTGGGATAGCAATTCAAACCATAAGTCACAGGTATACGACGCAAAATAACGTAACAGCTTTTGTGATTGGTACGTCAATGGGTGGCGCGTGCGCAGGCTGCCTGAGCGTAATGCCAATTACATCGGAGCGTGGATTGCGCGCGAATTACTATCGTGTTTGTTTACTCGTGTTTAGCCTGTTGAGGACGGACAAAGACCGACAAAGTCAACGACACACAATATACATACAAGCCGATTCATACCTACCTATTAATAAGTATTAATTTATTGAGTCGCGTGCCAGTCGCCAGAGTAAACCGATGAATAGATCGCGAATCGGCTTGAAATCTCGCTTTCAAACTTGCATTCCTGTTGAAGCGAAAGTGAGAACCGTCTCTATAAGACCTCGGCATTGTGACATTCTCATATATTTTCCCACCACATTATTCATGATGACCATTACAATCACACGTAATATTATTTTTTCCAAAAAATAGCATGACCGACTTCACCCGTGTACAGAATTCGCGAATATTTCGCACGGATCGATGTTACATTTTTCACATTATTGTTGATTTATCAAAAATGGCTCAGCCGATTTCAATAAAATTTTAATGGGACCAATTTCGAAGTATACTTTTTCTAATAAAAAAAGAATTATTGAAATCGGACTACTATGAAAAAAGTTATGCGTGGTTATAAATAAAAAAAAATATATACGCGTCGAATTGAGTATACCTCTCCGGTTTGGTTCGTCGGTCAAAAACAATGATCATGCTTAAAGTATAAAGACATCATGAAAAGTAATGAGTGCCGTTAATGGCGAGCCGGTAGGCTAGCAGTCAGTCATTAGGCCTTGTTACGCTGGTTAGTAATTCAGAAGTAATTGCTGAATGAGTGGTTAATTCAGTGCTCAGTCAGCTATCACTAGCTGCACAACTTGGAACCTATTCGAGTGAAAGTTAGTCATTGACAGACTGGACCTTTATGCATATTTCTCCGAAGAATTAAACTAGACAAACCTGAAGTGGCAACTGGATTCAAAATTAGAAGTTCTTATCTTAATGTTAGAAGCTAGAAAGCTCATCATTTTGCCTGATAGGTAATTAATTTATCAAGAAAAAGAAGACAGGGTAGTCTAAACAGCTAAATTTAATTTTATGACGAAAAATTGAAGCTCTAAAAGTATTTTCCAGGAAGAAAACAGCGTAATACGTTTGTATGGAAAATTACAGACCAAATTGTTATTAACAAAGAGTAAGGTGAGGTTTAACATGCCATGTGAAAGATCTAATCTTTATGCGCTTTTCACGTGGTATAATGCATGATCCAAAAATTGCGCCCCGACAAAGGCGCGCAAACTTGCACGACTGGGATAGACCTAAATATAACACAGGCAAAGATCAATATCTAAACAGTTAATGAAGCCTTTCGTATACAGAAGCAAGAGATGCTTGATGACGTTAATCGAACATCAAACAGACCAACACTTCAACTCGGACGCCAGCGGTTTATTTACACAGCGTCTGATAACATACTCGTAGCTTTGAAATGAAAAACGCCGAACCAGTTCCAATGATTAGAACAGAGAAAAAATGAATCACGGGATGATTCACGCGATAACATGGGCATTGCGTCAGTGCTGAATAGAATGGGAAATACTCACAGAAGAACAGAACATGGTAATGAGATTAATTGCAACACACGATGACGACCACACTATACGGACTCCGGATTACGAATGAAACATTATAGTTTGGTCTGGTACGGAGTCTGAAGACATCCCCTGGGATGCGTCAGGGTGTACTCGTATTTCCTGTGAGGTAGCAATAAAGCACTTCATAAATAATATTTCAGAGTAGATTATAAATGGGAATCCCACACGATGTGCTCTGCATTTCAATCTATCTGAGAAAAAACTTATTTACTTAGTTTATATTCCCCATTTATAAATGAATAAGTAACTTTTATTACATGAACAAACGCTCATAGCACGATAAAGAAAATCAGTTGCTACAAACTAACAACCACAGTTAACAACTGATTTTATTTATCAACACAGTTTGACGGTTAGAATTAATTAAGCAGTTTGTGCTAAAAATGTATTTAGTTCAAATGAATTTGAATCACATTTTGAAGTTGAATCAGTTTTCTATGGGCCGGATTTTTTTAATGCAATTTTAGGGTTGATCCCAAAGTAAATGTCGAAGGTAAGTAAATAAACTAAAAGAGTGAGTCTTTCCACTATTATATCCCCTTGAAGAGGAAATAAAGTATGGATTGACAATGACATCTGACATTAAGAGTGGATAAAATGGTTTTCTCCCCTTGCCGTGCTACCCGGGCTGTAGTCCTTACTTACAACTTATAAGCAAAATTCTCAAGATATTACCTTAAAAGAAATAAGAGTACAGAATTCGATTCGAAACTATAATATAATCTTACATTAGATCTATCAGAAGTAGGTATCTGAAACGATAACAAACCCATCTTTATTTTTCTTATTTGGATATAAACGTAATAACTACCCATTTATCATACCTTCAAAAATGTTAAAGGTAAATTTATAACTGCCTCTATCTGTTCTATTAGTTGAACAATACGGTTTATATTAGACAACAAAGAGCTATCAAAGAAAAAAAATTTAGTACCTTGATAACAAATCTCGTACATTCACTATCAACACTGAGGACCACAGTTCCGATAGCACTCAGCACCAACCAATCCTACCTACCAAACAATACAACTGCTGCACTGCAATCCTAACTTGAAGTCTCACTTTACTCCCATAAACATTTCCAAAGATCGTGTTTTACAAATTCACATTACTTTCACTTTCCTAAGAGAACTGAAGAGCCATGCGAACCACCGTAGCCTTGAGTGTTGAGAACCGATGCACAGAAGCTAAAATACTTGTCGAGAAAGTGAAACTTATGCTAATGCAAGAGGTCGCGGTCGCTGGACTGATACCAATCGATTGTACGCATTGTTTTGGCTATACCGTGAGAATCCTTGTAAACTCGCATAGGTAGAGTCAAAGGCCGTTGTTAAACAGTTAAACAACCGGGACCAACAATTTAGCATCTTATTTTGACTAATGAAGCGCTCAGTTGACTGCATCACTACATAGTATAAAACAAAGTCGCTTCCCGCTGTCTGTCCCCATGTATGCTTTTATCTTTAAAACTACGCAACGGATTTTGATGCGGTTTTTTTTTTAATAGAGAGTGATTCAAGAGGAAGGTTTATATGTATAATACACCTGTGCGAAGCCGGGGCGGGTCGCTAGTAAGTGTATATACCAGTCGTGGTCACCCATCAAAAACTAACCGTGCCGAGCGTTGCTGAACTGCGGTGATCGCTTATAAACAAACATCTAGTCTATTATTATTATAAACTACGGGACTAATTGCGCACTAAAATTATGAGATAAAAGTCTACCCGTGACCACGATCGATGCAACTCGGTCGAAACGTCGGGATTATGAGGTATTTATTTATCTCGTAATTATAGTACACGATTAGTCCCGTAGTTTATAATCAAACAAAAATGAATGTGAAATGAAGCCAAGACAACATCGCAGTCCGCAATTTCAAAAAGTTGTCAGATCTCATGTAAAGCCTCTAACCTACACGCCTTATCTTTACAAGACCTTACTCCACAAACTCTGCAGTTTAGTCAATATATGTGACTTCGTTATTATTTGTATTCTAGACAAGCTAAAAAACTTTACTAATTATGCTAAATTTCATGTATTTAGGTTAAATAGTTTTCGAGTTATGAAGGGGTCAAAAGTGGCCCGAAATGGTTCGTGTAATATTACGCACGGCTGCTGCGTCGCCTTTTTCTTGGTCTTGGCTGGACTCGCTGCCGCGTGTCTAGATAATAATGTGTTCAAATCACGAAAGTTTATAAACAACATTAGTCTAATCTATTCAACTAGCCTATGAGCGCCTATAACCACAGATCTCGCGTGATGGGACATATCGTCTCGATCTAACGGAGCCCAATTGAAATGCCTGAAATTCTCTGCTTAAAGTCAAATAACATAATTAAGAGCCTGGATGGTCTGTAATTTTCCATTCAAACGTATTACGCTGTTTTCTTCCTGGAAAATACTTTAGAGTTTCAATTTTTTGTCATAAAATTAAATTTAGATGTTTAGACTACCCTGTCTTTTCTTTTTCTTGATAAATTAATTATCAGGCAAAATATGACCCTTCGAAATTACAAAAAATTCACCATTATTACCGACGTCTTTAGAGACCTATCAGAAGAGACTAAATAATATCTAACAAAATATAAAATGACAGAATCATGAACACATATTTTTTTTAAATTTTGACATAAAAAATACTTGATTGATCTAGTTTTTGAAGAATAAGAGAGTATAAATGTGCGTTGACACAACACTGCATTCTGAAATGTATGTTTAGTAAACATGCAGTTTGAGTATGAATATTTGCTACATATAAGTGTCCCGAGCACTGGAGAGAACACATCTCTCTAGGAATGAGTACAGCGCATTAAGACTGGCTGGCATCAATCGATACACACCAATAACTGGCATTGTTTTGAGTACACCGTGAGAATCCTGGCCAAGTGATAAGAGAAATATGCAGTAGTGGAGCGATAGCGGCCTTATCGAAACCGTTGTTTCTAATACCATTAGGGTTTTCTAAATGTTGACGTGAGTCACGGAGAGAGATTAGATAGCGACATAGTATCCAGTCCTGCCACTTTGTCACAAATGTGATCAGCTTTCGCCTTCTGAATGTATTGGAAATGTTTAAATCTTAGATTGATTCAGTCTAATATGTCTGTATTACGTTATCCAGATGACGTAGACGGTGAATTTAGATTTCTAAGATAATTGAGATATTGCGATCAAGCCCATCTAAACTGGCCTCAGAATGTGATGAGACGATACCAATATTACGGCAATTATAGGAAAACTTAGCGTAACTAGGAAATATATACCGCCTTACCACAAATGATTCAAACACCCTTTAAACAATGTTTAACCAGGAAATTAAAATTTGTAAAGTTAAACATTGTCTAAAGCGTACGTAAAACTTTTGTGGTAAGACGGATAGTAACTCAAAATCGTTCGAAGATTTAAGTTTACTTAACTACACACAAACTAAACTTTACACACTAAACTATGACATTATTGCCACTTTATCTGGTTGAGACATAAAAAGCCGATTCGCACTGACAAGTGTTCACTGGTCTCGGTTGTTTTAACCGTTTAGCCATGTCAGAGGCCTTCAGGCGGCCTAAAAACTCTGACACCAGGGCTAGCCACCCGGCTATACGAACTTACTTACTTACTGACAATTGGGGAAGCATTCATAGAGAATGTATGAAAGAATAATTTGCACTTTGCCAGAACAGTGTTAGCACGGTGGCGTCACTTTTTTTTTTAATCGTGAATAAGCCCACCCTTGACCACCAACTCGCCTGATGGTAAGCGACGTTGTGGTCGAAGATGAAGCACGCAGACCTAGAAGATACCTATTCACTCTGACCTTGAAAAGCTTTATATTATATCTCTTAGGAAACAGGATAGCAGGAAGTTCCATTACCTGGCGGTACGAATCAGAAATGTTGAGTCAAATCGCTTTGTACGTATCGAAGGAAAATCTACATTCTACAGTGTAGGGGTGGTAATGTGGCGTCTTCCTACTTGTCCTGTAGTAAAAAGGGGATGGTACTCGTAGGATAAGGTCGTGCAGCTCAGATGCACTCTCCGAAATGAATCCTATAGAAAATGGACAATATTATGTGTGAATCGGCCTTAAACGTTAACGCGGTCCCCACACCGAATAACTCATTTAATTTTTTTTCTTTTAGTTTGTTAAAAAAAAATTAACTTTTAGGGTGTTACCAGACCAATCGATCGATTGTCGATCGACGGCATCGATCGAAGTTGATCGACTGGTCTAGTAACTTTAATTGATCGACAGATACTGTTCGACTAACCAATCGATCGATTGCCGGTCGATGGCAACGATCAACGTCGATCGATGTTGATCGACTGGTCTGGTAGAAAATATCGATCGACGTCGACTATTCCATTCTACCATCGATCGATGCCGTCGATCGACGATCGATCGATTGGTCTGGTAACACCCTTACAAAACAATTGTTAAAACCTATAGTAGCAACCAATAGCACTTAATTATGGCATTACTCTAGGGGAGGTTACTGTACGCTGAAACACAGGCACTAGCCTAGTTCGGCAACAGTAAATTTTGTACATTTTGTTATGCTAGATCATAATTAAAATTGTATGTATAATTTGTAAACTATAGAGAAATAAAGATTTATCCTTACATAGTATAAAATAAAGTCGCTATTTTTGTCTGTTTGTTTGTCTGTATGCTTAAATCTTTGAAACTATGCAACGGATTTTGATGCGGTTTTTTTTAATGGATAGAGTGATTCAAGAGGAAGGTTTATATGTATAATACACCTGTGCGAAGCCGGGGCGGGTCGTCTAGTTATTTTTAACTAAAACTTGGCTACGTCAGTCACCGTGTTTGGTCTGCGAAAGACATAACTCGTGTATAACTACTCCCACCGTAATCGTTTGGTCGATATCACCAGTAATGTCGTCGGAGTTATTTTAACAACCGTAGCAACGTTTAATGACGTCACGGATTCCTCCCACAACCGAGTTGGTAACCTCTGCCACTCGGAGCGTATCAGATCCGCTGATAACATCACTACGAGTATCACTACATAGTACAAAACAAAGTCGCTTCTCGCTGTCTGTCCCCATGTATGCTTATATCTTTAAAACTACGCAACGGATTTTCATGCGTTTTTTTATAGATAGAGTGATTCAAAAGAAAGGTTTATATGTATAATACACCTGTGAGAAGCCGGGGCGGGTCGCTAGTCTGACATAAAGAGTTAAAACACACAGTTTTAACGTTAATCGTGACAAGCGAATACAATTGACGAGAACTGAGCACGATTTGGGAATCTATATCGTTAATAGTTAATACATTTTGTACACAGTTACTATTTAGATAGGCTCTATCATATGAAGAAATACACGAAGATCATCATTGATTTTGACCGTAGATAGAATTTGAAAAATCGTACGACGCGTAGCAAAGCCGAGACATCCTCATCATCGCTGATGAGGTACAATATTGTGACAAGAAGAATAAGTGTCTTGCCTGATGATAACAGCTTGTCTATAACAAATCAGCTTTACCCAGATTCCTGAACTCAGGTAGTTCAATCGTTGCCAGTTCAAAAACCTATGCGAGTTAGTACTGCGCTTGTGACCCCTAAAACAAGATGTTCAGTCTCGATTCGCCCTGAATTTTCTTCTCAATTCATGGCAATTACCGCTAGGCAGTGGAATAACTGGCAAAGGTTTGGTGGCCAAATATTACCCAGGCGCGCCCTGCTAAAGTGTCCTAACACTATAGCACAACACAAATGTAAAATAAGAATTGGGACAGATGTGTATATGAAGTTCCGTTTCAGCTGACATGAGCCAATAGATAACTGGACTATACGCGATTTTTATCACTCTATCAATTTGAATATTTTAGTCGATGACATACTCGTACAAAAGTCCTAACAAGGCACGTTATCTAGAACTATGATAATTGTTTATCATCACGTCATGGGGTAGGTTGGATAGGTAAGAGGTACCTATTACCCTAATGAGCGTTAGGTATCGGTTGACGCCTCAAAGGTCATTGAACTCGCCGCCCAGCCTTGTTTATCATTCTGTACTAACTGGTTCACTAGTTCGTTACACTCTTAGAAATAGAAGTATAAGAACAGAAAAGATAATGTATGCGTAAGGACAACTGCTGCTGTAATCAGTGGCGCATTGGTTCATACAAACACTTCCTTCGCTAAAGTCAAAGTCAAAATATTTATTTTGCGGAGACATGGGTAACATGTAGGTGTTAAATAAGATACATTATTATGTGCTCCATGCTCTAGCATCAGGGCATGCAAAATTATCATTCTTAATTTTATATGTAGGTATTAATAATATTATCATAATTATACATTAATAATATTGTGAGATTATGTCATACATTATATTTGCACAAAGATTTGTTATTTAAAAACTCATCTATGGAATAATATGTCTTGTCTATTAATAATTTCTTAAGTCTAAATTTAAAAATGTCAATAATTATTATTTGTCTTTTAAAATTTTCGGCAATTTATTTGCTACGCATCCTCACCCATCTTAGGTAAAGTTAGTTGGGAGAACGCAGCCTTAGACCAGGGAACATTGGCATTATAGGGGTGGGTTCACAATAGTAGCTTTACTTCATGACTGTGGGCAAGATACGTAACTTCCCCATAAAGTTCGCGATATATCGTGAGGTTATTAACTTTTTGCCCAAGCAGTCAATCATCTTCAGACAATAAATATTTAGTTGACATCAATCAAATGCATCAACTTTCCAATCGCACGACTGAACCGATTCGAAGCTTCGTCATTAGATTGATGATAATTCAGCAGAAACACGACAATGTACTGCAAAAACTGGCTTTCCACATGACTCGCGGAGAAATAGAAACTGCGCGAGACAATGATCTCGAATCTCCACCTCGGTGCATGATGTTCAGAGAAAATGTGAAAATGTGTGAGTGCGCCCAGGAGTTGCACAATCTGGTCCCACCTGCCCCTTTCTTCTATCGTACGGCTAGACAGACTCGACCAAAGCGCCACCCTTTTATGGTGGACATTCCGCGCATTAGAACCAAGCGTTTCGAATCCTCATTCCTCATACGAACAGCCAGAATGTGGAACGCTTTGCCTGGGTCTGTCTTCCCGCTAAAGTACAATGTGGGCGTCTTCAAATCCCGAGTAAATAGGTATCTTCTAGGTAAGCGTGCTACAACCTAGACCGCATATCTGCTTAACAACAGGCAGAATGTGGTCAAACGCAAACCTATTCAGAATAAAAAAAAAAAAAAAAAAAAAAAAAAAAGACAAACTCAATATTATTTCCGGTAATACAAGCTATGGAGCTGCTCCAACCGGGCTTATTGGAAATCCATAGGGGAAGCCTATGTTTAGCTGTGGACGTCCTACGGCCGATCATGATGATGATGAAACTATGTGGAGTGTATGGGGAGATGGAGAAGACTTAAGTCGGAATATTTACGAGGGATCCAAATTGGAATATAGAAATCTTTAGACAAACCAAACTTATTGATATAGGGTTAGTAAATTGAAATGATAATAGACAGGACACATAGACTGTAGAACGTAAGGCCGATAGAGCCGTTGGGTTCTCGACTGGCGACTTCGTATCGCTTCGTACAGTTTTACAGTTTTTCTTCGTAGTTTTAAGCCGCGTGATGGCATCCGACTAAACGATAAACGAACCAAGACCTACAATGTAACCTACCTTCCGAACCACGATATCTGCCACTGCACCACCAAGGCAGTCAGTCAAGATTTAGCAGTGTACACTAGGTTTTAGAAACCACATATGAACAACTGGTAAGCAACATTGCACTGTACCTCTCATGCAACTTATCATAATTCTCCAGAGTGGTCCACCTTATCAATCAGCAGTGCATTACTTAGTAGACATAAGTGTAGCGATGGAATACTAAAGTGACTGATAAGTTAAAAATAGTAGCAACAAAAGGTTTAGGTATCTTCAACTCGGCACACAGTTACGCTGCTTCTGTGAGCAGAATACTGATTATATCATGTGCTATTGTTATAACGGAGATTTCTAGGTTTTAGTTTAGTTATATCTCTATAGTGTTCTGTGCATATAATTATAGCGTTCCGTGAACATAATTGATTCCCTCAAGTTTTGGATTGTTATTCTACTAAGTTTAAATTTTATTGACTGCGCAAGCAAAGTAACAAAGGTCTCTGTTTTAACTCGAGTATTGTTCTCCTCTACAGTTTGAATACTGAGGGATTTTATTCTGTTGCCACTGATTTTTGACTGAGGGGAATTTCTCTGAAAATGAGGGGGGAACTTGCTGTCAAGTTAATTATGACATGTTTTCTATAACATCGGCAAAGATCATCACTACATAGTATCAAGCAAAACCGCTATTTTTGTGTATCCGCTTATATCTTCCAAACTAGACAAGATTGCAATATGGTTTTCACTTTATCTTTTTGAATATTTCTTCTGGCAGGTATAACAGCTATAACTCATCTGTAAGCGGGTGAAGCCAGGACGGGCAGCTAGTTTAGTATTTAAATCAAAGAAGATAAGTAACAAGTTTGATCGAAGTCAGTCAAGAGTGAGTAGTACCTATAGTTTTATAAATACTATTCAATTAAAGAGATGTGCCACAAGGTCAACTGTTCGGAGGACTACTAGTAGATAGCAAATCATACTAATATTATAAACGTGAAAGTTTGTAAGGATGGATGGATGTATGGATGTTTGTTACTCTTTCACGCAAAAACTACTGAACGTATTGAGATGAAACTTTGCAATTATATAGCTTATACATCAGAATAACACATAGGCTATAAATTATAATGATATTGCGTAATTTTTCCATATTATAACAATAAGGTGAGCAGGAAAAAATCTGCCATCTGCGAGCTATTCTAGCGTGCGCTCCAAGATATGACAAAAAAGAACTGTCAAATGGTTTTTTTTTTGTTTTTTTATTTTCCACCTCCTATATTAAGGATGGTAAGGTAGGGCCTCGAAATATCATGCGGGCGAAGCTGCGGGTAAAATCTTGTCTACTATAGTTTCAATTGCAATTAATAATATAGCCTTTTTCAACATTGGAGTATTAGCATGCACTGTGTTGTGTGATGCTAGTTTACATAATCAAATAATGGACATTATTCTGAATGAAATTTACAATTTAAAATATATTGGCTGGTTTCATTATGTTTTGTCAGTCAGGGAATCACAGTTTTGCTACATTGAATATCTTTATTATTTATAATATTTGTTTGTTTGATTTCTTCGGTTGTTATTTATTACAGAAAAAGTTATATAAGATCTGAATTAAATTTATCTCGTTTTATTATTTTAGTTTTACTATTTGTTTTTTCTATAATTATTTTAATTATTAGCATTGAAACTTTCCTTTAAAACTGAAAAGTTTCAACAGCGTTTTTCGTTTGACAAATATCAGAATTTGGAGGTAGAAGATTGTGTTAGAATAAAACTGGGAGGTCTGGTTTTCATTGAAACTGATGTTGTTCATTCATTTTTTTTTTTTTGTTTAGCTACTGATAAATGAAAATCCATCCAAAATATATATAAATAAATATTGTACATTGTATTGTGTGCTATAATTGTATTGTCAGCAAAATTTCATGACATTGTAAAGAAATCAAGAACAAATCTTTAGTAAAAAAACACTTTTAAAACGCATGTAAGCATTCTTTGACTATTTCGTCATAAATTCAACAGAACTCATAAACTGAAACTTATGCAACTACAACACAACATATAACAAAATAAAGGCATATCTAACACTATAATTCTCTAACAATTAGCGAACACAAAGACAATGGTATAACTTAGCATTTCAATGAATTGAGGTGTATTGCGATAGAAAGCAGATAGGAATGAGAATTCTTACCCGCTTTTGTTCTTCGAGAAACTTTGTGGAGAGCTGATACGCGAGGGATGAGAACATCCCGGAGGCTCCGGCTACCTCCCGGAGCAGGAGGCACGCGAGCACGACGCTACCATTCTACACTTTCACTAAGCCAGCCACAAAATGCCAGACACTGATTTTCTATGCCTCGATAATCGCGCGGCAGTTCACCACCCGTGACAAAGTGTAATTGCGATGAAAATTCATAGAAAATCAATCACAGTTGTGAGTCACGTCGAGGACTGTTGCCGCCGTATGGTGGTTTACAGTGTATCGACCAAACCGCACACTCAGCTGCCGTTAACCAAGACAGTACACACTACTACCGCGGTGAACTGGGTCGGGAAACCAGCGATAACGCGTGAGAATCCTGAGACAATGCGCGAGAAACTGTGGGAACGAGGCGTTGCCATTTGTAGTAAACATTAACGTCACGTCATTAACCATCACTCGAGACACTTTCTGAACGGTACATTAGGTATTTAATAATTGTATAACTTACCTAAATAAATTAAGAAGACTGGATGGAGCTATCCTCAAGTTTTAGAGTTTTTTAGAAATTAATTTCCTTGTAATTCTATTCACTAGCTCACTTTTCGCTAATTTGACAAAAAAAAGGGCTGGAGTTGCCTGTTTGGTAGCAGTTATTAAATTGCTAATGGTCAATAAAGACCAAATCTTGCCTATTTTTCAGCGATATTTTTGACTTGCAATATTGTTTGATTCAGGGGGCGAAGTGAGATAGATCTCCGTATTAAATTAACAGAGTAATTTTGCTTTCTTCTGTAGACGAAACGATAAATAGTGTTACAGTAAATTTCCATCTTATAAAAAGATTCTTTACAGGTTCTAGATTTTTTTTGTCATCGGTGATTTTTTTACTAGGTGGTTTACTTTAACGATATTTATCAGCAGATTTTGATTACATTTGTCAGAGTAATTCTGACAAATAAACAAAATTGACAAAATCTAAAAACATTTGTAGTATGAACCATAATATATAAGTCAAGAACGAGATATAAGCTTACTCGCATAACGAATTAGCTAAGAAGATACTGTGTCGCGAGATCTGCTGTTTACTACTAGTAACATATCTAATGAAACGACGCCACACCTGTACTGAAGACATAATTAGGTACATAGTATTAGGTATAAGTCAATTTGACTTACATCGTTTGTGACCCCGGTTCCACGCACCGGGTTTTTGCACTACGTTTTTATGTTTAAATCATTTATCCTATTTTAAATGATAACGTTATAAAAACACACGGTTTTGAAGTGAAACTTCCAACAAGGTTGCAATAAACGTTAGAATTTTTATAACAAAAACCAAAATACCTCGTCCAATGACGACAGAAGTCAATACCGCGGGCTAATTTGACGCCAACGCCATCTAGTTTAGTTATGAGAACTACTAAGTTTCACTTCTTCCGCGCGGAGCGACTCCACGCACTATAGAAGTGATACTTCTAATGTGACTTCCAACAAGGTTGCGTTAAACGTTTAACGCAGCAAGTTTGGTTCGAGTCAGGAAATAGACTTGTAATAAAACGACATCTCCGGAACGCATAGACAATTTATTCAAACTAAAACCAATACACCTCTATCATCGACGGAGAAATTCAGTAACTTACTCGTAACTTGATGCCATGCACCAGTGCCATCTAGTTAAGAGTAAACTACTTTCTAAGTTTCACTTCTTTCGCGTGGAGTGACTCAACACACTATTTTTATCATATAATTTTAACATAGATATTACATATGTTACATGTTATTTATTTGGTCTTATAGAAGCTAAACTGAAATGCCTAAATTGGCCATTTTTAGAGCTATGTCATTCAATCATTCAAAATATTTAAAGAACTGGCAAAAAAAACTATAGTATAAAATAAAAATATATTAAAATGTGATAAAGTTAATCCATCATCCATCCCGCAGTAAGACTACCAATGCTGGACGTAGGCCTCTTCTATAGCTTTCCAATAAGACCGGTTGGAAGCAGCCTGCATCCAGCAAAATTAATGGTAATACGTAATTAATATTTACGTAATGTCCTGTCAGTAATGTGCTATAGATTTTAGTTGGATATTAATTTAGATAAAAATATAGCTAGAATTAGCAATTAGGTGTTACGTAGGCATCACTAAAAAGGGTTAATAGTTTCCGTGACGTTGACATGTAGATTCCATTATATTTCCTTTTTTACTAGCATTTGGACACTATGCTTCAATGCTAAAGCAAAAAAATAATTAATTTTAGTACCTACTCAAGTTGAACAATTGAATGTTTGTAATCAAAATGAGTAGTGTATTGGGAATACGGAAATTCTCCCTGAGAATAGACTCTGCCCGTGGCGTTTGTGGATTTATTTATTGGTTTGAATAAAAATAATTAAATAATAAACAATTTCGTAAAATAGCTGCAAAGAGTAACATTGAAAAAAAAGTACAAAAAAACTGAAAAGTCAAGCCAATACTGTCAAAACAATCGTGTTATGATGCGTATTTTTGGTGCAAAACAAACGATAAAATAATCAATATTTATTACATTTCCATAGTAATTACATGGAAAACATGTCTGGTGTTAAGCTAGACGTCCTTTGGTCACCAGTCCATGATGATAAATTCATTATATGGGGTCCCGACATAACCTTATACGAAGTGGCTAGAATAAAGGAAATTGAGAAGAAAACTACTTGTGAGTACTAAAATAGTTATCTTGTTTATATTTCCCATCATCTCTTGCACAAAGAAAAGTTTAATTTCACTCTTAATCCAAAATTACAACCCATGTAAAGCGGCTTCGTTATCACTAAAAGTGCAGATAACACTCGGGATAATGAGGTCCCGACCGAACAGGTGTTACTTAACATACCTACTATCAGGTTCCTCTTAGGGCAACTCACATTTGTGATTATTATTGTTGCAAACTACAGAAATGAGTTTAAAATGATGATTTTCAGTTGTTCCTATATCAACGACCCGTGGTGCAACTGTGGTCGCGTCTCAGAGTGCCAATGGAGTGCGCTGTGTGGATATCAGTGCTATACCAGAGCAGCCTGAGCCTCTGCTTGCACTTGGCTATGCCAGCGGTCGAGTAGCACTCTCTACTTTGAAGCAGACTTATGACCCTTTGGGACTAGTTGGGAGAGAGTTTAGTGAGTATATTAACCCTTTGAAGTTGTCAGTGCGAGCAAGCGCGCGCGATATGTTACCGCCACTCGAACACCTCTTTTTTGCCTCACGGCGCCAGCCCGGCGAGACCACTTGATAAACTTATCATAAAATCTTAAGTACTGAACCGATTTGTATTCTGTAAATGTAGTTCTGATGAGAAATATATTACCTATCCGATATGTGACAAATATACAATTTTTTTAAAGTTATAAATATTGATTTTCAAATAAGTCAAAAATAGATGAGTTTTTTGTCAAGGTAATTTTCTCTCATTCTCGGCTCGATTTTGAGGCTAGAATATCTACCCCGGCACTAAGAAGGAACCATATTTTCCACCAAACCTCCTTTTCATGCTAGTTTATAATAAAAATCAACTAAAAAATCAAAATGAAATCGATTATTTTTTGTCACAACTAAATAGCACTTGACTAATATGAATGGCGGGCTTATTTTACAGTTCATTCTCTAAACAACAGATGGATATAAAATTCCCATGCTATAATCGACTCTATACCCTTGTGAAAAGGTTTTAAATGACCTGTAGTACGATGGTTCAAATCCGCACCATTAGCCATAGACGGATGCAAACATTCTAGTATTTTTGTTGGTTCGGATTGGAATCATTAGCCGTCAAGGGGTTAAGCTTTTATTAAAGACTTCCTCTATCAGTTATATTAGTAGTGAGAATCTTACTACTGATTCATGGATTCAACATATAAGAGCAGGACCTCTAGCATGGCAACAAATTGTCTTTCAACTAATTTATCCCCTATTTTATTTATCGCCATGCTATGGTGCTGGGTTCTTATCAGTGAAAGAACTTCCACATGTCTCAGTCCTTCGCCAGTGTCTCACTCTGTGTGATATGTATGACCAGGGTTGATTGATTTAAAATTTAAATCAATGATTGAAATCAATCAACCCTGGTGAATAGTTTTTTTTAAATCAAACTTGTTTTTTTTTCATATAACTTCATTGATTATTAATTTAAATCATAATGTTATGATACAAGAAATTAAAAATCCTAAGTAATTAAAATAATATGTAGGTAGGAATGTTAATATATTGCTTTACAATTTATTGATTGCCTATATCAAACAACAAATAAAACAAAGATCTCTAAATTTAGGAAATTTAAAAATGACTAAACTATGAACTATTTACTATAGATAATATCAAAAGGAGAACACTAATTTTGCCCCCTTTTCATTTCCCAACCTGTTCTGAAGTTTTGATTGTACCAGCCCAAATGTGGAAAATATCCTTTTCACTGGCGCCGAGGAAGCCACAGCTGTGAACAGCTGGTAAAAGATAGGCTTTAGATAACCATGCTCATCTAGTCTGCATGATTTCCGCCATTGCTATGGTTTGACATTTTTTATTATTTCTTCAGTAAACATGACTTATTTGATGGATCTGAGCTGTCTTTCAATTTTATTATTAATGGCAGTAAGCCTGTTCCTGGATACTCATACTGTGCATAGTTCAAAGCTTTTATATCCTCTTCAAGCTTGTTCAAAGCTGATGTCTGATGAAATAAACCAAAACTACTGTTTGTTACACTTGCAGTAGAAAGAACGATATTTAAAAAAAAAAAACAAATAAATGATGATTTTTATCAAGCCTATGTCATACTACCTTACATCTACCTACCATATCTTTACTTTGATCTAAGAATGCCCTCTATAGGCTTCACCTACCCCACATGATTTTCAGTTGTTCCTATATCAACGACCCGTGGTGCAACTGTGGTCGCGTCTCAGAGTGCCAATGGAGTGCGCTGTGTGGATATCAGTGCTATACCAGAGCAGCCTGAGCCTCTGCTTGCACTTGGCTATGCCAGCGGTCGAGTAGCACTCTCTACTTTGAAGCAGACTTATGACCCTTTGGGACTAGTTGGGAGAGAGTTTAGTGAGTATATTAACCCTTTGAAGTTGTCAGTGCGAGCAAGCGCGCGCGATATGTTACCGCCACTCGAACACCTCTTTTTTGCCTCACGGCGCCAGCCCGGCGAGACCACTTGATAAACTTATCATAAAATCTTAAGTACTGAACCGATTTGTATTCTGTAAATGTAGTTCTGATGAGAAATATATTACCTATCCGATATGTGACAAATATACAATTTTTTTAAAGTTATAAATATTGATTTTCAAATAAGTCAAAAATAGATGAGTTTTTTGTCAAGGTAATTTTCTCTCATTCTCGGCTCGATTTTGAGGCTAGAATATCTACCCCGGCACTAAGAAGGAACCATATTTTCCACCAAACCTCCTTTTCATGCTAGTTTATAATAAAAATCAACTAAAAAATCAAAATGAAATCGATTATTTTTTGTCACAACTAAATAGCACTTGACTAATATGAATGGCGGGCTTATTTTACAGTTCATTCTCTAAACAACAGATGGATATAAAATTCCCATGCTATAATCGACTCTATACCCTTGTGAAAAGGTTTTAAATGACCTGTAGTACGATGGTTCAAATCCGCACCATTAGCCATAGACGGATGCAAACATTCTAGTATTTTTGTTGGTTCGGATTGGAATCATTAGCCGTCAAGGGGTTAAGCTTTTATTAAAGACTTCCTCTATCAGTTATATTAGTAGTGAGAATCTTACTACTGATTCATGGATTCAACATATAAGAGCAGGACCTCTAGCATGGCAACAAATTGTCTTTCAACTAATTTATCCCCTATTTTATTTATCGCCATGCTATGGTGCTGGGTTCTTATCAGTGAAAGAACTTCCACATGTCTCAGTCCTTCGCCAGTGTCTCACTCTGTGTGATATGTATGACCAGGGTTGATTGATTTAAAATTTAAATCAATGATTGAAATCAATCAACCCTGGTGAATAGTTTTTTTTAAATCAAACTTGTTTTTTTTTCATATAACTTCATTGATTATTAATTTAAATCATAATGTTATGATACAAGAAATTAAAAATCCTAAGTAATTAAAATAATATGTAGGTAGGAATGTTAATATATTGCTTTACAATTTATTGATTGCCTATATCAAACAACAAATAAAACAAAGATCTCTAAATTTAGGAAATTTAAAAATGACTAAACTATGAACTATTTACTATAGATAATATCAAAAGGAGAACACTAATTTTGCCCCCTTTTCATTTCCCAACCTGTTCTGAAGTTTTGATTGTACCAGCCCAAATGTGGAAAATATCCTTTTCACTGGCGCCGAGGAAGCCACAGCTGTGAACAGCTGGTAAAAGATAGGCTTTAGATAACCATGCTCATCTAGTCTGCATGATTTCCGCCATTGCTATGGTTTGACATTTTTTATTATTTCTTCAGTAAACATGACTTATTTGATGGATCTGAGCTGTCTTTCAATTTTATTATTAATGGCAGTAAGCCTGTTCCTGGATACTCATACTGTGCATAGTTCAAAGCTTTTATATCCTCTTCAAGCTTGTTCAAAGCTGATGTCTGATGAAATAAACCAAAACTACTGTTTGTTACACTTGCAGTAGAAAGAACGATATTTAAAAAAAAAAAACAAATAAATGATGATTTTTATCAAGCCTATGTCATACTACCTTACATCTACCTACCATATCTTTACTTTGATCTAAGAATGCCCTCTATAGGCTTCACCTACCCCACTACTACAAGAAATACCTAATTATTCAAAGATGAAAGCTGAGAATAAAATAATACATGTCACTAAGCATTCTAAAGCTCTTTAAACAACTTGCAGCGCCCCGCCACTCTCGGCTGTGCAACTCTGTGTCATGGAGCCACATGGAGCCCAGCATGCTGGCTGTAGCCATGGAGAAGCATCGCAGCGACCACTGCATCCTGTTGTGGGATGTGCATCGAGGATTAATGCCAGAGGAAGCTACAGGTACTCCAACAACCTTTACTAACACTTATTTTTGTAATAGAATCTTTGTACATACATACACAATAGGCCCAATTATGAAAGCTCTATCGTAAATTTAATAGCAACGTAAAAAGTGTTAACTCTATCGAATGCCTAAAGGGAAAAAGAAACAGAAATAGTCAACTATTATAATTACGATGGGGCCTATAGCATTACGTAGTATTATTATATATTCTTTGCCTATAGTCTGAAGAATTTGAATTTAAGTTTTATTTTACTTACAGATGCTTCAGTTTCCTCTGCAGTGGATCCGTCAAGGCCAGTGGCAGAAATGGGTCTCTCAGAGACAGCACACAGTGTCTCGTGGTCTCACAGCTCTCACCGGACACTCATAGCTTCCATGAACTTCAAACATATCAAGATATTTGATCTCAGGGGTAACTACAAATAGTTCAACATCATCACAGCATTGCTCACTTATTTTCATTGTATTATTATCATAACTGTCATTATCATTTCATTTAAAAGCAATTATTGAAATATTGTTTAGAAGTACAACATTTACAAAAATTGGGTATAGAGTTTCATCACATAATAAGGTAAGTTTTTCCATATTTAATGGAAATAATACACCTATTTTCTGTGTACTCTGATCAAAACAAAGCTAGAAAAGCTGCTGAAAGCTGTAAAAAGTTTCATCTGTTTTATGAAATTATGCTGTTACTAGCTCTGAATTCCATGTAGTCACTTCATTGACTGCAGACTTTATATTTGCCACCATGGTGAGTGTATTGTGAACACAGTGAGATGTTGCATTGTTGCAGACCTGTCGAACAAGGGAGTCAGTATGACGAGCACGCGGTACTGTTACGGCGCAGTAGCCGACCCGCACAACCCGTGGCAGGTGGCGTCGCGCGGCGAGCAGACGGCGTGCGTGTGGGACACGCGCGCGCTGCACGCGCCGCTGCTCACGCTGCCGCACGCGCGCGCGCTGCAAGCTGTGCACTGGTGCCCCACCAGGTGGGTCCCACCTACTGTAGTGATACTGCCACAGGGCAGTAGCCGACCCGCACAACCCGTGGCAGGTGGCGTCGCGCGGCGAGCAGACGGCGTGCGTGTGGGACACGCGCGCGCTGCACGCGCCGCTGCTCACGCTGCCGCACGCGCGCGCGCTGCAAGCCGTGCACTGGTGCCCCACCAGGTGGGTCCCACCTACTGTAGTGATACTGCCACAGGGCAGTAGCCGACCCGCACAACCCGTGGCAGGTGGCGTCGCGCGGCGAGCAGACGGCGTGCGTGTGGGACACGCGCGCGCTGCACGCGCCGCTGCTCACGCTGCCGCACGCGCGCGCGCTGCAAGCCGTGCACTGGTGCCCTACCAGGTGGGTCCCACCTACTGTAGTGATACTGCCACAGGGCAGTAGCCGACCCGCACAACCCGTGGCAGGTGGCGTCGCGCGGCGAGCAGACGGCGTGCGTGTGGGACACGCGCGCGCTGCACGCGCCGCTGCTCACGCTGCCGCACGCGCGCGCGCTGCAAGCCGTGCACTGGTGCCCTACCAGGTGGGTCCCACCTACTGTAGTGATACTGCCACAGGGCAGTAGCCGACCCGCACAACCCGTGGCAGGTGGCGTCGCGCGGCGAGCAGACGGCGTACGTGTGGGACACGCGCGCGCTGCACGCGCCGCTGCTCACGCTGCCGCACGCGCGCGCGCTGCAAGCCGTGCACTGGTGCCCCACCAGGTGGGTCCCACCTACTGTAGTGATACTGCCACAGGGCAGTAGCCGACCCGCACAACCCGTGGCAGGTGGCGTCGCGCGGCGAGCAGACGGCGTGCGTGTGGGACACGCGCGCGCTGCACGCGCCGCTGCTCACGCTGCCGCACGCGCGCGCGCTGCAAGCCGTGCACTGGTGCCCCACCAGGTGGGTCCCACCTACTGTAGTGATACTGCCACAGGGCAGTAGCCGACCCGCACAACCCGTGGCAGGTGGCGTCGCGCGGCGAGCAGACGGCGTGCGTGTGGGACACGCGCGCGCTGCACGCGCCGCTGCTCACGCTGCCGCACGCGCGCGCGCTGCAAGCCGTGCACTGGTGCCCTACCAGGTGGGTCCCACCTACTGTAGTGATACTGCCACAGGGCAGTAGCCGACCCGCACAACCCGTGGCAGGTGGCGTCGCGCGGCGAGCAGACGGCGTGCGTGTGGGACACGCGCGCGCTGCACGCGCCGCTGCTCACGCTGCCGCACGCGCGCGCGCTGCAAGCCGTGCACTGGTGCCCTACCAGGTGGGTCCCACCTACTGTATTGCAAGGGCGGATCCAGCCATTGACTTCGGGGGGGAATTATCAAATTTTAGGTACCTACTAATTAGTTGACAGAAATAACGAGGCCCTAGCGAACACGTTTTTACGATTTCTCAATAAATTGTATTGATCCGAGATTTTAAAGAAGGTAAAGAAAAAAAATCTGCTAATGTGCGCCAGCGCAGCAATGTGTCACTTTTTCAGTAATTTCAAATGAAGTGTGAGAAAAGCAGGCTACTACAGTGCTGTCCAGTGCTCGCTGCGCTCGCGCGAATAAAAATCGATTTGTTTTTTCAGTAACTCCAAAATTGGTATAAAACTACTAATAGTTCAAGCAAAGCTATATAATAAAAAAAAAAAAAAAAAAAACAGCTAATATTTTACGGTAATTTCAATAACATCAAAATAGTAATGAGCAAAAAAGAGCAGTGTGCTGTTATTAGGCGCAAATGCAGCGAACACGAAAAATTTTCAAATGCAAGAGTAGCAAGCAAGAAAATTCCAATGTATGAAGTTGATCTAAGCAAAAACCGTCGCCTGGCAAAAGACCGACATGGTCCTATGACCCGCCGTTGGAACCGCGCCTTTTGAGCGCTAAAGTAGTAGCTTTTCGATGTTTTGTCAGTAAAAGTTAGATTTGATAGTGACATCAGATGTGAGGAAAGAATGTACTGAACATTTATTTATTATTTTTTTTCCTTTCAACAAAGAGTATATTTTAAGTGCAGAAATAAGAAGTAAGTAGAATGATCGACACGGGCCCAGGGGGGAGGGGGGTCAAGAGTTTCGCGCAGCCGTTCAGTGAACTTCAGTCCTATGCGTCCTATCCCAGCGCGATTGTGACATCCTCTCCAAAAGTGGCATCTAACCAAGAGCTCCCCCGTGGGTTCCAGACGCAACCTGCTGATCACGCTGCAGAAGGACTCGTCCAGCGTGCGCCTGTTCGACATCCAGCAAGCCAACTGCGACTCCAAGACCGTCACCACAACACCCAACAGCAATGACGCGGTGAGTAGGGACATTGCTACTTGAGTTTAATTTCTCGAAGGTCCCAATAGATATTGTTTCTACGCAGATTTTCTGAGGAATTTAAATGGATTTTTTTTGTAGGCAGACACTTGTAAATAATAGTAACCTGAATAGGAAAAGTTCTTCATTCTGACCGTCTGAATCACCCTCCTTCAGCTCAGCATACTTTTCCGGAATAACTGTATATGGTATTGTAGTGGTAACGTTGTGGTGGTTGCAGCAACTGGCAGCGGCGGCGATCGAAGCGGACGCGGAGGAGTTCAGCGGGGGCGGGCGCGAGGGTGGCGCGGGGGGTGCGGGCGGGTGCGGCGCGAGCGTGCTGGAGCGCGGTGTAGCCGTGACGGCGGGCGCGCCGCTCGCCGCCGTGGCCTGGCATCCCGCGCACGAGGCGCGCCTGCTAGCTGTCTCCACCGAGGGTGAGTGTAGGGGGCGGGGGGGCGAGCGTGCTGGAGCGCGGTGTAGCCGTGACGGCGGGCGCGCCGCTCGCCGCCGTGGCCTGGCATCCCGCGCACGAGGCGCGCCTGCTAGCTGTCTCCACCGAGGGTGAGTGTAGGGGGCGGGGGGGCGAGCGTGCTGGAGCGCGGTGTAGCCGTGAAGGCGGGCGCGCCGCTCGCCGCCGTGGCCTGGCATCCCGCGCACGAGGCGCGCCTGCTAGCTGTCTCCACCGAGGGTGAGTGTAGGGGGCGGGGGGGCGAGCGTGCTGGAGCGCGGTGTAGCCGTGACGGCGGGCGCGCCGCTCGCCGCCGTGGCCTGGCATCCCGCGCACGAGGCGCGCCTGCTAGCTGTCTCCACCGAGGGTGAGTGTAGGGGGCGGGGGGGCGAGCGTGCTGGAGCGCGGTGTAGCCGTGACGGCGGGCGCGCCGCTCGCCGCCGTGGCCTGGCATCCCGCGCACGAGGCGCGCCTGCTAGCTGTCTCCACCGAGGGTGAGTGTAGGGGGCGGGGGGGCGAGCGTGCTGGAGCGCGGTGTAGTCGTGACGGCGGGCGCGCCGCTCGCCGCCGTGGCCTGGCATCCCGCGCACGAGGCGCGCCTGCTAGCTGTCTCCACCGAGGGTGAGTGTAGGGGGCGGGGGGGCGAGCGTGCTGGAGCGCGGTGTAGCCGTGAAGGCGGGCGCGCCGCTCGCCGCCGTGGCCTGGCATCCCGCGCACGAGGCGCGCCTGCTAGCTGTCTCCACCGAGGGTGAGTGTAGGGGGCGGGGGGGCGAGCGTGCTGGAGCGCGGTGTAGCCGTGACGGCGGACGCGCCGCTCGCCGCCGTGGCCTGGCATCCCGCGCACGAGGCGCGCCTGCTAGCTGTCTCCACCGAGGGTGAGTGTAGGGGGCGGGGGGGCGAGCGTGCTGGAGCGCGGTGTAGCCGTGAAGGCGGGCGCGCCGCTCGCCGCCGTGGCCTGGCATCCCGCGCACGAGGCGCGCCTGCTAGCTGTCTCCACCGAGGGTGAGTGTAGGGGGCGGGGGGGCGAGCGTGCTGGAGCGCGGTGTAGCCGTGACGGCGGGCGCGCCGCTCGCCGCCGTGGCCTGGCATCCCGCGCACGAGGCGCGCCTGCTAGCTGTCTCCACCGAGGGTGAGTGTAGGGGGCGGGGGGGCGAGCGTGCTGGAGCGCGGTGTAGCCGTGACGGCGGGCGCGCCGCTCGCCGCCGTGGCCTAGCATCCCGCGCACGAGGCGCGCCTGCTAGCTGTCTCCACCGAGGGTGAGTGTAGGGGGCGGGGGGGGGCGAGCGTGCTGGAGCGCGGTGTAGCCGTGACGGCGGGCGCGCCGCTCGCCGCCGTGGCCTGGCATCCCGCGCACGAGGCGCGCCTGCTAGCTGTCTCCACCGAGGGTGAGTGTAGGGGGCGGGGGGGCGAGCGTGCTGGAGCGCGGTGTAGCCGTGACGGCGGGCGCGCCGCTCGCCGCCGTGGCCTAGCATCCCGCGCACGAGGCGCGCCTGCTAGCTGTCTCCACCGAGGGTGAGTGTAGAGGGCGGGGAGGCGAGCGTGCTGGAGCGCGGTGTAGCCGTGACGGCGGGCGCGCCGCTCGCCGCCGTGGCCTGGCATCCCGCGCACGAGGCGCGCCTGCTAGCTGTCTCCACCGAGGGTGAGTGTAGGGGGCGGGGGGGCGAGCGTGCTGGAGCGCGGTGTAGCCGTGACGGCGGGCGCGCCGCTCGCCGCCGTGGCCTAGCATCCCGCGCACGAGGCGCGCCTGCTAGCTGTCTCCACCGAGGGTGAGTGTAGAGGGCGGGGAGGCGAGCGTGCTGGAGCGCGGTGTAGCCGTGACGGCGGGCGTGCCGCTCGCCGCCGTGGCCTGGCATCCCGCGCACGAGGCGCGCCTGCTAGCTGTCTCCACCGAGGGTGAGTGTAGGGGGCGGGGGGGCGAGCGTGCTGGAGCGCGGTGTAGCCGTGACGGCGGGCGCGCCGCTCGCCGCCGTGGCCTAGCATCCCGCGCACGAGGCGCGCCTGCTAGCTGTCTCCACCGAGGGTGAGTGTAGGGGGCGGGGAGGCGAGCGTGCTGGAGCGCGGTGTAGCCGTGACGGCGGGCGCGCCGCTCGCCGCCGTGGCCTGGCATCCCGCGCACGAGGCGCGCCTGCTAGCTGTCTCCACCGAGGGTGAGTGTAGGGGGTTTGCAGGGGGCGAGCGTGCTGGAGCGTGGTGTGGCCGTGTTATTGATAATATTATTATTTCGCAGGTAGTATAATAGACTACACAGTGTGCGAGCGCGTGACGGTGGCGTGGGGGGGCGGGGGCGGGCTGGTGTGGACGGCGGGAGGGGGCACGCTGCGCACCACGCCCGACGACTTCTACGAGGCTATCAAGGACATCTCCTATGTCATGAAGAAACGGGCGCAGACCGACTACGGACTCAAGGTAATACATGATTCAGATTCTCTATTTGTCAGAACTCGCACTTGAAAGCTGCCAAGATCTGCAAGAAAATAGCTTATGTGTGACTTGATTGTAATTAAAATTTTAAAAAAATAATAAATATTGGATCAGATCGAATGGCCGAAAATGTCCGAAATTATCGTGAAATTATCAGACTTGATACAATGATTTATTGGTATGTAAAACTAGGTATTTTAGGTATTCCTAGGTATTTTCTTAGATATTTGATATTGAAAGGTGAAGTAAATGAAAAGTACTTGAAGTTCAATTTTTTATGTACTTACTGCGATGTCATGCATGTTATACGTAACGTTCTTGCTAGATTTTTGAAGTGATCATTTCTGTAGCAGCGTTGTGCACTTTTTGTGATGGGTAAAAAAATGTTAAACTTGCGTCAGGACACGTGACCTGATCGAAAATTCATAAGACGGCGCAGGGCGCTTGCGCGAGTGTGCGTGTGTAATATTGTATTTTACCACATAAATGATAGTACATTATATGTTAAAGTTTTCACTTCAGCCGGGAGCCGGGACTCCCGTGCAATCGTTGTTTTATTTCTAAGTGTTGTTGATGGAGGTATAACAATGGTGTACCGCTTCCAGCCAGACCTGTGGCAGAACGCGGACCTGGCCGAGGACGACGCGCTCAGCGGCCTGTGGCACTTCCTGGCGCTCAGCAAGTCGCTCGTCGAAGACGGTCAGTCTCTTGTCTACTGTGAACTTGTATCGTTTTACAAGTGATACACATGACCCCATATGAGTGTTTGCGCAGGATGTATCCGCGGCAGCCCGTGGCGGCACCCGGGCGTGTGCGGCGTGGCGCTGGGCGAGGGCTACCGGTCGGAGGGCGCGGTCTCGCTGCTGGCGGACCTGCCGGCGCGCCGCGTCACCGTGTACCGCAGCGGCGAGCGCGCGCGCGCGCTGCAGCTGTGCGGCTGGGGCTGGGGCTGGGAGAACGCCGCGGCCGGCGTGGAGCGCGCCGAGGCCGAGGGCACGCCGTGCCGCGCCGCCGCGCTCGCCGCCTTCCACCTGCGCCTGCGCGCCGCGCTCGACGTGCTGGCGCGCGCGCGCGAGCCGCAGCTGCGCGTCGTCGCGCTCGCCATCGCCGGTACCTCACCACACAACACAACATACAATCCGTCCTCAACACTACTCGTACCCTCCACCACTTGATCAATAAACACTTTCCATTTTTTGATGACATCTTATAAATCTATGAACGACGGCTGCATGCACGAAAAAGTGTCACGTTTTACCTGAGCTGAGTGTGCAAGCTAGAGCGCGGAACACGCGATAGAGAGGCACGATCGGCCTACGCGTTCGGCTTGGTTTAGTTGTTGATACAACAAAAAAAATCTTATGACGTTATCACGAAAAATTATTTATTATCGTCTTAAACAAACTTTATAGACAACCAATTTTTTTTTCATGGTTCTAACATGTTTTTTATTGAAAAATTACTAACCACAGACTCCAGCGGGCCGACCGCCGATATCAAAGCTATCGCTATTGCTATTGCCATTGCTATTGCTATTAGCTACTAATTGCAATAACTTATTGGCACCGCCCAATATAGAAGTAATTGCTTTGGTAAGAATTGCTATTAGCTTTCACAGATAACCTGTGTTTTTGTAATCTGTGCTCTAACACATTCTGCGTTTTGTTTCCGCTAATTACAATTGATTTGCAGAATGTTTGTTTATTTGTTATTTACTCAATAATATGATTAAAAAAATATTACGGATAAGAAAATATTATTTCAAATGAATTTCTTCTATGAACTTATAATCAAGGTATCAAACATGCGAATGGGTTTTTTTTTTAACTCCATGGCATATTTGCATAAATGAAACGCATTGACATTTTTCACATTTTGACTTATTTGGAGGGAAACATAGACGTCAATATCTTTGACGTTTATTGTACATAGCGCCCTCTAGCCACTGATGCCAACTTAGCTATTTTATAGCTAGATCTAGCTATTTTTGCACGCCTGTCAGCTACAATTTCTAAAAATTGTAGCTAAAAAATCTAGCCACTTTTAGCTTTTTTCAATACATCGACTTCGTCCACACTTTGTTAATTTTTAGGGTTCCGTACCCAAAGGGTAAAAACGGGTCCCTATTACTAAGACTCCGTTGTCCGTCTGTCCGTCTGTCTGTCTCCAAATGTATCTCATGAACTGCTATAGCTATAAAGCTGAAATTTTCACAGATGATGTATTTCTGTTGCCGCTATAACAACAAATACTAAAAACAGAATAAAATTAATAATGCTTGAAATTTTCACAGAAAAATTAGTTGTATATTAATTTCAATAATAAATAATACAACTAAAATAAAATTAATATTTAAGGGGGGCTCCCATACAGTACGGAACCCACCGTGCGCGAGTCCGACTCGTACTTGGCCAATTATTGAATGAATAAACGACCTACGACAATAGACAAAACTATTGTCGTAGGTCGTTTATTCACACATTGATTCTGCTTAGTTATTATTTTTACCGTTTGAGTTCGCTAGTCATCAATTTGTGTCGTAACTATTGTAATGAGAAAAATTAAGTAACTAAAGTACCTAACTAGAAAATATTAGGACTGCTAACTTTAAGAAATTTCATATTAAATATTTCGTTTTCCTCTTTTATTTCTGTAATAATTACAGAGACACAATAAGGAAATGTCTATGTCGTTTGTATAACTTATTTGATCACATTAAAAACAAAACAACAACGTAAAACAACGGTACGAAAGTAAAGCCGTGTTTTTTAAATTCACATTGTGGCAACACTGGCACCAACAATATTTTACAAAACAAAATTGTTTGGTTTTTATTTCTATTTCGTTTTGCTATACTTAGCTTACGGTAAATAATAGGTCTGCCAGCCAGCGTAAAACATAAATATAGAGGATCCAAAGGCCTTATCACACATAATACCTAATGCTGCGGCGGACAAGAAATGTACAACGAATTGATCATGACGAGCAAAATAGTACACGGCTTTTTGAGCAGTTACTAAGCTAAACAGGCTGTAAATAGGTAGGTATTCGCTTATTACAGGAAAATACAGACTCCTATTGTCATCTTGTTTCAAGGAAAATAAACTTTTCTCAAAACTCAAAAAGTTGTAAGTATATTAATGTTGTTTTTATTTTCAGATCAGCAGCGGCTAAAATTTCGTCTGCAGGTGGTCTAAAGCAATTTCCAAGCTTACTAATAAAGATTGAAGCATTGAAAACACCAACAACAGTACTCAGACAAACCATGAGAAGGCAAACGCCCTAAAAATGTGAAATTGTGTAAAATATCAGTGTGTGTAAAATATCAAAGCAGCCAAAAAGTTTGATTTAGCCTATAAAAGTCCTTAAATATTGTATAAATAGACCGAGACATACAACTAGGTAGCTGTTATGTTTGGCTGGTACACTTATCCTAACCTAACCCTAGTGCAGAGGTGAAGTGAGCTTCAGTCAGGATCGGGCTATCCGCAGTTTGTAGCTAACATCACAGCCAACAAGTTGTATGATTCGGTTTGTAAGTTGATTTAGCCTATAAAAGTCCTTAAATATTGTATAAATAGACCGAGTCACACAACTAGGTAGCTGTTATGTTCGGCTGGTACACTTCCCTACATCCCTACCAAGCTACGTTAGATAAAAGTTGTGGATAACCAAAACCCTCACACAGATGCTATGTGAGCTTCAGTAAGGATTGGGAGCCTGTAGCTAACATCACTGCTGCCAAGTTTTATGATTCGACCTATATGATGCTATAGTTTACATTTTATATTTTCTTCCATAAATATAATCCATGATTAGTCATTACTACTATTTTTAACACAAGTTCCAAATCATTAACTGTAAATAAGAGGTTGTTTTGTTACATTCTACTTATTGATATAAATATTGTAACCTGACTTGTACATAAATAAGACAAAATAAATGAATTTGAATATTATAGAAGAAAGCATTTTATATTATAATTGACATGGTGTTCTTGTGATCTTTTATTGGACAGTTATTTGTTAAGCTGAAGCTTACTGAATACTAATATATTTTTAGTAATTAACTACCTTTATCAAGTGATAGGTAAAATAAAGCTGATGGGTAATAAAAAGTGATTGATATTAAAAACTGCCCGGTAATTGAATGACTGTAGCGAATAATTATTTTTGTATTGAATTAAATCTTTTCTTATTTCTTACTGTAGTTTTGCTTTGCCCTGCCAAGGAAAAATACAAACCACACATATAATCAATAGTCTATCATATATTTCACCTTGATTGTAATATATTGTATCATACATGCACTTGGTGGCAATTTGATATCAACTAATTTAGCCGATATAACAATCTGTTTCTCCCTCATCTTGTTATGGCTCCTGGTTGAAGTTGTGACACGATGATCAATTTAGGGTGATGATTACATATTAGTGCCATTACTATACATCGAACTGGTTCACAACTTCCTAGTCTTGTTTCTAAAGTTGGTCATCGAGAGGTATCTGGAAATTAAATTAATCGATAAAATGTGTATCACTACTACATAATTATTTGAAACGTAGAGTCAATAACAAAAATACCAAAATGTACAATACCTGATAGCGTTCTCTACATATATGTAGAACAAACAAGCAACCAGAACATGGGTACTGAATAACAACTTATAAAATGTAAGCAATAAATAATTTTCAAATTACAATTATTATGTACCCTAGTGCAATATTTCACTATTCTCGCTGGTATAGGTCGAATCAAACTTGTTAGCGGCTGTGGATGTAGCAGCAAGCTGTGTGAACCCAGTCCTCATGCTGCTTGTAGGCTGACTGATGTCAGGATTGGGTTTTGCGCTCCTTGTAGCATATTTCACAGCGGCCAAGAAGTTTGAGATCCGCCCATTATGCCGGATACTATGCGTGTTTTAGCAAATAGGGTTTTAAGTTTGTCTAGAGCACATTTCTACTGTCATAGGCTAGCCCACAAAAGAATTATTAATGACATAGGCCTCCACTAGAGATGTCCAATAAGACTAGATGGAAGCGGCTTACATTTAGTACAATCATGCGGTCTTGATAACATCTGTACACTTTGACATCTACATACTCTGCACTTGCCGCATTGTGATCTTCATTTGAGAACTTCTTGACTCCGTCGGTTGCCCAAATATGGGCCCTGCCGACAGCTAATTCAACTTGTCAATCCACAGAGCTATATTAATTACTTTGGTTCTTCTATGCATATCCTCATTTCTAATTAGATGTAATGGATAGCTTATTATAATGAGATAGCTACTATTAATACATTCCATCCATCCATCATATGACGTCCACTGCTGGACATAGGTCTCCCCTATGGATCTCCAATAAGATCAGTTGGAAGCGGCTTGCATCCAGTTTGATCCTACGGATTAATAAATTGCATGTATGTACAAATGTACTTCTTACCTTTGCTTTCCACAAATGGCAATCCTTTTTTTGTTTCAACAAAAAAGTTTGCATCATCATCCATGGCCTTTGTGCATAGCCAGAATCACCTGTAATAATTTAACATTTTTAAAATACTTGTTGTTGTTAGGTTAGAGGACTCCTCTGGCTGTAACCAGTGATAGCTAGTATAAGTATGTCATAGGCATTAGGTATATTATATTAGCAAACATGAGTTTATTCTTCCGCAAGACAATCAGACACAGATGTCTGTGGCAATCCTAAGCTGAAGTCATTGCCTACACATTTTTGGTAGCTACCACTAGCATAAAATTGTAATGCCGCCAATACCTATCTATAAAACAGTATGTACAGTGGGTAAATGTTTGTTATTAGCACTATTTAACACATCATGTAAGTTGCACTGAATTCATAAACACCTTGATCTCCGGCCTAATAGCCGTTGTCCTCTGTGAAGAATGCAAAAGAGGAATTACATCATCGCAAAGTTGCAAAAAATTGTTCTTCGTAAGGCGAAAATTCTCGATAAACGTCCTCTCCGGCAGCAGCATGGGCTCGCTTTCTTCTCGCAGCTGTCTCCTCCGTAGAGTCAGCATCTTTCTCAGCCTTTCTTCTTCAGCTTCAACCAGCAACAAAATTCGCGCCATTTCTCACATAAAACAGAAAAATTAAACACAAGCAGTATCTATAACATGTGATGCTGAATTAATGAATACTGAATTACATAAATAACGTCACAAAATCGATAATAGCCAAGTAATTATCCAAAAAATACCAAAGCCTTTATGAAAACAGTTGGTTCGTGGTGATTGTTTTCATTGAATAGCTAATAGCTGTCAATGAAAGCAATTACGCCATCTTGAATATTTGGGCGGTACGAAATTCAGCTGTCGATAGTACATTTTTTTAAAGTTGTTCATTCAACGATTGCTTTCGCAATCCGCGCAAAGCAATTGATAGCTAACGTCACATCGGCGGTGCCAAATGGCTAAAATGACGTCATAAACTATTGCTACTACGATTGCTATGCCATCGGCGGTCGGCCCGCAGGGTCTGGATTTAACTTTCTCCACCCGTGCGCTTAAAACAAAAATGACTCCGTACACAGGACTATCGGAGGAGCGTCTATGGCGTGAGGCATTAAGCTCGGGGGCGGCCGCTCTACCCGACCCCTACCTCCGCGCGCTCATACACTTCCTGGCGGCTTCCTCGCCTGCGACAGGCGCGGCGGGGGGCGCGGCCGCTCCTCCCCCCGCGGACCTGGGCCCTGTGCTGCGAGAGCTAGGGATGAGGCTGGAGGACCGGGTGGCGTTCGCCTGCGTCTTCCTCTCTGATCGACAGTTAGCGGACTATCTGAGGGCCACGGCTGACGAGCTCGTCAGAAGAGGGGATCTCGCAGGCATCCTACTCACTGGTAAGTCTGGCAGGAAGAAAGATCTTGCACCTTACTAACTAGACAGTGCTCTAACATTTTTTGTTCAGCTAAAATGAGATCTAATTACATAGCTTTAAGGTAACTATTTCTTTAACAAGTTGTAGTTAGGGAATCCGGTCGGAGCGAGAGCGATCCCAGCAGTTGCTGTGTCATTGTCTGACGTCTTGACAGCTCATCATCAATTTTATCAATTATAACGCAATGAAACACGAAACACTCAGAGTAGCAACAACTTGTTTATTCAGGAACGGTTCGGGGACGAATAGGGCGCAAAAATAGCTGCACACGGCTTAAATAACTTTCCCCTCCTTTGTCTCTTGAGTTTCAACATGGCGGCTGGCAACAGCATGGCGCGAAGAGGCGTGGCGACTGCAGTTGACGTCAGTTCCGTTTCACAATCATTCGGGTTGATAGAAATAGTAGAAAATTCTATATATTTTATTATGATATACCATAACTAAAGATTCGTAATTTATCAACGTTTTTAAATGTTTCTACAGTTCTTGTAGATAATATTTAATTAGTCGTGTTTTCAAAATAATCTATGAACACTGAGTAAGAGTAGTACCTTAATGTTTAAACCTGGTAACACAGAATGTAAGATAGTAGTTTTATGGACGTCGTTGATTGGTTGATTCACGGCTCAAACAGGCTTGAAAAAGACACAGCTACTTATGGAACCCGCTCGCTCGGAGCGTTTTACGGTTATTCGTGCACGGTCTAGCTAGTAAGGTACAAGGTCTTTGGACAAGAATGAATCCTCTAGCTGGAACGTCACGAGGGGTCGACGGGGTCCATGCTGATCGACAGTTAGCGGACTATATGCGAGCTGAATGCGGATAAGCTGGTGCGAAAGGGAGATCTAGCTGGGATCCTGGTCACTGGTGAATCTGCACAGACAGCCTGACACCAGTGAATTCCCTGCTGGATTGCGTCACGAACGGTCGATTTGTGGCCTGTGCTGCGGGGACTGGGGATGAGACTAGAAGACCGTGTGGCTTTCGCCTGCGTCTTCCTGTCTGATAGACAACTGGCGGATTACCTGTGAGCTACTGCGGATGTGCTGGTGAGAGGAGAAGACTTAAGGCCGCTGCATACGTAACGAGATAATACCTCGGACGTGGCGTGTACGGGAACGGGACGTGACTGCATCGTTCGAGACGGGAACGTGTTTTTAATGCATACGTACCGTAACAGTGATTCGGATCTAACTGTTGTGAAGAAGGAAAGATGGATTTTTCATATCAAAAATTGGCTTTCATTGCTATTGCTCTAGATGACGAAGTAGTTACAAACGTCCAACACTACTTTTCTCTCCGGAACGGAGTGACTGTGCACACGTAGTGGAAACACGGACGGGACGGGGCACGCGCGGGGCGGGACGTGCTAAACATCGTTGGCGACGATATTTTGCCGCCCTGTCAGTGCCACGTTCCCGTCCCGTCCGTGTCTCCGTGACATATGCACTTCCATATACATTTTGTATGAAACGATATTTCTAAAATTTCCGGTTCCATCCCGTCCGTAAAAAAAACCCGTCACGGATACAGCGGCCTTTAGCTGGAATCTTGCTAACTGGTGAGTCGACATAGATAGTCTGACAATAATGAGTCTTTGAGTGGCGAACCTTGGGCCAATGCTGCGGGAACTGGGGATGAGGCTGGAAGATCGTGTGGCTTTCGCATGTGTCTTCCTCTCTGACAGACAACTAGCGGATTATCTGCGAGCTACTGCGAACGAGCTCGTAAGAAGGGGAGACCTAGCTGGGATCTTTCTCACTGGTGAGTCGACACAGACAGCCCGACAATAATGAGTTTTCGAGTTGTCAACTGCGGGAACTGGGGATGAGGCTGGAGGATGCCATTTCAGTCTGTGCAGACAGCGTACCCGTCAGTGCAGAGTTGACCTCCAGTAGGAAAACCGCTTTGCTTTCGCCTGCGTTTGCCTTTGTAATAGACAACTAGCTGATTACCTGTGAGCATTCTGCAAATGTGCGATGGATGAATGGATGCTAACTGGTATTAACTGTCGAATCCACACTAGTAGTCTCATTCGAGGACATTTTCGATATCAGCACAAGTTTTTAGGGTTCTGTAACGGGAAGGGTAAAAACGGGACCCTATTACTAAGACTTCGATGTCCGTCTGTCCGTCTGTCTGTCTGTCACCGGGCTGTATCTCATGAACCATAATAGCTAGGCAGCTGAAATTTTCACAGATGATGTATTTCTGTTGCCGCTATAAAAACAGAACAAAATAAATATTTACGGGGGGCTCCCATACAACAAACGTGATTTTTAGGAGTTTTTTTGCTGGCTATTACTAACGGCAAGAGGAATAGGGCTCCCATACAAAAAACGTGATTTTTAGGAGTTTTTTTGCTGGCTATTACTAACGGCAAGAGGAATAGGGCTCCCATACGGTATGGAACCATTCGTGCGCGAGTCCGACTCGCACTTGGCCGATTTTATTTCTATTTAATGTTTACGCGCGGCTTATAATTTTCACATGTCAGTTCATAACTTATCGTCCCTACAGCGAAATAGAAAGAGCATGCAGTGAAAGTATTGTGTGTTGTCCAGGAATCAGCCCGGACGGCATCTCGCTGCTGCAGCGGTGGGTGGAGAGCCGCGGGGACGTGCAGTCGGCGGCGCTGGTGGCCGCGCGCTGCTGCACGCCCGACCTCCTGCGCGACCCGCGCGTCACCAACTGGCTCGACAGGTACCCACCGCCTCGCCACTCTGCAGCCCTGCTACACCTCGCGACAAATAACTAAAACACGATTAGACAGACAGACAAAACTCTTTATTTACAACCACAATTTGAAAAATAAACATTATTTACACATATACGACAAAAAAATATGATTATAAAGTGGCGGCCTTATCACCCATGGCGATTTCTTCCAGGCAACCTTGCACGAATATGAACTGACAAGAACAAAAAATAGTGGCCTTAACTAGAGATTAACAAAGAAAACACCTATAAATAATAAACTAAACATACTTATAAAATACAAATTTTAAATATACCTACACATATACGTTATAGTACATATAATTATACATAAACCTACATATACCTACCTAATTAGACCTATCATCTATATATCGATCAGCATCAGAACAGTCTGTACATCTGTATTAAGTGTGCGCAGTCGAATCGAAGCCGTGGTGGTCTAGTGGTAATGAAAATCGCCTTACAATCGTGAGTTCGTGCGTTCAAACCCGGTCCCGTACCAATGAATTCTTTGGAATTTATGTACGGAATTTCACACCGCTGGCTTTTCGGTGAAGGAAAACATCGTGAGGCAACCTGCATATTATGTCCAAGGGAGAAATTCCATGGTGTATGTGAATCCACCAACCTGCACTGGGCCAGCGTGGTGGATATGCCCCAATCAAATCACCCATCGTGGGTAGTCCTACGTCCTGCAGTGGACTATTAAAAAGGCTGGTACAGTACAGTACAGTCGATCGAGTCGTATCGAGAGTATATTAAACGAAAACGTCGCACTTTATAGTAAAATGTTTACCTACTGCTCAGAGTGTTTAAATTTTGAATTTCTAGCTGATGCTGAAGTGTAACGGGCGTCATAATACTTATGCGATTACTATCTGATAAGTGGAATGCTTATATCTGGACTCATAAGTATAAATTAAAAAATGTTAGCTATTTCACTTCTACCACGTGTTTATTAGATCTATAAGCCCGATTACAGAGGCGCCAGCGTAATTATATTAGCTAAATAGCATAGTTCTGTTTCTTTTTCACTTTAGGTATTCGATAGAGAGAACGCTTTTTACGTTGCTATATATTTAGTTTACGCTGGCGCCTCTGTAATCGGACTTTATATCAGTGTAAACACTGGGAGCCATAAATGTATTATCCTCTTATCTAGCCACACATTTGTACACAAAAAATCTTGGCAGCGGTGGGATTCGAACCCACGCCTCCGAAGAGACTGGTGCCTTAAACCAGCGCCTTAGACCGCTCGGCCACGCTACCTCGCTCACAGATCCCGAATTTAATGACCGTCTTCCCATTCGCTCTGTACATTTGATTCAATAGATAGTGTGTGGGACACTGATTGTTTGCTGCGTATTTTTATCTCAGTGACATTGGCTGGGAATAGATGACCGCTATAATATGATGTAAACAGAAATATGTGCAAATAGTGCACGGCTTGATGCGCTGATTGAAGCGATCGAGCGCTGGCGCGCGCCCAACTCGACGGTATTTTGGAATATGGCGACTAAATTTAGCTCAATTATTGCGGAATTGTGTTGAGAACCGTTCCCGGCGGGGTTGAATGCTTTTGTTGAAGTTTATGACTGAAACAATTGAATATTGTTGGCACGGGGGCGCTTCATGAATATTACTCTATCTGTTACGTACCTATTGCTTATAATTTTGAGTGTCGACACGTTTGTTGAAGCGAGTTATTTTTAGTCCCTACGTATTTTCTTATTGTTTTGTTTATACATTAAACAATCCTACTAATATTATAAACGTGAAAGTTTGTAAGGATGGATGTTTGATACTCTTTCACGCAAAAACTACTGAACGGATTGAGATGAAACTTTGCAGTAATATAATAAATAATAATAAATAAGTATTAGGGGACATCTTACACACGGCCTCTGACCCCAAATTAAGCATAGCTTGTGATAAGGCTGCCAGAGACTGATATACTACATATACATATTTTAAATACATACTTATATAGATAGTACCTAAATAACGCCCAGACACAGAGCTAACACCTATGTTCATCACACAAATGTTTGCCCTGGGTGGGGATCGAACTCACTCCTCTTTGACCCAGAAGTCAGGGTCACTAATTCAATTCATTTATTTTTCAACATAGATACACATAGTGTATACTTGTGAATGTTCAACAAAATACATTTATTTTAAGATTACAATTGAAATAAAACTTACCACTAACTACAAATTTACAATGACTAACCACTGAGCCACCGAGGCAGTTAATTCTAATGTGTTATTCTGATATAGCTTATATATCAGAATAACAATGTTATTCTGATATATAAGCATAACAATGTTATTCTGATATCAGAATAACACATAAGCTATAAATTATAATGATATTGCGTAAATTTTTCATAATATAACGATAAGTGTTTAGTAACTAGGAAAAAATCTGTTATCTACAAGCTGTTCTAGAGTGCGCTTCAAGAAATGTCAAAAAAAAACAACTGTCCAATCGAACAACCGTCAAATCGTTTTTAATTTTCCACCTCCTTTATTAAGGGTGGTAAGGTAGGGCCTCGGGTTTGAAAGACGGACAGTGACATAGTCTACTTTTTATCCCGGATAAATAAAGGGTTCCCATGGGATAGCATAAAAATCAAAATATCATGCGGGCGAAGCCGCGGGTAAAAACTAGTGGTAAATAAATTATTTTTTACCTAATATTATTTATTATTTTCGATATTTTCTTATTTCTTTGGGGTTAAACTGTTCGTTTTCTGTAAATTTGGGCGATGCTCAAAGATTCTTTAGAGTTTTGATAAACGTGGTGCTTCTACTTCAGCGCCTGTCTATTCACTCCACTGATGGTTGCGCTCATAGCGTAGTTTGGCTAGGTGGCTCTTAGCGATCACCGAAGTTTGCCAACATTAGGCTCGGTCAATCTTTGGATTGGTAACTGCGGATGGCATTTACGTACAACTGAAAAAAATAAAATCTGCCGTGATTTGTTTGCCGGGGCCAAAGGGATTACAATAAGATACTAGAGCCTGACTGAATGTATTACTCTATCTATCTATCTCATTTGTTAACGAATCATAACATCTTATATACTAAATTATATCTACACATTGTGATCTATCTACGTCACGTAAAACATCTAGATCACGAACTAGTTCTATGGTGGGTCTAATTGTTTTAACAGTTTAGCCATTTTAGAGACTTTCAGGCAGCTTATTAATCACTCTGACATGAGGGCTAGCCACCCGGCCTTACGAGCTTACTCATGGTTGCTTGGTTCGAAGTTTTTCGAACATGATTGGAGCACTGCACGTCTTCTATGTAGTTTTTTATATGCCTCTCGAGCGCAGCAGTAACGGCACATGCATTCCTGCGCATATGGTGCCATCAGCATTTCTGTTCGGCATAGTATTATTGTTCGAGGTTTTTAGATGGATTTAAGCGAATTTATCTTTTGCTATTTTAAGGTTTGTCCGAGATCAATTTTGAAATAGCAAAAGAAAAAATCGACTGGCATCAATGGTTCCTCACTAAAAGTAAACGATAATGACGAATACAAATATGTTCGTATTCACTGATATGTATGATATTATACTTCGGGAAATGCATAAAACATTCTATGCCAGACGTTAGCGCAGAACCTATCGTTCTCTACATATCCTTCTTTACTAAAAGATAAGAATATAGATTGTTGTGGTGTTGACAGTTACCGCTACCGGCTAGGCGGCTAAAAATATGTTTATCTTTTAACATGTTGTATGATGTCGTGTGTGTGTGTGTGTGTGTGCAGCTACCGCAACCTGCTGGACAGCTGGCGGCTGTGGTGGGCGCGGTGCGCGCTGGACACGGCGGCGGGCGGGGAGACGGCGGGCGCGCGGCTCGTGTCCGTGGCCTGCACCTACTGCGGCAAGTCCGTGGCCGCGCCGCCGCAGCGCGCCGCGCCGCGCCAGCCCGCGCAGCGCCTGCCGCCGCCCGCCGCCAAGATGAAGGTACGTCTCTTTCATAATCATTGGATCACTGGATCACAACACTATACAATATTGTCTCTTTCAAATCGTCGAACTACAGCAGACATTTTTATGTTGTACAAAATATTGCATGGCCTCATTGATTGTCCGGAGTTGCTGGAACAGGTCACACTGATGGTGCCGCGACCTGCCTCTTTTGTGTCGTTAAGCAGAGGTACTTTTGCATATCCGCCGTGCAGAACCAACATGTTGATGCATTCTCCGATCTATCGCATGTGTAAGCATTATGAAATGATTAGAGATAGCATTGATATATTTTCGTCCTGTTCGTTGACCTCACTTAAGTTTAAACTGTGTAAAGCTCTGACTCATGTTATTTGATTGCTGTTTTTGTATTAAGTCTTTGGTTTTCTTTTTTTTGTGTACTATGCAGACACGTTTTAAACCTAATTTAATTTCTGTAACGTAAGTTGTGTTCTAATACTTTATTTTTGTTTTAATCTTAGTTAAGTCGCGTTTTAGATGTTGTTTCTTTTATTTTTCAATTAAGATGTAGCGTGTAAAATTTGCAAGTTAGGACTACATCGTGAAGTGTAGATGTACTCGTAAGTAATTTTAAGAATGTTTGTTATGAAATTGACACAATTATACTGTTTTGTAGTGTAATAAAAAAAACACGTCTACTGTCCTAACCTAACAGTCCATCTTGTTCACTGTTATACTAAGTAACTACCATTTCCGCCGCTGAGATGTAACTTCCTATCTGGACCATATTGGTAACTGATGTTGGTTGTGTGTGTTGCAGCAAGTGTCGTCGTGCCCGAACTGCCGCAAGCCGCTGCCGCGGTGCGGCGTGTGCTGGCTGCACCTCGGCACGGCGGCGGGCGCGGCGCCCTTCGCGGGCTGGTTCAGCTGGTGCGCCGCCTGCCGCCACGGCGGACACGCGCACCATCTGCTGCAGTGGTTCAGGTAACTTCGCGGGCTGGTTCAGCTGGTGCGCCGCCTGCCGCCACGGCGGACACGCGCACCATCTGCTGCAGTGGTTCAGGTAACTTCGCGGGCTGGTTCAGCTGGTGCGCCGCCTGCCGCCACGGCGGACACGCGCACCATCTGCTGCAGTGGTTCAGGTAACTTCGCGGGCTGGTTCAGCTGGTGCGCCGCCTGCCGCCACGGCGGACACGCGCACCATCTGCTGCAGTGGTTCAGGTAACTTCGCGGGCTGGTTCAGCTGGTGCGCCGCCTGCCGCCACGGCGGACACGCGCACCATCTGCTGCAGTGGTTCAGGTAACTTCGCGGGCTGGTTCAGCTGGTGCGCCGCCTGCCGCCACGGCGGACACGCGCACCATCTGCTGCAGTGGTTCAGGTAACTTCGCGGGCTGGTTCAGCTGGTGCGCCGCCTGCCGCCACGGCGGACACGCGCACCATCTGCTGCAGTGGTTCAGGTAACTTCGCGGGCTGGTTCAGCTGGTGCGCCGCCTGCCGCCACGGCGGACACGCGCACCATCTGCTGCAGTGGTTCAGGTAACTTCGCGGGCTGGTTCAGCTGGTGCGCCGCCTGCCGCCACGGCGGACACGCGCACCATCTGCTGCAGTGGTTCAGGTAACTTCGCGGGCTGGTTCAGCTGGTGCGCCGCCTGCCGCCACGGCGGACACGCGCACCATCTGCTGCAGTGGTTCAGGTAACTTCGCGGGCTGGTTCAGCTGGTGCGCCGCCTGCCGCCACGGCGGACACGCGCACCATCTGCTGCAGTGGTTCAGGTAACTCCGCGGGCTGGTTCAGCTGGTGCGCCGCCTGCCGCCACGGCGGACACGCGCACCATCTGCTGCAGTGGTTCAGGTAACTTCGCGGGCTGGTTCAGCTGGTGCGCCGCCTGCCGCCACGGCGGACACGCGCACCATCTGCTGCAGTGGTTCAGGTAACTTCGCGGGCTGGTTCAGCTGGTGCGCCGCCTGCCGCCACGGCGGACACGCGCACCATCTGCTGCAGTGGTTCAGGTAACTTCGCGGGCTGGTTCAGCTGGTGCGCCGCCTGCCGCCACGGCGGACACGCGCACCATCTGCTGCAGTGGTTCAGGTAACTTCGCGGGCTGGTTCAGCTGGTGCGCCGCCTGCCGCCACGGCGGACACGCGCACCATCTGCTGCAGTGGTTCAGGTAACTTCGCGGGCTGGTTCAGCTGGTGCGCCGCCTGCCGCCACGGCGGACACGCGCACCATCTGCTGCAGTGGTTCAGGTAACTTCGCGGGCTGGTTCAGCTGGTGCGCCGCCTGCCGCCACGGCGGACACGCGCACCATCTGCTGCAGTGGTTCAGGTAACTTCGCGGGCTGGTTCAGCTGGTGCGCCGCCTGCCGCCACGGCGGACACGCGCACCATCTGCTGCAGTGGTTCAGGTAACTTCGCGGGCTGGTTCAGCTGGTGCGCCGCCTGCCGCCACGGCGGACACGCGCACCATCTGCTGCAGTGGTTCAGGTAACTTCGCGGGCTGGTTCAGCTGGTGCGCCGCCTGCCGCCACGGCGGACACGCGCACCATCTGCTGCAGTGGTTCAGGTAACTTCGCGGGCTGGTTCAGCTGGTGCGCCGCCTGCCGCCACGGCGGACACGCGCACCATCTGCTGCAGTGGTTCAGGTAACTTCGCGGGCTGGTTCAGCTGGTGCGCCGCCTGCCGCCACGGCGGACACGCGCACCATCTGCTGCAGTGGTTCAGGTAACTTCGCGGGCTGGTTCAGCTGGTGCGCCGCCTGCCGCCACGGCGGACACGCGCACCATCTGCTGCAGTGGTTCAGGTAACTTCGCGGGCTGGTTCAGCTGGTGCGCCGCCTGCCGCCACGGCGGACACGCGCACCATCTGCTGCAGTGGTTCAGGTAACTTCGCGGGCTGGTTCAGCTGGTGCGCCGCCTGCCGCCACGGCGGACACGCGCACCATCTGCTGCAGTGGTTCAGGTAACTTCGCGGGCTGGTTCAGCTGGTGCGCCGCCTGCCGCCACGGCGGACACGCGCACCATCTGCTGCAGTGGTTCAGGTAACTTCGCGGGCTGGTTCAGCTGGTGCGCCGCCTGCCGCCACGGCGGACACGCGCACCATCTGCTGCAGTGGTTCAGGTAACTTCGCGGGCTGGTTCAGCTGGTGCGCCGCCTGCCGCCACGGCGGACACGCGCACCATCTGCTGCAGTGGTTCAGGTAACTTCGCGGGCTGGTTCAGCTGGTGCGCCGCCTGCCGCCACGGCGGACACGCGCACCATCTGCTGCAGTGGTTCAGGTAACTTCGCGGGCTGGTTCAGCTGGTGCGCCGCCTGCCGCCACGGCGGACACGCGCACCATCTGCTGCAGTGGTTCAGGTAACTTCGCGGGCTGGTTCAGCTGGTGCGCCGCCTGCCGCCACGGCGGACACGCGCACCATCTGCTGCAGTGGTTCAGGTAACTTCGCGGGCTGGTTCAGCTGGTGCGCCGCCTGCCGCCACGGCGGACACGCGCACCATCTGCTGCAGTGGTTCAGGTAACTTCGCGGGCTGGTTCAGCTGGTGCGCCGCCTGCCGCCACGGCGGACACGCGCACCATCTGCTGCAGTGGTTCAGGTAACTCCGCGGGCTGGTTCAGCTGGTGCGCCGCCTGCCGCCACGGCGGACACGCGCACCATCTGCTGCAGTGGTTCAGGTAACTTCGCGGGCTGGTTCAGCTGGTGCGCCGCCTGCCGCCACGGCGGACACGCGCACCATCTGCTGCAGTGGTTCAGGTAACTTCGCGGGCTGGTTCAGCTGGTGCGCCGCCTGCCGCCACGGCGGACACGCGCACCATCTGCTGCAGTGGTTCAGGTAACTTCGCGGGCTGGTTCAGCTGGTGCGCCGCCTGCCGCCACGGCGGACACGCGCACCATCTGCTGCAGTGGTTCAGGTAACTTCGCGGGCTGGTTCAGCTGGTGCGCCGCCTGCCGCCACGGCGGACACGCGCACCATCTGCTGCAGTGGTTCAGGTAACTTCGCGGGCTGGTTCAGCTGGTGCGCCGCCTGCCGCCACGGCGGACACGCGCACCATCTGCTGCAGTGGTTCAGGTAACTCCGCGGGCTGGTTCAGCTGGTGCGCCGCCTGCCGCCACGGCGGACACGCGCACCATCTGCTGCAGTGGTTCAGGTAACTTCGCGGGCTGGTTCAGCTGGTGCGCCGCCTGCCGCCACGGCGGACACGCGCACCATCTGCTGCAGTGGTTCAGGTAACTTCGTTTGCTGCTGCATCTAGGCTGCCATGGACGGCTATTGAAGCGCGGTTTCTTAAAGCTGTCAATTTCTTTACATTATTAATCGAATAAGCTTTTTATTTTGTCTGTACTCGGCCAGCCAGCCTAACACCGATCATCTTCCTGTCGGGCGAGCGCGAGCGCGGCGTTCTGGTATGACAACTTGAAACAGGGATAATGAACAAGAGGAAGATACCTATATTTAATATTGAATTATGGAATGATGATGCTGATGAAACTTAGATCTATAATGCTATTTTACAAAACATTTATTTTGTCTTCCTTTTACTCGGAAGCAGTTTTATACCGGCCCACCTAGTTGACACGACTTGACAATCTGTATTGAACCGTATGTGTATAGGTGTATGGTTGTGTTGCAGCGAGCACGCGGAGTGCCCGGTGAGCTCGTGCAGCTGCCGCTGCAGCTCGCTGGACGCGCCGCACACGCTGCACCCGCTCTAGCCCCGCCGCCCGCCGCCCGCCGCCCGCCGCGACACTCGATTACTTACTCAACTCTATGTACTCCTAGTTAGAGCTCATTTTATAATGGACACTGCCGCAAGTAGGTATAAGCCGGATCAAACTACTTGAAGACTGCGAAGTTAGCTATAATCCGCGCCACACAAGTCGGCGGATGGAAAGTTATGCGCAAAAGGCAAAATATAGATATTATGCGCGGGAGCCAGAGAGACGACACGCCGGGCACCTCATGCCTCCCGCGCGCTCCCTACGCCCGTGCTCACTACTTCGCCACTTGTGTAGACATTGTGCACACATGCGCAAAAATAGCGAATCACGGCGAAGTGTCATCTGCGGCTAACCTCTCATCCGCCGACTTGTGTGGCGATACCTATACAAACTGCGCAAAACCCAATCCTGACTGAAGCGCACTTAATAGTTGTGTGAGGATTAGGCAACTTGTAGCTAACAACACAGCCGCCAAGTTGTGTGATTCGGCCTGTACTTCTAGTTAGAGCTCGTGTTATAATGGACATTGCGGAAGTAGCAAAACTCACCCTCGGCCTCGGGAACCTAAAGAGGTATAGGATCGCATCTAATAGATTTTTTTTAATGGCGTCTTTAATATGGCTAGTTGCGCAAATCCACTATCCTTCCGTCGCTAATTTAAATAATTTGCTACCGCGACGCGACTCGTGTTCACAAACGCCAAGAACTTTGATTTATAAGTACTTTTTGTGCTGCGCTCAGTTTGCTTCTCTCTAGCTTTCAAAGCAGAGTGAAGGACAATTTTGGATACAGCTCATTTCATTCAAATGTAGCAACCTTTTTGATGCAGCTAGAGAGTTTCAGAGTTCTTATTCAATGACTTACGGAAACGGAAAAAAATACCCCACCACTTTGTTCGCAGATTAACTATCCGATCAGGATAAAAAAACATATAGCTTTCTTCCTTGTTCTCGTTTATTAGATGGCAGTCCACCACGTAGTCTGCGGATCGTGCTATATCTATATATATAGCCCTAAAATGGGACCATGGCAATACCCATGTACCCTTGGGGTGACTCAATGGCAGAACTTTTTGATAGGTATTTACTTATTTTCCATCGATTTGGTTCATGATATGAAAAACGGGCAAATGAAGAAATACTCGTAATATTGTGTCAGTTGTCAGAATTACATTCTGGAAAGTACTTTAAATTGCGCGACTAAATCCGCACTGCTACTGAGAAGATCGAAACACTAAAACTTTCACAATTATATTGGGTAGGATTTATAAGAAAAAATATTTTGAATCGTATCAAAAGTTAAGACATATTAGCATTTATTTTATAGAGGGTATATCATTCTAGTCGATTATTGTCTATCAGTAATTGTTGACCTTAGAGCGCTTGCGTAGGTACGTCCGTTTTTTTATCAGACTACGGGCTGTCAATAAACGGATTTTCATCACTATCACTAAATAGTATAGAACAAACTCGTTTCCCGCTGTCTGTCCCCATGTATGCTTATATCTTTAAAACTACGCAACGGATTTTGATGCGGTTTTTTTTATATTTAGAGTAATTCAAGAGGAAGGTTTATATTTGTATAATACTCCTGTGCGAAGCCGGGGCGGGTCGCTAGTTATACTTAAACCATACACCACCGTGAATCCGGTGAACAACACGGCCCGTTGTCCGCTGAAAAAAAAACGGACGTATAAAAGCGCTCTTACTCTTGAAGCTAGTTTATAACAGATTTTTTGACTTGTGTTTGTAAAAATCACTAATAATGTAAGAAAACAATGTATAGTTAGTACTTGCTGTAAATATATTTAACTATAAGTTTGTTGTGTACATACGAGACAAGCTTTGCCGAAGCTCTAGTGTTCAATGACTGTTATATATTTTTGTAATTAGTATGTAAGAAATGTTATATTTTGCACGTAAAGGTTGCTACACGTATTCGGTTCGGCACGTTCGACACTGCCGAACGGCAAAGTCGCATGTGTAGATGTTTCATTGGGTTCAAATTATTTAACCCATTCAGCGCCGAGCCCGCCCATCGGCGGGCATTTTTTTTTTTAACTTTCAGGCCGAGACTGCCCATGGGCGGTTGATTTTAAACTGTAATAATAACTGCGGCATCTGGGTAATATCGTTACTTTTCAGAAAGGCAGTGAATGGGTTAAGCGGAATAAGTGTAGTAGCTGTTTCGGGTCGGATTTGCCGTTCAACAAATCCTGCCGATTAATATGGCGAACCGAATATGTGTGTAGCAACCCTAATGAAAGGTTTCTTATTTTTATATAGTTAGAAGCAAGCTAGTTTTCTATTGCAAAAATTCAAGTATATTTCTTCGACAGAATCGTTGATAGTGTGGGTACGTCGTCACTGAATGAAAATACAGATATTTCCAAATATATATATACATTTATTAAATAATTATTTCTTCTGTATTCCAATTTAACAATAAAATTCTCAAAGACACAACATTGTTTTAAATCTGTTTATCGTACAAGGATCCCATCCCTCCGGTACGTATACAATGCACGCGACTCGCGTGCAGACAGCCTTCCTCGGGGCGAGCACACACGCGCACGCACACACGCACGCACGCGCACGCACACATGCACGCACACACGCACGCACGCGCACGCACACACGCACGCGTGTGCGTCGCCCGCACGTTATAAATAATCGTTCCAAACGTGGCCTCGAGCCGCATTTATAAATGACTCTCAAATATTGCACAAGATTTATAAAACATAACAAAAGCTCGTCGATAGATGCGAGCCGATAACTCTCTATAAGATCTTTCATAAATGCGGTTAACAATATCCTCCAACGTCACCCCACAGACCGTCGAACGAATAACACGAAAGAAATGTACAACATCGTTCGTTACGTTAGTCCACTCCAGCTTCGATAAATATTGTAAATAGTCTCCGCCGGCCGGTCGACGTCGACGTCGGCGACGGCGGCCATATATAACTATAAATTAGTCGTCAAGGTACAGTTCGGAAATGCTATTTAGAAAATTCCAAAAATCTAATTCGTTTTACGCTTACAGATAATCGTTACAAAAATACAGCCCGCGGGGGGCTATCTCCGGCTAGCGAGAGATAAACATCTCGAATATTTAGAAAACATCAAAAGGACGACCGGCCGCGTCCAGATTGCAGCCGCCGTCCTTACAATACATAGAGATTTAAAGGGATACCGAGTTCCCATATTACAATACCTTTAATACATTAAAGTGTAAGCAATTTCTGAATTTGATTACATCTTTGGTACAGTAGAAAATATTGTTAGAATTCATAAATAGTATTCGATCGGGGCGAGCGGCGTCGGCCGGGCTCGCTCGCCGCTATACAACGATAACCTACATACACATCGTATTAATTATTAAAAGCTTTCTCATCCAAATATATAACATTTAATCATTATTTGTACAATTATTTTCCTACATTTTTAAAGCTTTCAAATTAAGATTGTCTTAATTCATACCGTCTACACATAAAATTCGCTACACCTTCACTAAATTCATTATGAATTATACAAATCAACGTTCTCATGTAATATACATATAAGACATGTAATGTACATATAACGGGTGCGACGAGTGATCGAGTTTGGCAGGAGAGTCGGTCGTCGCGCGGCGGCGGGCGCTGCCGTGCCGCGGGGCTCGGGAATGTCAGGAGGCGCGCGGCCGCGCTCACTTGCCCTCGTCCTGCTCCATCGGCTCCTCCGACACCGAGCGCGAGCTGTCCGCGGACCTGAAACCAATCGGAATACCTGCATTATCTCTGACACATCTGCTAAACTAGTACGTAGCTCACAGGAAATCATTTTACGATCATTATGATATTAATTACTTTTACTAAGAATCAACTCTTTTCGCAGTTTCTACTTTGAACAGAATCGGCGATGCTAGTAACATACTATTTCTAGTGCATTATACATAATTCTCAATCTAATCGATCGCAGTTTATCGGGACAAACTGGGGACCTATTCTTGAACTTCGAACGGCACGTATACTTATCTTTACGGACACCTTTTTTTTCTCGAAATTTATTTGAATTTATCTATTTCACGCAAACCTTCAGTACTGGACATGGCAACTTTAAAAGAAACTACAGATAGCATAGGGAAAAATCGTGAAATGGAACGTTAATTAAGAAGAAAATATAAATAAAAATATGGTAAATGGTTTTAGAGCTGTCACTGTCAAAGTTCCGTATACGGTCCCAGGCGTGCGAAGTTTAAAATTAGGTCCCCTGGCCTTCTGGCGATGACCTGGATGCCTTCAGAGGATGTTTTGTCTAGTAGAACATTTTCTATGGATATAATGACGATGATGACTTGGCTCCTACAGGTTAGGTAGTCTTTTTCTTGTAACTGGTCGCGGAAGTGTGCGCAAGCATCCCCGCAATAAGCATGATGGTTAAAAAAAATATAATTAGTCCCTCAGATAGACTATCAAAAAATATTAGACACGTATTTTTTCTTTTGTCAATTAAACAAAAAATTATGAAGATATAGCCTGCTAAAGTTCCGCCACAAGCAAAGAATATATAATAATACTACGTATAGAACGGCCACTCGTTACCCCCCACCCGTTTGAGTCTTCCTCACTTCCACCCCGCGCTACGTACCGCATCGTGTACTCTGCGCGCGGGCTGCACTGGCCGGTGGATTTTCTAATAAAAACTACCTAGACTGTGACAATAGGGAACACTTGTACTGTGTATGGTTGAATATCAATGATACGTAACAAAACAAGAAATTTTAATGTTTCCCTAAGGATAAATAATAGGAACTTATTTTACATTATTTGGTAACTTCCTCTTGATATTATCTTACAAAAGAAGTAGATCGGTTACTTTTTGTTAAAATGCTTCCAAATTAAGTAATTGTTATACTTTTTTAAGCACTAGATTAATATTCATTTTTGCAAATTAAGTACGCAACTGTCTCACTCACGCGGCATGTCGTCACGATGTGGTGATCGCTGACAGCCATAGACGTTCCGCACACAAATGCGCGTGTAGCGACCGTGCGTAAGTGTGTTGTCTGTGAGTAAGTACTGTGTAGGTGTGCGTAAGACAGCAGATTTTGTATGAAAACTCGCGGAGTGTCCGGGCTGTGCCACAAGTGCCATACAAATGTATAGAAACTTCTGTGAGAGATGACGTCACGACCCCTACTCCCAAACTTTGACAAGGTTTGTCTTTGTCATTTATTGTTTGATTGACAACAGAAAAAAATACGTGTCCAATATTTTTTGATTATCTAACTTACGTACTAATTATAAAGATTTTTTTTTAACCAGCCATCATGCCTATTCCGACTACAACGCGTAGAAACGGAACATCCCATGATTTTAGTGGACACCGACCAGTCGGCGGGATTCCTTCATAACACCCCTGCCTACCCCGGGGTGGGGTGGTATTCATAAAGGATTTTCTTTGGGATAAAAAAGGGATGTGTTTCATGCGCGAATCGACTTGGCTTTGTTTCGTGCGAAGCGGCAAGATCACGCTAGATGCAAGTCGCTTCCAACCGGTTTTATTGGAGACTAGCGACCCGCCCCGGCTTCGGACAGGTGTAATATACATATAAACCTTCCTCTTGAATTACTCTATCCATTAAAAAAAAAACCGCATCAAAATCCGTTGCGTAGTTTTAAAGATATAAGCATACATGAGGACAGACAGCGGGAAGCGATTTTGTTTTATACTATGTAGTGATCTATAGGTAGTAGTAGGTAGGTTAGGTGAGGTAGTGGGTACTGACTGCAGACAGGTGGCGTGGTGCATGGAGAGCGTGGCCATGGCGGCGGCCGTGTCGGCGGCCAGCCGCTCCGTGTGAAGGCGGCCGAGGCGCGCCGCGGCCACGGCCGGCGCGGCCTCCAGCGCCGACATGCCGATCAGCGAGCTGAACCGCTTCACCTGCAAATGACACATCATCAGTATAAAACTACCGACATAATGCTACGAGTACTTTACAATTACTTTAGAAATTATGTATGACTAGATTTTGCCCGCGGCTTCGCCCGCATGATATTTCAAGGCCCTACCTTACCACCGATAAATGAGGTGGAAAATAAAAAATATAAAAATCGATTTGACATTTGTTCGATATGACAGTTCTTTTTTGACATTTCTTGGAGTGCACGCTAGAATAGCTCGCAGATGCCAGAATTTTTCCTACTAACACTTATTGTTATAATATGGAAAATTTACGCAATATCATTAAAATTTATAGCCTATGTGTTATTCTGGTGTATAAGCTATATAATTGCAAAGTTTCATCTCAATCCGTTCAGTAGTTTTTGCGTGAAAGAGTAACAAACATCCATACACCCATATAACCATCCTTACAAACTTTAACGTTTATAACATTAGTATGATGTGTTCCGGCTACGCAACATGTAAAGTTAGTAACCTCGGGCCAGTGGTGCTGCTGCACGGCGAGCGCGCGGCGCAGCGCGTCCTGCGCGTGCGGCGCGGGTCTCCGTGCGAGCTCCTCGAGCGCGGGCGCGGCGCACGCGTCGCCTAGCAACGCGCGCACGCATTCCTGCGCGCAGTCGCACATGGCCGGCAGGTCGTACCCGCCCTCCAGCGATAGCACCACCTGAAACGTACAAACGACTACTTTAACACATCTGCTATCATTAATACGATTCATGTGAGAGCAGAGCAGCAAGAGTAAGAGCAGGAGAGAGCATTGAAAATCTATTTTTATGCAAATGGAAGAGCATAGCATGCGATCCTCTGCGAAAGTCAGAAATGATTGTAACGTTTCAAAAATTCGACTTGAGATATCCAGATAATGATGATCAAGAAATAATGAGTAGGTTATGCATGTTACCTTCCCGTTGGCGAGCTGCATGAGGTCGCGCGTCATGTGCGCGAAGCACGCGGCCGACACGTTGTACCCCCCGAGGGGCGGGGGGTGGCCGGCCGCCGCGTCGAACCCGCACGACACTAGCACGATCTCGGGGTTGTACTCCTGCGAAACAAGAACACACAACATTGAAAATACTGTTTAGGGTACATGATCACCAGAGCAATCATGTTTCATGATTGCACTGGCAAAAAAGGGTCGAAAACTGAATATCCATTATCGCTGCTGATTTATCGTATATTACGGGACTGTAAGCAAAGATATAATAATACTACGCATAGAGCGGTCACTCGTTACCCCCCCACCCGTTTGAGTCTTCCTCACTTCCACCCCGCGTTCACCGTTTTGTTGCTATGTCATGGACTACATCAAGGCGACCCATGATCCCCGATGATGTTTAGTCTCCCTATATTGGACATACCTTGGCAATAGGCATGATGATAGTTCAGAAAGCGACGAGATACTCCACATCCACTAGCGGTAGGTCCGCGCCTCCATTCCAAGCCACATTGCCGTTGAAGCAGAGTCTTGGTCGGGTGCCGCACTCGGTGGCGGCGCCGGTGCCGGGGAAGAAGTTGTAGGTTTTGTTACTGTCATGGACTAGATCAAGACGATCTATGTTTCCCAATGACGTTTAGTCTCCCTATATTGGACATACCTTGGCAATAGGCATGATGATATTTCGGAAGGTGGCGAGGTACTCCGCGTCCCCTAACGGAGGATCCGTGCCTCCAATCCAAGCGACGTTCACATTGAAGCCAAGTTCGGGAAAAAGTGCCGGGGAAGAAATTGCGGATTTTGTTACTGTGTTATGGACCGCAACAAGGCGATCCATATTCCCCAATAATATTTAGTGTACATAATACATACCTTAGCGATAGGCATGATAATGGTCCGGAAGGCGGCGAGGTACTCCGCATCTCCTAGCGGAGGATCCGCGCCCCCATTCCAGGCGACGTTCACGTTGAAGCCGAGTCCGGGTCCGGCGCCGCACTCGGTGGCGGCGCCGGTGCCGGGGAAGAAGTTGCCGTCGTCGTGCCGGTGGATGCTCATGTACAGCACGTGCGGGTCCTCGTAGAATATCTGTTGCGTGCCGTTGCCGTGGTGGACGTCCTACATCACACAAAACGACAGCTTTTTATCTAAAGTTTTCACTCCGTAGATATCGGGGTCATTTGTTTTAGGCATTTTTTACTATAAAAATGTTTTTGTACTATAAAAATTTACGTTTTTATACTTGACTTCTTATTGAAATAAGTAAGCGAGATCGTACGTAGAATCTTAGTCATCTCAATCTTAAGTTAGAATCTTAGTCAGCACTCAGCAGTCATTTATTAGCTGCAAGCATAAATAAGCCAAAAGATATTGTACGGACAGACCCAGCAAAATATTGAAACTAAATATACCATTTGAAGTATTCGAAATCTAAATCTTGGTACAAAAAACTTAAAACGCACCGATTTCGCGTTTTAAGGAGGTTCAACGCTATCTATCGAGCTTCGTACAAACTAAATTACTAAACTTATCGATAGATGGCGTGAACTGCGATTTAGAATATTGAACAGATATGTTTTCGTTTTTTTTTCTATCGTATATGAAGAGGGTAGGTGTAGAATGTTACCATACCCAATCGACGATGAGTATCCTCTGTAGGTGTAGCCTCGTGTGCAGCAGGCGCGCGGCGATGGCCACGTTGTTGAAGAAACAGAAGCCCATCGCCTGGTTGGGCTCGGCGTGGTGGCCCGGCGGACGCACCACCGCGAAACTGAACAACAAACAAACTACTTTTAATATTTCATCGCTATGCTTTCTTTTGGAGAAGACATTTGGTCAGATGTGGTGATGTCAAGTGGAGTAAGGTCTTCGATTGTTACAGCTTGAATGACTATCATAAGGGCAGGTCAGTGCGTCTAATTACTGAGCCATCGGTGAGCTCCCCTCGGGCTGTGCTGCGTGATGTCGAGCACGGCGACGGCGCGTGACTGTGCGGAGCTAGTGAAATCCTACTAATACTATAAACGTGAAAGTTTGTAAGGATGGATGGATGTTTTTATGCAAAAACTACTGAGCGGATTGAGATGAAACTTTGGAATTATATAGCTTATACATCAGAATAATACAACACTGTCAAATCAAACAAATGTCAAATCGTTTTTTTTTTGTTTTTTTATTTTCCACCTCCTTTAATAAGGGTGGTAAGGTAGGGCCTCGAAATATCATGCGGGCGAAGTTGCGGGCAAAATCTAGTACAGTATAGATGTAGATATAATAGAACTGACCCGTTGGTGAGTTCTCCTCTCGCCGTCCGCAGCGCGAGGTCGAGCACGGCGCCGGCGGCGGCGCGCGCGGCGGGCGCGGTGTGCGCGTCCGACCACGCCGTGTCCGAGTCCACGCCGAGCCCGCCGCACGCCAGCCGCACCAGGTGCCGCACGGGCCGCGGCGGCTCGCGCCTCCCCGCGAACAGCGCCACGTGCGCCTCGCCGTGCACCGCGCACAGCTCCTCCACACTCGCCTGCCGAACATACGAGTACGCTCTGTTAGTCGCGATACTGACGCACACGGCTCGAAGGACCACTATGTCGCCCGACTACACATAGACTCTAAAATTGTACGTCCCTCTACTAGACGCGATGTCTTTATTTTACAAAATAGGTGAGACAAATGTTGAAAAAATATAATATAATTACAAAAGGTAGGTACATAATATAGATCTGCTCAGCTCGAAGGACCATTGTGCTAGATCGTGATATCAAAACTGCATCAATAACCGACGTCCTTTAACCAATAATTCACATCGACATCTTTCTTATAGACTTTATAGAGCCAACAACCAGACGATAGAATATGTATTACCTTCCTGGGTCGTGTGCGCTCGGTGCGCGCGGCGAGTCCGGTCTCGCAGAGTCGCGCCCACACGGACTGCAGCCGGCCGCCGTGCTCGGGGTGCGTGGGCGCGTGCGCGCCGCACCCGCACCCGTGCTTCAGCATGACGCCGTCGTACGCCAGCCCCGTGCTGGGCACGCGCCCGCCCACCAGCGGCGAGGAGAGAGCGCGCGCTAGTGGCGCCGCCGTGCTGGCCGCGGGCGGGGGCGGGGCCGCCGCCGCGCCGCGCGCCGTCAGGTCGATCACCTCGCCCTCCTCCTCGCGCAGCTGCGCGGCCGCCGCGTCGTGCGCGCGCGTCAGCACCTGCACATAACACACTACTTTCAAATATCACATTCATTTACGTTCACCACTGTACAAAGTTACACCTAGTTTCATATGTCAACAAAGTCAATGTATCAGTTTCATAGACAGATAAAGAGCTTTGAAAATTGGCTTCATCCAGGAAATGTGTGCACGAAATCCGATTCAATCAAAATACAAATTTTAGTAAGCCGGTGTTGTACTCACAGTCTTGCGGATCTGATCTCGCAGGTGCAAATGTGCAGCGTGCGGCTGCAGCGCGGGGTCGCCGAGCGGCAGCGGCGCCGAGTGCGTCCGGCCGAGCGGGCGCTTGGCGCCGCGCGCCGCGTACGGCTCGGCCTCGGACACGGGCGGCAGCACCACGGGCGGGGCCACCGCGGCCGCCGCCGGCCGCCCCAGGGAGATGTTCGGCATCGACGGCGACGAGAATAACAACTCCGCCGTTCGCGGCGACTCTTCTTCTTCCCGGATGGGAGCCGCCGCGCCCCCACCCGCGCCGCCCGGCGGAGACCCGCGCGGGGACGAACCGTCGCAATCTGACACACACGTAACAACATGTTACACAGGTAGCACAGGTGTTATGACGATTCAACTGGACAAGAACGGGAGTGAATCAAGGCGATCCAGTGCCTCAGATGCTTTTTATCTTTCTTTACCGTGTATTTCAATACTAAAGTTATATAACATACTATTGATTTCAAAGAATAGAATACAATTCGTACTCACTCAAAACTCAAAATAATATACATGTTCTCTAATTAGTGGTACTTTTGTAAGACAAAAACGTTTTCAAATATTTTTACTGAGCAACTATAAAACACAACAGACCTAAGTAATTTGTTAGTGTTAATTCCAATGTACAAAACGAACGCAAGAAAGTGGCAGTTAATAGTATTTGCAAACTCAGTTACCCACTGCAGCGGTTGCGACTCTTGAACGATTTCTCTCTCACTGTGAGCTTAGACCGTTTCAGCGACAAATAGAGACCGTCTCTCGACTTAAAGCTGGGGCCACACATTAGGTGTATTGGCTACAAATTACAGTCTTGGTTACGACACACTAATGTGTGGATCGGTCTTGGATTAATATTGGACCATCAATATCATTTTAAGACCGATCTGACATTGGAGTATTAGAACCAAAACCACATTTTGTAGCCAACATAGACATTGGAGTATTAGAACCAAAACCACATTTTGTAGCCAACATAGCCAATGTGTGACCTCAGGTTTAGAGTAGTAGTGATATACTCACTGCGATGTTTGGGTCGCTTGAGCGGTCGTCGTGCGAGCGGCGAGGCGCGGCGCTCGATGACGCGCGCTTTCAGCCGAACCTTCAGCATGTTGGGCTCCGACGCTGTTAGTCCACACGCATGCGTTACAAAACGACACTACACACTCGCACACGATTATGTATATTATAGAGGCGCGATCACGAAAAATAACGGCCATAGTTAGTTTAATAAGGCGGTACAGGCCGAATCATATACTTAGCTACAAGTTGCGGATAGCCCAATCTTGATTGAAGCTCACTCAACAGATGCGCGATTGGGTTATCCGCAGCTTGTAACTAACATCACACAGCCGCCAAGTTGTATGATTCGGCCTATACCAGTGCAGTCCTTATAGGAACGCAATAATAACTAAAACCAATTTTAGGGCACATACCTATTAAACTATTTTTTTTCGATACTTTTTAAGATGCGTTCGTGACCGCGCCTCGGATTACTCAATGCTTGATTCTTACGAAACTTTAACCTTTTTATATAGGAAAAGATTGAAAACTTTTAATGGGATGCTTAGAAATACTGATATGAAAATACGTATAATAAATAATATGATTACTTTTTATCGCATAAAAAGAGTTCGAAGTTCTGTAATTTTTTTTTTATTTTGGCTCAGTTATTTTTTCATTTCACTGATGGATAAAGTCCCTTCATCTTCCTTTAACTCTCACAGCTTTGAAGAAAAAAATAATTTATTAAAAGTTTTAACGTATCACAAAAACATCAAAGCTATTAAAATGACTGATAAAAACATCATCACGTTGTCGAGGAAAATATACCAGTAGTTATTTAGAGAATATCTCGACCATAAATTATAGCGAAGTTCATGGTCAGAACCATAAAATACCATTAAGATTTAGTAAAGTATTATTAAATTAGGCAGCTAATGGTTACGGAAAACGGATACTGTTAATATGACAACATCAAAACCAAAAACATCGTACAACACTCGAAAGAGACGCAAATTCTGCACGATATAGGATCAAACTCCTGTATTTCTAATTCTATGTTTTATACAGGGTTATTTCCAATCAATTAGCATCTTTTAGGGGCTTATTCTGTACATTAAAACTAACAACTTTTGTTTTGCAACTTTGTCAAAACTAAAAAAAAAACAGCTGTTCCATTCATTTTGTCACGGGTAAAAATATTTTTCTATGGAATAACAATTTTTTTTTTTTTTTGACAAAAGTCGCAGAACAAAAGTTGTTAGTTTTGATGTACAGACTTACAGAGTAAGCCCCTAAGAGGATGCTTATTGATTAGAAATAACCCTGTATACCGTTATCGGTGTGTAAAGATTAGTCGAGCAAAATTAGCGTCAATCTGTATTTATTGCAAATTCGAATTGCATAAAGCTATCGTTTAGAGTATAAGTTTTAGTTCAAACAATAGTATCTATTGGATCTAGTCTATAGTATCTATATGCACAATTTTCTTTACTAAACTGGCGGTATTTATCATCAATTGTTAGATATTATTTGTCTACTTGCAAGTTACCACAAAGTAGGAAACTTACTTCACTTACCTTAAAAAACTCTTGTAACCATTAACTGATTTTGGTCCTTCGAGCCGGATTGCTACTTTTAGTAAGAAAATTGTGTACAATAACTGACACTAGTACGAGTAAAGATACGGTGTTACGTTCTCCGTAAAAATCCATTGAATTTCATGCACATATTCAGCTCACTGAGCCTTAAAATTGTCCGGATGATTTGTACTCGACAACATGTCCCGGGTTACTTTTATCACAAAGGTCACTAAAGTGTATAATTTTCACAGTGAATATGGTTCCGATTTTTCTCGCGATCCAAACAAAAACGGGTCACTTTTACCCTTTTTATACTTTGGATACTTAGATATTTAAATACTTTTGGATGGTCAGCGAGGTGACCAATGTGCATGAAAGGTGTATTTTTATGGGAAACGTTTGATAAGACGCGAACGGTAGCAAGCAGTGAGTAGTACCTGTCTTGCGCAGAGGGTAGTCGTGCGGCGAGGGCTGTGCGGGCGCCGCATTGAGCGCCAGCGGCAGGGGCGCGCCCAACCGGTAGGGGTGCGCGCCCGCCACTCCGGGGGATGTTATCGACTCCCCCGATGACGACTTTACTATACCCCTGCAGGAATAACACCAACATCTAAATCACAGCTCGCTTCAATAAATTCGGTGTGGAACTGTCTGTGACACTCAAATTTAAACCAAATGAGAATATACCCCGGCTAAATAATGAAGATATTTTTCCGTTTCAAGTTCGGTGTGGAACTTTCCGTGAAACCCAAATAAAACCAAATGAGAATAGATCCCGGTCAACTGCTGAAGTAAAACTGAAGACATTATTACACTTCAAGTTCGGTGTGGAACTTTCTGTGAGACCCAAAAGTAAACCAAAGGAGAAGAGACCCCAACTGCTGAAGAAATTATTACAGTTATGTAAGTTCATATAGGTCAGGTGGCTAAGGTGGTCAGAGTCAAAGTTCTAGGCCAACTTGACACCTGTGAGGATGGCTAAGACGTTAAATCAATTTAGTATTTGAGCTCAATGGCTTTACGTGGCAATAAGGAAGATACACAAAAAAATTATTTAACTTTGATAATTTGACCAGTGCTAACTTACCAATTTCTAACTGAAAATGACGGACTGGGTACTGTTCCATTTGCATTAGCCTGTTTCTTCTTTAGGAATTCCTGAAAATAACAAATCATACATGTTTTTATTGCGTTCCAAGAATAACAAACACAGACATACAACAAATCAAAATATTTACAGCGGTGCACAGGATTGGACGCAAAATAACGAGAAGTGCAAACTGGTAAAGTGCGATTAAAAGTTTCAAGGCGCAGTTTTATCAATATCATAAATGAAGCAACCCTCTGGCCTCTTCCAAATAAAATAGCCGGTGGAACGAGCGAACATCGCGATAACTTTATGAATGGAAAGATACTTGGCGCGCTCGAGGACTACGTCAGCACTGACGTGGACCGGGAGAGATTACCCGCGCCATGCCATAACACTCTCGGACGGGATTACGTTAGGGAAACCTTTAGAAGTGCCCAATATTAAAATAAACCTTTGTTTTGAACATCAACTTAACCATGTTTACCTATTATTGTTCACTGTTCAATTTTAAATGAAATCTGTTGATCTGTTATTATCAACAGCGTTAAATATTGCGTCGGGACGCAAATCTTCCCAGACATGTTTCATCTATTACGTTTTAAAATATAGATGCAAAACGTCGTATTTCAGACCTGCAGTTTCTGTTTGACTTGTGTGGAAGCGTTGGCGCTGTGTTCGTGCTTGTCCTTCTTGCGCAGCAGCTCGACTCGGTCCCTCTCGTGCCTCTCGCGGGCCTCTCTCGCCTCCAACGCTTCCCGCGCCTCCCGTAAGGCCGCCTCCTCCATGGCTTTCTTCTGTTCCCATAGCTGGAACACGGCATGCGTCGAAAACTATATTTCAGGAAAAGTGAATAGGGTCAAAGGCCTTAGCGGAAACTACACGCAGTCACCCTGAGCGACACCAAAATATGTATATAAGTTTGAATGATATTCGATGTTGTTTCGGATAACGTGACGCCTGGTGAATCATTGGATCGTTGTCCTATTAAACTCGTCATCTAACAAAAATACAACCAAATAGCCGGTATGAAAGTGTTTACATTCTTATCGGTATGATCAGCGTGAGTAATGCGCGCTGTTCGCGTGAATCACGAATTCCAATTGACTTGAGCAATGCAAGTTTTTAGAGCAAAATGATCATTGAGATGATTGTCTTGGATACCTTCCACGCAACAACGATGCAAGATTTACAAACGTTTCGCTTAGGGAAACTTGTAATATTTATGTAGTTGGAATCGCACCAGGTTACAGCGATGTTATCGAGGCTCACATAACACAACACTCGAATCACTATATCTACTCTTGTAACGACGATATCGAGGAAGAATCTTTATACTAGTTACACAAACAAAATCTAACGTAGTTGAGTGTTTTCGTTATCTTAAGTTAATTTTCGTTGTAAGATTGTATCAATCAATCATTTTTTAAGGTTGTCATACATCTATGATTCCTAGAAAATGGATATTAATTAACTTATTTTTGATCACTTATTCCGCATTGTTATCTCACGTAAATATTTTTGTTTATTTATAAATAGATATATGATCGCATTTAAGGTGTTTTGAATCAATTAATATGTTGACCCAAACAAGTTTCATTGAATCACAGAACGATAAATTATGTTAGGTACACAAAGATATTTTGATATGTATGATTTATGTGTACATTTAAATTAGATATCAGCTATGAAATATATATGAATTATACACAAATAGACAAACGCTGCAGATTTTTTGAAGACTCCAATTTAAAATTCTATTCAACTTACAGAACAATAAAAAATCTGTTAAGATAATTATTTCTAACAGGGTTAGGTTAAATAACCCTGTAAGGTTATTTCTAATTAATTAGCATCCTTTTAATGACTTATTCTGTACATCAAAACTAACAACTTTTGTTCTGCAACTTTTGTCAAAATTAAAAAAAAAAAATGTTGTTCCATAGAAAAATATCGTTCACCCGCGACAAAATGTATGGAACAGCTGTGTTTTTTTCGAGTTCTGACAAAAGTTGCAGAACAAAAGTTGTTAGTTTTAATGTATGGAATAAGTCATTAAAAGGATGCTAATTGATTAGAAATAACCCTGTATATTGACCTAAATGGTAAGCACATAAAACTATGAGCGCAAAAGTTTGACCCACATTCTGCTTATCGCCTAATCTAGAGTGTGGCCGTATGCAGCCGCCGTGAGATCTCACGGGCTAATGCAATTGTCCGCCGAGTGTGAATGATGTAATTACCGCCGACCGCCATTCAGCTCTATTAATACCGAGTGGAGCCGGTGACGGCGCTACGCCCATTTCTGCGATTACAGCTACACACATGACAAATGGACTTTTGGAACTGGCATACTTTTAATTAGTGCATTCCTTCAATACGAGATCATTGTCTATTCTAGCGATGATATCACCTAGAAAGTAGCCGGTGATTTCAGTACAAACAATAATATTCATGTTTTCATAGTAAATATCTTCGAAATTATATTCGAAAAAAGCTCCGCGGGCATCTAGCATTTTACGACCTATCATAAAGTTATGATTTATATCACAGAAAAATCCTGTATGATAGTTTTATTGCACTCAAACATAGATTCTTAGAAGAATTACAAGTTTCCTGACATTGAATAAGTACTTGTTATAAAAATGCTATTATATTATGTTGGCCGAAGTTAATTTCGGTCACGACGCGCGTTTGTTTGAGAGCTCAAGTTTTTGCTAGCGGCACGTGTATGGGGAACACGTTTTACTAATCGACAGCAAAGCCTGCACGGTTTGCGAGTTGTTTGAACCGGAGTTTAAAGCCATCACCACTATTTATACATTTTAGTCATCGCGCGGTGATTACTACAATTTTGATATTGTAATTTCTTAACAAACACAATATGTCATGCTTATCGTGATTTTGTTTTGTACCTGAATTATTTATTACTCTTTGGTCTATTAATAACTATATCGCTCTACATTTTATGTATTGTTTAAACATGCTACCATACTTGTGAGGATTTGATATCAAGACAAGGACTAATTATAACAGTATGTTCAGAGTAATGTCTTCGATCAAACTACGAAAGGTTGTTGATGGAGCAGCAGGAAATATACCTTCAAATGATGCCTGAGTTGCTGCTCGTGCTCCTGCGCGAGCTGCTGCCGTTGTTGCTGGAAGTGTTGTAGAAGGATTTCTTGTTGTAGCTGCTGCTGCTTTTTCAGCTGAAACAGTCACCGCTGCAGTTACACACGCTGTCGTGTTAGACCTAACTAATGATCAAAACTACTGTCAACATCCCTTACTCGCAATGCGATAGCGAGACTGATTGCACTGCATTTAAGAGAAAAAGATTGTGATCATAGTACCTACTACATCTGATGTTAATGCTAAATCTTTGAGGTTGTTCAACTGATACGCCTAGCGGTCAAACATTAGTTCTGCACCTAAAAATAATAAGGCGTTATGTTTTTTGAAATGTTTTCAGGCTTTGCGGTTTGGAGAATAAACAACCTCAGAGATTTTGGGTTATTATTCTTTGCGAGTTCGTAATATGAATGGGATATTTTTTGTTATGTCAACAAATACGCTAAGGTGTCGACGTTATTGGCAAAGCTACATTTGTTTTGCCAGAGGTAAGTTTATCTTCTATTACAAATTGATATTTACACCACGAACAGCGGGGCAAATCTGTCAACCGATCTCGTCACCGAAGTGATACGCTCCCGAACCCCTCTCGCTTTTCTGACAGTTCTAACAGCTCAAAGCTGTCAAAAACACGGGAGAAGTTCAAGAACGCGTCACCTCAGCAACGAGATCGGTTAACAGAATTGCCCCGCTGGTCTAGGAAAACTATATGTAATAAACTCTACTTAATGGCTGGATTAAAGTTATCAACATCAAATATACGAGCAAACATGGTAGGTACTAGCGGCAACTTAATGACTAAGTGCGTATTTTGATTTTATCAGAGAATGTGAAGTTAATGGACTCCTCACCGAACCACACACATTTGTTATTGTACAGCAACCTACAAACGCGCGTGTCATATTCAACGGCACTGGCCAACATTTTACTTTATGAACTACTTCCACGGTTAAAAACCATCGTTTGTAATGCAAAGTAGAGCCAGTTATTTGTTCACGGCTGCCCAAATATATTCACAAAATCTATTTATAATTTTACATGGACATGTTCAAGTTAGTCGGTGGATACTAGTTAATGATAGCTACTGCTACTTGCGATTTTGCCTGCTCGGATTGGATGTAATGACATGAGCACTTATGACTGTGACTGATTATCGTGAATATGCGAAAATCTATTTCTCGTGAAGAACATTTGGGCAGCCGTTCATCATTAGCGGCTCTGACAAATAGCTCGTTGAAGACGACACGTGGAGCGCTCGCTCTGCACACAATATTATGTAATTGGACTCACTTGCAGCAGGAAACTATTTTCTAACGTTTGCTTCGCTCTCTCCGCTATATGGTTCTTTCTTGGGCTCTGATTCTGACAATGAGAGAGGACATTCATGTAGGACAGCAGTCGGAGGCCGCGGGGGCGGCGCGGGGTTAGTGCGGTGCAGCGAACCATGATTGTGAATCACATTCGACCACTCATCTCTATCGATCATCGACGCATTTATTGTACCTGTTCCGTTCGAACATGTGCACACAATCCTGGTTCATACGTTTAGGTGTTTTGTTATTTGCATTGTATATTTATCTTCAAAAATTAAAATGTTAATTGAGACACTATTTGGCAAACATTTTGATCGTTCAATATGTATGGAAATGATGAAATTCAAAATTCAGACGGTCGTTAAAAATGATTGAGATTACGATTTGGCGATATTTCTGCAACAATTTTAACCTTGAAGCGCGCGGAAGAAGCGAAACCGTGAAAAATATCATACGTCGGCACAACGAGCCCGAAGTCTGCGCATATTTTTGGCGTCGCGCGCATTATTTCTGTTCGGACGGGAAAAAACGGCGGGCGGGCGGAATGCGCGCGCGCCGCGAATAGATCGCGAGAACGGATGTTTTGCGCAGCGCGTGGGCGGCGGGGGGCTGCGCGCGCGGCCCTTCGCGGAACTCGCCGGGGCCAAGAGCTCCTGCAGCCCGAATAGCCCACTTCCTCGACATGCCTTAAAAACGGCTAAAACATGATTGTAAACCGGCTTACAATTTTAGACTTTCCTGAGTGATGAGACTGTCAAGTCATGCGGACTGCAAATTCGCAGCTAAGGGTTGAAGTACAGTCATAAAACAAACCAGTACGGTATATAGACTTACATTGCTTTCTGTCTGTCTACGTTGTCGATAGCTCAACGACATTATAACACGTAGTACGAGTTATGAATGACGTGCTTATTAGAATAACATTAGGTAATCTCGCTTACGTAGGAATACTTAAAATTCTAAACAAGTACAGACAAACAAACACGCGATTTGTGTGGTACGCACCACGTGCACACCTGTGTCAATTTCCTGCGCCTAGGCATACAAAAAGCAACCTGACATTTGGTCGGAGACTTAATAACAAGTGATATTTATAAACGCGGATATTCGACACGATGACAGCGAATAATAGATTCGATATACGACACAAAAACGTGCATGTGTGTCTGTGTAGGTTTACATACATGTGCGGGGCATGGGGCCGCGAATCAACATTCAATTCTAAATATAACTCTTGTATTATATATTGATGTAAATATAGTAGGTACGTCGGCCGGCCGCGTATATATGTACGCTACGTATACGCTGGTACCTATATATCGCGGTATTTATATCCGGCACGCTCGGGCGAGTTTTTATAAATAAAGAGAGCGTGGTGGCCCGCGTTTAAATAAAAACATGCGATAGATTTGGCGACGGCGCGCAATATTTCGGGGAAAGGTCACGGCAACAGCGCAGTTTTTTGTGCACTGACCTGTATACGGCGAATGTGCTTGTACTCTTTTTAACCGATTACTGGAAGCAGCCCACGCTTTAAATTTCTCCGCCGCTGGACAACCTTTCTGTTCCTCAAAGACCAGGACTTAAATGTCATTGTCACAATTTTTTCCATGTTACAGAGACTCGACGAGTCAAATACTCTACTCGTACAACACTACAGAATAATTTTGTTTTTTATTATCTAGCCACTAAAAAGTAAGTTCGTATAGGCCGGGTGGCTAGCCCTGGCGTCAGTTTTTAAGCCTCCTGAAGACCTCTCACGTGGCTAAACGGTTAAAACAACCGGGGCCTACAATTTAACGTGTCATCCGAGTCACGGTAGCTCTCAGTTGTAAATGCCACCCGCGGCCCACCCATCCGAAGACTGACCGTGCTGAACGTTGCTTAACTTTGATGATCGGTAACGGACACCTATTCATACTACGCTATGAGATCTAGCCACTGCAGAGCACAAGACGTATCCTTCGTCTGTCACTAATTTTATGCTTAACGACAATATCGTCCATATTCATACACCTAGGCTATACCTGTATACTTTTTAAGCCGAGTCATACAAGTCGGCGAATGTGAAGTTAGCCATAAGCTGCGCAATATCCAATCCTAACTGAAGCTCACATAAAGCCAGGCGATGATTGGATATTCCGCAGCATATAGCTAACTTCACATCCGCCAACTTGTATGATTCGGCCTAAAAAGTAAGATACACTATTGCCCTAGTATGAATAATTACTTCTCTTATGACACCGACGCTGAAATTGCGAAAAAATAAATGAGCCGTTCCTCATATTTTGTGCGGGTAAATACGAGTAGGTATATAGGGTTAATAGACTATCTGCTTTTTCCACGTTTTCAGGGTCATTCCCATAGTAAAAATAAATTGTTAATATAATGATATCCTACTATGTAAATTAAACCAGTCACCCCGCATATCATCCGTATATATTCTAATATTTATTTCTCCTCAAGTAATGAAAAAAATCGGCCAAGTGCGAGTCGGCCTCGCGCACAAAAGGTTTCGTACCGCTTTTTAATTAAGTAAAACACAGGTGTTACTCACGTTTGATTTTTAGTAGGATAGTTAGTATTTTAGTACTATAGTTTCGATCGCATTTGGCGATCTTTCTCAAGGTCGGAGTACTAGCACGCGGGCTCTCTCGCATAGCACTGCGACTGCACGTTTGATTTTTAGTATCCTACTAAAAATCAAACGTGAGTAACACCTGTGTTTTACTTAATTAAAATGTACGAAAACCACGTTAGTTTCCATAGTGAAGTTTCGTACCGCGTTGGAGTCCCCTTAGCCCCATTCAAAAAACTCCTAAAAAATCACGTTTGGTGTATAGGAGCCCCCTTAAATTTTATTTTATTGTTTTTAGTATTTGTTGTCATAGCGGCAACATAAATACATCATCTGTGAAAATTTCAGCTGTCTAGCTATCATGGTTCATGAGATAGGTACAGCCTGGTGACAGACAGACAGATGGACAGACGGACGGCGGAGTCTTAGTAATAGGGTACCGTTTTTACCTTTTGGGTACGGAACCCTGAAACGAATATAGAATAATACTTTATTTTTATTGTTGCTAAGGCAATATGAGAGATTTCCGATCCTGTTTTCTAGGTACAAAGCGGCGCCAAGACGGCACGATATGCAAATCTAGACTCACTTTCATACCAATATTATTATTTCAACGATTAATTATTTTAATTTATGCGATCACTCAATACATCGCAAGGTTTTGTGTGTGTGTGTGCTGATATTTAAATACAGGTTTTTACACTCGTTATTTCTGCAAGTAGGTATATGTAAACAGCCAATGCATAAAACAAAATTAAAAATGCAGATTGCTTTTTGGAATACATTACCATAAATAACTATAAGCTACCTGCTTATTAGCATTTTGAAAAAAACTATTTATTTTAAATTTAAATTCAATGACAAAATTTAAATTAAAAATCATATTTTATGTGCATACATTATTATTTCTAAAAATGCAATTATGACCACCTCATAAACTGATGTGATTTTTAATATTATATTGTAATTAAGACATTTAAAAAAACACTAATATTAAATACAATTCAAACTCGACTTATTTATATTTATATGTAGAAGGTCGATTTTTGATCTATCGTTCTAAGGAAAAAAAAAAAAAAAAAAAAAAAAAAAAAAATTAAATAAAATTTCTTTGGAATAAAATTTTATTATTATTATTTTTTTTATTATTATTTACAATCCGACGAGCGACTCCTGTCACGATTCTACGCAGTTCTTAAGAAAATATCGTCGGCGTCGTTTCGTCCACTGTTGGACATATACCTCCCCTATAGATATAAAATACGAGAGGTTAGAAACCGTTCGCATCTAGCGAGATCCAGCGGTCCTGATGTGGCATCAGTCCACCTCGTCAGAATATATTATACAACATAATGTTGTGTAAACTTTAAAACTCCAAAAGCAAAAAAAGTCGATGCCCGAAAGGAAAACATACGTTTATTTATACGTAAGTATAGGTAAAAAGCAGAATCTGTCACTACAAATCTTGTGTTTGTCTCACGCTGTTACCTAACTCCCTCGTATGTCCCGAAAGCCAACATAAACGTGATTATAATATTTAGAAACATTAAACAATATTGTGTATTTGTATCACTGCTATCATAAATTCGCGAAACTTACAAAAGACGTCACAAGCATAAAAATAACTTTGCGTAACATTTTATTATTAGAACTAAGCAATATGTCTTATCGTAGCTGTAGGTGTGTGACGTGTACATTTCTTATTGGCTTTTTTTGTTTATTTAGTTTTAGTTATGTAGTAACTATTATCTAATCTGTGGCTTAGTTTTCAAGCAGCACTATATATTTATGTGAATAAAACTATTGCTTGTTGATATCATTTAAAATTATTCTACCAAGGCTGACACCAAATTACATGTAGTCCAACTTCTTGAAACTATTTTTTTTTTTTATTTCAACCTTATAGCTATGGCAGACGTCTTCAGGCGGCTTAAGAACTCTACACAAGGGCTAACCACCCGTCCTATACGAACTTACTTTCTTACAAATATTTTTGTAGGGTTCGCTGATGAAATCAGGCAGTAGTTTTTTTGACAATCTTTACGTGTATGTTATGTGTCGATGGATGTAGTAAACAGTTATTCCAAATGAATATAAACCGACAAAAACCGCCTCTGTTCAATGTCTAAAATATTTTAACATATTATTTCAAAATTTCAGGGTTATTAATTAATTGCCATATAAATTATCTCAGCATTATTTGAAATTAATTCACGATGAATAAACATAACATCCTTAGCAGAAATGGTCACATATCATATAGGTAAACCCGGGGTGAGTCGCTAGTCAAAGTAGGTACGTTTGAACCACAGAACTCGTGAGATGGGACACGTAGTCACGATCCAACGGTAACCTCATTTTGTAAGAAACTCACTGCTCAAAGTACTACGCGTAACGCCAATAAATAATTACACAAATATGGCACGAATCATACAAGTCGGCGGATGTGAAGTTAGCTACATGCTGCGCAATATCCAATCAAGGCGCAGCTTTATGTGAACTTCAGTCAGGATTTTATATTGCGCAGCATGTAGCTAACTTCACATCCACCGACGTGTATGATTCGGCATATAGATACTACTCAGTAGTCAACTAGTCACGGAACTCACGGAGTACAAATCGACGAAATAACTTTTTTATATGAGCTCAGTCGCTCACACAACATTCTGCAAGTTTTCGTAACATTATCATTTTGTAGAGTACTCGTATTCTATACCAATATTATAAAGAGGAAATATTTGATTGTTTGTTTGCATGGCTCCTAAACTACTGACCCGATTTGAATAATTATTTCACTGTTGGAAAACTACACTATCCCCGGTGAACATAGGTTATATTTTATTAAATAAAAATTAGGGATCCTTAATATTTGTCTCCTTTAGCCAATCGTACCCGGGCGAAGCCGGGACGAACAGCTAGTTACTACATATACTAGTAAGTATCCCACACACCTAATATCTATAGAGCAGGCATATCTCTAGATCTGTAAATGTCTAACTTTCCCTCTTGGGGGTAATAAAATAAATCAAAAACTGTTATTCCGCGTCACAGTTGTTATTCCGTTGTTTACTCGGCAGTCGAGGGATAAAAGGAAATAACCAGCGACAATAGCCGACATAAAAATATGCACGTTATTTACTACGTCGTAGGTGGATCTAGTTGCCGAGGTGCTTAGTCATGACGGAATAAATATCATATACCTAACGGAGTAGGATTGACGTGAAATGTAAGCTAGAAGTACAAAGAAAACAATGATAAACAATTATTCAACTTAGTCGGGAGTTTTCACTTCAAGGTTCGAACTTCAAACTAAGTTTCGCTTCAAACAAAACATATCACGAATAGGGTTTTTCTTTTACTAAGTAGAAAAGTTTTTACGAATAAATGTTTAATGTATAAGATGAAGAGATGGTTAAGCTTTTCATACGTTACAATGGCAAAAAAATAGGTTCTCTCTCGCTCTATCTATGGTAGAGAGAACAAGATAAAGTTTAAAGCGAGATTGAAAAAATATCTTAAAAGTAGTTTGCATAAAAAGCTCTAAATGTTGAGCTTCGCCTAGAGAAGCGAGCGAGGGGTAGTAGGAGACGGCGTCAATGGATGTATAGACTGAATCAAACTTTATGACGGTAGTGAAATTAGCTACAAGCTGCGCAAATCCCAATCCTCGCCTGATGTGAGTTTCAGTCAAGGTTGGGTTTTGAGCAGTTTATAGCTAACTTCATAGCCGCCAAGAAGTTTGGTTCAGTCTAAAGCTCGCCTTCTCGACCAAGTGTATAATAGGGTTGCCAACAATCATCCAGCAGGAGGATGCTGCTGGGTGTTTCTCTAGACATTTTTGGGATATCACCATAATGACCAACTTTATTGCTACTATGAAATAGCGACAGAAAAAAATATTGTTCCATGAAAATTTCGTCGGTACGAGTAGCTCAGTGGTTATAGTGACCCTAGCTGCTGTGCTAAAGAGGCGTGGGTTCGATTCCCACCCAAGGCAAGCATTTTCGTGATGAACGTAGGTGTTTGCACTGTTTCTGGATGTTACTATTTAGGTACTATATAAGTACCGAGGTATTTAAAAATATGTGTAGACTGGCAGCCATATCACAAGCTTTGCTTAGTTTGGCTTCAGAGGCTGTGGTGTAAGATGTCCCCTGATATTTATTTATTATTAAAAGCTCATCGTCTTTCGACAAAATGTATGTATGGAACAGCTGATCTTTTACGCCACTTCGTGTTTGAAAAGACACGTTTCCCGGTTTCATGTGTAAAATTTGGTCACAATGATGAGTGCAATCATATCGTAGATCTAGAATAATATTAGTTGTCTAGAGAAATACCCTATTAGAAAATTGGAATACATATGTTGGCAACATTAATCGTGAGTACATCTCGGCCAGCAGTTTACGAGAGGAAAGGAGATGAAGCGAGCAGAGCACTGAGCAGCAGGTCTGCCCTCCTTAGCATAGAAGTATGTTCATTGCAACTTGATCTGAAAACGCAACCTTCTAAATTCTAACCCCTGGAGCAAGGTTGAGTTTTCAGACCAAGATATGAACTGAACATACTGTGTTTATGCTAAGAAGGGCAGAGATAGAGAGTGAGGCAGTAGTGGTGGTTACCTGCATGATCTGGTGGTGGAAGGAGGAGTCGGCGGCGGGCAGCCGCGGCGCGTGCGGCGGTGACGGCGTGTGCTGCGGCGACCCGTCCGCGCCGCCCGCCTCATGCGCCATTTCCGCTGAAACGATACAGATTTCATTGTTAACCGACTTCCAAAAAAGGAGGAGGTTCTATGTTCGTCTGTATGTTTTTTTGTGTATGTTCATCGATAATTTCTCCAATTGTTAACAAAATCGAAAAAAATCTTTTTTAGTTCAAAAGGGTATACTCCCGGGGTGGTCCCATTTAAATTTTACAGTAATCAATCGGTTGAGCCATTTTTGAGAAATCAACAATAACGTAAACAATTCGAGCGAAATATTCGAATTTTGTACACGATGGAAGGCGGTTTTACCATTTTTTTGCGAAAAATAATTATAATACTTTACATTTATACAAAAATAAAAAGGTTGATAAACCCTGCTCTCAAATTTCTTAAAGTTTTTATATTACTATCTATTAAGTCTAAGTCAAGTCAGTGGCTCAGACTCGGACTTGTTTGCTAGGGTGTGCTTAGGTATCAAAGCTTCCATTTGAATAAAATAATTATGATTTTTTTAGGCGAGGCACTAAAGATTGGGTGTTGAATGACTCACTGACAACTCAAGATGTTGTTAGTAAGTTTCCTGTCTTAAAGTTCTGTCCACCCTTCATCAATAACCAAACTCGCTCTACAAGCTCTACAGAAAGTTGAAACTGAATATAACGAACCTTAACACTTCAACGCGGCTCCCGCGTATAAAATGATTGGCTAATTCACTGACTGATACAACCATTGTCACAATGTGACAGCCAAGTGCTAAACTTATACCCTTTTTATGAGAACATATTGCTCTCGCTTAATGAGCTTAGTTTCAGCTATTGCACCTTTCAAAACTTTTCATTTCAACTATTATAATGTAACGAAGATTGAATAATTGTGATGATATTGATATGATAAACAGAGGATCTTTATTTTATCTAATCTCGGTATGATCTCACAATAATTTAAATTCGCAGTTACTCATTATCTCATTAATCTGAGTGATTTTTATAAAAGAATGGCTTTTTTGTGCAGCCTTTCAGTTGTGCATATCATTGTGACAATCTGATAAAACATCAGATAATTTCCGACAGGTACATTGGTAGACTAGACATATCACAATAATATTTCGTGTACGACAGGAAAGTTTGTAATATCTTTATTATGATTTAAAATTAAAGTAAGCTATCATCATGATATTTAATATTTAAGGCTGACGATTTTTAAATCCGTAGTATCCGTAGTAGGTATTTGCGTACTTAATTCCTTTTTCCTTATTAATTTTGTATGAATCCCTCTGGAAATTGATAACGATTACTTATTGACCATCTTTTCGGGTAACCTTTGAAACGTCGTTTTTTTCTTTAGTGTCGCATCGCCAGTGATATACATAATTATTGATTTGTTGACGATTTCATGGTGATATGTTGTTTATAACAGCAATAGAATGAGTTACTGGCACAGATAAATTGATAGTGACGACTTTGACGTTTTTTGGGTGTATTTATTTATGCTTTTGTGTTGCATCAACAGTGATATAATGATTGCATTTATGATGATTAATGGTAGTGATTTAGAAGGGCAACAGCGTGTGATGTTTACCTAGGAACTATGATCTAATCTGTGCCGATGTAGTAAAAGGTCAAGTAAACGAAGGTTAAACCTTATCTGTGTCTGATTCAAGCCTTATTAATTACACCTTCACAGTATTTTATCCACTAAACATTGCTGCATTTTGAAATCATTACTAAAGCGACATATATGACACCAGAAAATTAAAATAACTAATATGTACTTATCTCCTTAGCAATCAGGTAATAATACTTGTAATGTTCCAAGTTTTGTTTCAATACCAGCTTTATTATTTCTAAATACTCAAAACATTAAACAGATAAAACCTAGTAAATTTATATGAGGGACTTGTGCACGGAATATATCTACGCGAAGGTAGGCATCGAACCTGTGACCTAAATCACCTGGATGCAGTCGGGGCGCCCGGGGGGAGGGAGGGGGTGACAGAATTAGGTCTCCGTATCCCGATATAGGGGATGCTACAGTAGAGTTATATACGACGAGATAAAAATATAAATAGCGTATACGTTTTGCATCTCGCCGTATTTACAGAGTTAGATACATTTACCGTTGTCACAGTGACACCAGGGCTAGCCACCCGGCCTATACGAACTTAGGTACTTACTTTAACGTTATGAAAAGTTTTTACTATGTAGTGCTCACAGCTCAGTTAGTCTTTCTTAGCGTTTACCGAAATGAAAGCACGTGCAATGTTTGGCACGGTCAGTCTTCGGATGGGTGCCCGTGGGTAGTGGTTCCAACTGAGGACTATGGGTCGGATGACAACGTTTAATTATATGAAACCCGGTTGTGTTGACCGTTTAGTCATATCAAAGGAATTCAGCTATCTTAGCATAAGACCACGAAAAGAGTTTTGTCGACGTGTGAAAAAGTGACAGATATACAAAAAATATACTTCCCCATAACTCGGTCTCGTTCTGACGCGTCGATAGGATTATTTCGTGGTCCGTATACTAGCCCGGCTGGTGGTTTAACTCAGCCCCTTGGTCTATACGAACTTACATAGGTACTATGGAATCAACTGAATCGCAAAAAATCTGCAGTTTCATACATTTTGAAAGTCAGCGAACTTTTGTGTACAATCCTACTAATATTATAAACGCGAAAGTTTGTAAGTATGGATGGATGTTTGTTACTCTTTCACGCACAAACGGCTGAATCGATTTGGATGAAATTCGGTATGAAGGTAGCTTAGACCTTGGATTAACACATAGGCTACTTTTTATCTCGGGCTAGCGCGGGTAAGACCGCGGGGCGCAGCTAGTGGTTTATATAAGCGATACTATGTTTAATATTGCTAATATTAGCTATTTTACGCGTTTGTGTTATATCCTGCAATAAGGCTAGTATCAGTACCTATATCTATATACGAGTAAGATTTTAGTAGTTTGTCCGGGAATAATATGTATACCATTTCACGGTCTATTACAGAGGGTAAAAAAATTAAAAGTTAGAAAAAGTAGTGGCAATCACAAATTTAGATTCTTTATAAACGGAGATTAGGCATTCTTCTTCTTCTTCGTCGTATCGATGATCCAAATGTCTGTTTACAAGGCCTTTTCCCAACGCTTCGCCACTGCCACTCCGCGAGGAGATGCTTGGTAAGGGTCCAAATAATATTAGGCATTCAGTCTGTGAACTAGATTTCCGAACTGGGGAGGGAGCTTAGGGAGTAGTGAGGAGGAGCAAACAGAGATACCTATACACTAGATACCTACGCTATTATAGAATTACGTAACACGTCGAAATAAAACAGAACAAAAATAGCTCATGATAAACACGCTTGTGAATTTTAATCAGGTAAATAAATATAATTGAAAGGTAGAGTCGAATATTAAAGTTTTTTTTTTTAATTTGAAGGACGACGGCTATTTTGGAAGATTGGTTTGGCATAATTGCTTTTAAATTATTTATAATTTAGCTCTGAATTGTGAACGCGAAGTTTTTAATGTCTCTACTTATGAGTTGAATATTTAGAGGTGGTGATCTGGTATTCGAAATAGTTTGTAGAAATTGAGTTTCATTTGTTGAAATCTGGTATAGACTAGGGCTTCAAGGTATAATTTGGGTTTTAAAATAAAAAACTAAGACATTTTCCATCAAGATCTACAGTGCTAAATCACCCGAAATGCTGCACGACTTCCCTAGTAGAGTAAGATCAAGTCTTAAACATAATAAGGACAATAAACGCTGAGAAATAGGGTCGTGACGACTTTTGACGAATATACTTATAGGTTTGCTTTAGGGATCATACACTCACACACTCAGTTATACTACACACTTCCATAAAAAAAACTTATTAGTTATTTCAAAATTTTAAATTGGCATTGTATTTTATTACTATTTTTTCTTCGATTGTATAATTATGATTTAGTTCCTACTGTTATCCGGCGGAGGGCATTGCTATTCCAAAACACAGGTTTGTTCCTAGCTTGGATGGCAATGTTTCTCAACTTGCTAAATTACCTACTGTGTATTTCATGACTAGTGTTAATATCATTGATAAGAAACGTTTATTAAAGCCAATAAATTTCATTTTCATTTTTTTCAGTTTTTAAAAATATCATCATTTACACAAGTAAAAATAATCATGTATTATTTTTATGACTTGTGTAAAATTTTTCAATAGATTTTCAACTGATCCAATCTCAGCGGTTATGGAACGGACTTATAGTCTAACAACTGGCGGTCTTATACCAAAAAAAATCTCTTCCAGTCAACCGTTAGATGGAAAGGATCGTTCGGTAAGTTCGTTTAGGCCAGCTGGCAAGCGCTTGTGTGAGTTTCTAGGTCGCCTATAGGCCTCTGACACGGGTAAACGTTTAAAACAATCAGGGTTACAAAATGTCCCGAAAATGGAAGCGAAGTAACGAAAACAAATCAATGTCGTAGAGATTTTTACAAATGTGGACCCACCTTTATTAGCTCCACTCAATTAGTCAAGGAATAATCATTAGAAAAGGCTATTAGCCTGGCTAAGAGGTTATTTACTAATATAATTATCTATGCAAAAACTAGACCGCATAGGCACTTCTATCTATGGCCGTTTTTACATGACGCAACGACAACGTGACCTAAACTGCTGGGCAAGTCGTACCCTCACATAACTGATTGCGTCGTTATTGAAAACTACACAATTGTCTTGGGAAGACTTACACGGAATTTTTAGTGCTAACGGGATTGGTTGCGTTGAAAACATAAATGAATACATACCGCTTCACACTCATAACCTCACCAGCACGGGAAGCATGGCGAAGGTACTAATAGTCTTTCCACCATTATACCCCCTCGGAGAGGAAATAAAGTATGGATTGACAATGACATCTGACATTAAGAGTGGATAGAATGGTTTTCTCTCCTTGCCGTGCTACCCGGGTAGGATTACAAGGACAATTATTAACCCAGACCCAGAATACATGTTTCAATTCATCACACAAATATCTGCCCGACTGGAAATCGCATGCGGTACCCCCTGTACTCAGGCAGAGGTAGGTATTCCAAACTACGCTAGAAAGATCATCGTAAAGTAAAGTAATTTATTAGTCTTATAACATTTCGTCATATTGGGCGAGTCATTTACAATAAGAGCTTAGTAACATCTATCGGGTTTTATTCTGGTTTTGTTATAGTGGCAGTCGCGGAGTGGCAGTGGCGAAGCCCTGAGAAAAAGCCTTATAAATACTCTTATGTGTAAAGTTATTCCGATCATCGACACGACGCAGAATTGTGGTTGCCTCGTGTGAGATTAGCCTGAGACTACGAGTACCCTGGCTTATCTGCCTGCTGCCTAGTAACTAATAAAGATTATAGTGTGTTATTATCTCTTAGATAGATACGTATTATTTTATATTAGCTATTATTATCTAGTTGTTAGATGATAGGTATCCCACTCTATTTTATGTAATTGCCCGTTTAAACATATGAGTATGATTGGTTTTAATTTAATTAACTGTAGCTTGTATATCGGATATTACGTATTGATTGAAAGCCTAATTCACCTTTAAGTTGTATACACACACTAATACTATTGGAATAGTTTTACAGATAATTAAGTAAATTAATTGTACAGACGTTAGACTTTTCAAAAAACTCTCGTAATTTAACAATTGCTGCAATCTCACATAACCCTATGCCTAATAAACCCAGGCGGAATCGAATCCAGTAAGTACTTTATTCTGATCCGAATGCCACACTACCTAAAAGGCTACAAGGGCTGTGATGTAAATACTCATATTCCTAGAGACAGCTTACAGAATGCTCTCTACGAGTACAACAAGGCTATTTATATGTAATTATTGAAGATCACGTAATTGTTAGTCCTAGGAAGCCGTCGTAATCTAACCGAAGCAATCAGCAGTCGATCCAATCTCGGAAGATTACCGCCGAAAGCCAGCGTACCTAGTGCTTATAGCTGCAACCAGCTTTCGAAGTAGGTCGGGGCGCAGGCGTGGCGGGGGGAGGGTGGGGAGAGGGGGGGGGCCAAGTTGAGCTATTTTTAGCGAGGCTATATTTAGACGGATGGTGGGCGCCGGGCCACAAGGACGGCCCGGGGTCCTTGGAGAGACCCTGTTGCCGGGGATTCGAAATTAGAACCGATTTCTTGTTCTGCACCAAAAAGCAGCGTTTGCAGGATTGGACAAACGTACCTTTTATTTGAGAGCTATCCGTTTTGAGAATGAAGAACTGGCTAGATGTACTTCTGAAGGTAGCTGTTTTGATTAGGAAATATTATTGAGGACAAAGTTTAATTACGAGCATTATATGTTATAATAGAAATATTTAGGTCCTATGGCGTTCTTTAGTCGCTTTGCACATGGAGCAACTTAAGTTGAGGCAACTATATTTTTTTTTAAAGTTTGCTGTAAAAATTTGGTTGTTGCTATAACGTTTACGGTTGCCGCAATTTTATGGCAATCTGTGAGCAACTTGTCCTCGTAATAAGATGAGCACCAACAACTTTAAAAACCGGTATATATTCAACAGTTGCTAGTTGCAGCAATTAGAAACTAACTTAGTCGGCTATGGAAACTAGCGTGGTTAAGGTTAGAAAACTGCTACTATAGTTTTCTACTAAAATGCAGCGTGAGTAATATACCTGTGCTTTACCTAATTAAAACTAAGTCGGCGATTGCAGCAACTGAAAACTGTTGACGATTACCGAAACTCGAAACTCGAGTGCAATAGTTGCTCCATGTGCAAAGCATCATAGAGTTACGTATTAAGTTAGCAGATCACCTGCTTCATCACCTCACCTGGAAAACCCTAAACCACCTCCGTTCCCAAGTGGACCGAAGCCGAGACAATCTAGCAAAATGGGGATACATAGACAGCTCCGAGATCGAATGTTTCTGTGGCGTAAGACCGCAGACTATGTCACATCTGACCAACTGTGGAGCATGCTCTAAAACCTGCACCACTCAGGACCTAAATGGGGCAACAGATAGCACCATAGAGGTGGCTAAATTTTGGTCAAAAGCCGGTATATTATATAAATACGATCCCGGACCAAGCTGATATTTCAACGCTAAGTTTGATCCTAATATTATTTATCTACCTACATCAATAATATTTTTTGGCAAAAAATTGCTTGACCGACTTCATCCGTGTACAGAATTCGCGAATATTTCGCAAGCATTTTTCACACTATGGTTGATTTATCAAAAATGGGTAAACCGATTTAGATAAAACTTAAATGGGACCAATTTCGAAGTATGCTCTTTTCAATGAAAAAAGAATTATTGAAATCGGTCCACTACGTAAAAAGTTATGCGTGGTTATAAATAAAAAAGAAGTATACGCGTCGAATTGTGTACCTCCTCCGTTTCGTCGGTCAAAAATGGGAGTTACTTGACCTTGTCTGTGCGTTATAAAATCAGTGTTATTTAAATTGATAGATTTAAGTATAATAAGTACAGCTATTAATAATCCGGCCAATTCGATAGAATATTCCAAAAGGCTATTCAACATCGTACGTTCGATGTCTGGGCTAAAAATATTCGACCGCAGTGACCTCACATTATAATAATAAATTAGAATTTTCGAATGCCATACATTATTTTGACTTCGGATAGGTATTAGTACATGTCTGACCGCTATTATATTAAGCTATCTATAAATTATATTTTAAGTAAGCATTTAATTTAAATTATTATTTATTGACGAGAGTTTGAGAAATATCGCAATTCGAACATCTCAAACAGATGGTTTCCGACTTTGGGACGACAATAGGACGAATCATACAAGTCGGCGGATGTGAAGTTAGCTACAAGCTGCGCGAAATCCAATTAACGCGCAGCTTTATGTGAGCTTCAGTCAGGATTGGATATTGCGCAGCTTGTAGCTAACTTCACATCCGCCGACTTGTATGATTCGGCCTATACCATGAAACTCGGATAGAGATGGACATGGGCTATCAAATAACTTTAAATAGATTAAAGGACTACGGGCTATAAATGAAATGGTAACTGTATTACAGATTTCTTTTGCGAAAATTCAAGGTTAGTCTCGTAGCGTACGATAGCGATATGTGACAATACATATTAAGTTATGGGACAGCTTTGATATTATGTTAAACATGAATACAACGAATTTTTGTCATTGTAGCACTGTCCCATGTAACCTTAGTACAAAACTTAGATATAAATAATGTAAATGACAATACTTAGTCAAAGGGTCTAATTTAATTTTTGGCCCAATATTTAAGTTATCGAAATTCGTCTCCTACCTACTGAAAAAAATTCGGATATACAAGAGTATATCCAAAATATTTACAACTAATACGAGGTATTATTATATCAGTGATAACACTGTCAGAATTCCGTTCGGACCACGCGAATATCTCACTGTGTAGGTTGATAAATTTATGGAAGATCATTTTAAAATGGTTGCGGTAGGCCTAAGTCTATCTGGTAAAGTACCTACCAATGCGATGCAATAGATTAGACGAACAATACATCTGGCAAGCAGAGAGTAGAGTAAATGTATAGAGTTCTAGGCCAAACGACAACATTTACAGATCATTAATTTTGTTTTTTTTTTTACAAAAAATTTTCGTCATAAAAAAAAATCAAGCTACCAAATTAAGCTAATAATAATAGAAATCGATATATCACAGGAGCAAAAACTAGTCAACAATAAATAAATATTAGGGGCCATCTTACACACGGTCTCTGACCCCAAACTAAGCAAGGCATGTAATATGGCTGCCAAAGACTGATATACTACATATAAATTATATTATTAATTTTTACTCTTGTGACTTGTGTTTTATGTACTTTAGCACCAATAAAGATCTGTATCTGTATCTGTATCTGTATCTGTATACATATTTTAAATACATACTTATATAGATAGTACCTAAATAACACCCAGACACAGAGCAAACACCTATGTTCATCACACAAATGTTTGCCCTGGGTGGGGATCGAACCCACGCCTCTTTGACCCAGAAGTCAGGGTCACTAACCACTGAGCCACCGAGGCAGTCAAGCCCGACTTCTACGCAGTTTCGAAAAAAAAAACTTTCATTGAACCTAAATTAAAAACAAATAGCACACGGAAAACTTCAAAATAAATAGATATAGCTCGTTTACTCTGTTTCATAAAGCAATCTAAACCTAAAACCTAATCTTAAAATCAACTCTAATACAAAATGTATACATAGCCGTAGCATATTCTACGCTCCCGTAGACGCAAGCGCTACGAACCGGGAACGATGCTACAGACGCCGTAGCTCTCTACGCTTCTACGAAAACCTACACATTAAAGCTCTCGTCACACAGAGGCGGGAGCGATCGCGATCCGGGACGGGAATTTTTTGTAGTATTCGAATTTGTATGCAACCTGACACATCAAAAGCGGGCGCGATCCTTTGTACTGGACCGCTATCGGATCGCTTTCTCGCGGCTCCCGCCTCTGTGTGACCCGGCTTTAATAGTCCCAGGTAAAATTAAATAATCGTAGCCGAACTGATAGCATAGTTCTCAAACTTCCATCGCCATTTGGGGGATATTTATCATAATTATGTTTCACAAAAAATAGCACAACCGCCTTCCATCGTACACAAAATTCGAATATTTCGCTCGAATTGTTTACATTATTCTTGTTTTATCAAAAAAGGCTAAGCCGATTTCTATAAAATTTAAATGGGTCACCTTGAGAGTATACCGTTTCGAACAAAAATAATTTTTCGATTCGGTTCACAATTGGCGAAATTATCGATGTTCATCGTGTACAAAATTCGGATATTTCGCTCGAATTGCTTACATTATTGTTGGTTTTTTCAAAAACGGCTCAGCCGATTTCTGTAAAATATAAATGGGACTACTTCGGAAGTATACTCTTTCGAACTAAAAAATAATTTTTCGATTCGGTTCACAATTGGCGAAATTATCGATGAACATACCTAAACAAAAAAAAATACATACACACGAACATAGAACCTCCTCCTTTTTGGAAGTCGGTTAAAAACTACGACGTGGTGCCAATATAGAAAGTGGAACAAAGACTTTTGTTGCTCAAAGAATAGAACACAATTTTAATACAATTTAGCAACAAAACTAAAATGTTGTTAATACCGCAATCTCTTCTCTATACTTTTGTTCGTTTTGTTTTGTTTTCTATAAAGTGATTTAATATTGTATTGTAATCATAATATTGAATTTTTTCATGTTCGACATTTTATTATAACGCACATTTTTCAGCAAAGCTTCTAAAGTACAATTTAGTTGAATACTATAATTATTTTTCGCAAAAAATAGCATGACCGACTTCACCCGTGTACACAATTCGCGAATATTTCGCACGGATCGATGTGGCATTTTCCACATTATTGATGATTTATCAAAAACGGCTCAGCCGATTTCGATAAAATTTAAGTGGGACCAATTTCGAAGTATACTCTATCCAATAAATTTTTTTATTGAAATCGGACTACTACTAAAATAGTTATGCGTGGTTACATATAAAAAAACAAAAAAATAAAAATATACGCGTCGAATTGAGTACCTCCTCCGGTGGTTCGTCGGTCAAAAATACAGTGAAATTTCAACTAAATTCTCTTGCGCTCTTACGTTGTTAAGTGTAATTTTATCAGTAACTTCATTAGGTACATGTAAATAAATGTATCTAAGGGTTATTTTTGCAATTCATGTATGCTTAATTACCTGAACGTATGAAATAATTTAGGTTATAAAGACTCATCCGTCTTGGTTTAGGTGCGTTGACCTTTTAGTCGTAACTCGAGTCAGTAGGTACCTAAATACTGCAACAACGTGATCAGTTACACGTTTAAGTTTTTGCATAAAAGTTAATTTGCGCTATGTTAGTACAAAAACATGTTTTAATCAGACAATCCGGTGGATCACGCGACCGTGGTTTTGTTTCACGCAAATATACACCATAATGACATAGTGATACGGTTGCATTTCGAAGAGAGAAGCTTTTTCGCCTACACCGCGCTAGTACCAAGACCAGTTCTTGACAGTTTTATCAAAAAATATAATTAATCCGTGTTCATAATTCACCTAGTGTCAAAAATGAAATATGAACTCCAAGACAACTAAGCACTTACTAGTTAAATGGCTTTTAATTTTTTGCACCTAGACCGGTAGTTTCAAAAGCCATTTAGTCTTATGCGCAGTATTTCATACAAGTTTTGAGTAAAATATATACAGGACTATTAATAAAATAGCTGTATTGTAAAGAGATATGCATAAAGAATAAGTATCTCGATTCTGTAGGTAGTACAATAAAAGCATATTAATAAAGCCAACAAAAGGCAATGGATTTTAAATATAGAACAGCGAGCGAGCACGACAAGTGAAGGACGAACCCGCCGCAGAATACACGCGAGTTACTATGCACAGCGCCCCAGAATACCCAGCACTTACTATAGAGAAGTCACAGACAAGCAGTAGTTCACGCTAACCAAACAGGCTTCTATACCTCTCTCTTTCGCGCCGCCGAAAACGTACAAGCGCTTTTGAAACAAAAAGCAGTGAATTTATTAATATTTAAAAATAGAGCATGCACGCGAGCTACGAAGCGTGACCGCATCCAATAATTATCTTATTTTTTTTAATATAAAGATTTGAAATCCACTGTTAAATGCAACAGACACTGCAAACCATCCTACTAATATTACGAGTATAAAAGTGAGTTTGTAAGGATGGATGGATGGATGGATGTTTGTTACTCTTTCACGCAAAAACTACTGAGCGGATTGAGATAAAACTTTGCAATTATATAGCTTATATATCTCAGAATAACACATAGGATAAATTATAATGATATTTCGTAAATTTTCCATATTATAACAATAAGTGTTAAGTAAGTAGGAAAAATTCTGCGCTATTCTAGCTATTCTAGCGTGCGCTCCAAGAAATGTCAAAAAAGAACTGTCAAATCAAACAAATGTCAAATCAAATTTATTTGCTTTTTTATTTTCCGCCTCCTTTATTAAGGATGGTAAGGTAGGGCCTCGAAATATCATGCGGGCGAAGCGCGGGCCAAATCTAGTTGTTCATAATATTCGAACGTAACTCGTGAAACAATTGACTGAAAGATGAAAAGCTTTCCATATCCCGTAACGAATAACTCTGGTGACATAAGTCGGTATGAGATTATAAATATCCTAGTTTTTACCCGCGGCTTCAAACTGGATGCTTTAACTTTCCTGGGATAAACATATAGTTATGGCACTCTACGACCTTTAAATTTTTATATTTATTCAAAAACTTAAGTCGATCCGTCGCTTCGTTAACAAACAAACCACCAAACACGTTTTACATTAGTAAGCATTAAGCGTATTACGAGTAAGACATTTCTACAAACATACTACAAGGAGGGCAGCAAAGGCATTTTAGAAATTTAGATTAGAAATTGTTACACATAAGAATAGTACAAAATATACCTATTGCACGGTAGCGAACACCTTCCTGTGATGTTATTCTCTTGGGTGTGACTAAATCACTTCATTATTTTTAAAAGGTTTTAAAATATCTACTTTAGAGATATGATATTGAATATTTATAACTATAAATATATTTTTCTAATAGTATAAATGTAAATTTATTACTGTTTATTCAATTCGAGATTCTTTTTTAAAACGCACGGAATTTTTAATGTTTGAGAGTAGATATAGCATTTGGCCGTGTTTTAATGCGCAGTCGTTGAAACATCCCTTTAGTACAGATGAAGTCACGTTTCTATAGAGCCAAGTAAGCTCCGTGTCAACACTCTCAAACAAACAAGCTAATATATTTACATATTCCACTGACAGTCGACATTAATTTATTTAATTTATGCTTTAGACGAAATATAAATCGTGAATGAAATCTCGATAGAAGCGAATTAAACTAAATTTCTACGTCCAGTTTCATAGGTCAGTACGTGACTAGCTTTTAGGCTATTATGTTATCTCTGTATATATCATACTAACCTGTTACTAATTATTATAATAAATACAGATTTAATTAAAATGATATACGCTTCTGATACGTTAGATATATCTATGTATTCAAATACAAATTTAAAAATTCTCCTTGGGTATATTCCATTAGGCGTGACAAAGAGTGAAGTGTCTTTTCTGTAGCACTGCTCTACTAAGAGAGGCCATTATAACGGCACGTAAAGAATTATGTAGCAACTCAATCACTAAAGCCATTATCTTTTAAGGCTTTGTACCATTTTTTCTGGTCATTTGTTTCGGACTACATTGGTTTTTTACATGTGTCTAAATGTCAAGTTGATTTCACATATTTTTTATGCAAATAGGTTGACATGAAAAATGCCGCCTCCGATGGGTTGCATCCTGTGTTCGCGGCTCGCGGTCCGCACGCGGCGGACGACCGAAATAACCGCCATAAAAGCGAACTCTTCACCCGTTCTACATCCAGAAGCGAAACTAATTCTATTTCTGTCCGTGTAAACTGTTTATTTCACTATGCGCGTGCGCGGCGTCCGCTGCTATTTCCAAACGGCTAAATGCAGCCGCCACCGGAAAGGTTCAAAATGGACCATTCGTCTTCCTTTTTCAATGTACACAAATCAGAAACGATCTGAGATGATATAAAGAAAGAATACAAAGATTCCGATGAAACTTTAGAGAGCTAAAATCTTGGCGAAGATGAGATGAAAAAGAAAACAAACACGGAATTCCTGAAAATACGAACAGAGAAATAAACTTGGCAAATCCGTCGACCCGGTTCAGATATATGAAGTTAGCACTCGTAAAACGCTACTAAAAATATGAAGACACAGAAATAATTACACGAAGTAAAAGCTTTATGAAGCTGACACACAAGAATACGTTATGCGAGATTCCGCGTCGCCACAAATGACAATAAAATTACGCGCGATTAAAACAGTGCTCATAAAATTAAAGAACATACACGTATTACGAGTATTATATGTGTAAAATGATAAAAAAATTACAACAATAGATTTGACAACCTTTAAAATATGCAAACATAAAGAAGAAGGCAAAGGATGGCTCTATAAGAGAGAGGCCTATAACCAGCAGTGGAATAAAGAAGGTTGTGGATGATGATGATGATAAAGAAGATACAGTCACTTATATGGTTACTTGCTAGGGACCAAGAAGAAATGGGTATTTTCAAATTAAGATGATCTATACCGCAAACTTCCAAGAAATGGACGGAATATGAGCTATTAACTACATCATCGACTTATTACCGGGGTCAATCCAGGCAAAGGTGGCGTGACCGGGCTGATCTAGCTGGACAAAACCGGACACAAAGCTGGACTAATTGAAAGAGGAGAAGTAAGTACTTTCCCAGCAGTAGTATACTCTAAATTGGAAATAAATAAGACAAAAAAATGTGGTGTCCCTCCGCGCGGAAGAAGTGCAACTTCGATGCAACAGTGCTTTCATACCCCTTCCATAGTAGCATTAAACGTTTAACACAACCTTGTTGGAAGTCGCATTAGAAGTTTCACTTCAATAACAACATCAACGAGCGACATAATTAACATAACATTACCATCAGTAACACACGTGATCAAGTCATGAATGTTAACCAATACAACGTGCATTCAGTGTGCCTCTATATTACCTCTAGGATGGTATTTATGAAAGTAGTGCAGTAAACATTAAAGATAAGATAGCCCAGAAACACATTAAAATGATGCAAGTGTTGATAATAGCTAATAATAAACTGCTAGATAAAACAAATACCAATGTCGGTATAAGGAACAGAACTACGCACAATATTAAAGCGAAGGACAAGCCAAAAATAGAAACGCTATAAGTAGATAAGGAAATCTTTTATAGTAATAATAATCGGCCCAGTACGAGTCCGACTCGCGCACGGAGGGTTCCGTACTGTATAGGAGCCCCTTTAAATATTTAGTTTTTTTAAATTAAGTATTTATTATTAAAGTGAATATACAACTAAATATTCTGTGAATATTTCAAGCATCTACCTGTTACCATTATTAATATAGAGCGAAAAACGGCTAAAAAATCAGGTTTGTTGTATGGGAGCCCCCCTTAATTATTAATTTATTCTGTTTTTAGTATTAAAATTTTGTTGTTATAGCGACAACAGAAATACATCATCTGTGAAAATTTCAGCTTTCTAGCTATAACGGTTCATGAGATACAGCCTGGAGACGGACAGATGGACAAACGGACAGCGGAGTCTTAGTAATAGGGTCCCGTTTTTTACCCTTTGGGTACGGAACCCTAAAAATGAAGTAGAAAACTACAGTGTTGATTCGGGCGATGAACAAAACGTCAGTTTTAGCGATCAGCGGGGCAATTCTGACAACCGATTTCGTTACTAAGGTGACACGTTCTTGAACTTGTCTCGTTTTTCTGACAGTTTTGAGCAATCGGAACTGTCAGAAAAACGAGAGAGGTTCAAGAACGTATCACTTTTGTAAAGTGATCGGCTAACAGAATTGCCCCGCAGTTCGCTCCTAAAGCGAAAATAGCTTACAAGATTCCCGTTAAACACATTAGAGATTATTTTTCCATGTTTAAAATTGGGCCAGTCGCGGCACATGTATGTAATTTATTTAATATCTAGCGAGGAGTGTTCGCGGCGACTGCGCAGGAGTGATTCACGGATATAAATAGCGAGCTATAATTAGTTTACCATACAAAGGCAGTAGTACCGCTTCAAAGGATTCCGTTCCTATTGATTCACGTGTGAATGCTCTTTGTCTCGTCGATTTCTAGCAACTGATATTCATGTATCTACAGTATTATATCAGTGCTTGGAGCAAAATGTTTCGAAATTCTGCTTTTATTTATTTCTTTGTAATGCATCTCAATCAAACTGGTAGATTGTTATTGTATCTATAAGAACGTACATTGTTAGAGGGTAACCTCTAATAACAAAATGTACCTACTTACTAAAGTAATTCGATTTTATATAAAATATTTACCCACATCTGTTAAATGCTGAGAATCGTGTAAATTGTAATTTTAAGACCCAATAAAGATATTTGTATTTTGTATTTTTGTATTGTAAATGTATATGTTCATTGTTAACTTATCTTAAATAAGATAACAACTTGTGCAACGTTATTTTGAGATAAACAAGACATTTAGATTGTTAAGATTTAAAAAACACTGATTTAGGTAGATCATTTCATTGCCTAGCATAAATAAAATGGCAGCTGGATCCAGATACAAGTATAAAATGACTTCAAAACAACTCATCTGAGATACACATAATAATTGTCCTATGAAACATGGATTGGTTTACAATTTGCGAATTTCAAAAGTGCCAATGATAAATTTACGCTGAGTAATTAAAAAGTGTTTTAGTTATTTGTATTTGTTTATGTCAACAGAAGGGCATTACACCAAATACGCTTCAATAAACATTTGTACTAAGAAATAAAGTCCACAATAAACAAGAAAATAAGTCTGTTGTCGTACTTGTGTACGTACGAGTAAGTTATTTTTGAACGTCACGTTATTTTTTTAACTAACCGCAAGTCATGTGACTTGCTCGTGTCCACTGTATAAGTTCTGCTTCGTAAGTTGTAATTATAATGTAATTACTTATGTTAATTATAACCTGCTACTAAATACACACCCATAAAATACGTCGTGATTCAAATATGTACTCTATTACTTAGGTAAGGGGATAAAATTTTATTTCACAAACTGTTTGTGATATCGAATTCGGAAACTATAGATAATTTTAGTGAAATAATGATATTACAGGCAGTACACTGTGGTTTAAAAATTAACTACAATATTGCTAAGAAATCTAGACAGCCATCACAAATGACTTTTGTAGTTGTGAACGTCGCGACACTTTTCTTATACAGAATAGGTTTGTTTGACTGCACTGAGCCCGATGTTAAACAGAGATATAGTCTAGAATGCAACAATAGTCTAGAAGCATGTTTACTCTACATCAGAAGACACCTACATTGCACCAAACGTAATATTTACAAACAAATTTTCACATTTATAATAGCAGCGTGAACCTTGTGAGCGGTCTCCAGCATACATCTGCATCTGATTTCATAACCCTTCTGTTGTCACTTGTTCCAATGTCAGTGCGGCACTTGTGTTAGTTTTTGTCAACCTGTCCCCCTCGGTTTGGGCCACAGAAATAGACTAGTAAATCTCCCCCGCTTCGCGTGTCTACTCTATAAACAGATGGGCGCATTCCGTGAGAGTTATTTTTAGACTCGAACCTAATTCTGGATACGCCTGCTCTCGGGTCGTTTTTTGTGATATTTTTATAGAGATAATTACGAAAACGTCACCCATTTTTCCTGTATTCACGACGGAAATTATTTACAAAATTGAAGACAAGTAAACAGGCGCTGGCTTTAATGTGCCAGTTTATTATTTAGCACAACCAAATCGTTATTATCGAGTAAACAACTTGTGAATAAAATGTTCAAATGTTTTTCTTGATGTTATTGAAATCGATGTAGAGATTCATTTCGTATTAAAGACCAATGAACCGAGGCTTCTAATACCAATGTTTTACAAGCGTTATACGTGTCTTTTTCCAATATTATACCATTATTTATCTTATAAATCGTTTGTTGTGTAGATATTCTAAATATTTTGTAATATTTGCATAATCGTAACATACTCATAAACTAATAACATCGTATATTTCCTCGATTAAGCCACTCCAAAACTTCTCCTCAAATCAATACGAGCAGACAGAACATTTCTCGATGGACCTGTTTCGGCGAACTATAAATAAGCATAGGGCAAAGCACGGCATCCAATATAGGGAGCATCCATTTCTATTTCCGACGAACAAAGAGTCGAACAAGTTGCCGTCACTAAAAATAGAATGATCGTTACTTTCACAACTGTGAGCTTATTCCCAGAGTTGGTGAGGCTCGCTATTCATGTCGCTGCTGTTCATTTTGAAAAGCTTTCAAAATTATTATAAGTAACGACCTCTATAGAAGCCGCCTTATGCAACGTCGTTCCATTAAACATCGAGGCCATCATGCAGTTCGCTAGTATGACAATATGAGTGGCGAATTGCTAATGTGGCGCACGATCGGATACACCTCTTCCCAACATCATTTAAAATCGATAAGACTTTATAATTAGAACGGTCACTGAATCGTTGAATTTTAACGAGTTGGAACAGTCGAAATGAATGAAACCTGTTCAGTCGGCGAGCGCACGACCGAAGCCGTTTTTAATCAGGTTTCATTATTATCCAAACACGATACACGTGTCGAGGAGGATTGGATAAGAATGGCGTCGCGGACACGTTTCTCGATTCGCCAAACATGGTACACGTGTACCTGTGAACCATTCTCTCGAAAATAAACGTACCTACCATGGAGAAATGTAACACTTGGGTAATTAGCAACTTTGCCAGACGTGTTACAATTGCTTGACTAACATGGTCACAATACTAACACCGTCACGGTTGGATGGTTCGAACTAAAATTATACACTTCACAGTCTAGCGCAACAAAATGTCTTCGTGTTTAAACTATAAATACCCTCAAGTAGATTGCTAAACAACACTGAAAATCAACATAATTATACTGAAACTATAAAACAGAAGATGTGTATTTGACAGAGAGCATACTGGCTATAAACTTGATGGAGGGGATTTTGGTGCTCTTCCGCTACTCTACTACGGTGATAAATATGATGTCCATTTATATGAAAACGAGTATCAAACATACAACTTGTGACACACTAAGCTGTAACTATTTGGCCTCTTTCACGTCGACATTTATATTCATGTTGTCGTCTATTGCCTTCGCGTTGACACTTTTACACGCATTATTTGGGATTAGAGACATTTACATCGCTTATATGACCAAAAGAGTGATAAACGTTTTAGAATAAAATCTATTTTTATGAATGTATTTGTCTTGATCCAAACTGACAGATACTGTGCGATCGGAATACAAGTTAGTAGCTTGAGTAGTAAAATAAGTAGCATAGTCACGCTGTCGTTTTACATCCATGCAATATTTGCAAAAATACATAATACAATATTACTGTTGTAAAAATTGCAAACTTTATAACGGAATCATGGAATCTGATATCGCAAACAAATCTGCTGTTCCATACATTTTATCGAAAGTCACTGAACTTTTTGTGCGACACGGAACGCCTGATTTTTTTTCGATTTCGGTATTGATCCTGTAGTAAAAGTTGTTCATACAATGGTTTATGAAGTTTCAGTTTTATGTAATTAAATTTATTGAAAAAAAATTTTTTTTTTTATGTAATTACTTAATTGAATTGTTATTAGGAATTCGTGAATACGTAAAGTTGCACCTTTTACAATTAATTATATTATGTTATCGAAAATCTTTGTAAAAAGACGTTTCTAAGCGCATTTTCATATGTCTAAAGAATAAAGCAAATTTTCTTATTGATTTTTGAAGATCTGTAAGTATGCAAAAGCACAGCTTGTATTCGTTGGTATACGCGGCCTTACGCTCATCGACTCCTAGAGCTCATGCTTGTCAAGCATTTCTTGCTACGAAATGGCCAGTATCAAAGTAGTGCGCAGGATTTAAACAAATCGATAATAAAGTGGATGTAGGGGCTATATATACGGCCAAGGCTGGGCACGGCCGCAGCGCGTGCTGCCGCGGTATATTTAGCGCTATTGATGGACAGCTGGAGTGCGCGGGCGTGCCAAACAAACAATCAAACTCGTATACATTAATGCTAAAAAAGAACTGACAGGAATATGTTAGACTGTAACTTATTACATTCGGTAAAAACTTGCCGTCATTGATACGATTTATTTCGAATAAAGTGTCTAGTTATACAAACTGGACAGGTAGAAGTAACGATAGCAGAGTTCTGGTGGAGACATGTAATCGCTCGGCAAACAGATGGATCTTGAAAATGACAAGTCGAACTACGATACGCATGGCAAAGGACCAAGGCAAATAAAAGATAAACCTATAGCTAGCAGTAGGATAAAAATCATTGAAGATTAAAAGTTAATTAATTTGATGGAACAAAGTGACCAAATGACATATACCGGCCATTGTACAGACACCTGTACCTATCGTACGATATACAAGCGAGCATAATTTTAAATTCAACGACACCAAAGAAACGAAACACCTCATTAAATTGAACGTTGGCATCGGATACACAAAGTATTCGAAACAGATGCTTTGCTAATTATAATTGCGAGTGGAATCGACGTGGGGTTCAATTATGCGACGTCGTCGCGAGATATAATGGCAATAAACGGTGAGCATTCAGGAGTGATTGCACTTAGTGCCGAGATTATTGTCATTATCGCGTTAGGTGAGCTTGGCATAGAGCAAATACCTATAGATACGGCGACGGTTTACATCCCGCGGGATATAACACAGCAATATATCAAGAACACGCTGTTCAAATGCTTCGTGTTTGGTAGGACAGTGATTGTTTGCACTTGCAGAAGCAAACTAAACTAGTAGTAGAAGCTAGTGTCAAGATTACCTTTGAACTATAGTCACTTTCATTTACACAAAAAATACTATAGTCCGGCAATCTCGTGCGCGACCGTCCCGCGGGGTGACATACGGTGGCGGAGACGAGGTAATAGTAGTAACTACGCCTCATTCTAGTATTCTTTCCTTCCCCGCTGCACAACCCGCTACCCGCTGAGATCTTGGGTACCTCGTCCCTGCCACCGTCTGTCACCCCGCGGGACGGTCGCGTACGAGATTGCCGTACTCTAGGTACTCGTTTATCATTCGTATGAACACTTTTAGAAAAGCTACCACCATATCAAAACTGATATGCAGTTGCCATTATTTGGTTTGTAGTAATACAAAATAACTCGAGCTAGGTGATTCGATTCCCATCATACTGTTTGAGGAGTTTTCTTTGTATTTTACAATGTTTATGGCGGATATCATACGTTCCATGGATTGTTCGGCGAGTGCACGAGCGCGGGCGCACCTCGCAAGGCCGCTACACCTCTGACTCACCCACCTATTTCAGAAACCCACGACCACTTAGCGTTGTACCGTTAAAAGTACGCGCCAATTATATCGTTTCTATTTCTGTTATCATTGTTTACATGCTTTATGTAACCTTCACCGCTGAGATTGCACGAAATACGCAATGTTAGGCGGAGTTCGCGTTTTTTTCGTTCATTGTCAAAGTTGTGCGGCTTCCGAGATTGTTTGGCGGTTGCGCCGTCAGAGTGGTTGCGAAAAGGTGGGCTCGCAACGTGACCAATGCTATTTTTAGAAGCCATTATCGGTTCCCTTGACAGTGGTGCGTCGACCCGCGCACCGAGCGACTCTACATTGGCTATTTCGGTATTTTTATCGTTTTCTGATGACGCGCCGTGAATAACGATGCCTTTGTGCAACCGATTCTTATATCAATTACTTGGCGGAATTTAGTTTAGCGAGCTAAGAGAACGTGGGATGTTTAGAGGTAACAAGGTAATAAATGAGGTTTGCATATTTTGAAGTTTTTTTTAATTTTACAGAAGTTACGTAATATACGATGCTATTAAAATGATACCGGTTGTTTTAACCGTTTTAAGCCATGTCAGAGGCCTTCAGAAACTCTGAAACCAGGGCTAGCCCCCCGGCCAATACGAACTTGTTACTTGTTAAAATTATTACTGATTGACATAGTCGGAATTTACCACATGTGTTATCGAACATGTAAATTCCGTAACTAGCTAAAAAAAAAAAAGATATTGGTATCTATTAATAAGTATAAAATCACAATACGAAACCAATTAATATTTTGCCTATACCTACACATTATGAGTTTCATTTATCAGAACATAAACATAAGAGACTAAAATTATACTCATAACCTACTGAAGTAGGTAGGTACATACTTCTAGGTAAATGGTAGTTAATATAAATAGCTTATTAAAATAATTCCAAGCTAATAACCTGATAACTATTTATAGCCCCGCTCAACATCCTGTTATTGGAGCGACAATTTACAAGCAATAATAATAAATGTTACTAAAATTATAACAGCGGAGTAAAAATAAGTGTTGCGTAATGAAACAACGATAAGTATAACCAGTTGTGCAAATAGTGGACCCCTTCGGACTAGAGGCGGGCAGTAATCCGCGAAGTGACAGAAAACATCGATAAATCGCATCATATCGTCGTACGATTTATCGACATAATACTAGTATACAGTAAGCCCGATTACAAAGCCAGCGTACGTAAAAAGCGTTCTCTCTATCGAATGCCTAAGGTGAAAAAGAAACAGAACTATGCTATTTAGCTAATATAATTACGATGGCGCTTCTGTAATCGGGCTTAGTGTGTTGCTTAAAGAGGTAAAGACATAAAGAGGTGTTCCGGAAGGGCTCCAGAAATCGCGAATAAATATATTTATTCGGTAAATATATTATAATAATATATTAAATATATTATTTAGGGCCACGCTAGTGCTGCGCCAAGTCGAGCTTCATCTGTCCCGTACATTTTTTCGAAGTTGTGTGACTTTTTGTATTTCTTTTAAGACTATAGTCTAAGTAGTTCATAATGATCAGTAGGTATTTATAAACTACTTCCGTATTTGAAAAAAAAAACATCTTTTATAAAGTGTAAAACAGGAACACTCGTAAGTTTGACGTGTCAATTTGGGATTTATTTATTTATTGTTAGAAAGAACCGTAATTTATATGGCGAATATTGGACGTAAATCATTCATGTAATAACTGTTCACTACCATTGTTAATAAAGTACCTACTTACTTATTAAATGATATTCTATTGTATTCCTGTGATTCACGATCAATTTAATTTTAAACCGTACGATATACAGGATAACAAATTATGTTTATTATTAGGCGAACGAAGGCATCAAAATCGTAAGTAAAGCAAAGGCACATGTATAACAAAACAGCACAATACTGATACCTATTTATACTTTTATTTTGTTTAGTAATGTTTGTTTCACGATAACTTGCGTGAAGTTGAACGTAGGGAAATTTTAGAACCCAGTAGTTCAAATCAATAAAATTTTCACATTAGAATTATAACTAAGGAAATTCGGTCAAGGAGTTAAAGTCTGGGGGTCATAGGATAGGTCGACACAAAAGCGTATAGGTAATCGACGTTTAGGCTAGGGCCTATCGTTACTTCGATATCCTTGCTAATATTATAAATTCGAAAGTGTGTTTTTAGGGTTCCGTACCCAAAGGGTAAAAACGGGACCCTATTACTAAGACTCCGCTGTCCGTCTGTCTGTCACCGGGCTGTATCTCATAAACCGTTATAGCTAGAAAGCTGAAGTTTTCACAGATTATGTATTTCTGTTGCCGCTATAACAACAAATAAATAAACTAAAAACAGAATAAAATTAATATTTATGGGGGGCTCCCATACAACAAACCTAAAATTTTAACCATTTTGCGCTCAATATTAAAAATGGTAACAGCTAGATGCTTGAAATATTCACAGAATGTTAGTTGTAAGAATATACAAATCAATAATAAATATTTAATTTAAAATAAAATAAATATTTAAGGGGTTCCTATACAGTACGGAACCCTACGTGCGCGAGTCCGACTCGTACTTGGCCGATTATTTGGTTTAATCGTATTGGTTGATTTGTTGCTCTTTAACGCAAGAACAGAGCAACAGATCAACTTGATTTTACACATGGATATAGATCAAAGGTCGGAGAGTGTCATAGGCAATTATTATCCGGGAACAATTTAAGTATCCTGTGGGGAACCGCGGGTAAAGCTAGTTATCGATAAATACGACAGAACGGTATACGATGATATATTATCGACGTCAGTATGCCGTATTAGCCGTCCTTTCTACAGTGTGTGTCCCGACTATAAATACATAAATAAATACATACAAAATATAACTATAGTAATTACAATATTGTCTTTAAATGTTGAATTTGGTAGGTACAATAGGTATGAACTAAATCACTTTAAATCAAGGTTGTTATGGTGCAAATTTGATTGCTAATTTTCACCAAATATGTAAGCTATGGTATACCTACTTAAAACAAAGAAGCTTTACAGAAATCAACATTGTAAAGAAAACGAATCTTTCCATAGATTTCCAGATGAGAGATGCCGTAAACTGACTATGAATCTTTAGTTTATTAAATCATTGCCTAATCTGCACGAAATTAATACAAAATGTTATAAATATTCACTGCCATGCAGGATCAACGATATTATGAAGATCGCGGGTCGCACTTGGACACGATTGGCACAGGACCGAGACAGATGAGATTAGAGAGAGGCCTATGCCTATCAGTGGAATAAAGAAGGCTGGGACCGAGAGATTAGAGAAGCTTGTACCCAGCAGTGGGTAAAACAAGGCTACAGGAATTACAGGAAATTTAGGCCGAATCATACATTAAGTCGCCGAATGTGAAGTCTGACCGAAGCTCACATAAATCTGCGTGTTGATTGGGTTTCGAGCAGCTTGTAGCTAACTTCACATCCGCCGACTTGTATGATTCGGCATATACGGATGATGATAATGAAATAAACAGTCGGCGAACGGTCGTCATTAGCCAGTTAGATAACTCGGCTCACTGGAAATAGCCTAATTAATAAACAATCCGCTATTTTGGACGTTTTCCGCATATGGCGGGGCCGCGCTAATTATCGCAGCCATTTGTGCGCTATTTTTAGCCTGTTCGTTGGCGAATATGGTGATGTCATGTGTATTATTAAATAATAGCACGCCTCGCGAATTATAAGTTCTACCTGTTAGGATTTAAAAAGCTATTTTTGAGATTAAGTTATTTTGTAGTTACTAAAGGACACAACAGTGGACTATTAAAGGTTATTCTGCCCAGATAGAATAAATAAATAATAAAAGAAGTACTTGTTTTTCGTGAGTGAGCTACATATATAAAACCTACATTGCCTGACTCAGGGAAAAAGCGAAACAGTCAGTTTCTATAATCAATTTCGAAAAAAAATTTAGATGCGTCTTTTCAACTAGGTATGGGTCCTGTGTCCAACAGTGAACATCTAATATTGCTCATTAGAGGTACACTGTTGAACACAGGCCTACCTCGAAAACGAAATGAAATGATTGCGTAAATCTGTTATTACAAAACGACAACTAGGAAATATTCACAGGTATATAATATATCGCTTAGATATTTTTTATACGCGATCTCTATAGCATAATCAAGAGGTTAAAAACACATCAAAATACAGTAGGTCATTGTTCCGCCGTCACTGATGAAAATGATGATACAAGCAATGACAATAATTTCCATGTTTTTTTTCCTGTTTGCGACGTCACGTTTCGTATTTACCTTATTTGCTTATTCATTTGCGTAGGCACGATACAAATGTAGGTATTTTAAAGACAACATAAATCAATAAACATTGGTGATTCCTTATAATTAATTTAGTTTAGCCAGTTGAAACTTAGGTTCTACTCAAGCCTAAGCTACAGAGGAAAAATGTGGATAGGATTTTTCTGCCCCTTTTTATGGTTCCGTACCCAAAGGGTAAAAACGGGACCCTATTACTAAGACTCTGCTGTCCGTCTGTTTGTCTGTCACCAGGCTGTATCTTAAAAACCGTTATAGCTAGAAAGCTGAAATTTTCGCACATGATGTATTTCTGCTGCCGCTATAACAACAAATACTAAAAACAGAATAACATTTATATTTAAGGGGGTCTCCCATACAACAAACTTGAATTTTTTGCCGTTTTTCTTTAGATATTAATAATGGTAACAGTTAGATGATTGAAAAGTTCACAGAATATTTAGTTGTATTTTCAGTTCAATAATAAATAATTACATTAAAATAAAATAATTATTTAAGGGGGCTACCATACAAACCTTATGCCTTTTTTGCTCGATATTAATAATGACAACAGGAAAATGCTTGAAATTTACACAAAATATTAAATTATATATTCCCTTCAAAAAAAAATAATTAAATTATATTAAAATATACTAAGGGGGGCTTCCATACAGTACGGAACCCTTCGTGCGCGAGTCCTGTTCGCACTTGGCCGATTATTATCCTTCAATCACCTTGAAGAGACTGCATAGCTCCTTATTCTTCTATTTATTTAATTTACTCAGTTGCAGGCATCTCTGGTGCGCGTATACTGAGTAAATTAAAACAATAGAAGAATAAGGAGCTATGCAGTCTCTTCTTCGATGATTTCAGATAATTATCATCAATCTTCTCTTAACAGGTAAGCTCGATTGATTCTTAATTATAGCTGTTTCACAGCGTTATTGAGTCTTGAAGAGTAAACAATGGGCTGTATAGTCTAAAAAAGCCTAAATGTGTTGGAGTTGTCCATATGTACCATCTTGATCTTGCCGTAAGGTGACGATTCACTCATGAAGGAAGGGTCCGCGGTAAGCCTTATTAGGTACTTTATTACTTCAAATAAACTATACCTATGAGTGTAATCCTGAGTCTTATTATTTACCTCAGTATTTGTATGATGCCGTTGTAATCAGATGCTCAGTATTCATGTCTTACCTGCAAATAAAACAGATAGGTTAATACAACATTTGAGGAAAAAGATCTGTCTGTGAATCAAATAGAACAGAGAGGAAATAATTAATTTGCGGCAAATAATATATCTACGACGAGAGTTCGCAAGAGGTATGAGTATGACTTACGTATCTATATCTTCAGAAAAAAACTTTGTTAGATGAAAAACCCGCAAGTACAGTTAGTATTGCGAATATCAGTTTAGTTAAGAGTCAAGCTCGATTGTTCGTCAAAGTTGCTACACAATAGAGTCAGTGACAATTGACTCTATTGTGTGTCTAACACGATGAATAAAGAATTTAGATAGATTTTATATAAATCAGGACTGTAAAATTGTAAAACAATCCGAATTTATTACTCCTACGTATTATTTGTCTAGTTAAGAGCAAAATGCCAAAGCAAATCTATTAAGTAAGAATATCAAGAGCAGCCTGGGTAGCACGGTAAAAAGAGAAAACCATTTTATCCACTTTAAATGTCAGTTGTCATTGTCAATCCATATTTTGTTTCCTCTTCGAGGGGATATAATGGTGGAAAGACAATTTATCCCTTTGCCATACAAGTACTTCCCGTGATAAAGATCCCTTTTCCTCTATCGAAAAAACGTAACATAATATTTACCTAATTCATTTTCGCAAATAAATACCGTTGAAATTAAATATAAATAATTAACTTTAAAAAATTAAATTACTGTGAAAATAATAATTTTTCACGCAAATTTCGTAAAAACAACTCATTTTAGAGTGTTTTCATGTAGAGACACCCTCAGCTGGTCTGGCTACGCTCTCAAAACGAACACAAACAAAGTGAGCATATCTTCGAGACCGTGGTACACCCCAGCAGGAGAGTAAGCAGATTCCGGCAGCACTCCACCCTCGGCTGCCGTGTCAAGATTCTATTTTCGCGACGGCGGAGACAGAGTTTCCGCATGCGACTTTTTATACGTTCTATTTTAGGCGGTGTCGTGTACTCTAGTCGTCACACTCAATACCTATTCTTCGAACTGTCTTTCGGTGCAAAGTTTTATAGCATTGCGTAATATTTCGACATTGAAATCGTAGCTACTACTTTCTTTATCAAACTTTTTCACTTTTTCGTTGTGGCATTGGAATGATTTAAAATAGATTTAGTCGATTACGCTAAATTGATTGAAAGTAATTTCACAAACTAGAGTACTATTAAGATTGAGTTTTGCATCATCGAGTTAACATAAAAATATCACTACATAGTATAAAACAAAGTCGCTTCCCGCTGTCTGTCCCCATGTATGCTTATATCGTTAAAACTACGCAACGGATTTTAATTTATGGACTGTATACTTAAAATTTTGTGAGACGTAAAATGTAAATGTTTTGTATTCGTTTTATCTCAATAAATAATTTGAATTTGAATTTAATGCTGTTTTTTCTAATAGATAGAGTAATTCAAGAGGAAGGTTTATATGTATGATACACCTGTGCGAAGCCGGGGCGGGTCGCTAGTGTGAAATATAATTCAGAGTAGTTCTTTGGGAAATTAAAAGGGGAGTAATGATGACCAATAATGAACGTATTGACGGATAAGGTAATGAGGTTGATAAAACAGGGAAGACAAAAATCTCGCAGATTACTTGCTTACTGTAGCTTCGCAAGTAGCAGCCTTCCCCTCGTAGACGGAGTAGAAGACTAGCATTAACTTACTCTATTCCCTAGTACCTATGAGTTTGTCGAGATTTTTAAAAGCTCGATAAAGTTAGCGTAAACTACAATTTTCTAAGGGATTTACATATACGAAACGCCATCCGTCGACGCAATGTGATTTCCATAAAAAAATATGTTTGTCCATCATCTTTACCAAGCGTGTAGATAAAGTCGTACTAGGACGTAGTAGTAGGAGTACAGGACAGGAGAGGAGCTCTTGGTGTCAGGCTCAGAGGCCAAGACACATTTCAGGCCGCTGCTCCGACAAAGTTTCGCGAGCACCACGACGTAGTTCCCTCGTCGCAGATAAAGTACCAAGAGGCAGGCTGTGGGAGTGGTGGGAGCGAGGAGGCGGCTGATAACGCATCCGGCGAGGTCGGCGCCCTTCCGGTGATACCCGTCAGCTGGACTGATGACATTGCTGCTACGTACTAGCCGAGTTTTTGAACCCTTGTCATACTGACGCTTACTATGGAACCATGCAAATAATTATTTTTCGCAAAAAATGGCAAAACCGCCTTCCATCGTGCACAAAATTCGAATATTACGCTCGAATTGTTTACATTATTCTTGATTTATCAAAAACGGCTCAGCCGATTTCTGTAAAATTTAAACGGGACCATCTCGGGAGTATATCCTTTCGAAGCAAAAATGAATTTTTCGACTCGGTTCACAATAGGCGAAATTATCGATGTTCATCGTGTACAAAATTCAGATATTTCACTAGAATTGCTTACATTATTGTTGTTTTTTTCAAAAGCGGCTCAGCCGATTTCTGTAAAATTTAAATGGGACTACCTCGGGAGTATACCCTTTCGAACTGAAAAAGAATTTTTCGATTCGGTTCACAATTGACGAAATTATCGATGAACATACACAAAAAAAAATACGTGTATGTTTTTTTTATGAACATAGAACCTCCTCCTTTTTGGAAGTCGGTTAAAAACGCTACATACGAGTTGTTGTGTTGCTCTCTTGTCACCACCTAATGTCACCGTTACTATGGAATCTACTCTGAAACCGCGAAAAGTATGAGTTAAATTTACTAACCAGCCATTGAAAATTTGTTCACTACGACTTCGAGTATGTACGAGTAATTATCTCAGTAGGCATAAAATCTTTACCTCGGTAAGATTTCTTTTTAAACAGAATTATTAATACTCTGATGTGACAACACGGTAGTTACGAACTAGAACGCATAACTGCATATTAAGATATCAACCAAATGCAATCAAAATTTAAGCCTACTTCGAATTTTTTAAAATTCTACGCAATAAATAACAGTAATTTACATCTATTTGATCAGAAGATATCCATTTAAATAAATAAATATTTTTCAAAAAATAATTTAAAAAGCTTTTATGGCTATTTTTTAGGCTATAACAGTTAATGGTTCAGTTAGAAAGTTGGGTTAATAGATTAATATGTAATTTAACGCGAAGTGATTGCTAACCGTAGCCGTTACAAAGCCGATGGTGCTATCCAAGAATGCCGAATGGTTAAAGTATGGAAAACGTACCTTAACTCAGGATTTAAATAAATTATGCAAACTTCATCGATTCATATGTTAATTGGAGAAAGATCGGTTATTTCATTGGATTGCAGTTTACGTCCAATAAAATAACTTGGCGTTTTTTATTAGACGTTTCTGAATCAATAACAAAATTAACTCAATAAATCACGCCACTTTAAATTTAATTTGACGGCCAAGACATGTTTTCTGTGAAGACATGTACTTGCGGGATTATCACCGACATTATTGTGTTATTATTGTATATTGTACCTACCATTCCTAACATCAGAAGTATGTTAGGTTATTTCCTATACATCTCTGTTAAAATCAGACAGGATGTAGTCAAACGCGAACCTATCTCGAATAAAAAAGTACTTAAACATCGATATAATTTAAAACAATGTTTTCTGTTGACAGTTGATAATAGCAACCAATAAAGTATAATTAAAAAATGCACTTGACTTATAAAAAATCGTACATCGAGAGATTGCCTTGAGGATCTCCGTATATAGGTTAATTACGCAAAGTCTATAATTATGCAATACACGCAGGAAAATTCTATCGCGTGCCATTCCTCGGGCACATAAACAAACAACAGGTAGACACAGCATGCGTGGCGGCTGTAGCCGGTGATTTTCCTACGCCGTGCAACTATACCACTCCGCCAGACCATGCTCAATGGGAAATTCCTCCGGTATAAAAAGCTCTACGCTGTTACCGGCATTGTTCCGGCCTTCGTGGCCGCTACGTCACCCATTCAGCTCGAGGAAACAACGAGAGTACTACAGCTCGTTTCAAAACAATAAAACCCGCACTTTTGTAAACAGCGCACGAGTCAAAGTTCCCGTAACTTTGCTAATTCGCGGGATATTTCCGGTAATTAGGTGATTCTGCGGCAAAAAGGGCATTGACCGCAATCCTTACAAGAGTTGTGGGAGTGTTTGCGATCACAACACATGGTTTACTCTGATTTGAAGAGAGTCTCACGAGCGGAAAGGTCACTGGACTCTGGAGCAGATTTATAGAAAGTCCAAATTAGCCCGGCAGATGTTTCGGCTTCCGCGGAACATTCTCGGGCGAAAGATCCGTCAACGAGTGACCGATGTGAACTGCTAATGCGTGTGTGATATGAGCCGGTTCCCGAGCCCCGAGCTTCCCAGCCTAGTAGCGGCCAGCTGGCGCCTGCGCTGACAGACGCGGCATCAATCACTGCGCTACATGACTGCCAGAGCCGTCGATTGCCTGACTTTCAATTTATTTGTTCCCAGTTATGGTGCTCAAAATGCTACCATATACTTGGCCTCGTTTAGAGACATTTTCTATAAATCATCCCTTAGTGCTAGATTTAGGAGTGATTCTATCCATCTTCAGCATATTTCTGTTATCACCAAAAATATTTAAACCTTAGTTGCAACAACAAATGAACAAACCATTATCTTCAATTTCCTGCGCTCTGCACTTACCAGTTATCGTGTACGCGCGGCAATCCTCAAAAGCATCACTCATCCATTACATCATTAGAGCGCATCCCAGATTCCCAAATGGGTCAAGTACCAAGATGCAGCGTCGTAAAATTAAATAGTATCGGTTGCGCGTGGCGCGGTGGGTGGTTGGTGTCCAACAGTTAATTCGAACGGGGACCTTGGCCCCGTCGCCGACAGGGTGCCGTTGCACAATGCTGCACTATTCCGGCGCATCACCTTGCTCCCGGAGCTGGGTTACGAAACCGCTCGGTCACGGTGCACTTTTTCAGCAGTTGGTAACTTTGATCCCATGTGACATTCAGAAGTTTTGCTTCAACACCTGGCTATAAAGCATGCGACCACGAAAAGCGACGAAAAGATCTCATTTCGACGTGTGAAAAAGTGACAGTTATATACTTTGCCATAACGCTATAAAACAATTCGTGGCGCGCATACTAGCCCGGCTGGATTAGATTGGCAAAGGATACGGATAGTTGGCGAAAGGGGGAGGAAGCTTAAGCGTTATAATATATGCTCTGCAGTGGGCTGAAATAAGATAATGATGACTTTAAGTTACTGACTAATACCATTTTATTTAACAACTAATTTGCGTCATGATAGAGAAATAATAACCGCTGTGCGTAATTGTTGCTGATGTAATTAGGTGTATTTGACTCATGAAGTCATGACCTAAGCAAATAAAATGATTTCGATTTTCACGGCGCCATTTTTTCATGTTTGAGTTAAATGCGATCGCACGTTTCAATATAAATAAATTTTAGGAGACGTGTTATGCTTTGCTTTGTCTCATGCATTTTATCATTTATGCAATTCAAAATGTCTGTATTTTGGGTGTAAAACTAATATTTATATTTATTTTATTTATTTATAAGTAACAATGAATGGCTACAATACTAAACATTTTTATTCTCCAATTATGACGTAAAACATTAAATATTTAAATAGTAATTTTTAAAATTATATTTTGAAAACTTCCTTTGACTTTAACTAGACTTTTGCGCAGTTAACAATCGCGTGTAAATAATTGAAATAGCAGCCCGACGTCGTTATTTTCTAATCACTGAATCTTTTCTTGGAACTTGCTCTGCTCAAGTTTGCATTCTAAAATATATTATCCTCTTTTTAAATTTCACACTTCGTTTCAGACTCATAAAGTAAAGTAATAAAGTGGCATAAAACATATTTGTTAAAACAGCATCATTCATTAATTTTGTCGAAACTCGAAAACGTAAGTGTGTCGTGGAGATAAGCGTTATCAGTATGAGAGCCCTAGTTAGTGGAGGCGGTAATGACTGCGCGAGTGCAGCGCGCCGCACCGTCTGCCCGCCACATCGCCACGGCACGCACACCAGCCGATCGCACATGAGTTATTAGCTCTCTGCTCGATCATCATGTAAACGTCCGCGCGACCTGCACCTACATTACTCACGCCGCAAGACATCACGCCATAAAACGATGATCTAGAAATACCCAATTAGAAATCCGAATGCGGTTTTCCGCAAGCGTCATAGTTTTTTTATTTCCTTCCCTGTTGTTATTTGTGACCCCTTCTCTTTTGATCCGCGCGTCGAGCCGCCGAAAGATACAAAAGACGCGAGTCTCGACTTGCCCCAGATCGATTTATCAGCGCAGTTCGTTAGCGTCGCATATCGGGACGAAAGACACTCCTCGTACTGACTATTATATGGTCTGTGGAGCGCGATGCACAACATAATTAATTTAAATATACCCCTCAGCGGAGCATCACACCTAGACGGATAAATATAGTGGCTCAATTCCAACACACATTTGTCTTAAAACGCATTCAATGTACAATTAGTTATTTCTAGTGGACATTGCTAACTATTATAGAGACGTTGATTGTTTGGTGCAGATATTTGTATTTATTGGCCGGTGATCATCACACTGAGATTATTTATATACGCGAAAGCTTGTTGGGAGCGCACACATGAATATAAATGCTCGTTAGATATTCATACTGGTCTAAGTGAATTTTAAAATGGAGAAAAATAGTTTTACTAAGTTAAGCTTTAATTTATCCCAGAAACCCCGACTCACGATAAGTGTTAAACAAATGCAAGACTACTATGAAGATGACTACTAAATAAATACATAAATACAGAATAAATACAGAAATTTATTTTAAACAAAAATAAGAGGTACAATACATAAACAACAAAAAAATTATAAAACACAAAAAAAACAACAGTACTTATTACACCTAATATCATTGTCACAAAACTGGTCCCAACTCAGCGTAATGCTGGTTGCGCTTACGAGCAACCAGCGCTGGTATTCTGTTGGAACCAGCAACTACTGGTACTTTAATATACAATGGAAGAACTTCGATACGAGAATGTAAAAGGACACCATCCGCACAAGGATCACACGAACAACGGTGTACGATGAAAACAGTCCTTATTTAAAAGCTAGCTACTGCCGCTGGTGGTGCCAACACAAGCTTGCACCTCGTTAATCGCCGGACGGCATAAATCTTCTCTACCGAAACCGTCCGTAATGCCAAACATACGACACCGGTCGTAAACAATACAATTGGCCTATACTCCCGATCATTATCAACATTATTTATAAATTGCAGCGTATCTGACGAGGAAGCAAACAAAATCTATTTTTGGACGAGTTAAGCTTTGGAAGCGATATAGATTATTAAGTATGTACTTTTAATCTGACACAAAAATAGTCTGATAACGCGACGAAAATAGACAATGATATCACTAATACAGATCAAGTACATAACATCAAGGACAAACACACCAGTTAATAATGCCTTGACGTAGATCTAGGGATCAGTACCGACCAAAGTGGTACAGAAGAAAGTAAAACAACAGGATCTCGAGCTAGTGGATCCGTAAACGGCCGTTTCCACATAAAGTTAATGGAGTCAAGAAAGACCGGTGGCAGCATGTGAGCCAGGCGAGATTCCGCCGATGGCTTGGCATCCGCGAGCGCCGCGCTCCGACCTCGTAGCCGCGCGCCAACTCAAACAAAAAACGACGACGCGCCACGCCTTCTCCTGTCTGCTAACACTGATATTAATTAATTCGACGGCATATCAATAGCCGAGCATACCATATACATGCATCGCATTGATCGCCTAATTTGGAGGACTTTAATGTAAACTTTGAATAAAGAAGGCGAGGATTTGAATAGAAAGCTAATCTCAGTGGAAACTAAATTATGAAATGGGAAAGCTTAACAAGAACTTCATTGAGATGGCTCGTACCTTCGAGATGCCGTATATGGGAGCTATTAAGAGTAGACAGTTATTGACGGAAGAGAGTCCAGCCGACTGGTTTCTGTCGGTTATAATTATAACTGACGAGAATTTCCGCAATTCGACATACCGTCCCGATCACAACCTCAGCCGGTTAAGTGCATCGTACATAGCAAAAGCAATATCTCACCATACGCTCTCTTATTCCTTTGTAAAGATCAGACAAAACAGCAAACATAAGATATTCAATTTACGATAGATGGATTAACGACTCAAAATACTTGCAACAGGAATGTTAAAAGGCATTACCTTTACCGATCTTCCGCAAGCTTCGACAATGCCTATACAGACATCCTATTCCTACTAATATTATAAACGTGAAAGTTTGTAAGGATGGATGGATGGATGGACGTTTGTTACTCTTTCACGCAAAAACTACTGAACGGATTGAGATGAAACTTTGCAATTCTATAGCTTATATATCAGAATAACACAGGCTATAAATTATAATGATATTACGTAAATTTTCCATATTATAACAATAAGTGTTAAGTAAGTAGGAAATATTCTGCCATCTGCGAGCTATTCTAGCGTGCGCTCCAAGAAATGTCAAAAAAGAACTGTCGAATCGAACAAATGTCAAATCGTTTTTTTTAAGGGTGCTCAAAATGTTTTAAGGGTGGTAAGGTAGGGCCTCGAAATATCATGCGGGCGAAGCCGCGGGCAAAATCTAGTTGTCTATAAAAGTAGACTATAAAACCATTTCTAAATAAGCATGGAGAGAGCTCGGCCATTATCCTAACATGCATGCGACAGTGGAATCCTGGCTAACAAGAGCTAATTCTGGCCGCGATCCAATCAGGTGCTAAGTGTATATTCTCTCGTTGCGTTCGGCCATCGCTAATAATACTCGGGAACAGAGCCGCTCCGTTTATAGCCTAACCAGAATAGCCGAGGAAGGAATAGACACACTGACAGACGAGCACGCTTTATATGCAGCAGTGAAATTAGAATAGAATACAAACGGGAAACCCATTTATGGTTTCCTAGTACACAAACCTGAAAAAGCGCACGATTCTAGTTTAAATCAGTTTAAAGCTAAACATATTATGTAAGGAGTCGTTAAGATAAAATATCGTTTTAGGAGAAAGAACTGGTCCAATGCATCAAATGGTTCGTAGAATGGACTTAGTTGATTCAAGCGATAAAACCGGCTTATCGTTAAAATCAGCAAACTGTTACAAATTAAAAATAAATGCTGTTTGAGAAAATCTTAAATAGATAACATTTTTAAACTTTTTTCTTATTTGTATAACATTAAAAATTATAACTTTATAATGAATCTATTTACTGTAATAAATCTCTTTTATAAGATTATTCGTAAATAAATAAATGTTAGGGGACATCTTACGCACGGTCTCTGACCCCAAACTAAGCAAGCTTGTGATATGGCTGCCAGAGACTGATATACTAGATATACATATTTTAAATACATACTCATATAGATAGTACCTATATAACACCCAGACACAGAGCAAACACCTATGTTCATCACACAAATGTTTGCCCTGGGTGGGGATCGAACCCAGAACCCTCTTTGACCCAGAAGTCTGGGTCACTAACCACTGAGCCACCGAGGCAGTCAAAATGAAAACTAGATACAAAGTAAGAATGAGAATAATAATAAATAAACAATACAGAGAAAAAAATGACAAAATAGGTATTCATCGTAATCGAACAGACCTACCCTCATAGTGCCATGGCCGAAGGTGCCCATAATGCTAGCCGCGTTTCCACGCTGGATGGCCAGTGATATACCTACGTAATAGCAAAAGATATATAGGCAAGTACCTAAGTCATTGTGTAATACAGAAAGTTGCGCCTATTCCATAACATACGATACCTACAGCAAAGTGAATAAAGGTCATTTTATGTTGTTTCAAGTAAATAAAATTCAAGAATTTATATAGTTTGAGCAAAAAGGGTAAGGTATTGAAAGAAGGAGCACGATTTTAGGGGTGCGGGGGGGCGTTGAGGGGGGGTAGGGGGAGGGGGAGTCACCCCCCCACTACCACCCCCCCCGGCGAAGCGTAGTTTTTTTAAATTAATTTTTAAAATTTATGAAATTTTAACGGTTAAACTATAGCCGCCCGGTACCCGCGGGGAGGGGTGAAGGGGGAAGGGTTGGGGGGAGGGGGGAAGCCCCTCCCTGCAACTCCCCCCAGCCGCAGGCCCTTAGTTTTTGAGTAATATTTTTTTTAGTAGGTACTTAACCTCACTTTCGGCTATATCAGAATTTTTAACCTGTTTTTTGTTTCACACCTAATCTATCAAGGCAGTTTACTTCTGGCACTTCGCCGGCCGCTGCCGCGGCACGCTCGCTGCGCTCGCTCGGCTCGTGCGTTGTTTGTCATGTTCTAACCTAACCTAACCTATTTTTTGTTTCACACCTAATCTATCAAGGCAGTTTACTTCTGGCACTTCGCCGGCCGCTGCCGCGGCACGCTCGCTTCGCTCGCTCGGCTCGTGCGTTGTTTGTCATGTTCTAACCTAACCTAACCTATTTTTATTAACTAAATATACTTCGGCGCAACTCCGGCAGCCAGAATGCATAGGAACGATTGAAAAACACCCCCGTGACTCCCCCATAGTGTCGCAATCCTTAGGTTTGTGCTCCTCGTTTTAATACCCAACCCAGCAAAAATCCTCTCGCCGGCGGCGAGTTGGCATCGGCCGGCATCCGCGTCATTTCCGGCGCTGCGTTGTTTCGCGTTCTGCGTCTTACAATTTCCGGTTCGCACTCCATTGATTCTTCAAACTGACCATTGCAGTTGATTAATTTAAAGAAAACATGGTTTTCCATTTCGACACTGCCTGTAATTATATTATTAAGCCTCGACGCTCTAATTAAACCGTTCAGAAGATCCCTTTTGTTTTTGTTATTTTGCCGTCTCGTGGGAACCTGGCGTTTGTAACTCGAAACGCCATTTAGCGAGGCGAAGACAAGATAATTTTAGACGTAATTTCATTACGTCCGATGGCTACCTACATCGTGAATTTTCGTGACTGTCAATTATATCACCTTAGCAGTTGTTTTATCGCCGAATATTATCTATTCGACAACAGGCAAATTGCAATCATTATATTTGCATATCGCATTAGAATCTTAGCGAGAAAATGCAAAGCACCGATTATTTTCATTAACAATACAGACATAGAGATAACGTAAGTGGTTTTGAATAAGCGTTTAGCAATAGACCTCGAACTCACGCGGGTAAATTCAGAGATACCTATGCAAAAGGATGCAAAAAACGTTTTTAAAATGTCGTGTGTGTTGACCTGAGTAAATCGCAGAGCGTGTCATTGCGTCCTAGACCTTCGGCGTGGGCCGCGGAGAGGCGTCGCGTGCGGTAGGTCGGAGCGGTGCCGCCGCTTCCGACCTACCTGACCCCTGAACGTCGATACTATTCCAATATTTCTTTCTTTACCTAGTCGGTCAGAATTTTAGATCATCAAAGTATGTTCGTATAGACCGGGAAAGCCTTGGTGTCAGTTTTAAAACCGCCTGAAGGCCTCTCATGGCTAAACGGTTTAAACAACCGGGACCAACAATTTGTGTGTAAGATGTCCCCAAATATTTATTGTTATTATTTACTATATTTTGCCCGCGGCTTCGCCCGCATGATATTTCGAGGCCCTACCTTACCACCCTTAATAAAGGAGGTGGAAAATAAAAAAAAAAAACAAAAAAAAAACGATTTGACATTTGTTCGATTCGACAGTTCTTTTTTGACATTTCTTGGAGCACACGCTAGAATAGCTCGCAGATGGCAGAATGTTTCCTACTTACTTAACACTTATTGTTATAATATGGAAAATTTACGCAACAGATATGTAAGCTATATAATTGCAAAGTTTCATCTCAATCCGTTCGGTAGTTTTTGCGTGAAAGAGTAACAAACATCCATACATCCATCCATCCTTACAAACTTTCACGTTTATAATATTAGTAATTATTTATTTATTTAACGTTTCATCCGAGCCACAGTAGCGCTCAGTTGTAACAGCCAGTTAGTTTAGTTATAGTAGTGCACAAAAGTTTCGACCTACGGGTATAAAAAACGTGGTAGAATTGTAGCTACACCATACTTATCATTTCGTTACAATTTAAGCAACTAACCATAGGCTATTACACCGATAATTGACAGTAATGTACCTATAGTGAAAAGGGGAGGGGTAAGTAGTGGCGTGAACAGTTGAGCACACAGCTACAGGAGCCACCTCTATTGTGGCTATCGAGGAATCGATAGACGTGACTAATATCGACCGCGACCTTGGCAGGGGTCTATCGTGTCACGCACTCATAATCTATCGCCGGATTTTCCATCAGTAGAAACTTTGTTGAGTTTTGATGAATTTTGAAGCGGTCAGGGTTAAATACTAATCTGCTGCAGACTCTAGTATACATACATGAGCTTGAATTTACGCACTGATTTCAGATAGCCTTATTTATATTAATTGGCTTCAAAGAACAACGTGTTTTAGATATAAATAACATCGACTTGGCATTTTTTCTGTTTCATATTGATGATAAATATCTTATTTACACCCAATTTAGGACTCATAGTCCCAAATGACTGAAATGAGTTGATATAAATTTCAAAACACAAGTAAGTAGTCATCCAGACATATTCAACTTGATCGGAGAGGAATCAATAAATGATACCGGAGTAAGTTAGTTATAAACATACTTTACAATAGTGATCGAATGGAAGCCAAGAACAGAGAGTGAATTGGTTCAATCAGTTGACGCTGTCAATCGACGTTTCGAAGAACTCGCTGAGTCGCAATGGAATTTTCCTCAGTTAAAATTAATACCTTATTCCTGTAGATGCAATACAAACCACACAATTTCACCAAAGTACAATTAACTAAGCTGAAAAAAACCTTCAAAATATGAGGTTGATAAATTAATATTTTGTTTATTTAGAGACTCGTTAAAATGTTTGCCATTCTAAATTTCAAATAATTGAAATAGAAGTCGTTCAGGTGCTTAAGTATTTTAAAACATAAGTTCATCCACCTAATTTATAAAGACAAGGCGCATAACAAAAGGCTAATTAGCACATTCAGCGTTCAACGTTGAGAAATAAAATGCTATAAAATAATAGCCGTGACGGTGAAAAACCGTCGCCGCCTCGCTCAGTAGCGAAGCGAATATTGTTAATACAGTAACTACACTAGAAGTTGCAACGTCTATTAAAGGCTAAGGAGATAGAGCAAAATAATGCAGGACTAACATGTGTGCAGTTCCGGAGAGACCCGACACAAACAGTCCAGCGACGAACGCATTTGACGCAATGGTAATTGGTCCAGCGTTGGCGGATTGGCCGCGAGGCCGGCAAGCGGCAGGTGGCGGTGCGATCTGGACCATTTTGGTGCTTGAACTGCTGACACGAAGTTATTACTGCTTCCTGCCCACGCCATAGCCAATGAGACCAATTGGCGTTTCTATAAATGTATCTCAAGTCGAGGCATTACGAGACATGACACCAAACCAAATGCCCGTGAATCTGTAGACTGCTTTTAGAATCATATCTTTTTTTGCCAAATCGCTTCCTACCTGTGATGTAACAAGAAGTTACGAACTGCACCATTGCTAAAGTTGATAGAATTATATTGGGCAATATTGGGGTCGCGAGGGTAGTTATGAAATTTATGACGTCTAGTCGCCAATATTCACCGTCGCTAAGAATAGCCGTGTTATGATTGCTTTTATTTCTGGAGTTATTGAGGCGCCAGATCGACGTCTCGTGGAAGATTTTTCTGCGATACAGCTTTGGTATAAAATACACGTAGAAACGGTTGAAATTATGTTATCTATTCATGTCAAAATATTATGTACGAGTTTAAATAATGAAATGACATACTTGTGATATCTTGTACATTTAGATTGTCAACACTGTTTAAACATGTTGAATATGATATCAACAAAACCTTTACTATAGAATTTTTACTTGTAACAAAATTTAAGTTGGTTACAAAGCAAATTTCTAAAAGAAATTAAGCATGGTCGTAGTTGAACAGATAATAATACTAAATGATGTCATATAAAATAAAATGAAAATAAAAAAGCCTTTAATTTCTCATCTCATCATTAAATACATTGGTTTGTCATTACTATCATTGTTAGAATAATATGTACAGTAAATGTTAAAAAATAATCATCATTTAAAGTTTAAATTAAATAGGTACATTGCAGAATCATGATGTCATGCTCTTATTAATTTAAGACTCATCGGTGGTGGGTGGTGCACACAAACAAATATTTGATTTGGTAACTAATTACCAGAAATAATCATGATCATTTATTTCATAAATGCTATTTACACGTCATGTCTTGATTAATCTTGTCAATAATGAAAGGAGTTAATTTTATCTCGACTTGATTTATACAACTCTCAAGATTAAATATTTGGTCAGGTTGTACGAGCACTAGAGAGCAAGCTACGCGACTACAGTGCTATAGTTTACATAAGTACTCAAAACTTTAACCAAACAGAAAATAACATTTGGGAATTCAACAAAAATATTCATGATTCATTTACTGATACACTAAAATTATAATTTCGAAAGTTCTCGTATGTTTGAGTTTGATCCAGTTCAATCACGTAATTTCTGAATAGATTTGGATGAAAAATAAGGAGATAACTTGTAACTACGATTACCAAACAAAACAAATTACTTTTAGTTTATAATTAAAGGTAACGTATATTTTTATGATGGAAGAGAAGACACAAAATTCGGTTAATTAGATAAAGGTAAACACATTATAACAAAAAACGTAAAAGGTTACACGAATCCTAAATAGCTTGATATAACACAAAAGAGTAGTAGAAAACAATTCGTTTCACGGAATAAAAAACCTACATATATTTTTCGTGAGCAAATTTTCGCAGAAGTGGAAGCATGGCAAAGTAAACAGTCTTCCCACGTCGGCGCTTCCAAAGGTCACGGGAATGCCGGCGCCCACACTCTAAGTGAAACACATAGTTACGGATCAAATGAACAATAAATCCTTTGAGAACAGCGTTTTCACGCCCACCGACACACAAAAAGAGCAGATTAAGATACTCTGTTAGTCGAACATTTACAGAAGGGAAAGGGCAGAGAAGTTTACAAATGGCAAGTTTACTTTCCAAATATTTAAAACCGTAGATGTAAGAAGGTATATTAGTTAATCAGAACATATCGAAGGGTTGTGATCTCAAGACCTTTAAATCGTTACTAACACATTTATCTACCTAACTAAACCCTAAAACAGAATAAAGTAAACTAATGGGTGTGTCATTTGTGACGCTTTAGAAGTGATAAAAAATAAAAAGGTTGGTGATTCGTATAGAGAATTGAAGGACATTTTCAGGAATCACGACAATCTGTGATAAATGGTGTTTACTTAGACTTGAACAATTTGAGAAGTTTCCAATTGTAAACAAACTACTTCCTAGGCGGAGTGTTTTGTGTCACTCGAAGAAACGAAATAAGCTAGTGGTTCAATTTCATGGTCTGTTGCTGCCAAACAAATGTTTACTTCCCTGGAAGAGTTCGATGTAAAAAAGCAAATATTACGCAAATAGTACCCTTGAGCAGAAACTGCATGAAGAAATTTAGAAGAATTTTGATGCCAAGCAATTAATTAAGAAAAAAATTTAAAAATATTGGGCTATTGATATTTTTGATGGGTTTGAAACATCACAATATCAGAAAAATTGCCAAGTCGATGGTTTGAAATCATATTTCTTTTCCATTTGAATAGGATACAATAAGAGATAGTGATATATAGGCATTATAGGACAATATTGACGTATTTGCAAAGATCATAAATAAGAGAGTATAGGACTACGACATCTTTTTTATATTTGATGGTATTGGGCCTGATGCGGAAGGCGGGCACGGAAATGTAGAGGCACGGCGGCAGACCGCAGTAGCTACCAAGGCTCAATGAGATTTTTTGGCCCTGTTTTTTTGCGGAAAGACAATCAATAGGCAGAAATCGAGAATCACGCAAATAGAAGTAACTGTTTCTTTTTTGTGGTAACTAGTATAAAAAACACTTTTAGATAGTACAAAAAAATCACACCAGACTTTAATCTCGACTCCATAAATTCTAGAAAGCTAGCGAGGATAGAGATAAATACATTATTCTAATTACCCAGTTTAGCAGCTAGATAGTTTTTTTCGAACTAGAAAATATATTATTTTATACGTCCAGACGCAATTGACTCGTTGGAATTAATAGTCAGTGTTAAATAGAAATACACATAAGTTTAATGGAGGAATAATATTTTTTTGATAATTACGACCTTCTTGACGTCGACGGTTTTTATTCACAAAATCGTAATACATTTTTGAGCGTTTTGGACAAACTAAAATATGTGTACGTGCGAACAGTAAATGTGACTGTGAATAGTTTGAGCAGTTGCATAACGTTGTCTGCCTTTAATAATATTTTCATTTTAAAATTAGTGTAAACAATTGTTAGATTGTGGATGACTGACGCAGGCATTAAACGTAATTATCGTTTTTAACTATGATTTCTTCTGTCGTACGATTCTAAAGTTCAACTGAATAAATACGTACAACTTTTATAGGAATAGGTAGTGTTTTCTAGACCCTATACTTAGTTATTCCTTTGGAAAAGCTCTGGAAAATGAAAACTAGGGCGTTGTGGAGACATTCGAAGATTTTTAAAACCGTATGGCGGAAGTACTTGAAAATATACCAAATCCCGGTTTTTTTAATACCTGACTCTTTGTTAATAACGTCTTCCTTAATGAACGATATGGCATTATAAGATTTATGAATAAAACACTAGTAGGAACTATCGGCAAAGCTTATTAGGTACATGAATAGACCAACTCAAAAAGTGTGCGAGAATTGACTACGAAAGGTCAAAAGCGCAAGGTCTCGTATATTTATAGCCCATCAATGTGTTGCCGGTTGGTTATTCCACACAAAGTCATTCATGTCAACGATGACGACGTCAGGTATACTAACTGGAAAACAGCTCATTATATTGCAGAACAAATGGTTAGTGTTCAAAATACTCATATCACTAGTATGTGGATAAGTATGTAAATTAATGCACTGCACTTTCATTATGCAAATGTGCTGTTGGTTGAAATGGTATCATATTATTACGTTGAATGCAAAATTGAACGAGTACACGAGTCATTGTTAGAACTAGTGCAAGATAACACAGATGGCAGTTCAAATTGAAAACTTACAATGTACTTACGTCGTATTGTACGACGTATTTACACCGTGGGTGTCGGCTTTTGGTACTAGAACGATACATGTTCATCAAGATCATAGAGCCATGTCATCTAGTTGCCATGGCAACATTCATTATATCTTAGACAAAGATCTACAATACAAACCAAAATTAACGTATATTTAATTGTGAATGTAGGTATCACATATAGTAGTGTTTACATAGAGGTAGATTTAGATAGCGTTGTCTAGACACAAGCGTTCCGCCATAACTCCCGTGTTGTGCGTCACTCGCGTCTTGACGCAATCATCTCAAAAAATAACGCAGGAATTGTCGTCGCGGATGCAAACTGCAAGAAATATGACCATCCAATAACTCCGCTAGGTATTAGCAAAATAAATCAAGATATAAACAGGAAAACTGAAACAATTCATATCATAAGGAAATCTGTTGAAGAAATCATAACAATGATATTATGTGTGAAAGATGCACAAGATGATGCACATGAAAGATTCGAATCAAAATAACAATGATAATTAACCAAGAAACAGGATAGTAAGACCACAGAAGTAGTAGTGATCCCTACAGACACAAAGACGAGAAACTTTGATAAGTGTTGGTGACGTGGTACACACATTAACAAAGCTAATGTTAGCACACATACACACGCGGCTCAAAACTGATAAACACTTGGCTACATTAGCCCACAGAGATAGAAGTTCGTTATCAGACCTGCGTCATTTTCTATAAATAGATGTGATAAGAGTTTTAAGAGACACGATGGGTACATAATTGAGAGAAATGTGGCGAGAGGGTCCGGTAGGTAGGGTCAACGGCCGGCGTGGCGGCCACCGGTCTGCCGTGGACGTCCCAGGGTGCTGCACAACTGGTTCCGGGTAACGGGCCAGGGAACCGTGTCAATCGATCATTATTTAGCACATCACGACCGTCCAGCTCCGGCCCTGTCAGAATCCCTCGGCTGCCCCATCAACGATAAGTACTTATAATAACTGTTACTGACATCCTCTTTTATGTATTTTCGAATAACATTTAAAACTATTTTTTGTTGTGAACATGTTTTAATTTGACATTAGCAGGACGTAGTTTAGCAGAAAAGATTCAACTCACACAGCTTGAATGTGACCGTTTGCGATTTTGACCATTCGCGACGGAACGTTATATTATTCCGCATTTATGTAAAAAGCAGTGTCTTGCGATTTAAGACACTTGGTACAATTTGGTTTGGACATCCGTGTGGGTTGAGTCCTTTCTGCTAAAGTTCGTCCACTGTAAAAGCATAAATGTAGTATATATTCTAGCACATATACTAGTACCTAGAAGATACCTGTTTAATTTTAGTACTAGTTGAGTGTATACACTATATAGATATTATAATACTCATAGATTTGAAATGTAAAACGTTCGTAAGCTAATTACATGCAAATTCAAAATAAAAATGCAATATAAAATGATAATAAATTTCAAAATGATGAAAGCTCGACTTGGCCGTTTCTAAATGTGCAACATTAGGCGAGTTAATCTGCATCTCTATCGTGCTAACTTGCGCTCATTTATAACCATTTTTAATTATTACAGTTACAGAAACATTCAAATGAACTGGTCACACTTAGTACCCTTTTTGATCTGATGATTGATGTAAGTTTGAGAACTATCGAATAAGAAATTAGTGTTTCTTATTATTCAAAAGTTCTTAAACAATCTCGTTGATATTATGCAATATTCGCAACCAACCAGTAATTACTCATAATAAGTGCAGTGTCAGAATAGAATCGTAATTTAGTTACTTACTAACCTTGCAAAGTCTTAATGAAGCAAACCATTCATAAAATTCTAAGTGACAGTTCGATATAAGCATATTAAGCATAGGGTAGCAAAGAACAAAGTTAATATAGAAGTCATGGACTGTTTTGTATCTGAAGTAAATGCTAACTTTCAATGAATAATTGATTTATCGGTTATAATAAGAACCAAATATTAACAAAAAAACATGAATATATCAATAAACTTCAATGAACCGGATTTCGTTATGGCGGTCACATTAAAGATTCTGTAGAATCACTTAAATATATGTATTCGAAAACACACAACTGATAAATGACATAGAAACACCATACAAATGATACGTTACATCGGATTGATATCTTCGACCTCGTCCATGGATATTTTTAAGATGATCTTTATATATGACGATATACTCATTAATATTCAACACACAGGTCGAACGCTTTAAGTAAAACAGAACAAAAATACCAGTATTTACATCAAGGAACGTCCAAGTGTGTAGCCAATACAGATATAGGATTACATTATCGCGGGTTATGCAAGAATCGGATAATGCACAGTTAACAACAAACAAAAGGGTGTAGATGAGATAACGAATGCGATAGAGCCGCTAATCTCGACCTCATAAGATAAATGGAGTTTCATGTGTGTGCGCGAATGCGATAAACTGATAAACTACAGCTTAAATACAAACTAACGCAATAAAAAAATTAGTTTAATAACGAATAACAGGAAAATAGAAATAAAAACTTGTAATTCGTTCCATCAATAGTTTAAAGTAAAGCTGAACATGTAGAGAAACGGAAGGAAAATCTAGAAAATATAATAACTAATGCAATTTAACGTTCGTGTCCTAAATATAGCTTTGGCGACATGGTCTAATTGGCAGCAATACAAAGTAAAGAAGATGATATTGATAAGAAAGCAAACGCGGATACAGAGAGCACACACGCTGATCCGAATATCCATTGCGACGTAAACGAGCACGCACATGTTAGATTAATAATGTTATAATAATATTAATAACGATTACAAAATGTATTAAGTAATGTAAGACTAATTGTAAGTAGCTAAATGGAACTGAGAAATATCATGACTTCCGAATGTCGGCCATTGTTGTTTACATATACCATTTATTTAATACTGTGATTTCATAATGTTATAGATGACTTGAAACGTATCAATAATTGTTCTAATAATTCTAATAAGTATGAAATACAGTTTAAGATGATTTTATGTTTAACAATTGTGTAAAATGGAGGCTACCACCGTGCCCGCCATCTTGCTCGTTCCCTATTGGTTGTTGGCAATGTTTACATCGAGCAGTGGTGGTAAGGCATGGTGGGAGCTTGTGAAATCAGGATAAAACAGTCTGTTGGCGCGGTTTCGTCTCCTAATATCTCCTAATATCTCTTAGTATCTTTGAATCTCTCTTAGTGTTCTCCCGGTATTCTGATAATAACGTTGAAGTCTTGTTTAGCTAGTTATGCTGAGTGTCGGTACCTTTTATATTCGAAGCCAAGCCGAGTGGACGTCGCCATGTTGCTAAAGTTAAGTACTTTGTGTAATATCTAAATTAAGGTTACTGATCTTTGTACACTGATGGCGTCTTGAGTTTCTTGCCACTTCTTCTCAAAACGTCTAGGGCCTTGCGAACGTGGCATAATTATTGCAATACGTGGTGGTACCCTCGAGGGACCCATGAAGTATATGAATAATAAACAAAGTATACTTACTTACTTGTTTCCTTTACTAATTTAGAATCCTGAACATTAGACAAGTACCCTCACGAACATTTTAGGATCAGATTGAAGAGTTTCTTTGTTATTAAGTTAGAATCAGGGTTGCTGCATTAGTTTAAAGTAAGATTTCCATCCTAACAGTAATATTTTGGTAGAAAATAGATAAAGTAACCCGCCTTCTTTTAACCCTGATCTAACATCAGAAGTGGTGCCGAAATACCCACATTAATGCCGTTCATTGTATTTCAGAGAATCCTGTCATGCTTTTTGCATATCCATGCTGAAAGGCTGCCTGTGCAGCGGCTACTCGATTTCCTGGCAATGATTGCCTGGGAAATTCTGCTGCGGGGCTCCAGGTCCCAGAACTACTGGGTTTCCTGGCCAAGTAAAGTGAATCAGTGAAATAGTGAAGTGTATCAGTAAAATAGTGAAGTAAATACAGTGTTCTGGTGATAAAGGAGGTAAGGGGCTGAGCCCTGTTATATATAATTAGAAAATGTTTTGCATAATTTGTCTATTTTGTAATGTGGGATCAGTTGACAAAACCAGAAGAATTTTGCTTAAAAATATTGCAGAAAATTTCAGATCATTATGTAATTATTTTTATCTAACGACATAAGACCATAATACATACTACACAATTATATATTGGAAAGTTTGAATGACAACTGTTTATAAATGTGTCAGAATAACCGAGCGGTACATTAAAAAAAAAAAAAAGTAAAACTGAACTAAAACATCGGGATCACAGATTTTGTCAACAGATCTCACAAAAAGAATATGAATTATCCTTTTTCTTTACCATCTTATAGTGTAAGAATTTTAAAAACGATTTTTATGGCTAAAATAAGGTTGTCTTGAAAAAGATGTGAAACAGAACGAAATGTAAGATAAAATAACAAGAAAAGACAAACAATTTCAATATTATGTTGACAAAAACAATGCTGATTGTCTGACTATAATAGATAGTGTATTAGATTAGATCGCTGGAGGACCGTGACCATCCAGTGACACGGTGAGGCTATTGCCAGCGAGTAGGTTGCGTTTGCTTAGTCGTGTACTGGGACTGAATATCGACTACGGCCATGACTCTGACTATGACAACGGTGCGGTCAGGTACTTTTCCTGTAACTAGTTGATTAGATTTGCAGGAAGGGTAGCCTTAAGAAAAAAAAAACGTAGCTTAGGTCGCTGATGGGCCGTGACTTGGCAGTGGCACGGTGAGGCTATTGCCAGCGAGTAGGTTGAGTGTTCATAGTCGTGCCACTGGGACTTAGATTGTGATAATAATGACTATTAACTACTACTGACATAGACTATGACTATGACAGAAAGTGCGGCCGGGGACTCTTCCTTGTAACCGCTAGTTGACCTACTGTTGGTGCCGATATGTCTCAGGAGTAGCGGCTGATTGCTATCGGTAAAAGGTTCCGGAAGCAGTAGGTATTCTAAAGGGAGGGTAGCCCAATAAAAACAAAGAAAATAAGAACAAAGAAAAACATGTTGCTGTTATTATAGTCAGACGGGAATCAATATAGCAGTGCTTATTGAAGTTAATAACACTGTATATAAGTTATGCAAATATACTCGAATAATAGATTACTATTTAAACTTATTATTTTTGTACTTCGGGAACTAAGTACGGTCAGTATAGTTGTATTAAATAGGTTGTAATATTTTTGACTTCTTAATATTTCAATGTATGAGTCATATTGTTGTTTGATTAGTTTTATGCTATCATGTATATGATCCACGATATTCGTCATTACTGACTGTGCTTAGTTAAATGTTTAGAATAGCGTTTATGTTGTATAGCCTTAAAATAATCATAGTTTAAAATTATCCTACTGTTTTTAGAAAATTATTGTAAAAAAATAACTAAGTGTCATTCACTGTATGTGGGTACTTGATAAAATGAAAATACTTCGTGTCTGCTACTGTTCGTTTCCGATGGGCCGGTCGGAGCCGGGTAGTGGTGACACGGGGAATCAAATTAGTAAACTCCCAGTTTACTTTTTATTTTGTTGTCCATAGAATGTATATGTGTCCATATAATATGACGTTAAAATGGACTTCAATAAGATAACTTGTTTACGAATCCTACAAATAATAAAATTGTTATTGATTTGTTAGATGTTCTCCACGTAATCATTGGATGGTTTGAGTGGGAGATACATTTGACATTGAAAATAAAAAAACATTGTGCGTGGAGTCCCTCCGCGCGGAAGAAGTGAAATTTAGTAGTTAACTCTTAACTAGAGGTAGATGGCGTTGGCGTCAAGTTAGTCCGCGGTATTTACTTTCTCCGTCGATGGACGAGGTGTTTTGGTTTTTGTTTGATTAATTTAACTTATAAATTCAACTAAATCTAACTTATTAATTTAACTTATAACGCAACCTTGTTGGAAGTCGTATTAGAAGTTTCATCTCAATAAAATGGTAAAATATGATATGAAATAAAAACACAATAATATATCATCAACAATACAATATGGTATTAAGTTTTATTGTAGTGTAATGGTGGAGATGAGGTTGTATGTACTTCGAGGACGAAGTACTGTCAGGCTGGCCGTGTTAGATTAATAATGTTATAATAATATTAATAACGATTACAAAATGTATTAAGTAATGTAAGACTAATTGTAAGTAGCTAAATGGAACTGAGAAATATCATGACTTCCGAATGTCGGCCATTGTTGTTTACATATACCATTTATTTAATACTGTGATTTCATAATGTTATAGATGACTTGAAACGTATCAATAATTGTTCTAATAATTCTAATAAGTATGAAATACAGTTTAAGATGATTTTATGTTTAACAATTGTGTAAAATGGAGGCTACCACCGTGCCCGCCATCTTGCTCGTTCCCTATTGGTTGTTGGCAATGTTTACATCGAGCAGTGGTGGTAAGGCATGGTGGGAGCTTGTGAAATCAGGATAAAACAGTCTGTTGGCGCGGTTTCGTCTCCTAATATCTCCTAATATCTCTTAGTATCTTTGAATCTCTCTTAGTGTTCTCCCGGTATTCTGATAATAACGTTGAAGTCTTGTTTAGCTAGTTATGCTGAGTGTCGGTACCTTTTATATTCGAAGCCAAGCCGAGTGGACGTCGCCATGTTGCTAAAGTTAAGTACTTTGTGTAATATCTAAATTAAGGTTACTGATCTTTGTACACTGATGGCGTCTTGAGTTTCTTGCCACTTCTTCTCAAAACGTCTAGGGCCTTGCGAACGTGGCATAATTATTGCAATACGTGGTGGTACCCTCGAGGGACCCATGAAGTATATGAATAATAAACAAAGTATACTTACTTACTTGTTTCCTTTACTAATTTAGAATCCTGAACATTAGACAAGTACCCTCACGAACATTTTAGGATCAGATTGAAGAGTTTCTTTGTTATTAAGTTAGAATCAGGGTTGCTGCATTAGTTTAAAGTAAGATTTCCATCCTAACAGTAATATTTTGGTAGAAAATAGATAAAGTAACCCCCTCTTTTAACCCTGATCTAACACACACAATGTTACGTTACAGAAATAGCATCGCGCCGATAGCGCAAACACACCAACACACGCCCACACGTTGTACGTGAACTGTAATAAAAACATACATAGACAGATATGCGCTATGAATAAGATACAAATTGAAATGGAATAATACAAGCGAGCGGTGATTACGACGCCGAGCGAATAAACTCCGGCGGGGACTCTTCGGGCCGCAAATTCGAAGGACCACCAAACCAAAATTCGATCGAAGAGAAAGCTGATTTCGAAAACACGCTTCGAGGTTATTTGCATTCCGTGACGATAGAAACTGCTATAGGCCTACGACGAAACAGAAGGCAAACATTTTGCAACGATGGAAAATTTAGCCGGGTCAGTACCGGTTCCGTCTAGTTCCAATTATAGGTCCGCAAGTACGACTCGTGCAGCATATCGAAGAATGTGGATCAGCGACAAGGGAATGTCAAAGCAGACTCACCTAAATTTATGACATACATGGCCTGGGAGCGCTCGAGCCTCCTCGCGTGCTCCACGGCCTGGTAGAGTCCGCCGGAATCCACTTTGATGCACTTGTAGATCTACACAACAACAGGATCCACTGCGACAAGCGCAAACATCTTATGGTGGGCACTGATCACTGGCCGCAGAACGGCAACGTAACAACTGATGCGACACTCGATGGAGCGACAGGTGAGCTCGGATCGCGGTCAGACACTGACTGCCGCTGGCGGCGCGGGCGCGGGCGGCGGCGGGTGCGCGCGGGCGGCGTGCTGCGTGACGCGCGCCGCGACGGCAGCGCCCTCCGCCAGCGCGGCAGCGCTCCACCGCACCGCCGACACCAACATTACTTGGCACTGCTCTTCGCACAAAAACATACCACTCTCCGTGAAATGCAGCTTTCCAAGAAACGGCAATTACCACATACGCAGAACTTTTAACGAAATAATAACCGATGACATCAATGGTCACAAACTGCTTGTTTGTATCTGTAAGTACAGCAGATTTTGGTTTGGGCGATGAAAGAATTGAGCTTAAATCTGTTACTGCGGTCTCAGTTTACGGTATTATGTTGGTACGGAAGTAATTAATACAACTTATTGCTATCCACAAGGGCAAGTTAAAAAAAGATTTCGAAAATATACAAAAACAATACTTTATAAGCGACGGCCATTTAAATTAACAAAATGTAACCTAGATTATAAAATTGTAATTAAATCAAACGCAGACACATAAACAGGTCAGACAAGTTTAGTTTGAGGAACATAAATTCAAAAACAACTTCTTATAAAATTAGAACAAGATTGAGACTTTGGAACAGCATTTATTATACAATCACAAAAAAAAAATAGGAATAAGAATAGATACAAATATTTACGTGGGAAACTTCAACGGTAGAGCAAGAGTTGCGTACGCGAACAATTCAAGCTTTGAACGGGAAAACACTTCCCAAAAGTGAACATACTTCGTAGCATCAATTGTGACGTAACCAGGTCTACATAATGGTATTATGCCATAAGTACAAGCGACTGCGTATTTTTAGTAACAAAACAATCGTCAAGAAAAAATAATCAAAAAAACTGCCTTTTCTCTTGTGGCTTGCCCTTCATGTTTTAATGCAACCAAAGAATATATAATAATACTACATGCAACTCATGGAGGATTGCTCAATAGCGTCAACAATTGTTTTTGAGGTGTATCTACCTGGTGTATGTACAGTAACAAAAAGTTTTATACGTGTTTGGCAGCTATCGTAGCCAAACAATTGTTGTTTTGATATTAGGTTTGTAGATTTATATTTAATCCGATTGTGCATCCGAGTTTCTTCTTTTCAACAGAGCGCAGGGGTCAATATCATTTTAAGGGTTCCGTACCTAAAGGGTAAAAACGGGAATTACTAAGACTCCGCTGTCCGTTTGTCTGTCTGTCACCAGGCTGTATCTCATGAACCGTGATAGCTAAAAAATTTCACAGATAAAGTATTTCTGTTGCCGTTATCACAAAAGATAGATAGATAAACTCTTTATTGCACACCAAGAAATAAACAAAAAGAAGAAACAAAGATACATAAACAGTGTAACAATGGGCGGCCTTATCGCTGATAGCGATCTCTGCCAGGCATCACCTTCACCTTCAGCTTCAGCATCACCTTAGGATGGAGAGGACAGAAAGCGTATAAATAAAGGACGGGGTGCGCATTAGTTAAAAAATATAAGTTTGATTATACATCATAAACATACATACTAATAAAATTGATATAAATACTTAAAATACCTAAATATAAAGAAAACAATACATAAAAATTGTAAAAGAAACCTATGACTAAAGTCTTTTTCAAATAGCAAGTCACTTATGACAGGTCCATAGAACGTAAAATATTACGTAAATACATCATGTGACGTCACACCAATAGTTGAATATTTCTATTTATCAGTGAAAACATTAAGCAAACTTACAAGAAAACTACTAAAATAAACGACAAAGGACGCAAGAAATAGAATAAAGGTTATTGATTCGCGTAAACATATTCGCATTCACTTTTCAATTTAATAAAATATTAAATTCGTTAAATTGTTATGTTACGTGCTATTGCCGATCGTGACGTCATGATAAGAGGGCTGGGAAATCGACTATTGTTGAAATCGAAGAATATCGAAAACAAAACATATTAATCGACTTGATTTAAGCAAGGGTTATCGTTAATCTGTACCCCTAGTACAAAAATTATAAAATATATAGTGCGTATTCGATACAAAAATGTATGAAAAACTTAGTTTCCATTTACCTCCGATGTTCACATAGACAATATAACGGATAATCAAATGATTATAAATCTGGAAGATTCGTCAAATGATGATAATGATGATAGCTCCGATGACGAAGTCACGAGGACATTATTTCCCAAATAAATCTTTTTTTTTCCTGTCACTTTTTATTTCTTTTTGATTCCTCTAAAACTATCGTCTTAGTAAGTCCTACTGACTTGTAGATAAATACACCAAAACAGTTTTAGGGATATTGTTCGATAACTTCGCTAAGTACGTAAATTCGATAATAATCGGTAATTACAAATCGAATATAGGTGCGGTACATCATTAAAATTGTCAATTTATGTTTGACAGCTGAAATTTAGGAAGTGTCATAAGTGACTAGCTATTTGAAAAAGACTATAAATAATAAACTAATACATAATAAATTACAATATTTGTACTACTTACATAATAAATAAAATAACAACAACAACAGTGTGAACCTGTTGTTAAAGAATTAACAATTTCTGCAGGTAATGGTTTTTAACCTGGTCTTTAAATACGTTCAGTGATTGAGCTTTCCTGGCAGTAACGGGCAAGGCATTCCATAACTGGACTGCCTGAAAGGCAAACGACCGTCCGTAAAAAGTTTCACACCGTGCGGTAGGGGTCACAAGGGAAAGGTTATCCTTGGATCGGAGGGGAAGGGAATGTGCATCATGCCAGAAGGAAAAAGAGTCTTTAAGATAGCATGGGGGAGAAGGATTGAAGAGGATGTTATAAAGAAGATTAAGGATATGAGCATTCCGACGAAGACGAATTGGAAGCCACTTAAGCTTGGTACGAAAATGAGATACGTGGTCGTATTTGCGTAACCCAAATATAAACCTGATGCAATAATTTTGGAGACGCTCAAGTTTATCAAGTTGAACTTCAGTTAGAACTAAAAAGCTGGCGCCAGAAAGTTTTAAGTCAAAAGATACTAAAAACAGAAAAAAAAAATATTTTAGGGGGGCTCCCATACAACAAACCTGAATTTTAAGCCGTTTTTCGCTAAATATTAATAACGGTGACAGGTAAGATGCTTGAAATACGAGTATTAACAGAATATTTAGTTAAATATTCAATTCAAAAATAAATAATTAAATTAAAATGAAATAAATATTTAAGGGGGGCTCCCATAAAAAAACGTGTTTTTTTGCTCGATGTTAATAACGGCAACAGAACATTTGCTTAAAATATTCACAGAATATCAAGTAGTATATTACCTTCAAAAATAAATTATTAAATTAAAATAAAATAAATTAAGGGGGGGCTTCCATACGGTACGGAACCCTTCGTGCGCGAGTCCGGCTCGCACTTTTTGAAAGAATGTTTTGTATTAATATTTTAATAATAATTAATATTTGTACCATACGCGCAGTATTTAAATATTTAGGACGCGCATAATGATGCACCTGAGACGTATTTAATCTGCGTTTGCGCATCTATTACTCTCATTTGCATATTTTAATTAATATATCAGACGATAGGCACGTGATGTGTTAGGTGCAATTAGAATACAAAGCAAACCTAATACAAAAATACGTCATCACTCACACACATCACACTCGACTATGAAGCGAGAATCCCAAAGATCGTAAGTTCAATTTACCACAAAAGATTTAAACACGCTTTAAATACTGTTTAACCGTGCAATTTGTACAGATAAACAATGTCTAAAGCATGCGTAATACTTTTGTGGTAAGACGGTTTAATTTCTTTAAAGTTATTTGAAATTATACCGCCTCACCACAAAAGATTTAAACACGCTTTAACTCAGTTTAACCGTGCAATTTGTATTGTCAAACTTTGTCTAAACTTTAGACAATGTTTGTTTTTAAAACAAAAGTTTTACGCACGCTTTAGACTCAATAGCGAGCTTAAAACTTATGTGGTAAGACGGATAGCATTTTATTTGATTGTGGAGATGACAATGACATTTTCATTTCGCAACATCTAAGCATGATGTGCCGGGATTCAATTCAACTCATATTTCATTCAAAAACCTCAATTCATCTAAATCAATATATATGAATAAGCAAACAGTTAAAACGTTTCGAACTCTATCAACACTTTAGAACAATCAATTATAATTCAGCATAAATATACGTAAGACATATATACACATAGCTATGTACATACACGACGTCCTGACATGGTATAAACATAGTCTTTGATAAGTAAACGTTGATAACACAAAGTACACTTAAACGGAGTGCATCAAGTCGAAAACAATTTTTATCTGGACATGAATGACACTGATTTCGCTCAGGTTAATACCATATTTTAATTTATGATTCCATCAATCTTCAAGTCATAGTAATATTTTTTATAGAACCTATTTTTGCTAGTGATTTAAGAAAGGATGTTGCGTGTGTTTTATAATTGATGCGTAATAAACAGATACCGGTTATGTGTAAAACATCCTTGTAATGTGACATTGATGTCACGTACGTCATTGCTTAAACCACAATATAAACTCCATGAACCTTAGAACTGCTAACAATAGAAGAGTAGGAAAGGAGGAACTAGCATAATAGAACAAAATCCTTATTTTGTAAGAGGGGAGCAAAACCTTCACAAGGTACCTATACCTGGTCAAGTGCTTCGGGGTACAGCCGAGTTAAGTGGACACCCACTATACCCCCTCGGTCATTATCATCATCATCAATATCAGCCGTAGGACGTCCACTGCTGGACATAAGTCTCCCCAATGGATTTCCAATAAGCCCGGTCGGAAGCGGCCTGCATCCCGCGCGTTCCTGCGGTCTTAATAATATCGTCGGTCCACCTGGTCAGTGGACGTCCCACGCAGCGCTTGCCGGTGCGTGGTCTCCATTCGAGAACTTTACTAACATCCCCATCGGCCACCAGTTCTCCGAGCTGTGCCCTGCCTATTGCCATATCAACTTAGTAATCCGTTGGGCTATGTCGGTTCGATCTCGCAGCGAGACTCCGAGTATAGCCTTCTCCATAGCGCGTTGGGCTACCTTAAGCTTATTCATAAGGCCCACAGCTCCCTGTATTTATGCTCACTTAGGAGCTTCGGATCTTAAAGGGAATGCGCTGGAACTCCCAGAACTTTGCCATTGACATCCCACGTTCACCATACAGCTTACGACGTCTTCCCGGGCCCGTTTGAGTAAATGGTTAAAGCACTATTTCCGAGCACCCGCGAGCCTAGAACCCCTTTTTTATTAAGCTTTTACTACAAGCAGGGGATACCAATGCCGCATTATATAACAACTAGGGCTAAATAGAACAACATCCTAGGTGTCGGATGTCCGCGCGAAGCTGAATCATCGGTTGATAATAAACCAGGAGGCGCAGGAGAGGACGTCATAGGAGCAAGCGGTGACACATCCCGCGACCTCGGCAAACACTTGCCAAAATACAAATAACGGTTAATTCGGTTATAGCAACTGTCGACGGTGTCACCAGTCACCGACGGGTTAACGACGAGCTTTTTGTTAATAGTGACATTTTGGCAGGAAAAGTTAAAGATTTCTTTGATTTTTTTTTGTTTAGTTTTACATTGGTAAGGCTAACGACAGCAAGGGAATCTTTAGTGGTTTTAGAGACATATTTGTTTGAACATATTTATGAAAGGAACCCATGTCGCACTAGACGATTCTTCATACAAAATCTGCTGTCTTACACAGTACACAATTACACATATCACACACGTAAAATCTATTCTACACAGTGCGTTTTTCTTTCTTTCGTTCTGTATTAGAGAATAATCGATAAAAAGTATGTACGTAATGTAATCTAGGAATGGCTGCCTTGCATAAATATCACCAATTATTATTCAAAGAGTACAAGTAGGTATTTAACATTTCACAAAATGGCTATCAAATTACATTTATGATCCCAATAACAAAAATGAACTCGATTTAACATAAAATATCAATATATTATTATGCAGGCCACAGACTCGTTCCTGTCAGACATTTTCGAAAAAGTGAACGGAATATAAATTTTGGAAAAAAATTGTGAAAGCAATTTTGAAAGTTAGATTTTAAATTTCAATTAAAATATGATATAACATGATCATTTTGACACTACATCAAAACTGTAAGATAGGAGATTGGCAATTTTAGTGGCGGTAAGCAAGGCACCTACCAAATACCACACAGAGCTGTTGAACGAAAGAAAGAAAGAACGTTTATTTCGTGACATACATGAACAATCACAGCTAATAACAAGAAGAAGAAAAAACGAGCAAACAACAAACATGAGAAACAGTAGTTATACAGCAAGTGCTCACGGTATGCCACGAAAACCGAAAACGATGTGGCCGTAAGGTTCTCCAATAGTGACGATGAATCCTCAGATAACCTAAGACATCCACAACAGCAAAACGACTATAGAAACACGAGAAATGGAAGCCGTTGAAACAAATCTACAGGAAGTATATACTTAGTACATGTCCATGATGATATCATTTTTAAAATTACATAAAAATCAATAACGATATAAGATCACAGATACGAATAAGGATATAATTCAAATAAGATAAATGACACTGGCCACTGGGAACAGAGATCAATAGGAAGTGATTACCGAGTCGTCGCGGACGACAGTGGCGGCGACAGTGTCGCCACGGCGCAGGCGCCTGCTCTCCACTCACCCGTCGGTGATCAACTTCGTCTAGACAACAAACTGACTAATCCTTACCCTCTATTTATATTAACTGCCTCACGGGAGCCACGGGCTCTAGTTACTGAAAGCGAATTTCGCGAAAATGAACCAAACAGACAGATTGACTGACACCTACGCGCATGAGTAAACGTAGCGGAAGAACAACACGACGTAACCACTATCGTTAAAAACAAAACAAAGCTCTTGGATTGACACAAATTACTGTATCAGCTTTTTAATAGTCTTTATTAGTCCACTGCAGGACGTAGGCCTACCCACGAAGGGTGATTGATTGGGCCATATCCACCGCGCTGGCCCAGTGCGGGTTGGTGGATCCACATACGCCATCGATTTTTTTCTATGGACATATGCAGGTTGCCTCACGATGTTTTCCTTCACCGAAAAGCCAGTGGTGTGAAAACACCACTTGACACAAGTTTTATTTTATTTATTTATTTGATACACAAAATAGATAACAATCAAATTCTTATTCTATACTTAGTTGCTCAATTTTACACTGAATTATCGTCCAAGGTATGTGTATACAGGAAAACTAAAAATTATAAGTAGACGAATACTTTGAAAGTATCCTTTTGTAGCGAGCTTGCAGAGGGGTACTTACAAAGCGGCACTGAGTTACAGATCTATTAAACCAGCAATGATTGGACGAATATGAATTTAGAAATGATGTTATACGTTCGCTGATTGGATAATTTACTTCGATGTGCGAAGAAAATTGAGATGAGACGTTTGGCGGAAATTTTATTTGCGGATTTAATCAAATACATATTCATGCGTGAAGAATTTGTTTTATTTTTTGGCAAGTGTCTCAAAACAAACGCTGGAATCTGCGCACAAGTGACGAACGAAATGTTTGTAAGTACGTTGTACATCATACATAAAATAATCTCCGTAATAATTGACGAAAAACGAATGTATTGAAGACTTTAATGCTTCTAGCAGTTCTTTGAACGCTTGGCAAAGTATCCGATGAAAAATAATTTCTAAGAAAAACTCTAAAACTAGACATTATGACGACAATCATCTTGTGTGTTTTCAAACTGGACTGTAAGTTTGTTTAATAATAATTATATAACATTTAATGTAATTCTATTATTTCATGTAAAATGGAGAGTGTTTATCGAGAACTTAAAATCCTTTACTCGTGCGTGTTTTTTATAACTCACAAAATATATATATATATAGTATAGAGTCCATCAAATACTCTTCTCTAGGTACTCTTAAGTAAGTCTAGAGTGCATAAAACAGACACTTTATTTGTAAAGAACCATGCTACGAGTTTTAGGACGTGATCTCCATATCAGAAGAAAAAGTAAAAGAAAATTGTTCATGAAGGACTGCCCAAAAGGAAACTAAGAAATGGGAATCCTCAAGTCCTCATAAATTCATGATGTCTCATGTTGCCTTGACGAACCTTAAATCGGCGACCAATTCCGTAACGGCCAACAAAACATTATTACCTCATATTTATGATCAGATTTAACGTCTCCGCCATCACGTTATATTCGCCAGGAGATGAGCAGCCGGCGCCGCCCCGTCACCTCCTTACTCACGGTGGCTCATCCACCAGCGCGGCCGCCGGCGCCTGCCGTTGTTAAAATAGACGTATTACGGCAATAACTGCCCATTCGACAAACACGATTCATAATATCACTCTCTTTGCAGTGGTCGTTTTGCTATTTCTAAACTGTATGGAGTTATTGTTTGCGACTCATTCTGGAAACGAGTTGAGATTGTTACGATAATGACTTGCGGGTTATTTGTTGGGATATTTATTGAGAAACAAAGGTAATAGTTATCAGCATCTGTAGTTGAAACAAAAAGTGCTCGAACACTGTAAGTTTCGGGTATTTTGTAGAAAACACAAGGAACATAATCTAATTAGATTCGCAAGATCACACTGACCTTATTGGGAAGGCATATGTCCAACAGTGGAAGTATATTATTCCTTAGGTAGAGATGACCAATATTGTCACGTAGATCATTGCTACTTATACTATTTATTTCTAAAATATTATATTTATATGCTACAACTAAGGGTAGGTAAATGCGACTCTAGCCAAGTGTAATTTTTTAAACTTCCTGATTGATTTCTAAGCAGCTCGATTTATCAAGGAAACCAGGATAATTTTACAAATTCCATGGGAAAATATCCTCGAGACGGGAACGGACAGCAGACGAGAGAAGATATTAATGTTAATAGCACTAGGAGTAGCTCTGTACAAGTCGTTGACAACGACAATGACGATGATGATTAAGACAAAATTGACACATCCAATTTCCGAGTTGCACTTATCGGATCGACCCAACAGCCTTACAACATCGAAAACGAACACAAACAATAAATTGTAGGTAATAAGAATAAACGACAACCGAGCTTAAAAGCAGGGCCAGCCGCTTTATTCCAAAATTACCAAACAACATTTGGCCAAAAATAGCACAAAACTCAAAATTGTTGACCCAACAAGGTTGAGTCAGAATGCACGTGGGCAAGGTCCGCTCGCGCTTTCGGGCTTATCAAGATTAGGCTGAGAACGAACCGAACAATAAGCCCGATTACAGAGGTGCCATTGTAATTATTAGTTAAATAGCATAGTTCTGTTTCTTTTTCACTTTAGGCATTCGATAGAGAGAACGCTTTTTACGTTGCTATTAAATATACGCTGGCGCCTCTGTAATCGGGGTTATCAGAGGTGCCATTGTAATTATTAACTAAATAGCATAGTTCTGTTTCTTTTTCACTTTAGGCAGTCGATAGAGAGAACGCTCTTTACGTTGCTATTAAATATACGCTGGCGCCTCTGTATTCGGGGTTATCAGAGGTGCCATTGTAATTATATTAGCTAAATAGCATAGTTCTGTTTCTTTTTCACTTTAGGCATTCGACAGAAAGATCGCTTTTTACGTTGCTAATAAATTTACGCTGGCGTCTCTGTAATCGGGCTTATTGTCTGGGTAAATGCCGTTAAAGGATTACTTGCTCAATGACAGTAATTTTGAAAGGTAATAATGATCTAGGACAAGGTCTTGTTGCGGAAGGAAGTTAAGAAAATATTGTCATTTATAGTCGAGCCGGAAGTTCTTTTAATGAAATTATAAATAGTATTAGTCGTAAGAACCGTAGCAGGAACGCGCTACGAGTAGATGCAAGCCGATTCTAACCGCTCAAATTCGGAATCGGCATCTACAAAAAAAAAATTCGCAAAAAATGGCAAAAGCGCCTTCCATCGTGTACAAAATTCGAATATTTCGATCGACTTGTTTACATTATTGTTGATTTTTCAAAAACAGCTCAGCCGATTTCAATAAAATTTTAATTGGAACAATTTCAACACTTCTCTACATAGTATATCATAAAACAAACTCGCTTTATTTGTCCCTATATCCCTATGTATGCTTAAATGAAATAAACAAATCTTTAAAACTACGCAACGGATTTTGATGCGGTTTTTTTAATAGACAGAGTGATTCATGAGTAAGGTTTATATGTATAATAATACATCTGCCTGTGCGAAGCCGGGGCGGGTCGCTAGTTTTCTAATAAAAAAAGAAATATTTAAATCGGACTACTATGAAAAAAGTTATGCGTGGTTATACATAAAAAAAAAATATACGCGTCGAATTGAGTACCTCCTCCGGTTCGGTTCGTCGGTCAAAAAGGGCTGATAATGATAGGAGACCGAACCGACGATTATGAGATCACGATGTTGATAGTGTCCCGTAACGAAGTCCCGTAGTCCCAAGTGACAGGGCAGGTGAGATGGCGTGAGTCACGTCCCGCGACTCCCGCGGGATAGCCGGCGCGAGCGCGGGCGCCGCCAGACGGGCGCGCGGCCGCGTGCGTCAACACCGCCCTCGATCTCGGATACTGCTTCCGGATACATTGATTCACTCTCACGAATAATCGCGTGTCACTGCAGACTGGCGTGTTTGTTTGTGACAATCTTATTAGCGTGACGTGAGTAGCGCTCATAGGGTAGTTTGACTACGTGTTCGATCATCGAAGTTGAGCAACGTTCAGCACGGTCAATCTTAGGATCGGTGACCGCCGCATTTACAACTGAGCGCTTCCGTAGCTCGGATGATACGTTAAATTGTAGGCCCCGAATGTTTTAACCGTTTACCTATGTCAGAGGCCTTCAGGCGTCTTAAAAACTCTGATACCAGGGCTAGCCATCCGTCCTATACGAACTTATTTTTTATTAGCGTGACACACACGTGACGCCCGGGACAATAGTCAACTGACTGAGAAAACAAACAGTTGAGAATTATTTTTGTACTAGATAAGTTCGCGTTAGACCACATTTTGTTCAATTTTAAGCGAGATATACTGTCTAGGATGTAATAGTTGAATAAATTTTGCTTATTTTTTTTTATTTAAATTCGTTTATTGCACAATGCACTGTTACAACAAAAGTTCTTACAAACTAGAGTCTTAACTAAGTGACATTGACCCCGTGAGGGCGTCGCAATTTAAGGAGAGGTAACTATAAACAGGTGTTTTCTATGTTTATATTGTCTCTAGTTTAGGCCGCTATTTCTTGTTCTCGTTTTTTAATATTCGTGCATGGTTTGCCTGGAAGAAATCGCCATGGGTGATAAGGCCGCCAGTTTATAATCATTTTTAGTCCTTAGTGTGTACATATTGTTTAATTATTGTTTGTGGTTATGATATAAGTTTGTGGTTTTAAATAAAGACTTTTTTTTTTTTTTTCGAAAATTTTGCAACCACAGACTCCAGGGTCTGTGCCCTTTGTTAACTAAACACATTTTTTTATTTTATTTTACTGTACAAAGAGTATTATAACATAGTTAAATATTAGCCTAAGTTATCAAGTCGGTGCATTGCGTGAATGCCACGAGCAGACCGGCGTCGCCGGCCCCGTCCTGATATAAATCATCCCTTAGATTCGGCCAGACAATCGCGACCAAATTGTCACTCGGCAACGACGCGCATTTCCCGTATACATGTTAAAACGCTATATCTTTTTGGAAATGTAATGAAATATCTTTATTCGACAGATACATAATAATTAGGTACAAATAACTTATAAAAGGCGTCGAAAGGGACTCATCTCAGCTATAAATGTTGAGTGCTGGGAGGACCCAACACTCAACGCTGGTATTTTGGTGAGCCCTTTTAATTCAAGCGTAGGTTTAACTTTAAAGCATATAAATTATTAAACATACAAAATTAACAACTCTGGGACAAAGCGCTTAAATAACAAAAACATCAACAGATCTAATCTAAGTATTTAAATAAAAATATTTTCATTTTCATTTTTATCTAGGTATCTATAATATAAAAGGACACAATACAAACAAGTAAAATTATTAAATCAAATACACACTCAGTAGAACATCATTGAAACAATATTTAATAACAATACTCGTAAACATAACTAATATAAATTAAAAATTTAAAAAACCCCCGACACATTGACAACCGTTTTGGGCACATTTGTAGAATTTTGGTTCTTCCATCCCCACTTTAACCCACCATAACTCTTAAACGGCTCAATCGATTTTTATAAAACATAGCTAAGAACACTCTCGATTAAGTCTCCTTTCATCCAAAAAAAAAAACTAAACTGAAATCGGTTCAGTGGTTCGGGCGCTATGATGCCACAGACAGACAGACACACAGACAGACAAACAGTCACGTCAAACTTATAACACCCCTCTTTTATACTCATACTCATTTATTCATAACTATAAGTTACATGTCAAACAAAAACTCATGTATTAAATTGTAAATCAAATAAAATTAAAATTAAAAATAAAATATAATAAAATTAAATTAAATTTTGCGTCGGGGGTTAAAAATTATTATAAATAAACTAGACATACTAGTGACATATTAATAAATATACATACATAAACATATTTAACCTTAATTAAACCGTATACAATACAATAAAAACAAAAAATGTTGTTCGTAACGAAAATACACTATTATTTTAAAAATCTTCGAAGTATTAACACAAAATTGGTGCTATATTTACAGTAACAACAGTAAAAGAAAAAAATATATCAAACCATTAGCATAGCAGTTCAGTGGCTCTTGATATCTTGTTAGTTATTTACTTAGGTAGCACTAATTATTATTTACTAAAAACTTATCTTGAGCTGTTACAATTTGCCACGAGTGTTTGTGGATCTCTTATTTTAGTACTGTCTGAGAGCTTTTAATTTATTTTATCTACACTAATGTTGTAACATTCTACTTATGTTTCCAATACTTGACTTATAATGACTACTGTTATAGAGCAGACAACAAAACACTCAATTTAAGCAATTTCACATGATGTTATAATATCCACATCGATATCGTAAAATCTCATTATAACATCAATAAAACGCGACCAATTAACCTGGCGAGCCTTATGACAAAATCCTCATACAAGTTGTATAAAATTTTGATATTAGGCTGGCTTTTGAAAACAGTTGGGTTATACGTGAAAACTTCGTCGAAACTACTAAACTTACATACACAAAACTCTTTGGTAAGATCTTGTGCCAATGAAATAAAAAAAAGAACAGCGCGCGCTCGCTCCTGATTGACCATGCGCGCGCAGCTGCGCTCTCATTGGTTAGATTTTAATGGCGCCAAGTTCACTGTGACAATACACGTACGCGTGAATTTAATGTTTCGCAATATGTTTTTATTTTTATTTTTATTAGTGAAGATAAAGTAGTGTATGCAACTGCATATAACACGGGTATTAAAACACTCGTTACTATTATGAAACTCGCTGCGCTCGTTTCATAAACCACACTCGTGTTTTAATACCCTTCATTATATGACAGTTGCATAAACTACTATAAACATTATTTTCGCGTGTTGGTTGCTTATTTTTTCCCGTCTATAAATAGTAGAGGAACTACGTTATTATAGGTCACTAGCTTTACCCGTAAATTCCCACATGATCCTTATTTTTTGTTTGGATAAAAAGTTATTTGTCTATGATACTCTCCGACCTATGTACTATTATACATTATCCATGTCAAAAATCAAGTGGATTTGCTATGTTGTTGTGTGAAAGAGTAACAAATCAACCAACAAACACGTAATTAAGGTAAGGAGTGTACTTCTTACTTATTATTTTCGGTTTCGAGACATATTAGAGATATTAGAGAAAACAAGATGAAAATGATGAACGGACTATAGTTCGACCGCATTCGGCACTTTATTCTTAATCTGGCAAGTGCTAGAGCGCGGACCGATCTCGCAAAGCACCTTTCCATTATATAATAATTATTTTTCGCAAAAAACGCACCACCATGTTCCACCCTGTACAAAATTTGCAGTTTTGACGAATTGATGTGACATCCATGTAATTTATTGTTGATTTATCAAAAATGGTTCAGCCGATTTCGATAAAATTTTAATAGGACCCCCTTTGGGAGTACACCCGGGAAATCGGCAGTATTGGTAAAAAAAATCGTCGAACATACACAAAAAAAAAAGAAAATACATACAGACGAATCTCTTCCTTTATGGAAGTCGGTAAAATGTGATTTCCACACATTTAAAAAAAAAACAAAGATACAATAGTTGTCTAATTTACAAGACAACCGATTTAGTTTGTGACGCCAGGAGCTTGAGTACATTCCGAGAAAATTGCAAACGCGAACTTTGCACTCTTAAGTTCAGAGAACTTACAGCAATAATTATTTAATTTTACCATATCTGGGGTACATTTGAACGGAAAATTACAGTAGGGTAATATAACCACAATTACGAGTATCAAGGAATGGGGTATAGTAAATATCTAAGAAATGTCACGACCACATCAGCTATTAGTACTTTATGCTGTTAACACGATGTTTTCCTTCACCGGTAACCTACTAACGTATAAATCTGTACATCTTTACTAATTGTATTAAGAGGTAAAGTTTGTGAGGTTGTACTTGTACGGGGTTATCTGTGCATCTACTGAACCGATTTTGAAACTTTAAGCCTTTTATCAATAGAAAGCCACATGTTTTTTTTTTAGGGTTCCGTACCTCAAAAGGAAAAAACGGAACCCTTATAGGATCACTTTGTTGTCCGTCTGTCCGTCTGTCAAGACCCTTTTTCTCAGGAACGCGTGGAGGTATGAAGCTGAAATTTATATCAATTACTCAGGTCTACTGTCCCTTGAAGATGTGAAAAAATCAAACTTCTAAGCCAACGCAATCAAAAGATACAGCCGTTTAAGCCGCAAATTTTCGACACTTGCAAGGGAATCAAAACCTACAGGGTGCTTCCCGTGAACTCAGAATCTTGAAATTTGGTACGAAGCAACGTCTTATAGCATAGATAAAGGAAAAATTACGAAAACCATAAATTTTTAGTTACATCACATAATATATTTTTTTTTAATAATTTTAACCTTACTACCCATTTCCTCATAAACGCGTAGAGGTATTAAATTGAAATTCATACCAAATACTCAGGTCTATAATACCTTTAAGCTGTAACAAAATCAAACTTCTATGTCAACGCAATCAAAAGAAACAGCAATTTAAGCTGCAAACTCGCAATATTTTGAAACTCGCAAGTACTCGCAAGGGAATCAAAACCTAAAGGGTACTTCCAGTCGACCTAGAATCTTGAAATTTGGCATGAAGCAACGTTTTATAGTGTAGAGAAACTAACCTTTTTGTTAGCTTCTCTACATTCAGACTCTTTCAACGATAACACTGCCAACTTACAATTCTAGTTATAAAATTATTCAAATTTTTGAAATGTTTCTTTGACAGGATCAGCGATCCTTGTTTGGTAAAATTCGGGCAGTCTTGAGTTGGAAGTGATCTGGAAGACACTTTTTTTTTCCTCTATAAAATGTAATGAGTGTGAATTTGAGTTTGCGTGGACGAGCCCTGCAAACCGCATGAGCGTCGCGTGACAGTCAGGGTGAGAGGCTCCGGTCCCTTTGACTTTGATTACAGGTGGATCTCTTGTTTTTGGGGCCACTGACCCCTTACCCCTGGAGCACTGGGCTGGCGCTGACTTAGAACCCTGTCGGCCAGTTTGGGCCGGCGCCTGTCGGCCGGTTTGGGCCGGCGCCTCCACCTCAGTCGACAGATGTCTTCACGCTAGCGCTCACCTAGCGCTACCTGGCTGGCGCCACACTATCGGCAGGTCCAGCTCAGGCTCTAGAAAATCCTCGGCCAGCCTCCAGCGTGGTTCTACGAGTGCTACCCTCTCCCTTTTGGCTAACTTTCCAAGGACACCTTCAAAATTCTCTCTCCCTCTCTCCGTTTCTTGAAGATTTAATTGACTATAAGTGCAGTGCGTGTTAGTGTAAATAAATGTGTAAATACTAAGGTTAGTCTTCTGTTTTAATCTCCTCTCTCCGAACCGTTAGGAATCCTATCCACTAGGTAGGACTCTTAGGTTGGTTAGGTTTCCCTGAAGTCCCTTAACCTGTGGTGCTGCAACCGGCTCCCCCGCTTGCAACATTACGGGTTCCTCTTCAATTCTCTTTTAACTTGTGGTGCTGCAAACGGCTTCCCCGTTCGCAACACTACAATAGCACACATAAAGGAAAAATTCCGAAAACCTTAAATTTTTAGTTACATTACAAAATATATATTTTTTAATAAATATAAACTTATTACTTTTTTTGTCGTAATGAACGAACTTTGTAAACCTTGCAGGTTTGTACGGAACCCTCGGTGCGCGAGTCCGACTCGCACTTGGCCGGTTTTATTTTATTGAAAAATGAAAAGTCTTTCGTGGTAGTCGGATTTGCAAAGTAAGCGAGGATGAAGCCGCTGCAAAAGCTAGTAAATTGTATAGGTCGCATTATTCCGGGACTGGATTTGAACCTACGCCTCACGCTTGCAAGGTGAGCGTTAGGTATTATGCCACCACGACTCAGCTAGCCTATGATACGGTAAAATCATACGCCGAATCATACAACTCGGCGGATGTGAAGTTAGCTACAAGCTGCGCAATATCCAATCAGCGCGCAGTAGGTACGGGTAGCTTGGCAAAGGGACAAATTGTCTTTCCACCATTATATCTCCTCGGAGAGGAAATACAGTATGGATTGAGAATGACAACTGACATTAAAAGGGGATAAATGGTTTTCTCCCTTTACCTTTGCCTTAATATGGGTCTGTGCCTGCAATAAAGGGTTTTTATTTTTTTATTTATTTTATTTGCCGTTTATGTAAACATCAGTCAGGATTGGATATTGCGCTGCTTGTAGCTAGCTTCACATCCGTCGACTTGTATGATTCTGCCTATACGCAACCTGATACCTTCGGATATACAAAAGTACGTTACGACACGCACTTGACAAACTTATTTATTCGCAAAATCCCTGAGAAAGTTTTACTTACATAAAACTCGTTAGAAAAAGACAAGACCGTACAAGTGGCGACGGCCATATTTCATGGTCGTAAATAAAACTTCGAGGCCGTAGTATACAGGGTTATTTCTAATCAATTAGCAATATTTTATAATTCTGTACTTCAAAACTAACAACTTTCGTTCTACGACTTTTATTAATTCTCAAAAAAAAAAGTTGTTGTTCCATGGAAAAATATCGTTCACTCTTGACAAAATGTATGGAACAGCTGTTTTTTTTTTTAGTTTTAACTAAAGTCGCAGAACAAAAGTTGTTAGTTTTGATGTACAGAATAAGCCCCTAAAAGGATGCTAATTGATTAGAAATAACCCTATAAATAGACAATAATGATTTGCTAAGAAGTTGTATATTTATGGGTGCATCAACCAAGAGCAAGATGCGTAATGATAACTGTTATCTTTATTTAATGTGTCTCTTAATTTGTTGCTGAGTAGACTGCATCTTCATCTCAGTGGTTACAAGAGAACATTTTGAAATGAATGAATAAAAGCGCCACGCGCGTGGACGTCGTTTACAAGAGAACATTTTCTATTTGCTTGTTTTCCAACAATAAAATGTTTAAATGAATGAATAAAAGCGCCACGCGCGTGGACGTCGTTTACAAGAGAACATTTTCTATCTGCTTGTTTTCCAACAATAAAATGTATAAATGAATGAATAAAAGCGCCACGCGCGCGGACGTTATTTACAAGAGAACATTTTCTATCTGCTTGTTTTCCAACAATAAAATGTATAAATGAATGAATAAAAGCGCCACGCGCGTGGACGTCGTTTACAAGAGAACATTTTCTATCTGCTTGTTTTCCAACAATAAAATGTTTAAATGAATGAATAAAAGCGCCACGCGCGTGGACGTCGTTTACAAGAGAACATTTTCTATCTGCTTGTTTTCCAACAATAAAATGTATAAATGAATGAATAAAAGCGCCACGCGCGTGGACGTCGTTTACAAGAGAACATTTTCTATCTGCTTGTTTTCCAACAATAAAATGTATAAATGAATGAATAAAAGCGCCACGCGCGTGGACGTCGTTTACAAGAGAACATTTTCTATCTGCTTGTTTTCCAACAGTAAAATGTATAAATGAATGAATAAAAGCGCCACGCGCGTGGACGTTATTTACAAGAGAACATTTTCTATCTGCTTGTTTTCCAACAATAAAATGTATAAATTAATGAATAAAAGCGCCCCACGCGTGGACGTCGTAGTGTCGCATCAAATCTACATCTAGTTCTTTACATTCTTTGTAGCTTACATTTGTAGTGGTAGATAGATGGATAGATAGATAAATTCTTTATTGTTCACACCAGATAATATAAACAAAGAAAGAACAACTCAAAAAATACTAGTGGCAACAACAGGCGGCCTTATCACTAAAAGCGATTTCTTCCAGGCAACCTTAGTATGGAGAAACGTATTTGAAGATAAAAAACGACGGGGTGTGCTTTAAAAAGAATGAAAGGACAATGACGAAGTAGTATAGAGTTTTTAGGATGACTAATGTTATGCTGTGCCGTTGTTTTTTGGATGTTACTATTACTTACCATTAAAAATTTTTTTTGGGAGTTACCATTACCATACATTTTGTTGTTGTTTGGTTTATATCTGGATATGAGATACAAGCCGATAACATAACAAAAGGCACACACAGTATAATTAATATAAACAAATATCGCAGCCATGTTATCTAATTCACCATCTAAGCCACTGCACTGGAGCAGTTATGCCAGCGGCCCAGAGAGCTTCAAGAGCTTTAAGGAGCTGGGCTGGCTCGGGTAGAAGTTGGAGGCGGAAATGCACAGAACACCCCTTGCGGGACGTCAGTGCAGGGCTTATCGCCCCCACATCAAATAAGAATAAGAAATATCGCAGCCCTGGAAGAAAGTTTCACTTACATAACACTTTTTGTAAACAAAGTCAAGAACATAACACAAAATGGTGACGACAACATTTCATTTACGTAAGTGAAAAGCCAAGGCCGTTCATAAATAGACAACAATAGTGGGCTAAATCAAAAGTGTGCAATTACTTACTTATTACAGGTCACGTCATGTGCTCAAAGTTTTTTTTATTTGGTATCTGAGGTCATGTGATCATTGTTCTCTTAACTCGTGCGTGCCGATGAACTTACGACGTTGTTATAGGCTGCGCCACACAGGTTGGCGGATGAAAAGTTAACTAAAAGCTGCGCAATATCCAATCCTGAAAGAAGCTTACATTAATCCGCACGTTGATTGGTTATAGCGCAGCTTGTAGCTAACTTCACATCCGCCAACTTGTGTGGCGCGGCCTATACGACGGCGTACGTATCAAGGACGCAAAAAAATATTCATCCATCAGCCGTAGGACGTCCACTGCTGGACATAGACCTCCCCTGTGGATTTCCTATAACCCCGATTGGAAACAGTCTGCATCCCGCGCGTTCCTGCGTTCTTAATAATATCGGCGGTTCACTATGATTATTTTTTGACAAAAACGTAAGAACCGATTTCATACAATCGACCTCAACTCAGAGCAGCGTGCGAAAATAGCGATTTTTCTATTCGATTTTTGTATCCACTCCACCATCCATTTATCAAACACTCAATCAATCAATAAAAGGTCTTGTCGGGTGTGATGTTAGCTTCAAGCTGCGGGCACCCCGATCCTCGCGCAGCTTTTAAGTGAGCTTCAGTCTGGATTAGGTGACCGCACCTTGTAGCTAACATCGTGTATCAGAGACCCTGCCTACTGTCTCTACCGCGTTAAAAAAAAAACTTTGTCTGAAATAGTTGAAAGTGAATTAAACATGTTGCTCTCTATAGTGTAGTAACATGTAGATAGTCTATAACTACATAGTATAAAACAAAGTCGCTTCCCTGTCTGTCCCTATGTATGCTTATATCTTTAACACTTTGCAACGGATTTTGATGCGGGTTTTTTAATAGATAGAGTAATTCAAGAGGAATGTTTATATGTATTATTATGTATAATACACCTGTGCGGAGCCGAGGCGGGTCGCAAGTAGTCTATAAATTACACACTAATTAATACATATTGTATCATAGTGTAATTAAACAATAAACCTGTTTTTTTTTGCCGTTATTCACTCTATATTAATAACGGTAACTTGAAATATTCACAAAATATATTGAGTAGTATAGGTATATTTACTTCAAATATAAATAATTAAATTGTAGTGAAATATATTATTAAAATAAATTATTAAGGGCACCCATACGGTACAGAACCCTTCATGCGCGAGTCCGACTCACACTTGTCAGGTTTTTTTTTTGTTTGCGTGTCGTTTTGCATTGTATTTACTCAGTACGTGTGCGAAATCGTCATCACATAATCAGGAATAAAATTGATCGATTTTAGCAATTGTTCCCAATTCTCCGCCAGGCGGCTCAATCACATGATGTTGGTTTATTCCGCGGTGTCACATGCCTGTATTTTTCTATAGCGGGATATTAGGCTATATGTATTATTCTAAAAACAGCTCAAACATGATCCTATGACTTTGAAGTCTAGAATGCTTAATGTCCGCTGCCGAGGCCCTGAAAAAATCAGCCTTTTCCTTTTCTCAAGCCGTTCAGGCGGTTTTAGGTTGAAAATGTGTTCTTGTAAATTCAACTATCATCATATATCATTATCATATTCAGCTGTAGGACATCCATTATTCTGGGCATTGTATCTTCTGAAAAGATTTCCAATAGGACCGTTTACATGCGCACTATTTCAAGTGAAATATTGCCAAGCTACAAGCTTTGCTCTACATGAGTTCTGATACTTATTGGACAGCACCAACCATAGGTCTCGTCTTGGCAACATTTTTCATGAAATGTTTTAGTGGGATTGTATTTTTAAGTAGGTTACTGAGTAATTACAACACAACCATCAATCAATCAATCATTTATTGCAACATCATTATTATGTAGTATTTACATGCGACATGTATTCATATTATGACCCGATAAGGGAATGGAAGCCTAATGATCCAATAAACATTTCACAGAAGAACTTTTCAAAATAACGAACTGTATGTTTACTTACCTTATTAGGGTTTAACTCCAAATATGTCAAACTGACCTCTGCCGTCGTAACGTTTCACAGTGACAAGGCGATTTGGGCTATATCCTGCCATATGATCTGATCCTCTGTCGGAATAACTGTCGCTGAAACTGTTGTCCAACCCTAAAGCTCTCGTCACACAGAGGCGGAAAGTGCGGGAAAGCGATCGCGATCCGGGACGGGAATTTTTTGTGATATTCGAATTTGTATGCAACTTGACACATAACAAGCGGGCGCGATCCGGCGCTATCGCTTTGCACTGGACCGCTATCGGATCGCTTTCTCGCGGCTCCCGCCTCTGTGTGACCCGAGTTTAAGGCCCAACCTCACGCCAGTAGTGCCGGCGGAAAGGTCGGGATGACGTCATGTAGGTCGTGACTTTACTTCACTTTACCGGTACTTTTTACATATCGATGACCCGACCCGGAAACCTCGGCCTGCCATATCGCTTTTAGCAGAAACACGTTGAATCAAAAATACACTGGGTCTAAAATGGAACAGATGAGATACATTTACACTTGTTGAAAGACTGAAGAAATAATAACAACTCGTATGGTACGACTCGTAAGACCCGTATCAGAAATGTACAGATTTCAACAATTCAAGTAGGCAAAATATACTCTAATAATAGGCACAAAAGCACAATGAAATCAAAATCAATGAAATCAAAAGTATTTTATTTTAGACACATATGTCCATAATTTCATAAACAACGCCGGCTGCACGCACGAAAAAGCATGACTCATTGTCACGTTCCGCCTGAGCCAATCGTGCAAGCAGGAGCGCGGAACAAACGATAGAGAAGAATTATTGGCTTAAGCGTTCGGCTTGTGACACATTATAATGTTATCACGTAAAATTAACTAATCGTCGCTAAACCAACTTTATAGACAACCATTTTTAATACCTCAACTTCAGAGAAGATCATTCGCAGCCGTGAGACATACGAGTATACTGCTAGACTGGAAGCCTTCATGTAGATTTCTAACAAGACTAGGTTGGATCCGGATTGCACCCAGCACGTCAGCACGTCCCTGCGGTTTTAGTCAGAATAAATCTGAGGCTCAGTAAGTAGTACTTCACAAATATCCATTGAATGATTGTTACGGAGCTGACGTGGTCATAAAAAGGTCACCTCATGACGTCACCGATGACGGGCCACCAATCGCGTGTGACGCGTCGCGTGACGACATGCAATTAGCTCAAACTGTGTTATTTTGTACTTATTCTGACCCCAATTGGACGCCGTTTCTGGAAATGGAAGTAGGTTCCGAAGACCAGTAGGTGTTGCTTCGGGAAATTTCTGCTTGAGCTGTGATTTACCTAACTTTAAAGTGGTAGTTATGAGAAAATTTGTTTGGAAGTTTTGTACCTATGCGAAACAAAACCAAAAGCTACCATTTTACAAGCTTTTACATATTTAGTTTCACCTGTCCGATTTTTGACCGACGAACCAAACCGGAGGAGGTACTCAATTCGACGCGTATATTTTTTTATGTATAACCACGCATAACTTTTTTCGTAGTTTTCCGATTTTAATAATTCTTTATAGGAAAGAGAGTATACTTTGAAATTGGTCACATTAAAATTTTATTGAAATCGGCTGAGCCATTTTTGATAAATCAACAATAATGTGAAAAATGTAACATCGATCTGTGCGAAATATTCGCGAATTCTGTACACGGGTGAAGTCGATCATGCAATTTTTTGCGAAAAATAATTATTGTCATTAAATCTTGCAAATTTTTGGGGTTCCGTACCCAAAGGGTAAAATCGAGACCCTATTACTAAGACTTCGACGTCCGTCTGTCCGTCTGTCTGTCTGTCTGTCACTGGTCTGTATCTCATGAATCATCTGCAGCTAGGCAGCTGAAATTCTCACAGATGATGTTTTTCTGTTGCCGCTATAACAACAAATACTAAAAAAAGAATAAAATAAAAATTTAAGGGGGGCTCCCATACAACAAACGTGATTTTTAGGAGTTTTTTGGCTCGCCATTAATAACGGCAAGAGCAATGGCGCTCCCATACGGTACGGAACCCTTCGTGCGCGAGTCTGACTCGCACTTGGCCGATTATTGATCCACTTCTCGGTTACCGATTGAGCTAAAGTTTTGCATACATGTGTAAATCGCGTGACAATGCAATATTATGATGACATGGTGCTGATCTGATAATGGAGCTAGAAGGCGGCCAAAATAACCTCTCAATAAAAACGACAACCTCATCAGGTTTGGGCTCCTTTGAATCGTCTTGACGATTAGTTTGTCTTTCAATGGTAACCAGGGTCTGATAAGCTAGAAGGTGGTCATCGGAACTCTGTAATGAAACGACGCAACCCCATCGAGTTTCGGCTCGTTTGATTCGTCTTGCCGAGTACTTGTTCAGTAAAAGCTTGTTTAAAAAAAAAGGTTTTTTTAATTGAATTCTTGTTTAAAAAGATAGTTCCGAAGCGTGCAATGCAAAACAGTATATTGTGTTTACCAAACACAATAATATTTGACATTGATTCGATAATTTCATAATTGCATGCAATTCTATACATTTAGAAAGGATCCACTACACTTTTTATGACTAATGTGTAATTTATTTTATGATTTCCTTTGACATATTGATGACATATAATTTGACTTGTTGTTATTATTTTATTTATTATTGAGTATTATTAATTATGATTAAGAATGTTTAAATTTTATAGTTAACCTATATTTCAATTCTGTAAACTGACTTGCCTTGTATTACTGACATGTTATAAATGGCCAATAAATGATCTGAATCTAAATCAAATTGTCAATAGAATGAAACGTGTCTTGACATACCCGTAGCACTACTAGTAGTGTCACGGGAAAGTAAAATTTCCCTTCGCTCTACTAGTTGTGCCAAGCAGTTTAGGTACGGGGGATAAACGATTAATTACTAAGGCAATACAATTATTATTGTAATCGTGACTACCGTACAGTAGGTACTTGCAGGCGATATGTTGTTTACGATCACCACGTAAGCGGGGGAAAATCTCAAAATGAATATGGCAACAGATCTCATTCACACAATGGATTAAAGTGTCGTTGATTCATTTAACCACGTTGCGGTAAAATATTTGCACGTTATCATTTTTACCTACTACTTACAAACTGCGAACCAGTTAACCGCACCTGCTTATTGCGAATACTTCTTTCTTCATTGTTGCAATATGTGAGGAAAGAATGAGACGGAAAGATTCCACGGTACGATTTATTAATTTCATTCTCAGAGACTACGCTCAGGAATTGGACTACTCAATTCCAGTCGGTTATTTTTAAATTCCTTCTACGGGACGAACAGACGTGATGGATTCTTACCATGTTATTGTACGCACCAATCATTACTTATCGTTATGCTACCAACCAGATATAGACATTGGATAGCTCAAATAACTGAATCACTGATGTGATAGCAAGGCTGTCAAAATCTTGAATTTAGTCTGTGTTCCCGCCCAGGTACAATTTTAGACGTCTTCAAATAAGACAGATAGACAAAAGTCTTTATTTAGGCTGGCACATGTGCCATACTCGTGATCGGGTGCTGCTTGCAGGTCGCCGCGCGACGGGCCGGACGGGGCCCGTACGACGCATGTTCCATACATTTTGTCTAAAAGCCCCGTACGGGCCACGACAAAAACCCGACAAAAGTACGGGCCCGTACGACGCACGTTCCATACATTTTGTCTAAAAGCCCCGTACGGGCCACGACAAAAACCCGACAAAAGTACGGGCCCGTACGACGCACGTTCCATAATTTTTTTTCGTGGCCAGTACGACGCCCGGACGGGGCCCGTCCGGGCTTTTAGAGAAAATGTATGAAACGTGCATCGTACGGGCCCCGTCCGGACCGTCGCCGGCTTTCCCCGCGCCCGCCCCGTCCTAATATAAATCATCCCTTAACTCTAAAAAGTCACTAATTAGAATAACAAGCTTACAATCTGTCTTATTGGAAATCAATTATGAAAACCCATGTTCAACAGCGGACGTCTTGCGTATGATAAGATGATGACAATAACATTGGAAAATGCACTACATTGCTTTCATCAATATCTTTATTAAAACTAAATGTAAAGTAAATTTAATGTAAAGTATCGCCTACCACCTAGAATCGACACCTACGCATCACGATCATTCGAACGATCATTCAGAGAATGATCGAATTTGTCAGGTTTAATCAGCATTTAACAGTGTTATTGAAGCTGTCAGCGCTCAGCGCACAACGCGGCAAGCGCAGGAAAAAATAAGAAATAGAAGAATAAAATTCCCTTTTACCATTTATTTTAAATAGTGGGACAATTGAGAATAACAATTCCCATCCGTCCCCAAATGAGAACTTAAATGTGGATATATCGGAACAGATAGATAATAGATATTTTGTATCAATCACGGATCACAACGAAACAAACGTACAAAACTGCAAAAAAAGTATTAAATAGATTACTATTTTATGATAGAGCTGATAATTAAGCACGAGCATTAAAAACTGGCACAATAATGCTATTATTTATCATAATATGATAAATCATATATAATTTATTTCTGATTTATTTCAGAAGCAACACAAATAGAGAATGTACAGGGTTATTTCTAATCAATTAGCATCCTTTTAAGGGCTTATTCTGTATATCAAAACTAACAACTTTTGTTCTGCGACTTTTGTCAGAACTCAAAAAAAAACAGCTGTTCTATACATTTTGTCGCGGGTGTACGATATTTTTCTATGGAACAACAAACATTTTTTTTTTAGTTTTGACGAAAGTCGCAGAACTAAAGTTGTAAGTTTTTATGTACAGAATAAGCCCCTAGAAGGATGCTAATTGATTAGAAATAACCCTGTATATATTTCAATCGTCCACAGTAAATTTATTTACCTTTGCTACCAACAGCCGTTGGTTTGACCGACATCGTTGAAGTCTTTCTAAAACGCTCGAAGAATTCACAAATCGCACAAGACTCAAATTCAGTATCTACATAGTCATTACCACCGCGATGAGTGCATCAAACTCAACTGGTCGCGCGGAAATCTGGGCCAGTTGTTTTGAAAACAAACAGGCGCGCAGGGCACGACTGCTCGGCGACAAACAAGAGTCGCGGAAGAAGTAAACCAGTGCGAGGTGGAGCCGGCGCAGACTACCCCCGGGTTCCGGCGCGAGGCGGTCGCTCCCCGAGCCCGAGCGACGCGGACTGAGCACCGCAGGCCGCGGGGTGCGCCGACAACCACAGCCTCCGATCCGACCAATAACAATTATGTAAGCATTCGAGGGTTGCAGCTATTTTTAGCACCGAACCAGCACGTAACCGGTCCCGATACCAACCAATATTATGCTATCGGCTTAGTATAAATAACTGACGTTCGCTGCAGTGGGAGTACCCGTGTATTTGCAACGTTTCTATTTGTGGAACCCTTGATGCTGTTTCGCCAGTTTCGCAAGTTCACTAGTTCCCGCGGTGTTATGGCGAAAGAATGCCCGAGACGCTTGCGGCGTTTTGCTGCCTCCTTTAATTAACTAAGAGCTTTTAGATGGGGTCTCCGATTGTCGTCGGCGTGATTAATGGGCTCTTCCTAGTGGAAAATGGCTGTTTTCCCTTGTAGATGTTGCCAGGGTTAAGTTTTCTCTTCTCACACGGGCAATTTCCAGCTCCCACTCGATTATTAAATTCTGTCAATGTACTCGTACGCGCGCCCACTAGGTCCTCTTACAAGAGAACTTACACCTCCACAAATGGGCGTATCATTACTAATTACAAAATATGAGCTTCCTAACATTTTTGGCAAGATTTAAGGTGTTTTACTTACATCAACATCAGGGAACTTAGTGAACTTGGTGGCTTACCGGAGAGGGGTTGTTTAAAAACTCAACACAACACGTGTTTTTAGGTAGTAAAAAATGTCAATAACCTTGTTATATATAGGTAACTTATGTACCAAGCGTGCTGCTTTTAGGGCCACTTTAGAAGTAAAGTAATAGAGGTTTTCAACTTTAACAAATAATCTTAAGTGAAAAACGACTTCCAAGAACCCATACTTTCGTAGTTATAAAATATCGGCAGCACATATTGGCTGAAAGCTCTCGAACATCGAAATGGCATCAAGTGGGAGAAGGGGGGCTGCGCCCTGCAACATGCGGGCGGGTCGCCCCCTCTGCAGCGTTGCACCGAGAGCTGAGCGTGACCCAGTACCCGGCGGGAGCAGATCTAGGTTACCGGGTGAATTGACTACTGGCGAATATACAAATAGGTACTATATCATGGAGTGCGGCCGAATTTCTGGATAAATCTTGCGATAATAATATGAAATGACGTTAGAGTAAAAGGAAATAGAAGAATGTACCTAGTGAAACTTTTAACAAATGGTTTGACTTGTAAGTCTTGTAACAAATGGTGTTATGGATAAATGACTATTTATGAAATTTCAGAACATTGAACAAAATATGACTATCCAACAGATTAACGAAATGAACAGCTAGAGTAGTTGCAGAAACAGAATTGGGAGTTTATCGCAAGTTTGACAGCGTGGGCGATCTTGATAGTGCGAAAGTCTTGTTCCATACAAATGAATAACGAGACGATTATAATCATTGCACATAGTCTGTACATAACTATATAAAATGCGATGCAGCTGTGATAAGATGTTGAATTTTTCTAGGACCTGAACCTGAAAAGGAACATTGCTCTTCAATCCATTTATTGAATAAACAAAAATAAAACAAAGGTAGGTAAACACTGTACAGAGAATTATATCTAAAAGGCCTAACGATATTTAGATAGCTATACCTATATTTCGCAATGCAAATGTACGATGAATTGCTGTTGCTATACCTATAGGTACTAGCTTGAGTACTAAGCTTCGTTCCCAGCGGGCTCTAGGCGGCTAGAAGAAGCATTAAACAAATTGCTGTTAGCAAAACAAGTCTAGTCGCCGTTGGAAAGCTCTGCGCAATGTTTGCCTTTCAGAATCTACTGTTTGTTTTCGTTCTAACGAACAACTCTACTTTCAGTTTAACATTTACGCTCTTGAACTTTTTGAGTCTTATTTAGCTTTGTGAACATTTTCAGATTCAGAACCTAAACAAAGTTCCCTAAAATTTCCGAAACAAAATGTTTTATTCGACTACCCCGGGTGAAGAGAGAGATATAGGTAGGTACGTAAAAGTACATTGTAATAAGTTTCCATTGTGAGCAATTATAAAATGTAAAAGACGACACCTGCTGGAGCGCCGAGTTACAGGCAAACGTTCCCACATTTCTGAACGAAGTAATGCAGGTACCTAACGCTTATCGTATCAGTGGGCAACTTTTCGAGACCTTTACAAAATTAGGGAGCAAATGAACCGGGTAAATCATAACTCAAATCCGAGCACACCTAACAAAGGCAACCGCAAACGCAAACTTCTCGCGAGCTTTCGACGTCCACAAAGCGGCACATTACATCAATCCGTCAAAAGCAGTGCTCGGAGTTTGAGCCTGAAACACTGTAAATTGTGAACATAATTTAGCGAATTTCACCCCGGCAGTCGGAGGGCACCTGGCGCGGGCGCGCGGGGCGCGGTTCTTCCCCCGGCGCGCTGCGTAGGCGTGTGTTGACAAACGATGTTGCCGAGTCTATTTCTGTCCCGAGCCCCGCCCATGGCGCCCCCGCCCCGCGCCGCCCGCGCACCACCCCCACACGCCTCCTCCCCAAAAGCGCCCTTGACCTTCCGTATCCAAACAACGACAGTCACAACAAGCGGACTCTCCGGTGATTCGTTTCTCTTGTTTGTTGTCATTTCCGAGATTTGGGTGCTTGCGCTCTTGATTTGTTTCGAGCGCCCGCCGATGTGGACGGTCGGTGATGAAGAGCCGGTCCTTCGCACTATTTTTGGCACTCTCGAGAGTTACTTCATCCGCAGTAATACATATTCCTTTCTTTCTTCGTGACTCATTTGGCAGCCTTCACACCGGTTAACAACTGTCAGTTCCTTTAATCATTTTACAATAATACCACAATCAGGGAAGACTCCTTACATTTCTAGTGGTCTATCTTCTCATATATTTCGAATGTATTCTTCTGCTATTGTCCATTCCACCATTATCATAGCCGGGGAATATAATACGAGCAAACAGAATAATATTTGCTCGAAATACGTCGCCAACATCCTATTAAGACGTTTCTCATTCTATAGAATGGATCTCATACGGCGCGGAAAGAATTATTGAGCAGGGTGATAATGTTTCGGGCCGCGTCTGTGAACGTTCGCCGAGTCCTGAGCTTTCCTCGGGAACAGCGATATTTCGGATATTAGGTACAGGGCAATACAATACAAGCGACACAATACACTCGCTCGCTACGATTTCTATAGCAGATACGCTTCATTTCATCTGTATTATTCAAAATGGACCTTCTGATCGATACTGAAACGTGTTATGTGTTTTTGCAAATAATAGATCTCTACACAAAAGGGCATGAGAAAATATATACCAAAGATCTGTGTTTCTAAAACATAGGAAGTTTGACAAGAGTGTTGGACAAATATATTCGACATTTTGTAATAGAACTAGCTGCGCCCCGCGGTGTTACCCGCGTTAGTCCGAAAAAAAATGTAGTCTATGTGTTAATCCAAAATCTAAACTACCTTCGTACCGAATTTCATCCAAATCAGTTCATCCGTTTGTGCGTGAAAGAGTAACAAATATCCATACATACTCACACGTATTAGTAGGATTGAGAGGAATTAGAGCGAGACTGTGTAAAAACTCTACACGGTGGCGATTGGCATTGTCTCCAGCACCTGATCAAGAGATCATCTTTAAACATATATAATTTTGCTGTAAGTACGTGTGTATATCACTGAACTCCTCCTAAACGGCTGGACCGATTTAAATGAATTGTTTTGTTTGCGTTTGGGTGCGCCCTGGATGGTTTAGATTCACAAATAAGCCTGGTAGATGGCGCTGCAGTGGGTCTGCTAGTATATTACAGTAATTCTTGTAAAAAGATCACGTTTTTGCATTTGGATACTATGATGTGACGCCTGGTTGCCTCGAATATGAATTCCTTAAGCAGTTTCATTAGGAGCAAAGAACATTAGAAGTTTCTATTTTATACCAACTATCTATCAATCTGGGTTGCTGGGTTGCAGGCACAGAAGAGTTCTGCTGTTCTGTGGTTGCAGGTGAAGGCACATAATGATAATATTGAGTCTTTTTGATATTGAGCACACATTTTTATTATACTCCATTTTGACACAAAAAATCAACAACTCAAATATGATGACCTCAGGGTCTCTTCAGGTGTGAGTGACTCCCAGTTGAGTCCTCAAAACACTCCGTGCGTAAACCCAATTTTGAAATACACAATAGCCCTCTTAAGCCTTGGTTGCGGTAGTGCCGTGGTAAGGAGATCTGCTTTCATGTTCTCTGTGTACTCTGCCTGTAAGGCTACTACTCTTTGTTTCTTGGCTTCTTAACTTATCCATCCACCACCATATTTGAAAATATATCCCGTGCAGGATCGTCTATCCATGGTGCAAGCTGCCCAATAAGCGCCTGCCATGCCATACTACTTCATGCCACTTTTTTATATTTTAGTCCAACCTTCTTGGTTCCTTTAAACAACGGATGACCCGTTTCGCGGCTTGCCAATGATTGTTTCCGTAGCAAGTATTGAATTGGCTTACTTAGATACCTTACGGCAAACCTTGTTGCCAGTGCTAGATACATCAACGATCCGATCAAGCTATGGTCCTACAAGTGTTGGTTTGTTAGGACAGCTTTCGCGTGAATACCTACGCCAGGAATCATAGTTTTCTCGCTTAAGCGATTCTATATGACCATGACTCTTTGTTTTTTCCCACGATTTACGCACTTTTTTACGAATAATAAATCTTGAATATTATGGATATCTTGAATAATGAGTCTTTTTAATAATGAGCACACATTTTTATTTTACAAAGAAAATACAAAACTACCTACTCCATTTTGACACACAAAATCAACAACTCAAATATCTCTATAGCAACCAAAACTCTATGACAACATTTAAGTTTATAGACTTGAAATAACTACAAAATATGACGCATAGGACTCAATATGGCCGCCATTACATGATCTAGCAAACAAAAAAATAATTAACAAAATCGATTCATACTTAATTGACGGAATAGTCGCGTTGCTTACATACAAAAAAAAACATACTTACCGCCGAATTGAGAACCTTCTTTTTTCAAGTCGGTTATAAATATTGAAACGCACTCATGCATAATGACAATGTGATTCCAGCACTTTCTTAGGTAAATTCGCGCTCGCAGTCACTATCAACCCAATTATTTTCGCAGTACGCAGTATGAATTACCAAAGAAATATGGGAACATATTATAATTAAAGTGTAGGCAGCAAAATGTCAAATAACTTATACAAACAACCTGTGGCCGCCTTCTCTATTTTCTCAAGTCATTGATACAATCGGATTGAGTTCTCAAACATGTGTCAAAATAAAAAAATAATTCAAATCAAAGTTATTACTAAGCTGCTAAGGAGTATTGATGTCACCTTCGAAGCAAATCACCCCCAAATTTACTTTTTACTCATTTTTAACCCCGATAAGGGATGAATTTCAATAAAATACGACACACGTCTTCCGTCAATTCAATTACATAACGTAAATCCAAAATTTCTAGTCGATTGAACCAAGGAATCACGATGTCTCATAGAAACTTTGACCCCATTTTTCACCCTCTTAGGGTTAGAATTTCGAAAAATCCTTTCTTATCGGATGCCTACGTCATACAATGAACCCACCCTCCAATTTTCAGGCTCCTACGGCCAGTGGTTTAGGCTGTGCGTTGATCCGTCAGTAAGTCATTCAGGACAAAGCATTTTATATATATAGATGAAACGCACTCATGCATAATGACAATGTGATTCCAGCACTTTCTTAGGTAAATTCGCGCTCGCAGTCACTATCAACCCAATTATTTTCGCAGTTCGCAGTATGAATTACCAAAGAAATATGGGAACATATTATAATTAAAGTGTAGGCAGCAAAATGTCAAATAACTTATACAAACAACCTGTGGCCGCCTTCTCTATTTTCTCAAGTCATTGATACAATCGGATTGAGTTCTCAAACATGTGTCAAAATAAAAAAATAATTCAAATCAAAGTTATTACTAAGCTGCTAAGGAGTATTGATGTCACCTTCGAAGCAAATCACCCCCAAATTTACTTTTTACTCATTTTTAACCCCGATAAGGGATGAATTTCAATAAAATACGACACACGTCTTCCGTCAATTCAATTACATAACGTAAATCCAAAATTTCTAGTCGATTGAACCAAGGAATCACGATGTCTCATAGAAACTTTGACCCCATTTTTCACCCTCTTAGGGTTAGAATTTCGAAAAATCCTTTCTTATCGGATGCCTACGTCATACAATGAACCCACCCTCCAATTTTCAGGCTCCTACGGCCAGTGGTTTAGGCTGTGCGTTGATCCGTCAGTAAGTCATTCAGGACAAAGCATTTTATATATATAGATTAATACAGATTTTAACTTATAAACTCTGAACTGTGGTAACGGAATGTTTTTGTCAACAGTTGCTATTTAATTTAATATACACCAATGCTGCCTCGAATTCCATTTCTCCCAAAAGATACACAAGACTGATTGAACCAGCTCCACTGTAGTAATTGTGACTAACAATTCGCATTTCTAGCTTTATCAGAGATTTGAAAATGGCTTCGAGAAAAAAATGTACGGCTTCGCCTTTGCTCGACTTGACAAAGCCACCGTCGAGGCCTTAAATATTGAATGTGGTAAATAATAAGAATTTGATCGAGTATTGCGAACAAAGTCAAACAGTACACAAGACTAAGGGAAAACGTATAAACGTTATAGGAGAGGAAATCTAACATTGGGAATACGGATCAGCTTTTTCTAGAGATGGGCTCGGCTACATCGGTTTATGGAAATCATGATGACCGATGGGGTTAAAAAGTTCTCGGGTAGACCGAGAACTTTTAATCGGTCACCACGTCTCGGTAAGACCGGTAAGGGTAGGACGTCCACCCACGTGGCAGACGGACGACCTCATAAGTCTGCAAGATCGCGTTGGAGGTAACCCGCCTCTAACCGGCCTAAGCCGGAGTTACATCACGAAATTAGTGACATATGTAAAATTAATTTAACGACAATAGTTTTATCGACAATTTTACGTGTAAATATCAAATTTTACTATGCATGCATTTAATGTCATAACACTGATTTAGTTATGTCCCTTCGCATTTTGTGGTAAAACTAATGTCATGCAACTAATTTCAAACGCGTACACGCGACGAAATTAGTTTCACTAAAGCGTGAGTGCGACTTAAATATTTTTTACTGTTTGTTTTTACTAAATATAATTTTTCTTTATTTTGTAGATAATTGTATTTAAAAACGTAATGTATTTCAGAAACAAGATTCGATGCGTATGGTGCCATGGTTAATGGGATACTGAAGGTTTCATGACACTATTTATTTTAACGAAACAAGTTTTACAAATCCTGCAACAAGTTTCACGAAATTAAAATTTTCACTTGTGATACTATTTTCGCAATGTAACTCAGGCTTTATTGAAGATCTAAAGGAGAGGCTCATGTCCAGGAGTGGACGTGCTTTGACTGAACCAACGACGACGCACGACGACGACATTTCCAAGATACGATGTCGTGTCGTTTTTCATTCATTAATTTTAAAGATTTTTTTTATTCTAATAGAGAGTGGCTGCTAGCTATGAAGGTGGGCGGTCTATTCCGCCCTGCGGACATCTGCGTCCCAGTACTTACGAGTAGGTTCCTACTCTCTAACTACTATATGTTATCGATACTAAAATTGTTATAAAATGCGGTACCATATTTCTACATAATATTGAATGATTTTTAAGTACTAAACAGCTCATTCTTCAAACATTTTACATCAAATTACGAACATGGTTTGTGTCAATAATAACTGAGTGTAGTTATAAAACGATTCGGAAATTACTAAGTTAATCTCAAACATGAAAGAAAGAAGTCCATGAAAGTGCATTGTTTAATCCTAGTCTTGCCCCTGGCAGGCTAGCCAACTAAATTCAGTGGGTAGTGAAAATTTCCTTTCGCGATAAATCGCAAAATTTCGTTATCGGGTGCATAAACTACCGACGGATATTTCATACCACGTGCCGCTGAATATCTAACGTGCTTACTATCCACCCACCAACCAGATTAGGTATAACTAATATAAATTACAAATTTAAAAAACCCCCGACACATTGACAAACATTTTGGGCTCATTTGTAGAATTTTGGTTCTTCCATCCCCACTTTAACCCACCATAACTCTTAAACGGCTCAATCGATTTTTATAAAACATAGCTAAGAACACTCTCGATTAAGTCTCCTTTCATCAAAAAAAAACTAAACTGAAATCGGTTCAGTGGTTCGGGCGCTATGATGCCACAGACAGACAGACAGACAGACAGACACACAGACAGACAAACAGACACGTCAAACTTATAACACCCCTCTTTTGCGGGTTAAAAATATGGACTGAATTAGGACGGAAACCTAAATGCCATTCAACATCGTCATAATGTCAGCTATAAGACGGCCATCGCTAGTTCAAATAGATCTATAATATGACCGGTTGGAAGTTTTGAAGAGAAAACTTTGTAGCGGCGTTGTGCACTTTTTAGGACGGGTAAAAAATGTTAATCTCGCGTCAGGACACGTGACCTGATCGAAAATTCGTAAGACGGCGCAGGGCGCTTGCGCGAGTGATAGTTGCGCGGATATATTCGACCACAACGTCGCTTAACAACAGGCGTACTCTGAAGTTAAGCGACGTTGTGGTCGAACATGAAGCACGCCGACTTATAAGACATTCACCCAGATCTTGAAAAGCTCTAAATTAGAAGCTCTAATCTAATGTGAGAATCAGCTCTAGAAATAGTTAAATTCTGATCCTTTCATTTCATCTATTTTCTTTATTCGTGCCATCCAATAGGCAGTATGTGGTCAAACGCAAACCTATTCAGAATTTAAAAAAAAAAAAAAAACCAACAACAAGGTCCAAGAATCTATGGAAGGCTTATGAGTAATAATAATACCTACTAAGAATAATACTAATCTAAGTATGAGTTTGCATGGTAAACGAATGCTGTTATATAGTTATAGTTATTGTGTGTCTCCATTAACAACTTGAAATTTTTTTGGTTCCACATTGATGGGCTTCGTACACAGAGATACCAGAGGAAAAATGTGGTCGATCGAAAAAATCTGAAGGAGATGCAATGATTTAATATGGCATGAGTTAGAAAGAGACATGAAAAATTTACCGGGTTTTTTCTTCAGATAGTGTAAAGTCTAGGCAAGATTTTCAATACATTTTTGTGGTTGAGAATCTCTCTGGTTAGTTAGTTGTGGCTTCGTACATGTTTGTTAGTTCTTCCTCGTATACGTATCTTCGCGATGTACCTATAAAAATGTATGGAGCCACGAAGAAACTACTGTAGTTTCCGTTTACATGTAACCTCATACTACCTCATCTGATGGCTATATACATATATTTACAACTTCACAGTAGATGAAAGTACATACTACTAAATCAGGTTGCAATTAAAGCAATCAATTAAAAAATTTGATTCTATTAAATCGTGAAGTTTTTTATTAAACTTGAGTTGTAGGCTGTTTGACCGACATTACTATAATATGAAACATCTTTTGACATATCGAGCCTTATCACATCGATTCGATGGATTAGGGGAGCGTGACTAATTAAGAGATTATAGGTACGATACAGTATGTTTCAGAGTATGCGAGCAATATTTAGAGTTTTTGTTGGAATGATACCTAATACGGGTATTTCGTCGTTTCGCCCCGCAAGCTGTTCCACATTCGCCCCGCGGGGCGAAACGCCGAGAACGATGAAGGAAGAGGTCGTTTCGGTCTACTAAAATTGATGAATTTGGTGCTAACTTTAATAATCACCTTATGATGTGGCCTGCAGTTGATACGTTTAGTTCCTATATTGTGAAGGTATTTTATTGATCAGTACCTAGCTACCTGCAAACTCAACTACTCGTATAGGGAGAGGAGGCCTAGACCTGGTATGGGCTCGATACAAACTATGATGACGATTTTATTTGATCTTAGTGGGAGACTGAATGTGAAATTTCTTTGTCTTTGGTGAACATAGAATCCACTGTCGTGAACAATAGAATCACAATAATATTTAGCAAAATATACTTAATATTATGCTAATCAGTACTGGGAGTTCCCCGTTTGGTAAAAAAATATAGCAAATAACAAAATAACATAATATAATTACTACGGATGGCTTAACGAGCGGTTTACGGTGGTAACGGGTGGTTTAGTGAGTAAGCTGTTATGGAAAAAGCCATGGAAAAAGTCGGGGTGGACGTTAGTTACCTTTTTATTTTATTTTTTACTTGAAATCAGGCTATCCTATCTTGGACCACCCTGTATATGTAGAGGATTAAGAACCGCGCTCGCTGTCTCTATACATTATGTATACCAAAACTAATTCATGAGGACACATCACATAATTCGCTACACGTGCGAAATCTACACGAACAGGAAAATATTGTGCGTACGTATTATGAGACAAAAGCCAATGACTGAAAATGGCGCCTTTTAAAAAAAAAAAAAATTCGCGCGGCCATCAACCAAACCTTGTTTTTTTAGTACAGTAAGATGTTATAAACAACGTTTATTAAACAAAAAAATTCTATCCTCAGTCCAAAATAAGTTATGAGAGTCAGAAGTTTGTAGGTATTCATCAGATTTTTTGTAAAGATACTGCATAACAGATCCTTTAAAACATTTAAATAATCGTTATATCGGTACCTACTATATTATGGTGCGCCAAGCACTCGTGATTTGACAGTGGGCAATCCGCTGGCGTTTTGGAATCGCCGCACGCGCCGCCACCGCCACTGCCGAGGATGTGTATGTAGTTGGCTGTCTCCCGTCCTACTCGTAACGCGCACAGGAGCTTGGTTTGTTTCACTTTCTCACTTATGAAACATACCTTCCCCGACCCCCCTGCGCGCCCTGCCCCCCGCGCCCTGCCCCCGGCAATTAAAAAAATAAGGATCAACTAATTCATTCTCACTCTCGTCTCGATCTTTGTGTTGTGTGCGTGCGTGTTTGGAATTATTCGTTACCTACCAGTGTTTCAAAACTACGACTCGGCTTTTGTTACATGGACTCTGATTTTGATAACGCACCTGTGAGCGATTTAATTTTTGTTTTATAGACTTCGATTTGAATTACCTATCCGTTTTGGCTTTTGTTTTATGGACTTTGATTGTTGTACCTACTTGTACAACTGTTCGGGATCCTGAATTGTGGAGTGCTTATAGAATATTTGAAACGTGAAAGAAGATGGATCGAAGACCGCCGTGCATTTCTTGTGAACACAATCTTAATCGAAGTAATAATAGGATTCGAAGATCCAATGTTTTATCTGTGGAATATGTGCAAGAGTATCCATTCATAATGGATTATTTGGCAGAAGTTAGAAATGTTAGACAGGTATGTAAACAAAATACTTACCTATTCCATATAAATACATCATATATTTGAAAATTCCATTCTAAATGCATTACATTTCATATTTTTATTTTAGTACGCACTCATAAAGCCCAAGATATTTGTTTGACCTGTATGTATGTAATTATAGGTAGGTATAAGAGATCGTAACTACTCAACGGATAAATGTATACTTAAATAAATAATACATTTATTAGATGTCAGATGTTTCTTCGATTCCTATGTATGTACATTACTTTTCATAAATAAATATTTTACTGAGGATTTGGTTCCTTTCACATAAAAAAAAATACATATTTTTTTTCAGATTGGCCATGAAGATCGGCTTTGTAGACCTTGTTTTCAACGAGAAAGACGCTACGTTGAACAATGTGAGGCGGACCCGGCTGTCCACGTTACTGGACCTGAACCTGACGCTGCAAACGTTGAATCACAGTCTAACGGCACTGGACAAGTTATTGTTGAACAAAATGTTGAACAAAATGTCCCTGGTTCTGAATCTGAGATAACTGACTCTGATACAGATAGAGGATGTGACACGTGCCCAAACTTCCCAAAATGATTCAAGATTTCCTATACCAGGATTTACAAGAGCACCTTCTAATACAAGAAAATGTTTATTTCAAGATTGCAATTATGGAAACTTGATCAGAATTGACAAAACAATTCTACAAGAAAAGAGTTTTTACATACCGTTAGGTGTACGAGTATGTGAAAAACACAGATTTGATCCTTCATGGACCGACATAACATCCGTTGTACGCCACACACCCTAATATCTAATAAATGTAATATTATTTACTTCGTAGTTTGATTGAATTGTAGTATGTGTGCTTTTAATATTTACCACAAAATGTATCTATCTAGCACTGCTATGATTATAAATAGCTAGTGTTATTGTAGACAACAGATATATTACGCGATATGCATTGTACACGGTAAATAAAGGAATGAATGAACACTTCATTGCACACAAAGACATAACATTACAGTATAAGTACAATGGCGGCGTTATCGAAGCGATTTCTTCCATGCCATCTCTCAAGTAATTAGTCAATTACCACATTACAGACAAAAACAGATAATATGGGGATGAGGTTTACAGAAGGCGAGATAGTTTGGGGTACAACCTTACTCCTGACAATTCTAAAAGCATTTAACAGCTTTTATTTATGTCAATTTAGCTCGTAACTTGCGGCTAGGTGATAAAAATAACCATAAAAACGAGTAAATCAAAACAAACTTTTAAGTCTTATAACTCTTTTTGGACTGAAACTACAGCTGCAGCATTTCGTAATCATCATTTGTTACACTATACTGAGCTATAAAAACAAGGTTTGGTTGATGGCCGCGCGAAAAAAAAAAGGCTTCACCTTCCATACAAAAACCGGCATTGGCTTTTGAGGAAGAAATAAAAATAGCCCAAATATCAGTTCGTGAACAACGTCGTGAATTTATACCTCTGTTAGGCTTGTTGCCAGCTAGTCTGATGCAAATGATGTTTTGTTCAAAGCGATTCAGGAATCGCTGTTTTTTCAGCTTTTCGTTATAGTCAAGGGCAACTGAGATTTATTCCCAAAACTTATATCAGAGGGATCGATATAAAAGTTATATTCTATTCTATCTCTAGTCCCTGCCTTTTAATAGTCCAATGTAGGACACAGGCAGACCCACGAAGGGTGATTGGACCATAATTATCTACTACACTGGCCCAGTCCCAAGAGGGACTATTGGGATTTTTAATTCCCAGTCCTTGGGATGTTTAATTCAATGTCCCACATTATAACGACTGATGAACCAAACCAACAGAGATACAGACAAACAAGTAAAGGTAGAGACGACGTAAATTTGACTAGACTCGATTATTCCCTTTAGATGGAACCCTAAATAATATATTATATACGGCAGTCATAGTCATAAACATTTATTTCTATAGAGAAACATAGGAACACTTGCTAGCTTAGCATACAAGACCACGACAAGAGTTTACCGACGTGTGCAAAGGTGACAGATATATACTTCATCATAACTCTGTCACGCTCTGACACGTCGATAGTGTTATTTTATGGTCCATATGCTAAGACCGTTGGTCACGTCGATTTAAACAGTAGTGCTCCGTCCAGACGAGCCAAGCAAAGCGAAGCGCAAACAACTAACTACCTACCTACCCATTCTCGAAGCGCTTCGACGTTTTTAGGGTTCTGTGCCCAAAGGGTAAAAACGAAACCCTATTACTAAGACTCCGCTGTCCGTCTGTCTGTCTGTTACCAGGTTGTATCTCATGAACCGTAATAGCTAGAGAGTTGAATTTTTTTTAACCCTCATAACTTGGGTTTGGAGTTACCAAATAAACAAATTCTTGGGATGTTTATGATGTCTATACATGACGCGACAAGGTTTCTGTTTTGAGTGATTTATGCGCTATTAAAGGTTTTTCGCAATACAGTGATGTAATTATTCGTTGTTATTAACAATTACGTCATTAATTGTTTGTTTTAATGAATCACAGGTTTTGGGCCGAATAACCGCGTGACGTCCGCGATACCGAATCGTAATCTTATCCGGAAATTGGAAGGTATGTAATTTATCTTGATAAATGATAATGGAGCAATTCGGTCTCACAGCTAATGAGTTCTCATGTGAAATTTCTACTATGTGTGGATCTATTTTATCACTATCTTCTGGACTTTAACAGTCTTATTCCAAAAAAGTTCATTAGTACCAGGTTTAAACCGGACCTAGCAGATCCACGCTTGTTACGGTATTAAAGCATTTGAGGTGTGTTTTAAACATGCAAGAAAGAATGAACGATTGTGATTTCTATTTTTTATCTGTGGCTAACGCTTAAACCATGGACTATTATTGGTTTATCTGATCTTATTTTGATTTGTAACAGGAACGTATTTTAATTCTTGGATTAACTTATTACCGTAACAACCGTGGATCTGCTAGGCCTGGTTTAAACATGGTACTAATTAACTTTTTTGGAATAAGACTGTAAAAGTTTGCAAAAGTTACAGTCGACGCAGCACTACTTGAGTAGAGTAGCAGAGGACGCTCTCTATTTCACGTTAAGCTGCTGACTGACTGTTAGGCCATACAGATACATATACTCTCAACATGAAAAAAATCCTCATTTATATTCTATATCGAAATGTGTATCTACCTCTAGTATCGTTATAGCAGCTATTTGTCTGATTCTGAATTGATTAGATAAGAGCAGTGAAAATAAATCTCAGTTTCTCACCTTTTTGATACGGAACCCCAGAAGTATTTGGGATCCAAAATTCACATCCAGTCATAAATATTTCTTGAAGTTTTTTGACCTTTCGCTTCCTGATTTCTTGTTGAAGGAAACTCGAAAAAGCCTTTGGGAATCAGCTGAATTATGGAGTCTATCGGGATGTACTCGACTTCTTTGCCAAATCCTGACAAAATACAGTTTCCTTTTCATTGGTACGTGATAAATCGCGGTTGATCGATCTATCTTTCACAGTAATTGTGGCCAAGAGCTATGAATCACAATGTTAATACATAGAAACGAATGTTCCAAGCTCTGGTAAGGCTTACATCCAATAGGATAAATGGTGTTGGCATTCCTCCAAACGTCAGAAATATTGCTGAATAGGCTTTTCTTTCAGCAGTTGGGGACCAAGAATTATTGCAAATACCACTAGCATTTCTACGAAAACAGGGGCGCAGTATTTCTGCAAAATAAATTCCGCAACGTTCTGGATTGTTTCCGCATCCAAAGCGGAATTTAGCCGTAAAGAGCCGGCACACAATACAGATGATGTAGATTACTAAACAAAGGGGTATGTTTTACACGTGGACAAGAGCCCAAGGTCGAGGGCGCGTCGAACCAGCGCCCGCAGGGGGCGGGGGGGCGCAGGCCGGGTTGCCAGGCCGCGCTTCCCTCAAGTACCTACATGAGGCTTTTACGGGAATCACTTTAAAGGTTGTTTGCGCTACAACTTGTTTATATTTTCACGGTTTTGACCTTTTCGATATTACTGACCTATATGACTGGCTCGATTTGAGGGTGGGAAAATCAACTGAAAAGCTAATCTGAAAAGATTTTGATGTGGACGGGATTAGCGTGGAGGAAAATTAATTTGGCAGGCGAACTTAACATACGGAATGTACAAGAAATATTTAAAGGTCAAATTAAACATTATTATTCGTGTGTAAACTTCTTCTACTAGGAATAAGTGTCCCGTTTTTTAAATCATTTTAATTATCCATGTGATAGGTACTTAAAATGAAAAGCTCTTCCATTTTCTTCTAACACTTTTTAAATCGGACATGAGACGCGAGATTTTCATACTGTGAGTTTCATAATCAATTAAATTACCATTTCAGCCTCTGAATAGTTCAACAGAAGCATCTAAACACTTTTTTTTGAAAAGCCTCTGCCAATTTTCTACTAATTTCGAAAAAAAAAACTAATCGAATCGACGCCCCTTTTTAACTGTCAGGGGCAGCGCAACTTAGCCCAACCCTCACAGTCTCGAGACTTACCTGTCTGTTGTAGAATTTTAGTAACCTGCTTACTTTTATGCCTTTGAGGAGGAGTAATACTGGTAAAAAATCAACACTCAGATTATTTTTCAACTTTATAATGGTTATCGTCTATATTAACACATCAGGCATAGGCTCCTCCACTGCTGGTTCTTTATCTGACCCTTATTCATTTCCAATAAGACTATTGGTCGCTGGTTGCACCCCAGAGCGATCCTGCAGTCTTAATGACTTCGTCAAGATGTAGGCGGACTTTAACTTATATTAGCGCCTGCGAAATCTCCAGTAGCATTAAAAAAAATCCATGCGGGCAGAAATGAGGCAACACGGTAGGGGTGGGTGACGGAGCGCGGGGCGCGCGGCTCGCGGGGCGGCAGAGCTCGGGCTATTTATATCGGATCGATAGCGCCCGTGGCCTTGGCGGGATCGAGCCGGGTGGCAGCCGAGCCTCCGGCCTCCGCCCCGCCAGGACCCGCGGAACTCGACTAACAACCGAGGAGACAGGTAGGCACGCCTCTTCACAAGACGCCCCTGGCTCTGGCTCCTAAACACAATCATATTTGCTCTTGATCTTTGTATTCCGAGAGTAGTGGGAGGCTCAGCGGTCGAGTGGATGGCGAACTTGTAAGAACATACCTAGGTGGATATATTTACGCTATAGTTACGTGACCTTCCTTATTTTTTAGGATTCCATACAAAAGGATAGTTAGAGGCGAAGAGGTAGGTAAAGAGATACCCCCCATAAAATGTTAAACATACCATCTTGTGTTATAAAATCTTTCCCATGTTTATCAAAAATGCCTCAACGGTGCGCTCGCGCAATTTTTACTTCTGTGGTAGAGCTGCTTCGAAAGTAAAACCTGGCTACGTCCTAGGTTCAGTATCTCAAAAAGAGCGTCATACCTCGCGTAAAGAACAGGGTCCGTTTTCCGGTAAAAAAAACGTATAGGTACGTACAAGCGCTCTAAGATTGATTGTGCCCAACATTGCTAAACTTCATCATTCACTTCAGGAACTTCAGCGCTCACCGCGCTAAGAAAAACCTAGTCAAACTACGCTATGATCGTTATAGGTACAAGTATTGCAGCCTGGAGCCACTCTGAGTCGGTTTTATAAACCTTAGGGTGGCAAGGTCAAGTACCAGCGAGAGACACTGGTGTCGATGGAGAGGCGTGCTAAGTTCGTATAGGCCGTATAGGCTAAAGGGCTAGTAAACAAAGATAGTTACCTAGCTAATCAGCAAGATTATACAATGAAGTTAACAAAATTTTGAATATTTATCCTATGAATTGTCATGAATGTAAAAAACATCTAACCAGTTGGATACTTACTAAAAACTATGAGGAAACAGAACAACTGTTACAAATCAAGAAATAATAAATAAATCAACTTAAAAGTATATGTATTTTGGTAGAGTATTTGGACTCAACCCACACACATGCACGGACACACACACGCATAACACACATACGCACAACACACACACAACACACACATGCACAACACACACACACACACACACACACACACACACACACACACACACACACACACACACACACACACACACACACAAATATATATGTTTTTGGAAAATGTTTGCAAGTTAGAGATTAAATTTAAAATGTTTTCTTTTTGTTAAAAAATGTTAAATTAACCAAGATTGTTACCATAGTATGGATATCGAAGAGCGGGGTCTTCTGACACAGGTATTTTTATACTTAATAGAATGCCCCAATCTACAGTAAGTTCATGAATTATTGGTTACAGAAATAAAAACTTATTATTATTATTATTATAAAAACTTTCCTAGCTCGAGTCACAGCTCTAAAGCTTGAGCAAGCAAGCCGTATAGGCCGAATCATACAAGTCGGCGGAAGTGAAGTTGAAGAAGAAAGAAGCTACAAGCTGCGCAATATCAAATCCTGACTGAAACTCACGTAAAGCTGCGCGTTGATTTGGTTTCGCGCAGCTTGTAGCTAACTTCACATCCGCCTACTTGTATGATTGGGCCCTTACGTGGCTTTATTTTTTTTCTTTTATTTATAAACGCTTACAGCCCTCTTTGCTAAATTATTATTACTATTCATCCAAATGTAGCCTGGAAGAGATCGCTTTTAGCGGTAACTAAGTTTTGGTACGACATTCTTCAAAAAAAGTAAGGAAGTACAATACAGTACAACATACTATTTGATAACACAAAGGAATACACTACAAAAATAAATAAACAACATAAAATACGGTCTTACCGCTAAGAGCTATCTCAAAGATAGGTACTAGGGCTAGCCTGTCACTGCACTAGTGCGTTCCAACTGAGATCCCAGTGCCGTCTATAAAGCATAGAAGTCGGCTACCGAGGGGGTTTTAGTGGTTAAGACCACATAACCCAGTTGCACCCCAATGCAGCTGGGTATCTGTAAAAGATTTCCCCCCCGTCACCAAAAAAAAAAGGGGCTAGCCTGTATCGCGGGAGATTGGCCGATTACAAATGGTTTGGGAACTTGTACTATTCAGACTACATGATTACAAATTTCATAAACAAGCAATGTAATCAAAAATGAAGCATTGCGCTTTGGATTAGCTATCAAACAAAAAAAAAATCCTCTACTTATATCCACTAACTATGCCTAAATGGTAATACAATTACACTGTTATTACTCATAGAGCCCCACAAATCAATTGTTCATCAGTGGTCAAACACTGTCCACACATTAGTTATAGTCTCATGTGGACTCATGAAGAAACCACGTGGGAGAAACCCTTTATCCATTAAATGATTAATTCTGTATACCTATGGGTTCGTACAAAAGTCGGATCTCGAAAACAGCTCTAAATAGCTCTCAAAAACTTGTAAAGAATAGCAACACAGAGCAATTCTTTACAAGTTTATCTGCTTAGGCGATATTTCCGAGAAAACGCGCATTTTTAGGGTTCCGTACCCAAAGGGTCAAAACGGGACCCTATTACTAAGACTCCGCTGTCGGTCTGTCTCCAGGCTCTATCTCATGAACCGCTATAGCTAGAAAGCTGAAATTTTCACAGAAGATGTATTTCTGACTAAAAAAAAAAATTATAATTAAGGGGGGCTGCCATGCAACAAACCAGATTTTTTTGCCGTTTTTCGCTAATATTAATAATGGTAACAGGTAGATGCTTTAAATTTTCACAGAATATGAGACGGTATTTCACACCTGAGCAACTGCTTAGTCTGTATAAAGCTCAAGTCAGGTCGTGCATGGAATACTGCTCTCATCTTTGGGATGGCTCCGCCAAATATCAACTGGAGGCTCTGGAGTCGATTGAGAGGCGAGCCAAGAGGCTGATCGACAACGACACTCTATGTCGCAGCTGCAAAGTCTCGAGCATCGACGTAAGGTAGCGTGTTTATCGGCCTTTTACCGGATCCACTTCGGAGAGTGCGCCCAGGAGTTGCACAATCTGGTCCCACCTGCCCCTTTCTTCTATCGTACGGCTAGACAGACGCGACCAAAGCGCCACCCTTTTATGGTGGACATTCCGCGCATTAGAACCAAGCGTTTCGAATCCTCATTCCTCATACGAACAGCCAGAATGTGGAACGCTTTGCCTGGGTCTGTCTTCCCGCTAAAGTACAATGTGGGCGTCTTCAAATCCCGAGTAAATAGGTATCTTCTAGGTAAGCGTGCTACAACCTAGACCGCATATCTGCTTAACAACAGGCAGTATGTGGTCAAACGCAAACCTATTCAGAATAAAAAAAAAAAAAAAAAAAATTTAGTTGTATATATTCACTTCAATAATAAAAAATAAAAATAAAATAAATATTTAAGGGGGTTCCCATACAGTACGGAACCCTCTGTGCGCGAGTCCGACTCATATTATTATTGGCCGATTATTATTTAAATCTTTTAATTTTTGTACCAACAGTTAATTTTGTTCGCCCATTGTGTCTACGTACGAGTATTATGTATTATAATCACTACATAGTATAAAACAAAGTCGCTTCCGCTGTCCCCATGTATGCTTATATCTTTAAAACTACACAACGGATTTTGATGTGTTTTTTTTAATAGATAGAGTCATTCAAGAGAAAGGTTTACATGTATAATAAACCTGTGGGGAGCCGGGGCGGGTCGCTAGTGATTAATAAAATCTTTATTCTTCTACCAATTAGGCTTAATACAATTTACTTGTTGCATAAAAAATACAGATTCTTTTATGGTAAGAGTATGGTATTATTTAAAAGAAGATATTTTTAACATTGGTTACTGTTTCTACTTGTTTAATTTGACTCATATCATATTGAGACACAATTATTATGACCGGGTGGTCATCATTACAATATTGCAATTTAAATCCGTTTATTGGGACTATTATAAACTATTCAACACATATTTTTAGTTTTGTTATATGTACAAGAAATGATAAAGATAAAGGTATCAAATTTCAAGAGAGAGGAGGGCTCGCACCGTCACTTAACTTGGCAAAACATCACAATCAAACAGAACTTTAACAGGTTGTGTATCTTCATAATTTTTTGTTTAGTGATGAAAAAGAAAGACTTTTTAGGGTTCTGTACCCAAAGGGGAAAAACAGGACCCTATTACTAAGACTTCGATGTCCGTCTGTCTGTCTGTCAACGGGCTGTATCTCATGAACTATGAGAGCTAGGAAGCTGAAATTTTGACAGATGATGTATTTCTGTTGCCGCTATAACAACAAATACTAAAAACAAAATAAAATAAATATTTAAGGGGGGCTCCCATAGAACAAATCTGAATTTTTAGACGTTTTTCGCTCTATATTAATAATGATAACAGGTACGAGTAGATGATTGAAATTTTCACATAATATTTAGTTTTATAATCACTTCAATAGTAAATATTAAAATAAAATAAACTAGCCATGCTGAACTTTCTTAACTTCGAAGACAACTAACAAACACCTAGTCAAACTACCCTATGAGCACTATTGAAAATAAAATCATAAAACGATATTCAAGGACTTACCTAATCGTGAGGAGTGCCCGTGGTCATCTGCCATGCCGATGATCCCTGTTAACAACAAACATTTTTGAGCAAATGCAACATAATCCTTATTTGAGAGAATTCAGCCGGGCTAGTATGCGCGCCACGAATTATTTCTTTCGTAGTGTAAGAACGAGACAGCATTATAGCAAAGTATATAGGTATCTGTCACTTTTTCAAACGTTCAGAACTAATTTCTGTTCTTTTCGTGGCTATTCGTGGTTGCATACTTGACTAGCTGATATGTCGGATTTTTATCATGTAAAGATTATTTTTTACCCAGATTCTCAAACTAGCAGTTTAAATTAAACAATTTAAATACATATAGCAATTACAAGAGGTTTAAAAATATGATTTATACATGCATTTATGTACCACATAACACTAAAGTACAAAGTTCTTATCCAACATTGAAAATAGTAAACTTTCTATCTTCTAAATATTTATAAGTACCCAAAGAAAAATATTTTTTTATAAAGGCTAACATGAGCTGTTTCTTGTTACACAATTAGCATAAAGTGTATTCAACGAACCAAGCTATTTTATAACTATACTAGCAGCGCCCCGCGGTTTTACCCGCGTTGTGGAGTACTTCCACTCTGCCCCACCAAAGCGCCCCACTGGTGGGGCATATTCCACTTATTTATTTTTTGGAGTGGAATCTGCCCCACTCGTCTCATCTTGGTGGGGCAGATTCCACTCACTTTTTAGACCAGTGGAATCTGCCCCACCAGGGGTGTCGCGCGATTTTAAATTAAATTGGTAGTGCTATGAAGTGTGAAATTTAACTGCAAAATTTTAATCATTATAACGCCCCACCAAAAGAACAGATAAGTGAAGACACTGAATGCAAAATATTAAGAAGATTGTAAACTAAAAGCACAATTATCTGAAGTAAAAAAAATACGGATTGTATGTAGTTATAATATTTATGTCGCAAATATTTTCGAAGTCATTGTAAAGTACTTAAAAGAAAATTATAAATTGAATATTATTTAGTATAATGTAATTATATTTCAAACATTAATATAGGTATCTACATAATACTAAAATTAAAACAAAAAAAAAGGCACAAAACAAAATAAAACCTAGTCTAAAAGCCCCTCGGTAGAGGGTAACGTGGCCAGAATGCTGGCAGCATTGCCTCGCTGAATAGCAATACTCAGCTTTTGGGCGAAATATATGCCAGCACTCTGGTCACGTGTCACCTCTACCAAACGCCTGGCCAGATCTTTGTAAAGAGTATGAGCGTCCGGCCCCCACGGACCTAATTATTATTATAAATGGATTATTATAAATTGAATATTTGATTCACAAGTACTTCAAGTACTAGTAACCAGTAATTATAAAAGCAGTAAAAAACAAAGTAATTAGACACCAGATAATTAATTATAAGAAGATATTTTGACATTTAGACTAATCAAAATAATTATGTATTCAAACTACGAGTATCACGACATTGTTGACTATTGTCAAAATCGTTTAAATTGTAGTTTAGTAACAGGTTGCACCAAAATATTGTTTTAGAAAATTTAATTGTACATAACTAAGTAAATAATATTTATTTTTATTACTTACTTACATATTTACGTAAATACATATTTATTAAATTCCAAACTGTGCATAATAACTGTTTCGCAGTTTTACGCAGTTTTGTATTTCTACAACATTTTAAAAATATAGTAAAAAATACTTTTCTTTACTTAGGATTTTTTATCCTGTTACTAATACACCACGTAGCATAACATATTAAAAAAAATACGTAAACGCCCTTGCGCAGTATAGGGTTCAGTAACTTACTGACTGAGATTAAATATCGAATATATTATAAAAGATCATTACAATGAATGGATTATTATAATTGAGTGATTACGTATTCAATTTATAATTTTCTTTTACTTTACAATGACTTCGAAAATATTTGCGACATAAATACTATAACTACATACAATCCGTATTTTTTTACTTCAGATAATTGTGCTTTTAGTTTACAATCTTCTTAATATTTTGCATTCAGTGTCTTCACTTATCTGTTCTTTTGGTGAGGCTTTATAATGATTAAAACTTTGCAGTCTAATTTCACACTTCATGGCACTACCAATTTAATTTAAAATCGCGCGACACCCCTGGTGGGGCTGATTCCACTGGTCTAAAAAGTGAGTGGAATGTGCCCCACCAAGATGAGACGAGTGGGGCAGATTCCACTCCAAAAAATGAAGAAGTGGAATCTGCCCCACCAGTGGGGCGCTTTGGTGGGGCAGAGTGGAAGTACTCGCGTTGTGCCCGTTCCCGTGGGAATTTCGGGAATTTTTATACATATAAACCTTCCTCTTGAATCACTTTATCCATTAAAAAAAACCGCATCAAAATCCGTTGCGTAGTTTTAAAGATTTAAGCATACAGACAAACAAACAAACGAAAATAGTGACTTTATTTTATACTATGTAAGGATAGTAAATTCCTAGTACCTTTTAGGCTGCCAACCGAACAGCATTCTTTTCAACTTTTTTCATGGGCCTTATTAGACACTCAAACTAGTAATACACCCCCAACAACATAAATTTCTGTATTCTATTCTGTAATTTATTTTTGTAATCTATTTTGTGATACAACACAAAATAATTAGCGAAAGAGGGAGGAGGCTTATGCCCTGCAGTCATTGGCTAGCTTGAGATTTTTTTTTAGAAAGGTAGCTGCTACATTCAATATTTCTAGGATGAGCAAGACTACCCCAGAGAATAGAATACATTCTTTCAAGTTTTCTGGGATGGACAAAGATTTTCTAGTGTGGGCAAGGTCCAAACGTGCCCCAAGCCCGTGCCTGGAGTGGACTAAAATAACCTGAAGTAAATCTGTGGTCTATGCCTAGTTTACTTTTACCAACATAGCATCACTACATAGTATAAAACAAAGTCGCTTCCCGCTGTCTGTCCCCATGTTTGCTTATATCTTTAAAAGTACACAACAGATTTTGATGTGTTTTTTTTTTAATAGATACGAGTGATTCAAGAGATAGCTAATACACAGGTGTATTGTACATAGTAATTATAGACCTTCCTATAAACAATATGCACCAATATGCTTAGTCTGGTAACTCATTAGAACTGTTGAGCCCTGCGATACAGTACTTGTTACTAGTGCAGCTCTCACAATCAAACTGTTAAACCTTATTTTTGCTTTGGTGATGATGTCTTTTATTTGTATAAATTTAAATATAAATTAATTATTGTATAAATTAAGTTTAGTTTAAATTGCAACATAATATGACTTTCTTAAATAAAATTAATTGTCAATCTAATCATTATGGTTGTTGTAAAAGTTTTTTGTGAATAAATTATTTTGTATTGTATTGTGTGAAGCCGGGGCGGGTCGCTAGTCCTTACATAGTATAAAATAAAGTCGCTATTTTGGTCTATTTGTTTGTCTATATGCTTAAATCTTTAAAACTACGCAACGGATTTTGATGCGGTTTTTTTTAATGGATAGAGTGATTCAAGAGGAAGGTTTATATGTATAATACACCTGTGCGAAGCTGGGGCGGGTCGTCTAGTAGAATATAAAATATAGTCATGTTAGAAGGAACATCACAGCGACCTAATTCTAGTAATCACACACTTTTCCTATATTTGTATTGCTTCACGCCTTTAGAGAAGATAAGAATACAGAAAGTGTCACAGAGTGACATGTTTACCTCTGTTGAACGGACATTCTATGAGGGGGCTGTTGTTGTCCACCAACAAGTCGTAGTAAACAGTGTTATTTAGTCGTAAAAATGACCTCTGCTTAATTGGTTCATAACATTACACTCAATTTTCTACTCAAAGGATATTTACTAGACCAGCTGGACTCGGAATACTTGCCTCAATCGAAACACACAAACACACCCGGTTTCAGATAGGCACAACTTTTTTACAGCTGCATAACATCGTCGTTTACGACACATATGATAAATTACAATTATAACGCCATTTATCTCCTCAAAACAATTAAAAATCCATCGAAAACCTCTGTTTTGAAAAGGAATCTGACTTCAACAATGTTACCAATGTATATTTGTGTGTCCCCCCAGTACAGTACCGCAAATATTTTTTTCCACATCTCATTTGAAATTCTTCATAAATGTTTCAATATCCCTCAACAATTTGCGCGTGTTAGATCAGGGTTAAAAAGGAAGGTACTTTATCTATACTGTTTTCTATCAAAATATCATTGTCAGGATGGAAATCTTACTCTTAAATAATACAGCAAACTTGAATCAAACATAATAACAAAGAAACTCATCAATCTGATCCTCTAAACGTTTGTGAGGGCAGTTACCTAACTTGAGGTTTCTAAATTAGTAATGAAAACAAGTAAGTAAGTAATCTTTATTTATTCATAAACCTCATGGGCCCCGAGAGGGTACCTCCATGTATTGCAAAGACTTTAAGCCACGTTCGTAAGGCCCTAGACGTCTGAGAACAAGTGGCAAGAAACTCAGAAGTCATCAATATAATCTTTTGTTACAATGTACAATGATCAGTCACATAATTTAGATATTACACAAAGTACTTAACTTTAGCAACATGGCGATGTCCACTCGGCTTGGCTTCGAATTTAAAAGTACCGACACTCAGCATAACTAGCTAGGTGAGACTCAAAGCGACAAAGATTTGTCCAACGTTATTATTAGGATACTGGGCGAACACTAAGAGAGACTCAATGATACCAAGAAAGCGAAGCCGCGCCAACAGACTGTTTTATACTAATTTCACAAGCTCTCACCATACTTATAAGTTTTAAGATAGTTTATTGAATCAGGCGTTACTTTGCGGAAGTTCATCTTCAAATTCTTGTTTTGAATAAATATTTAGTGTATTTCCGCTCTGTCGTAGTCATATAAGTTAAGGGTGCCATTCAAAATCCAAATTAAATCACAAACAAAATTAGTTATTAATCATCAACCTGTATCATGGTTCGACTATGGTTAGGTTATAGTTAGGTTAGGTTAGACCAGAAAAAAAAATGTTAGGTTAGGCTTAGGTATGTTTAGGGGTGCTATTTATTGACTAAGTATTTTTTCAACTATTTTACTTATACCATTTTTTGTAAAAAATAAATTAAATTTGTAATTTTTAACATATTAATTAAATATTATTTTCAGGTTTACTACATTTTTTAAAGAGATCACTAATCACTATTGTTGTTACAGGTTTAATTATTTTTGTTATTTTTAACGGATTAATTATAATTTTGTTTCAGGTACATTAATATTTTGTAAACATACCTAAGCCTAACCTAACAATTTTTTTTTTCTGGTTTAACCTAACCTAACCTTAACCTAACTATAGTCGAACCATGATACAGGTTGATGATTAATAACTAATTTTGTTTGTGATTTAATTTGGATTTTGAATGGTACCCTTAACTTATATGACTACGACAGAGCGGAAATACACTAAATATTTATTCAAAACAAGAATTATAAGTTTTATATTAATTAATACATCTTGTAATCGTTATTAAATATTATGTGGTTGTGATCCTATCAACTATATATAGTTGATAGGTTCACAACCACTTTGACTACAGAATAACACATTGATAAACAATATTACAAACACAACAAGCAATGGCGGATATGGTGTCTTGATTGGTCTGTTTATAAGAGTAGAAGGTAAAGAAATAGTTTTAGACCAATAAATTAAGCTTAGCGACTAGGTATTTTAAGTGATAAGTATAGAATATTATAATAAAATCCCCTATCTAATACGCGCTTGCTTGAAATGTATTATGAATATATCTAGTTTAGAAATTCTAGGTGGACCAAGTCCGACACAGACAAACAGACAGTTGTCTGCACAAACTAAGGAGATACTACGTATCAGACTCAGAATAAGAAAAAACAGAAAAAGTTATCTAAAGTAAATAATCGGCCAAGTACGAGTCGGACTCGCGCACGGAGGGTTCTGTACTGTATGGGAGCCCCCCTTAAACATTTATTTTATTTTATTATTTATCATTGAATTGAAGTGAATATAAAACTAAATATTCTGTGAAAATTTCAAGTATCTACCTATTAAAATACAAATTTAATTACAAATGAAGTGTAAAAAAAGAATGGGTCACAATAATTTGGTAATCATTCAGTAGATACGTTATTAGTTATTGCATACATAAGTACACTTTTACTGATTGGTCATCAGGTTGTTCCAAAAATTTGAAATTTAGCATACGAATAGTTTTTGGTTTGGTGTTTGGCATATCAATACTGTGAAAATAAAGCAATCTGCTTAAATTTAGGTACGTCATCATACATAAAAATAATTGAAAAGACTATTTGCTGTTGGTAAATTATTAATTCTTAAAACTTATTCTTTTATTACGAACTTCAATTGTGAATATTTTGCAAACTGTAAATTCTCGCCTACGGCTCGGGCTAGCAATATTGCCTCGGCTGTAATTTTCAACTTACCGCGCTTATATCATAATGTAATATAATAACCTTCCCTTGCTTCGTTCTCTCCGTATCCATTACTATTACTAAACTGTAAGATTTACCGTAGCTACTCTGTAAGCGTCGCTAATGAGAATCAAAATTCCTTATAAATTAGGGAATTCTCCACTAAGGGTAATTCAACGTTCGATGACCGCTACGTTTTGACATTATCTCTAGGATGTAAATGTCATCGAAGAGTTGGGCTGTCATTTAACGTCATGACAGCAACTAAAGCGGAACAGTTTTTGAAATCAATAAAACACAGCCACTAATTGGCATCACAAATGTTCTCTCGATACTTGAAGTAACAATGCCACAAAAATGTAATGAAAATCTTTCCCAGAGCTGTCAAAACTGTTAAATATGAAATAAGACACTATCGGGAGAAAATGTCGGCAACAGCCGCATAATCGAGATATTTTTCATGTTTTTTTAAGTTTCTTACCAACTCATGCCATATTAAATCAATGCATCTCTTTCAGATTTTTCGATCGACTACATTATCCCTCTGGTCATAATAGCTCTGTGCAGCAGCGTCTCAGACAGTCTCTCAGTAACATCTCATCTTATTCGTCCTCTTCATTACAGAAGGTCGTGCCCGTCTAAAAATGCTTTCACGGAATCAGTGACGAGCTGCTTCCACGCCGCCCTCTCTTCGGCTTTCTTCAGAGCAGTGGAAACTGCAAGCCCGGTTATCAACTTAATCTGATTAGACCAACGGGTAGGTGAGCGTTCACGTGGTCTTTTGCCATCTACTTTCCCTACTACAACCAGTTTCTCAAAATTGTCTGGCTGCCTACGGACGATGTGATGTGACCAAAGTATTAAGACTCGTTGGTAACAAATTGTGGAAAGCCTAATCTTAATCTTTAATTGCTCAATAATGGACTTATTGGTGGGTTTCACTGTCCACGGCATGCGTAACATTCTCCTCCAACACCACATTTCAAAAGCTTCTATCTTTTTTCGGTCCACCGCGCGAATTGACAATGATTCGGAGCCATACAAGAATATCGAGAATACTAGCGTTTTTACAAGAGTCTCATTTTGGTTGCGTTAGAGATTTTCCTGTTTCGCCAGATCTTCGTCATCTAGCTCATGGCGGCTTTCCCAATCTGTGTACGTCTCCGAATTTCTTCTCAGTAACAAAGGAGACTTCAAATCCGTCCAAGAAGGAGATTATGTTTTCAACAACAATGGCAATAATTTTGTAGATCCATTTTATTTGTAACATCCTCTCCATTTTGTAGTACATGTTTGTCAAGCTTTGGGTGCGTTCAGATAGCCTAATAATGGCAAAATTAACAGGTAAAAACGCCAACAACGAACACAATCAGTGTCATCAATGTGTGAGCAAAAGTGGAATTTCAAACTGTTTTCGTTCACCGTTTGGATAGCTCAAAAACAATTAAAAATGCCATCGTGAACTGCCACTTTTGACCCACCTGCGGAGGTGGGTTCTTTTTGAGTTTGACGTTTTAGCGTTCGTTTTGGGTAGTGAGCAAAATTAGCATTATCGGTGAAATGGGCGAAATTCCCAAACCGAACGGTTTACATCAACGCTAATTTTGCAAATGCTAAAAATGCCATCGGGCCCAAAACGAACGCACCCTTTGTATGGAGTTATGGACTTAAATTCCTACAAGAAGGTATGTTTTACGTATGAAAAAAAACAGGCTTGAAAGCTCAGAATAAGGAAATGCTTGAAAGAGACTCAGCTACTTAAGCCCGCTCGCTCAGTCAGACCGTTAATACTGTCATTCGTGCACAGTCTATTATATTAATAACAAACATAAAGATTTAAGTACAATACAAGGTCTTTGACGAGGTGTAAGCAAAGTTAAACAAACTGTACATACTTCGGATTTTAAATATTGGCTTTATAATACGTGAAGTGCTGTTTTGTTTGATAGGATTGTGAGAAGGTAGTAGTCTGTGGTGAGAAGTTTTGTTTGAGTCACAACTCCGCATCAAAAAATTCTTTATTTTCCGAAACAGAACAAGATTCCCTCAATTTGGACTTTTGTTTTGATATCACCGAAATAGCGAAAGTTATCCTAGAAGTAAAACATGTTTTCATCAATATTTGGCAAACGAAGATCATCGCCAGTTGAAGATGAAACACCACCAATACCTGGCGCATCAGCTGATGAATTTGTGGTCGTAAACCCAACACCACCGTTGTATCCTAATGTGTTAGGTGGTGGTGGTAACGGTGGTGGTTCTTCTCCGTACCAGCGACCAGCGCCGCCTACTCCTGTCGCCAGCAGACCTCTATTCGATCCTGCGTTCCACTACTTACAAGGAGTTCCATTTAGGATGTCAAAGGATCTGCAGCTAGCGTCGAATCAAGAGTCGTTTGCATTAGAAATCACTAACATTATTGCAATGAGTAAGATAAACTTGAGTGGCTATGCTTATGATTTCTCAATAGAAAAAAGTGTTTTGAATGAATGTTAACCTACTATGCCTTATTACGAATACTATGCGTCATTGCTACCATGTAAGTAAATATTTTGTTAATATGTATGTAACATTATATAAATTGTTAATTGCTTAGATCAATAAGAGGGAAATATATTTAGTATAGGCCGAATCTAACCTCTTGGCTTCTTTGAACATGAGGCTAGTAATTACACTAAAGCAAATACTTTGACTTGTGCGTGATAAGCAGGGATGTGCACAGCTATAGACCGCGTCGAACAAGTTGGTGGATGTGGAGTTAGCTACAAGCTGCACAATAGCCAATCAACATGCGGCTTTATGTGAGCTTCGGTCAGGATTGGATATTGCGCCGCTTGTAGCTAACTTCACATCCGCCAACTTGTGTGGCACGGCCTATACTAGCTAACTTCACAGACACCAAGTACTTTAATCTGGCCTATACATAACCATAAAGCAATATAATTGTTGTTATAACATAAAAGTTAGATGTAGTCGAGGGTATGCAACCAGGCTTTTTCTAGTTGTCAGAACCCCGAGTTCCTGAGATCTTCCATGGAAAAAAATGGAGCATAATCAAATGGATTCATTATGAGATCAATCTAAGAATTGGAACATCTCAAACTGGGACCCTCAAGTAAGGTGTTTTGGTCTGCATGTGTGATTCTATTTTACTAAGCATTGGGCCCTAGAGAGATTCTCATATAGATTTAGAATGCTAGGTAATGATTAGAACTATTTGTATATTATAATCGTCAAACAGTACTATACAAATATTTTTAGAATCTGTGGTTGGAAGATTTAAGTAATTTCATAACAAATGTACGATTTTATTATTTACATGTAGAAACTATTTGAATTGGTAAATTTCAAAACTCTTGACAAAGGTCTATAAGATGTATGTTTGTATTTATAGAAATAGAACCTGTCTTACTATAATGGCCTATGTATCATAAATGTGTCCTATCCAGCATATAATTATGTTGTACTTATGCACATCTTATGATCTAAAGATGGTTATAAACTAGACATTAAAAATAAATGTACATGCAAAATAAAAGGATTTTTATTTTCTAAATTAAATAATACAATATCTTAAAGTAGAATAGAGAACAAGTCACCATTGCATTGCTGAACATAAAAATGACTTTGGTAACAAAATATATGTAACATCAGTCAAATTAAAATCACTTAACGATTCCATGGGATGATTGGAAGATAAAAAAACATAATCATACAATACCAACCAACTGCCGCAAGGATAGCTAACTTCACATCCGCCAACTTGTGTGGCACGGCCTATACCACAAATTACAGATTTACAATAATAGATCTGATGGTATGTAAACATGGATCTGAAGTATGTAAACATAATTATTTATCAATGAATAAGGTACAATAAGATTGCCAAAAACACTACACACAAGCATGGAGTATGAAAGATGGAGGTTTTGGCAGATTAAAGATAGTACACCAACTTCCGCTCTGGCATATGTTGTATATTTAGGTATTATTCGGTGGAACCAACAGTTTGCTCTGGAAGTATATCAGGTGTCTCTCCCACTTCAATATTTGAAGTTGGTGGCTCTGTATCCTCTGTACATACCGAAACACTTTTCTCAATTCAGCTCATAGATAAAATCACACTATTCTCTTGAAGTCAGAATAAGTTAAAATATCACATTAATGTTTACCATTAAAAAAAAAACAGTCCTAAACATGTAAATTACTTTTCTATCACACAAATGCTGTGTTCTATTATGAAAATACCAATTTCCTTACAATAAACATTGTAAGCATCCTATAAAGTACAATAGAATTAAATATTTCAGCATCACAAGCTGTTACATTCTTTTATTAAAATTTTGAGCCACTGCCTTAATTTTTTTTATTTAATATTATGAGGTTCAGATAAGCATACCCAATACCTCAGTACTAGGGACAAGAAGGAAATAGCCCAGGGTTTTTCCATGGAAGAAAATATAGAAAGTGGCATTCAAAAGGTTATAAATACTTATTAATATGTATGGTAAATTTAGAAAGATAAAACTCATCCACACACCAACACACTTAAATAATATCAATGATCAGTCAAAAGTGTATAAATTGAAGAAATCTAGAACTCTCCTTTATATGAGCGCAGCAAGTCCACAAATGATGACCACCAAAATTGTAAAGGGTAACCATGTTTTAAGGATTGCTCCAAAACTGAAACAAAAACATAGAACATGAAATGAAATCATTTATTAAAAAAATAGTACATTGATAACAAAATATAATTAAATATTAGCATCTATGTTCCTATTTATGGACTCGTCCAAAATTGAATTAATAAAATGTATTCAGCTGTAAAGCATGAGTGACAAATCTATATACTTACAAAAATCTGGTCAATTTATTATAGGTCGAATCATAGAAGTCGGTGGATGTGAAGTTAGCTACAAGCAGTCAATATCAAATCCTGACTGAAGCTCACATAAAGCTGCACTTTTGATCGGATATTGCGAAGCTTGTAGCTTACTTCACATCCACCAACTTGTATGATTTGGGCCTATTATGAGGTATAAATAAGAACTTTTGTTGTAACAGTGCATTGTGCAATAAACGAATATAAATAAATAAATTCTCTAAAACTACACAAATGCTATGCTACACCATTGATTGTGTGATATTACTGATTGTAACTTAACATCTGCTTACAGATCTGATTATTTGACCTGCCTGGTGGTAAACAGTCTTTGTGAAAAGATACTAATCTTACCTGACATATTTAGAGTATGGTATCATGTAAAATGCCAGTTTCACCATATTCCAATTCTTACAGCCTCCATAATTCATGATATTCAGGGCTGTAGCAACGTGCGAGTGGCAGTTGTCATAAAATATGATATGCTGTAACAGAGAATTTAGTAAATAAAATAATCAAGCCGAACCACTAAAGGAAGAATGTGACTGTGGCGCTACCCAACAGACCATGAAACATCTTCTACAATGCCAACTGTGCCCTAACACCTGCACAAAAAAGATCCGTATGAGGCCAACACTGCTGCAGTTTCCGTGGCCTCCTACTGGTCAAACAACATCTATCTAAATAGAAATAATATAAGATTAAGAATAATCAAGTAGATGACTGGAGATAGCCAGAGTGATTGCAGATACCTACCATTCTCTTTTTGTAAATCTCTGATGCTTCGGCAACAGCAGTGTCCCAGCCAGCTTGACCATTTGTTGCCTTCTGAGGTGACAGTTGCCAATATTTTGTTGGGTTCCCAAAAGCCATCAAATCTTCAGATACAAAGTATGGGCCAGCAAAGTCTCGGATAACTCCACTTGATGTGCAGATTCCCATGTGACCAAGGAAAGGGAACATCCATCTGTACATAAGAATGGTAATATTATTGAGAGAAGAGTAGTAGTTTAATAAATAATTGGTAGGTACATAGGTATATGTATATTGAGACAATTCAATCTGGACTTGAGCCCTTATTGCCTGTGAATTCTGGTCTTCAGTTTCGCTTTCCTTATGGACACGAACAGGACAAAACGCGAAGTCCCACACCACTGGCCGCGTAGGGAACTGGCTGATGTTTACACAATGTTTATGTTGTCCTATCACAAATTACTACAAAGCTTAACTGCTTAACTACGCGAAACAACTTACGTTAAGACAGGAATTGGTGTCCAAACGATGCAATATGGGTATCTGCTGCGTTCGTGGTCTATGGGATCCATGAGCACTGCTTCTTCAGGATCGTTAACGTCTTGAGGAGTAATAGGGCTTCTGTCGCCGTTCATAATCTCAGAGTCCTCAGTAGGTACTTAATATACGTGCTATAATGGCATCACGCAAAAAACAAAGTAAATAGGTGAAAAAGAAAACAAATAACAATAATCAAGCTAACAATTCGTAGTATCTATAGTAGTCTGTGCTAACAGTGAACATAAAATTCACAAGTTCACAACACGAAGTTTTAGGTATATACCTTTACCTACCTAAAACTTCGTGGTTCACAATCACAAAATCAGTGTTACCAGATTACATTTCAGAAAATTACCGAAGTAGCTCCAAAAATATACCCTTCCTTCGGTCTCTTCAGTATGTTTCACTACTTTCCACTAAAAAATTCTTTACAGATCTCTATTTACCAGATATTATAACACTGTTGTCAATCGAGGCAAATGCCAGATGCCTTTTTTAATTACCCAAATATATATAAAAAAACTAGTCATGGCGCGGTGGTCTAGTGGTAGTGACACCCGTCTTACTATCGTGAGGTCGTGGGTTCAAATCCCGGTCCCTTACCAATGAGTTCTTCGGAATTTGTGTACGGAATTCAACACCACTGGCTTTTCGGTGAAGAAAAATATCGTGAGGTAAACTGCAAACGTCAGCTGAAGAAATTCGATGGCCTATGTGAATCCACCAACCAGCACTGGGCCGGCGTGGTGGATATGGTCCAATTACCCTTCGTGGGTAGTGGCTTCATCAAATGTACCTAGCCATCCTCAAAAAAAGTAATCCTAGGACGACGATGTGACGAGCCAACGCGGAGCTTTGCGTATGTAGTTTTCCGTCTTCCGAAATAGCAATCCTATTTCCCAGCACTAAAAATATCACATTTATTAAATCTACTGATATTTAAAAAACTACTTAAAATGTACCTACTGAACTATCAAATTTACATTGAAAATCTACCAAGACAGTAGGTATTCTACTGAAAACGGTCACACTGGGTGACAATATTGACATTGACAACAATTTTCATCTTTTTTTAATTTTTAGGGTCCTTTCTAGGGTTCCGTACCCAAAGGGAAAAAGGGACCCTATTACTAAGACTTCGATGTCCGTCTGTCTGTCTGTCTGTCACCGGGCTGTATCTCATGAACCATGATAGCTAGGCAGCTGAAATTTTCACAGATTATGTATTTCTGTTGCCGCTATAACAACAAATACTAAAAAGAAAATAAAATAAATATTTAAGGAGGGCTCCCATACAACAAACCTGATTTTTCAGACGTTTTTCGGTCTATATTAATAATGGTAACAGGTTGAATAAATGGTAATAATTTTCACGGAATATACTAAATATTCCGTGAAAATTATATTCACTTCAATAATAAAATTAAAATAAAATAAATAATTAAGGGGGGCTCCCATACAGTACGGAACCCTGATGGAGTCTTCCTCGTTGTCGGCGAAGTATGTGAAGGAACCAGTGTGCCGTGAGACTGCGACGACCGCGTGCGAGACGCTGTCATGCAATCTCATTTTGCACCAATTTTTGGGTTCCGTACCCAAAGGGTAAAAACGGGACCCTATCACTAAGACTCCGCTGTCCGTCCTTCACCAGGCTGTATCTCATGAACCGAGATAGACAGTTGCAATTTTCACAGATGCTGTATTTCTGTTGCCGCTATAACAAAAAATACTAAAAACAAAATAAAATGAATATGTAAGGGGGGCTCCCATACATCAAACCTGATTTTGAGCCGTTTTTCGCTTGATATTAATAACCGTAACAGGTAGACGCTTAAAATATTCACAGAATATTTAGTTGGATGTTTACTTGAATAATTAAAATAAAAAAAATAAAAAAAAAATAAATTAAAATAAATATTTAAGGGGGCTCCAATACAGTACGGAACCCTACGTGCGCAAGTTCGACTCGCACTTGGCCGATTATTTATTTTTATGACAACAAACATGGCCGCAGCCGCCTAGCCGCAGAATTATCCAGGCCGTGGCTGTCTGGGGAACGCTTTAAGGGTGTTTATAAGAAAATATTGGAAAATTGGAATTTACAATTAACAATCTAGTAACATTAGACATTATTTTCGTGCGTTTGTTTCTGTTGATAGTAATTTCGCGCTAAATGAAATTTCTTATTGAAAAAGTTATACCAAACGATTAAAATGCCAGCATTTCTCAAATTTATTGATATGGAAAATTTCAAGTCCTATCGGGGTCAGCACCGGATAGGACCTCTGAAATCATTTACTGCTGTGGTGGGACCTAATGGATCAGGTAAATGTTTGGAGCCCTATTTGCTGGTTAATGTTACCTACTCATAGCTGTACCGTTTCGTTATGCTTTAGTAATGAGCTATTCGTAGTATCAATATTTTGTTCTAATTATTTGTTTGCGAATTGTTTCTGGAAACTGTAAACAAAAACTTCAAAACTGTTAGTAGAAAATCAAAATCTTGGCATATTTTTCCATGGTATACACCACAGAGGTATACACAGTACCGCCATAAGTCAGATTGAATTAAAAGAAACGAGACAGACTCTTCACAGCTCTTTTTGTATATACAGATTGACCCAGATTCAAGCAGTAGAAGTCATAGTTGTGCAAATTGATGATTTTTGTCCTTTATTTTAAGGATAAAAATTATCACTGACACCAAATTATCTCATCTTCCTCACCTTACTGTAGACCGAATCATGCAAGTAGGCAGAATATAAAGTTAGGGACAAGCTGCGCAATATTCAACCAACGCACAGTTTTATGTGAGAATCAGTCAGGATTGGATATTTGTATGATTCGGCCTATACTTACCAGTTAATTGATAATACCTCAGCTGGCTATTAACTTCTAAAAAGACAAGAAACATTCTTGTCTTTCTTTTTTGTTCCTATATTCAACCTATTAATATACAATTCTATTTGCAGGTAAATCTAACTTCATGGATGCTGTGAGTTTTGTAATGGGAGAAAAAACGTCACTTCTCCGAGTGAAGAGACTAAGCGACCTGATACATGGCGCATCTATCAATAAACCCGTTTCTAGAAGGTAAATTATATTTAGTGTCAGCATAACAATTTCTTTATTTGATTTTGAATGCTAGCTCAGATAATCAAATCAATATAATCTTCTTCTTTCATATTTAGACTTAGGCCTCCTCCAGCTAATCCAGCATGCCACCATGAAAAGCTACAAAAAGAACTATCAATGTGTAAAAAGTAACAGATACATATTTTATAACACTGTCTTGTTCTGACATGTCAAAAGAAATAATATGTGGTACGCATCCTAGCCTGGCTGATCTCCAATAAGATAAGCAGCGTATATCCCGCACAGTCCTGCAGTTTTAATGAAGTCATCCAACAATGCAGGGTAATCCAATACTAGTGTACTAACCCGAAAAGAGGTGATTCAGCCCATCATTATGAAGAACTTTTACTATGGGGCTAACCCAGCCTTAAAAATCAGATGTTTCATACAAAATTGAAACTTAGAATCAACAAAATGTATCATACAGCTGATTTTTTTTCTGGAATTTCGGGTTGGCCCCATAGTAAAAGTTGTTCATACCGATGGCCTGAATCACTGTCTTTCAACTTAGTACACTAGTTAATAACCCTGTATGGGTGGATGAGGCTGGTCATATTGAAGATCTGTAATAGTCCTATGTCCACTAGTGGACATTCTGTGGCTGAAAGAAGAAAATTATATTGATTCGATCACCTGTGCTAGCATCAAATATGAGTTACAAATGTATGCTTTTTTAAAATTTATTTTGTTTCCTTATTCCAGTGCGTCAGTGACGGCCACATTTGTGCTGGAAGACATGACAGAGAAGCAATTCCAGAGGTCTGTCATTGGCCAATCTTCTGATCACAAAATTGATGGACAGGTTACTAATTTTGCCTTTTGTAAAAAATGTATACATTCATATAATCGGTATGGATCATACTGATAAAAAAGCAGGAGCATATTCTTATCATAAAGGTTCGCGCACATGATGTCGGGTTACAGCGGGGCGGAGCGAGCCGCAGCGCAATATGAATATGGAAATGCGGAATATGCGGCCCGCTGCATCACGGCGTAGTGTGCGTTAGTTCATATAAAATACATGTAAGCGATTTAAGAGGAATTTACCGCTGCGATGCGACCCGACAGTCCCGACATAATGTGCGCGAACCTTTAAGTGACTTAAACCTAGTGCAACAACTGGTGGCCAAACCACTTAAAATAATCTCTTCAAAGTGATAGATCGAAGCAAAGCAGAGGATATATTGACTCATGTTTATTCAATTATTAATATTATTTTTTGATTTCGTACTGTATGATTTTTGTTTCTGTTAAAGTTTATTAATTGTTTTTTTTTGTCGTTGGCTATTTTTGATTAGGGGGGATTTGTCAAAAAGGGGGGATAATCGCTGTCGCGCTGTTTATCAGCCGATTTCGATATTATTTGCCAAGACTGTTTAGTATCTAAATTCTACCCAGGACTGGCGAGTATGAACTAAATCAGCCTAGAGCGAGTCCAGATATAGGTTTATGACTATTCCGTTAAAGAGATGTGTCGTGAGGTCTACTTTTCAGAGAACTACTAGTCTTAAATTTGGTGAGATGGCTTAATATACAAATTGAAGATCTGAGAAAATTAACCAAATTGGTCAAAAACATAATTGGGATAAAAGGTAAAGTTTCAGTCAAAGATACGCCGCGAAACTGAACTTTACCGATACTGTAATAAAAATTATTTTTGCATGTTCCACTTGTCAAATTAACTGGTTGGAGAACTGGTTTCAATTGCCCAATTCCAATAATGGCAATATAGTTCTAAGAAGGCCCAATTCTACAATGGCTAATTCTAAGAATGCCCAATTCTCAAAATCATTTCAAAGTATACGAGTATGTATTTACATTAGCCGTTTTTTCAGTCAGTGTCAGTGAACCAGTATCTCTCTGAGCTGGAAAAGCTGGGCATCAATGTGAAGGCGAAGAACTTCCTGGTGTTCCAAGGGGCTGTGGAGAGCATCGCCATGAAGAACCCCAAGGAAAGAACTGCACTCTTCGAGGAGATCAGTGGGTAAGAAATATCAATCTATGTCCTGGAGCATTTAGCTACGGGAGACGAATTAAGCCCGCGTACTCCTCTGTCATGGTATAAGACAAATAGGTCTCATGTGGAAATGAGACACATATACTTGAACAATTTTAAACTTAAGTGTAAGGAATTAAGGTGAAATTGGAAAATCAACTACTGGGCTGCACTGCTCACGCTCGCTCCGCCCTATAAACCCGTCACCCCTTAACATTTCGACTTTATTGACATATGTACAAGGTCGAAACTTGAGCGAACACTTCACGTAAACCTGACAGAATACGAATAGTAGTAAGTTTCTGGTCCGGAGATAAATCTTCCCAGCTCTATGCACAATTGCTTTAGTGTCAGATATTGGTTCTACTTGGCTATTTTTTCAAGAATTATTTTAAATTCTTTAAATTTATGGATTTGAAATTATCCAAAAAACGCAAAAAGAAAACGGGGCAGACAGGTCAGAAGGTGGGAAGACGAGATAAAAGCAACAGCAGGAAAAACATGGACCAGAGCAGCGCTAAGCAGAGTAGAATGGAAAGGAATGGAGGAGGCCTTTGCCAAAGTAGGGCAAACAGACGTAGTTACCGATGAGGACTCACCGGAGGAGAGTTATGTGTTTAAAAATTTGCTAAATATAAATTAAATAAAAAATGTCTGAATAAAGGCTTACATTATTTTTATTATTTTCTTATTTTTTTATTACTCATGGGTTGCCCCGGATCTTTGAAAGGCATTGGTGGGGCCGAAACCAACACCAAGAGGCCCTTTTACAATCATCAAGTAAAAAATACAGTTTTTGGGTGATAGGAAGAGGGAATCTATCGTAAAGACGGGGAATTTGTACAGTTCTTGGGCTATTATAACACATTATTACGTTATTATAAGCTGGTCTATGGAATGAGGTGCGGCACCCGCCAAGTAATGCTTCATTTCGAAATATTAAGGCTGGTGGTGACTTGCCATCCACTAAATGGGCCCCCATAAAGGTTATATTTGAAATTATAGCTCATTTCCACAATTCCTTTATACCTATTTATGGGTGTGCAATATAATATTTTACAACATATTTGATCGTAAAGTGGCTGTAATTACACCAATTTCAATATCGTAATGTATTTCATTACGCACTTCTGCGTTATTGTAATGTAAAACGCACGAGCGAACGATACTTTTTAAAATCTTAGCTAAGAGTTTTTATGTCCGAAAAGTGGTCAATATTTTATGAATAAAATTAACTTTGGGAGATAAAATATAATAATTAGATATTTAATTCTTTAATTTAATTAATTTTGACAATAAATTACAATCATGTATCTGTAACAAAAACACAAAAATATTAATTTACTTTATTAGTAAGTAATACTGGCTGTTTTTGTACCTTTGCCTAAAAAAAAAGTTGATGCGCGCGCATCGCTAATTTATGGACAATTAAAGATTAAGTCAGAGTTTTATTAATTTCCTCGCAAATATGTTATAAAACGTCGTATGACATACGTGCGCTTTGAAAATAACAGCCTCTGCTTCCTTATAGCCCACGTCTACGGCTCGGGCTAGCAATATCGCCTCGGCTGTAATTTTCAACTTACCGCACTTATATCATAATGTACTATTCCAGTTCTGGCGTGCTAAAGGAGCAGTACGAGGCTTGTCGCGCGGAAGTGAACCGCGCCGACGAAGAGGCGCAGTTCTCGTACCAGAAGAAGAAAGGCGTCGCCGCCGAGCGCAAGGAGGCCAAGTTCGAGAAGGAGGAGGCCGACAAGTACACGCGCCTTAAGGAGGAGCTGGTATGATGATTGGCTACTCACATTTCATTTTACAAATCGTCATCGTTCTTGTTTCAGGCATAGGATGTCCACTAGATATAGACTTCTTGAAAAACACGGTCCGTTGTCCGCTGAAACAAATTGCCGTAAACAAGCGCTGTTAGTCAGGTTTTCTGTGATTTCATGAAGCAAAAAAAACAATTTTGTTTATTGGTCTTTCTAGCAAAACCAAAAAGTGGAGCTGCAACTCTTCCATCTGTACCACAATGAGCGTGACATTCAGGCGTCAGAGGAAGAGCTTCAGCACAAACAAACAGAACTAGCCAAGGTCGAGAAAAAGAGGCAGAAGGCAGAGGAAGCCCTGAAAGAGAAGAAGAAAGAGTCAGGAGTCATACAACGGGAGCTGGCTAAGGTTGAACAGGATATTCGAGAAGTGGTAAGTAGATGGTATGTAGAAGTAATTTCATCATGAAGGCTTCAGAAGAAGAGACAGACAGATGTGTTGAAAAATTGTAGGTCCCGGTTGTTTAACCATTTAGCTACATCTGTAGCCTTTAGGCGGCTTGTTAAACTGGCACCTCGAATAGCTATACGAAATTACAGCTTCTATCCTTCCACCATGCACCACCTAAAACCTTTTCGGTGTTTGGCCTTTGTAGCGCTCATACTGAGTTCAGACATTGCGTTTTGCGTAGTCAATTCAGTAGAGAAATCAATTGTACTTCTTAATTGGACAAATAAACGATTTTGTATTTGTATTTTGTATTTTATAGTTTGACTAGGTTCTTTGCGATGTTAAGCAACGTTCAGCAAGGTCGATGGGTGACTATCGTGGCTCAGATGACACGTTAAATCGAAGGTCCCTATTATTTTAACCGTTTAGCCATGTCAGAGGACTTCAGGAGGCCTAAAAACTCTGATACCGAGGCTAGCCACGCGGCTTATACGACCTTACTTATTTGCCTAATCTTTTATAACAATAAATGTTTTAACCGTTTAGCCCATGTCAGAGAGGTCTTCAGGACGCTTTAAAACTCTGACACTAAATTCAATCTATTTATTGCCACAAAACTCAAAACATTTCAAAATAATCGGCCAAGTACGATTCAGACTCGCGCACGGAGGGTTCCGTACTGTATGGGAGCCCCCCTTAAATATTTATTTTATTTTAATTTTATTATTTATTATTAAAGAAAATATAAAACTAAATATTCTGTGAAAATTTCAAGCATCTAACTGGTACCATTATTAATATAGAGCGAAAAACGTCTAAAAATTCAGGTTTGTTGTATGGGAGCCCCCCTTAAATAATTATTTTATTTTGTTTTTAGTATTTGTTGTTATAGCGGCAACCGAAATATATCATATGTGAAAATTTCAGCTGCCTAGCTATCATGGTTCATGAGATACAGCCCGGTGACAGACAGACAGACAGACGGACATCGAAGTCTTAGTAATAGGGTCCCGTTTTTCTCTTTGGGTACGGAACCCTAAAAATAGCATTATATAGCATTTACATAGTTCGTTACATTAGACACTAGGGCTAGCCACCCGGCCCATACGAACTTACTTAAAAATAATGTTGTTCCCAGGAAGCGGAGATATCCAAGAAGCGGCCCACGTTCATAAAAGCTAAAGAGCGCGTCACACACATGAATAAGAAGCTCGAAAGCGCGCTCAAGACGCTCGAGCAGGCGCAGAAGGCACACGAGGCTCATCAAGCTGATATCAGGAAACTCGAGGAGGAGCTCAAGCAGGTAACTAACTTTTCAAACTCGCCCCATATTAAAAAAATATATATATTTATACATTTTCCCATACTAAAGTATGGGAAAATGTACCATCCATGAAAATTGCATATAGTACTAAAGTATGGGAAAATGTATAAATATATACATTTTGCAGCAGTTGATAGTCTTTGTTTTGTTGCTTCGTTATTATTTCTATTTATGTAGTATTTTGTACAACTATGTATTAGTGTATTTCTATTTATTTATTTCATTTTTATTTATATTATTTCAAGTATTCGTGTGTACTATTTTTGTATGTATGTTTATTTGCCTATTATAACATAAATAAAATAACTTCGTCATTGTCCTTTCATTCTTTTAAAGCACACCCCGTCGTTTTTTATCTTCAAATACTTTTCTCCATCCTAAGGTTGCCTGGAAGAAATCGCTTTTAGTGATAAGGCCGCCTGTTGTTGCCACTAGTTTTTTTTAAGTTGTTCTTTCTTTGTTTATATTTTATGGTGTGAACAATAAAGAATTTATCTATCTATCTATCTATCATACTAACTTTGTATAGAGGGTGTAATTTCTTATTCAGGGAAAACGAACATCATGAAATACAGAAAATTGTATTCGGGACAAAACAATTAGGTACACAGAAACAAAACACGGAAAAAATAGAACAATTCACAAACCAAGTATGATACCCAATGCTTTGCCACGAATCTGATCCGTCTGGATATCATCGTGCTCATAATTATGACCAACTGTTACTATAGGATCAATTCTGAAGCAAATGTTTTTTTTTTCAACAAAAATAGATCTTAATGATATCCTGTCCATGGTCTAGAAATACACCAAGTATTTATTTCATTTTGTGACCAAATATCCAAAAAATCAAAATTGCATATGCACTTTTGTAAGTTTAATTTCTAAATTGCTCACTCTTATCCTGATTCCTGTCTAATAGCTAATCGTGTCATTTGCTGACAGCAATAGCTAACTAAAAATATGTCTTTCTTTTTAAAAGTCATATTTATCGTCATTGGCTTCGATTTCATTTAGACGTGTCAATGTATATTTCTAGAATTTCTCATTTAATGACCGATGAAACGGAGTAAGTACCTACTCAATTCAACGCTTATGTATAACCACGTGTAACTTTTTACATACTTGTTCGATTTCGATAATTATTTTTTTATTACAAAGAGTATACTTCGAAATTGGTCCCATTTAAATTTTATCGAAATCGGCTGAGCCATTTTTGATAAATCACCAATAATGTGAAAAATGCTACCGTGCGAAATATTCGCGAATTCTGTACACGGTTGAAGTCGGTCTTGCCATTTTTTGCAAATAATAATGTTCAAAATATGTACTAAAAATATGTACTAAAAATAATACAGTTTAAAAATAATGTAAAAGTATTTGCGTAAACATGTGTGATAATGTTATAGGTGGAGCAGCAAAAAGCGCAGTGGGAGCAACAGGCGCTCGGCAGCGTGGCGCGGCCCGACGTACATCTGGAAGAAGCACAGGTACAATCATTATAAACATAACTAACTCATTTTACTGAGAAAGCTTATTTGAGATTGAACATCTTTTTGTACGTTGTGTGTGCAGTCTTCGTCATTTCAGCTACAGGACGTCCACTGCTGGGCAAAAGGCCTCCCCTAAAGATCTCTAATAAAAACTGTTAAAAGCGTTTTGCGTTCAGCGCGATCCTGCGTTCATGATTAAGTCATCCGTTCTATAAAAAAATCGGCCAAGTGCGAGTTGGACTCGCGCAAGAAGGGTTCCGCACCGTATGGGAGCCCCAATCCTCTTGTCGTTATTAATAGCGAGAAAAATCTGCAAAAAATCATGTTTTTTGTATGGGAGCCCCCCTCAAATATTTATTTTATTCTATTTTTAGTATTTGTTGTTATAGCGGCAACAGGAATACATCATCTGTGAAAATTTCAGCTGCCTATCTATCACGGTTCATGAGATACAGCCCGGTGACAGACAGACGGACATCGAAGTCTTAGTAATAGGGTCCCTTATTTTACCTTTTGGGTACGGAACCCTAAAAAGAAGATCAATCGTGTCAGTTTCGGCCCAAAACGCTGTAATAGGAATGATGACTAAAAATATAATTAGTCCGTCAGATAGACTATTAAAAAATATTAGACACGTATTTTTTCTTTTGTCAATTATAAAAAAAATGCAGATATAGCCCGTTAAAGCTCCGTATGACGTCACAAACGCCATACAAATGTATAGACTTCTGTGAGAGAGGTGCCGTCACGACCCCCACTTCCAAACTTTGACAAGGTTTATCTTTGTCATTTGTTGTTTGATTGACAAAAGAAATAATCTGCCAAGTCCGAGTCGGACTCGCGCATGAAGGGTTCCGTACTGTATGGGAGCCCCCCTTAAATATTTATTTTATTTTAATTTGATTATTTATTATTAAAGTAAATGCAGCCAAATATTTTGTGAATATTTCAAGCATCTGCCTGTTACCATTATTGATATCGAGCGAAAAACGGTTAAAAATTTAGATCTTTTGTATTACTATTAAACTATTTGTGGGACTATTATTAACCCTTAAATATTATTTTTATTCTATTTTTAGTATTTGTTGTTATAGCGGCAACAGAAATACATAACTGTGAAAATTTCAGCTTTCTAGCTATAGCGGTTTATGAGATACAGCCTGGAGACAGACAGACAGACGGACAGCGGAGTCTTAGTAATTGGGTCCCGTTTTTACCCTTTGGGTACGGAACCCTAAAAATACGTGTCCAATATTTTTTGATAATCTAAACCTCGGACTGAATTTTAATAACGTTTTTTTTACCCAGTAATCATGCTTATTCTGACAAGCTTTGTTCTAACTTATGTATTTCTATACAATAAATGGCCACATGTTATATTACACAGATTCACGAGTACGAAGAATTAAAGATGGAGGCGTCCCGTGCTGCCGCGCGCTATCTGCAGGAGCTGGACTCCGTGAACCGCGAGCAGAAATCTGATCAGGACAGGCTGGATAATGAGATGCGCAGGAAGGGGGAGCTGGAGAACAAGCACCGACAGAAGGTAACTCTTCCTTGCATAGTATAAAATAAAGTCGCTATTTTTGTCTGTTTGTTTGTCTGTATGCTTAAATCTTTAAAACTACGCAACGGATTTTGATGCGGTTTTTTTTAATGGATAGAGTGATTCAAGAGGAAGGTTTATATGTATAATACACCTGTGCGAAGCCGGGGCGGGTCGTCTAGTATACTATAATAGAAAGATTTGACTACCTCAGTGGCCCAGTGGTTAGCGACCCTGACTCCTGGATCAAAGAGGCGTGGGTTCGATTCCCACCCAGAGCAAGCATTTTTGTGATGAACATAGGTGTTTGCTCTGTGTCTGGGTGTTAGTAATACTAACTTCGTATCTATATAAGTATGTATTTAAAAATATGTATATGTAGTATATCAGTCTCTGGCAGCCATATCACAAGCTTTGCTTAGTTTGGGGTCAGAGACCGTGTGTAAGATGTCCTCGAATATTTATTTATTTATTATTATTCATTTATTATATATTATACTCCTCACATACTTAATGAACCGCCATCAACAACAAAACTCAAGCTGTACCAATTCAACATCGGACCTCAAAATACAGGCCATGCCGATTTTGAGGTCCCCTGGTAATTGTGCTTGTTTTTTGGAAAATAAACTTTTTTATTGTAGTATTTTAATACAAATACAAAAAAGCTTATTTTCCTCAAAACCAGCACAATTACTATTTATTAATATTTTTACTTATTTCATGTGTGGTATATTAAGCGCCACACAAATTGGCGCATGGGAAGTTATGCGCAGAACGCTGCGAAAAAGCCGAAATGTAGGTATGCGCGGGAGCCAGAGAGACTTGCGCCGGGGCACACCCGCCCGCCAACCTCACGCCTCCCGCGCGCTCCCTACACACTTCGCCCCTTGTGTCGGTATTGTGCACACATGCGCAATATTTAGCGAATCACGGCGAAGTGTCATCTGCAGCGAACTTCCCATCCGTCGATTTGTGTGGCGCTCAGTTTATCCTGAGATAATATCCGAACACCTAGATACGTCTCGCTTCCACCCTCCCGTTTTCTCGCTCCCTCTTTCTTACGAATATTTAGGAGAACTTGTGTGCTTCCTAGACCTACTGGTCTAAAATAAATCAGCTGTTAATTAAATTAATTAGCGGATTTTATTGAGATACTAAATCATGTTATCAGGGTCACGAGAGAAACGAGGCCATGAAGCGGGTGGATAAACTGAACGAACACATTCGCAGCTCCGAGCAAGCCTTGGAGGAGCAGAGGAGGCTGCGCGCTGAACTACAGGTAATATCCTTACTGATATTAATTCGATAGTGTGTTTGTTTTACTATGGAAATTAACGTGGTTTTCACACTTTTTTTTTATACGACATATAACGGGACTCAACTCACGTATACGGATAGTCATAACAACGACTATAGTTTCGGTCGCGTTCGGCGACCTTTCTCAAGTTGGCGAGTGCTAGCACGCGGAGCCGTCTCACAATGCTCTATTCTCATATATATTTTATAAAATGAGTGTGTTTGTTAAGTATTCTTTTATTCAGAAGATAAATCTGGGAAGGCTTCCCAATTTTTCTTCTCAGGCTCTGCCAAAATATTGTAAATGCCATCAGCCTTCAAGAAAACCGACCGTACCGAAAGTTGCTTAACTTTATATGCTGTACTCATAATAATCGTAATGTACTCGTATCGTACTTCCGTTTAGTGTTATGTTTATTCCGGGTCAAATGGTGTAAAAATAATAATAATTATTATTAGTCCGTTAGTTAGATTATTTAAAAATACTGGACACGTATTTTTTCTGGTGTCAATCAAACAATAAATGACAAAGATAAACCTTATCAAAGTTTGAGAGTGAGGGCTCGTGACGTCACTAGTACGGTACATTTGTAGTAGACTAATGACGTCGCGCGGAACTTTAAACGGCTAAATCTTCATAATTTTTTGTTAAAATGACAAAAGAAAAAATACGTGTCTAATATTTTTTGATAATCTAATTGACGGATTAGGTAAGTTAATATGTATTTTTTTTAGAAAACTAGCCTGTTAACTGTTATTGGTGTTTTCCAGGCGGATGTGGGCGAGTGTCGCGGACGGGCGGCCGAACTCCAAGCACAGCTGGAAGATGTGGCTTCACAACTTGGGGACGCGCGCGTCGACAAACACGAGGAGGCCAGGCGGAAGAAGAAGCAGGAGATCGTCGAGAGCTTCAAGCGGGACATTCCTGGCGTGGTGAGTGCTAGTTGTATCCGATCCTAGCTGGAAGAAGTAGCCTCGTAGCATGGAGACGCGTGGACAAACACGAGGAGGCCAGGCGGAAGAAGAAGCAGGAGATCGTCGAGAGCTTCAAGAGAGATATCCCTGGCGTGGTGAGTGCTAGTTGTACCCAATCCTAGCTGGAAGAAGTAGCCTCGTAGCTCGGAGACGCGTGGACAAACACGAGGAGGCCAGGCGGAAGAAGAAGCAGGAGATCGTCGAGAGCTTCAAGAGAGATATCCCTGGCGTGGTGAGTGCTAGTTGTACCCAATCCTAGCTGGAAGAAGTAGCCTCGTAGCATGGAGACGCGTGGACAAACACGAGGAGGCCAGGCGGAAGAAGAAGCAGGAGATCGTCGAGAGCTTCAAGCGGGACATTCCTGGCGTGGTGAGCGTAGGACTCGTATCGTACTCGTATCAATAAAACTTTCAGGGTTGCTTCAGCTCAGGTAGAGACTTCCAGGGAAGGGAAGGAAAGAAAGACGCTTCATTACCAACCCGCTACTCTTTATTTTTCCTTACGACATGTAAGAAGCTGTTTGATTCACATTTCTGATTCGTACGGCCTGAGAATGGAACAGTCTGCTTTCCTGTTTCCTGAGAGATATAAACTGAAGCTTTTTAAAGTCATAGTGAATAGGAACCTAAGTCTGCGTGCTTTATCTTCGGCTACAACGTCGCTTACCATCAAGCGAGTTAGTAGTCAAGTGAGGATTTAATTATTAGCGTTGTACAAAATAACTAATATAAATTAAAAATTTAAAAAACCCCCGACACATTGACAACCATTTTGGGCACATTTGTAGAATTTTGGTTCTTCCATCCCCACTTTAACCCACCATAACTCTTAAACGACTCAATCGATTTTTATAAAACATAGCTAAGAACACTCTCGATTAAGTCTCCTTTCATCCAAAAAAAACTAAACTGAAATCGGTTCAGTGGTTCGGGCGCTATGATGCCACAGACAGACAGACACACACACAAACAGACACTTAAACTTATAACACCCCTCTTTTGCGTCGGGGGTTAATAAAAAACGCGGCGTCCTTGCAAAAGAAGTTATAAATTTATTTGAGAAACATTAATAAAGACTAACTAAAAAGAAACAACAACTAGGTCATTTCTACCTTGCTTGTACTTTATACAATAGATTGAAAGAATAACTTAAACCTTGCAAACGACTTCCTAATTTTATTAGTGGTCGTCCACACTGATTCTTATATCAGTTTTGTTATAAAAACGAATGGTTGTGTTTGCAGTACGACCGCATGATCAACATGTGTCAGCCGACCCACAAGCGCTACAACGTGGCCATCACCAAAGTGCTGGGAAAATACATGGAGGCCATCGTGGTGGACACAGAGAAGACTGCGCGCCGTTGCATTCAGGTACCAACTTTATGCTCCCGAATTATTTTCTGTAACACATTGCTTTTATTGTGATCTTGTGTCCCCTTGCAGCGCTGAGAACAAGATAAGAGTATTTTACCGTGGCCCCAGAATTTGTACCATGCTTACCATAATAATCGGCCAAATACGAGTCGGACTTGCGCACGGAGGGTTCCGTACTGTATGGGAGCCCCCTTAAATATTTAGTTTATTTTAATTTTACTATTTAAGATTGAATTGAATTAAAAATAAATGTTCTGTGAAAATTTCAAGCATCTACCTGTTACCATTATTAATATAGAGCGAAAAACGTCAAAAAAATCAGGTTTGTTGTATGGGAGCCCCCCTTAAATATTTATTTTCTTTTCTTTTTAGTATTTGTTGTTATAGCGGCAACACATCATCTGTGAAAATTTCAGCTGCCTAGCTATCATGGTTCATGAGATACAGCCCGGTGACAGACAGACAGACGGACATCGAAGTCTTAGTAATAGGGTCCCATTTTTCCCTTTGGGTACGGAACCCTAAAAATATAGCAAACAAATGGGCTGCAAAAAATTGGCATTAAACACTTATTTACATAATAAAATAAAATAATTGTATGGATATGTAAGAAAATAGTAAGGACATCAATTTATAAGACGAATGAAGCTAACATTCAGGTACGGTAGAAGATCATAGCCTAAGTCCACACATTTTGCAATGTCTGTTTTTAGCGTTTTTCCGATTAAACATTGTGGCTGAAATGATTGACTGAAAAATTATGAAAATACCTACTGTAAGATAGTAAGTGTAGCTTCTAAGTGATTTACTTACGTATTTTGATAGTGTAGGTATAAGTTCTACATAAAGTTGATATTTCGTTGACAGGTTCTGAAAGAAAGGATGTTGGAGCCGGAAACCTTCCTGCCGCTGGACTACATACAAGCCAAACCCCTGCGCGAAAGACTCCGGTAAATAACAACATCCGAAAAGAAGGAGAAATCCACCATTAGTATCATTTTAGTCCGGAATAAATCGGAATAAATGTTATCGATCATTTTAGACTGGAACGTTCTATCATTAATATTTTACGGGTCGATCTCGCTTGCACTCCTATAAACTCTCATTATTAGACCACTGTAGTGATATCTTATTCAAACTTTTGAGACTCATTTTATTTTATTAAATTACTTATATTAAAATGATTGTTTCTTTATTTTTTCCTCAGAACGATCAGATACCTTAAATTGTTCGCAGCTAGTGTCTCATTCAATATATTCTTTGCGCTCACTTTAACACTTTGTTTTCTAGAGACATCAAAGAGCCCAAGAACGTTAAACTCCTATTCGACGTGCTCCGTTTCGAGCCGCCCGCCATACACCGCGCGGTTCTCTTCGTCACGAACAACGCTCTGGTCTGCGAGACCCCCGAGGACGCCTCGCGGGTCGCATATGACCTCGACCGCAGCAAGAATAGCAGATATGACGTGAGTGTAACTTTTTGCCAATATTAGTGCCGTCTGCCATACACCGCGCGGTCCTCTTCGTCACAAACCAAACAATGCACTGGTCTGTTAGACCCTCGAGAACGCCTCGCGTGCCTCGGTTGTCTATGACCTCGACCGCAGCAAGAAAGGACGTGAGTGTGATTTGTTGAAGACGCCTTAGAGCGCTTGTTCACGGCAACTTGTTTCACCGTACAACAGACCGTTTTGCGTTTAATACCTATGACCCTGTATTGGCCGAATCAAACTTGTTGACGGTTGTGAAGTTAGCTAGAAGCTGCCCACGTTCCCTCTCTTGCGCCACTAACATATATATTTATTGCTACTTCGCAACTACTCACCGAGTGTTCACAGACAGATGTAAAGAAGTTTAAAAATGAATCTAGAGTCGCTGGTGTATCGTAACGCTAATTTCTCACGTTGATTGTGTATTTGGCAGGCCTTAGCGTTGGACGGCACTTTCTACCAGAAGTCGGGCATCATATCGGGCGGTTCCCTCGACCTGGCGCGCAAGGCCAAGCGCTGGGACGAGAAGCATCTCTCACAACTCAAGGCTAAAAAGGTATACCTTTTATACACAGACTAGGCCCCGGTTGTTTTTACAAGCTTTTATTTAATTTGTAATGGATGTATCAATTTATATGTATGTATGTAAGTTAAGGTGGAATCTTGCAAGTTAAATTTGACCAACTTCCCGGTTTTCGATTGAGCTGAAATTTTGCACGCATATGTATATCGCGTGGCAATACAACAATATGATACCATGGAGCTCATCTGATGATGGATTCGGAAGGTGGCCGTAGGAACTCCTGCGGGCTTAGCATAAGGACCTTAAAATAACACTATCGACGTGTCAGAGCGTGACAGAGTTATGATGATGTATATTTCTGTCACCTTTGCACACGTCGGTAAACTCTTGTCGTGGTCTTGTATGCTAAGATAGCTGTAGGTACTAAACGCGACGGGTCTCGTTTGGGATCCTTGATGTAGCAGCAGAGTGCTACATGATATCCAGGATCTCAAAAGATTGTATTTAAAAAGTTGTATTTTTATAATAATTGGTTTAAGACTAGACTAAGATTCAAGATTGTTATCTCAATCTGAAATAAATGATAAATTCAAATTAAAACAGGTGATTCTTGTACATTAATATTTTGTATGCTTAATAGCATAAAACTCCGGATAAAGTAAAAGTCAATAAAATTCTGGGGTAAGCAAAATTTGGCAGCTGCATTTAGAGAAAATCTGTTGTTATAATTAACTATATAAAGATTTTCTCTAATTGTAGCTGCCAACTTTTGCCCATACCAAAATAAAAAAAGTTGAATTTCAATTTTTGCGGAGTTGTCTAAGAAGTTTCTAAATTGGGAGATGCACATCCCTGAGCCCGTCCCCTTTTATCTACGCCTTCATGAATTGCCCTTGACGAATCGTTTGTTTCGTAGGAAAAACTGACTGAAGAGCTCCGTGAATCTATGAAGAAATCCCGTAAGGAATCCGAGTTGACGACTGTTGATTCTCAAATAAGAGGCCTCGAGTCTCGCCTCAAGTATGCTATCACCGATCGTGACACCACGGTAAGTCTCCTGAGTCAAAATTATTTTAGGTGTGATACTGAGCGCCACACAAGTCGGCGGATGAGAAGTTAGCCGCAGATGACACTTCGCCGTGATTCGTTAGTTATTGAAGACGCCGCTAAGTGTATGTATCATACCAAAAGCTAAATAAATAAATGAAATGATAACATTGCGTATGTGTGCACAATGGCGACACCGCGTGGCGTAGTGTTGAGCAAAGGCGTAGAGAGCGCGCAGGAGGCATGAGGTTGGCGGGCGGGTGTGCCCCGGCGTCTCGTCTCTCTGGCTCCCGCGCATACCTATAAATAAATATTTTGGGACAACTTACACACGGCCTCTGACCCCAAACTAAGCAAAGCTTGCTATATTTCGGCTTTTGCGCAGCGTTCTGCGCATAACTTCCAATTCGCTGATTTCTGTGGCGCTTAGTATATCATGGTCACAGCCCGGACACTCCGCGATTTTTCATACAAAATCTGCTGTCTTACGCACACTACACAACTACTTACTCACAGTGTAGAGAAACTAACCTTTTTGTTAGCTTCTCTACATTCAGACTCTTTAAAATGTAGAGAAACTAACCTTTTTGTTAGCTTCTCTACATTCAGACTCTTTCAACGATAACACTGCCAACTTACAATTCTAGTTATGAAATTCAAATTTTTGAAATGTTTTTTTCTGACAGGATCAGCGATCCTTGTTTTGTAAAATTGGGCAGTCTTGAGTTGAAAGAGTCTGAATGTAGAGAAGCTAACAAAAAGGTTAGTTTCTCTACAACAGACAACACACATACGCACGGTCGCTACACGTGCATTTGTGTGCGGAACGTCTATGGCTGTCAGCGATCACCACAACGTGACGTCATGCCGCGTGAGTGAGACAGTTGCGTATTCAATTTGCAAAAATGAATACAAATCTAGTGCTTAAAAAAGTAAATATACAATTACATTATTTGGAAGCATTTTAACGAAAAGTAACCGAACTAATTCATTTTAAAGAAAATATCAAGAGGATTTATCCTTAGGGGAATATTAAAATTTCTTGTTTTGTTACGTATCATTGATATTCAACCATACCCAGTACAAGTCTTCCCTATCGTCACAGTCTAGGTAGTTTTTATTAGAAAATTCACCTGCTTGTGCAGCCTGCGCGCAGATACCGAGTTCTGTCCGTGGACGCGGGGTGGAAGTGAGGAAGACTCAAACGGGTGGGGGGTAACGAGTGGCTGTTCTATACGTAGTATTATTATATATTCTTTGTCATGGTTATGGAGATAACCCTGTATATTGTATGTGTGTAGCCACCTGATATGTTTAGATAATTAATGATAACTTCATTCGGATTCCGAATTATTATTTTGCAGTCTATTTATTACTGTGTAAAAAAAAAACGTGATTTTTGGACAGCACAATTCAAAGTGATAAAAAGCAAAATAATGTGTTGTTGTGACTTGTGTTCAAATATAGGAGAACATAGAATAATAACGCCGAGAATGATAATTTCATGTCAAAAAAATCTCGAGAGTGAAGCATCAACACGACTGATGTATGCGCGAGTCATACGTATTTACGCGCGGCAACACGCACACTACGAAACAAGTAATGTTACTATCAGAATCAGATTACCCCAAAAAGTTGGGAAATTTGATCAGAGCCTTTAGTACAGATTTTGCATAACTTATACTAGTGCCTTTGAGTGTGGCTCCAAACATTTCTGTTAATAACATTTTTTTTAAATTCCATTAGTATGGGTATTATATGAAAGGGCTTTTCGTGTGGAACACAGTTTGTGAAATGGATATTTTTTTAACTAAACGGTTTTAAGTAGGTACTAAAAGATAAAAAATAATAATTCTAAAATAAAATCGTGGGGCGCATCATACATAATGAAATCTTTCAGGCGAAGACCTCACGATTTTATTGTTGAGTTATAATTTTTTATCTTTTAGTACATAAAACCGTTTAATTATAATAAAATTTTGACCAATTTAATTATTGTGTTTTTAGTTTTTACTTAACTAGGGCTTTTCGTGTGGAAAACAGTACGCACACATAAAACAGTAACACACGAAAAGTAATTAATTTTTACTTCTTAATTAATTTTTTTTTAATCACTTTGTTCATGTTATACCCAGTTTAATTAAAAAAAAAGTTGTTGTGTACAAAGCCGAAAAGATGTGATTCAGGTCATCATTTTGAACAAAATGTACTATGAGGCCAACCAGGGATTCGCTAAATTCAATTCAATTCAATTAAATTATCAATTGGAACATATGTAATTTTTACATGCGGTTATTAGATTACATGTCATAATAATGTCAAATACATATGACCCTTTAAGGGTATGACAAATTATTAATTACATTGGGAAGGCTCATTGCTAAATTATCACTACAAAATTAAAAATTAATTGTCATTACAAAATCAAAAACAAATCATCATCACAAAATTAAAATTAAATCATCACTACAAAATTATATAATTTTATAATGAAAAAAAATCAACACAGTATTGTTCACAATAAAATCAACCTGACAAATGTTCGTAGAAATACAAACCAAATCCGGAGTGCACCCCCAAGTACACCTGGAAGTCATTGACCTTGACTACAATATCATCGACCTTGATGGACCTTAAGTGATCTTGGACTCAAGGTCAATGATTTTGGAGTCAAGATCAGTCATTTATACTTCCACATCCCACTGGATAAAAAAATAAATGCAGCCAATCACCCGAAACTTGTAGCCTGACTTTTCAGATGGGTTAGTCGTCATTTTTGTCGCTTGCCTCCTGGACTATAGTGGCCTACTTGATTATCGTATGATATCTCTTTACGATAACCGCATCTGTTCCATGTAAAGAAGTGACGTATTATGACGTTCCAAATCAAGACACTGTCGCTCTGTCATAACCTAAGGTCATAACCATCTAATTATGATGATAATGTCTCGCTTTGGTACTTATCAAGTAGGATATATGAAAACATAATAATATGTACTGATAATCCCATGTCAAGGCAATGGAAGTATATTTCATTACTAATTTCAATATCAAAATGTGGGGGAAAAGTTTTACCCTTTACTTGCAACTTTTAGTCCTTATGGCGTCTGTCGAAATTTTGTGAATTTATATTTACATTGGAAGGCGTTTTACATCAAATTATTAGATATTTTGTAATACTTACATGTGGAATGTGATGTTGCATTGTTTGTTTGGTTTTGCCGATTCACTGTGGCACCCGTTTACCACACAAACCGTCATTTTAAAATATAAATTACGGGAGCTGTTTTTATCACGGTACGACTGTGAGTACTGCCGCGCGCCGTTCGCGTACCAAGCTTTTTCAAGCTTGGTATTTCTTGCTTCACTTAGCGTGCTTGTTCTCGGTTTCTCGGCGTTATTTTTCTATGTAGGAGAATATTTTCTTTGATGCAAAATGTAAAACATTGTCTGTCTACTATTGGGTCTAACAGGACGGTCAGTCTCCGTATTTTTTTCGAAATTTTTTATCACCTACCCGCAGTTTCTTCAGTTTGCCCGTAAACCTCCGCTCCGCTAGGAGTAAATATTTTCTTTTCCGTAAACATGGCGGCGAAATATCGGAAACGCAATACAAAGGAAAAATCCAGTAAATATAACGTAAGAGCGTGTTGTGTGACAGTCTGGGTCAATACGTAACTGTGTCGAAGATGAAACACTACAATATTATTTTTGAATTTCAGTTGAAGCAAATCAAGGCGTTGGACGCAGAGCTGGCAGAGCTCGAGAGAAAGATCGAGATGTTCGGGGTAAGTTTGTTTACACTCACATTTGTAAGGAAAAAACCTTGTTGTTAGTTTCCTCTACAATAAAATAAAACTAGTTGACCCGGTGAACTTCTCTCACCATCTGTCAACTGTCAATGATAACTTTTACATGCAGGAACATTTTGTATGGGAAAATTAAATTAATGTTTCCATTATTATTCTCGCGAATTTTATAAATTTTCTCACCGTTAAACCTTCCCTTAACTTCAACAAATATGTCAAGATCAAAAGTAGCCAAATCAGGTCAGCCGTTCTCGAGTTTCAGCGAGACTAACAACCACGATTCATTTTTATAAATATAGAGATGAAAACTCTAGGTAATAATATGGTATCGTAAGTGATAAACTAGTCAGTATCTATAATCGGCCAAGTGCGAGTCGGACTCGCACACGGAGGGTTCCGTACCATATGGGAGCCCCATTCCTCTTGCCGTTATTAATAGCGAGCAAAAAACTCCTAAAAATCACGTTTATTGTTTGGGAGCCCCCCTTAAATATTTATTTTATTTTGTTTTTAGTATTTGTTGTCATAGCGGCAACAGAAATACATCATCTGTGAAAATTTCAGCTGCCTAGCTATCATGGTTATTGAGATACAGCCCGGTGACAGACACACAGACGGACATCGAAGTCTTAGTAATAGGGTCCCGTTTTTACCCTTTGGGTACGGAACACTAAAAAGTAATGGTATTGTTCCCAGCCGCAAGTGGAAGACATCGAGCGCACGATCCGCGCGCGCGATCTCAAGATCCAGGAAATAAAGGAGAACATGAACAACGTGGAGGATGTCGTCTTCAAAGAATTCTGTCGAGACATCGGCGTCGCCAACATACGGTAACGTAACTTCTGATTAAACTACTTCATCTAAAAGTGATAATGACAAAATATATCAAACTTGGGCCATTACCTGATACAATATTTAATTATTTGCTTTAAACTAAACTTTAAACTTAAAAAAAACTTACACCAAAACTTATACTAAAATACAACAGATCTAAAAGACAGGTGGCCAGATGCTGGCGACGTTGCCTCGCTGAATCGCAATACTATTTTTTTGGCCAAAGTACTTATTTTAAACGATATACAACGGGACTCACTCAGTGTACGGATAGTCACCAGTGCATTGCGAGACGGCTCCGCGTGCTAGCACTCGCCAACTTGAGAAAGGGCGCCGAATGCGACCGAAACTATTAAGTCGTGGTTATGACTATCCGTACACGTGATTGAGTCCCGTTGTATATCGTTTAAAATGTGAGAATTTCCGTTAATTCACGTTAATTTCCATAGTAAAAAAGTACTTTTTTGCTTTATTTCTTTTAGAAAATGATTTTTCTATTATTTTCTGTGTAGTAATTAATTAATTATTCAATTTGAAGGATTTCATATTTTCCTCAAACAAAAATCAAAATAAAAAAAATGAAATTCCATTCAAATGAAGCATTCGATGCGGTGGTTTTATTTTGCCCATGTTTTAAGGTCCATTTAATGAAATTTCATTAAATGGGCCATAAATCGTAAACGGTAAGTTTTACAAAAAAGTTTACTGGAAACAAAAGATGCGAAATTTTATTTTCTACAATAATGATCTTAATGTTTTTTGCCCTTAAGTACATAGTTTCCGAGATATCGGCGAAAAACATTTTTTCAAGATGACGTGTCAGGAACGCATTCTCTGAACGGCCGAATTATAGTTTTAGGACTACTCCACAATATCACCACTAGATAAGTTTCTGTATGGTACCCACAACGGGCCTCGAGCCTGGTGTGGGACCAAAGGATACTTCGCTTGTGAATCCTGAATCTATTATATCACCATACAACTGTTATTCATGAATTTCAATATTAGTAAATAAATAACTTTGAGTTAAAAATGTATGATATTTGTTACAGGCAATACGAGGAGCGCGAATTACGCGCTCAGCAGGAGCGAGCCAAGCGGCGTATGGAATTCGAAGCTCAGATCGACCGCATCGCTTCCAACCTCGAGTTCGAGCGATCCCGGGACACGCAGAGTGAGTTTACAATAAATTAGTAGTCTCTAATGGAGACCACGTAGTGGCAGGCCCTGCGTAAGTCGTCCATCGACAATGTAGACTGATAATAAGCCCGATTACAGAGGCGCCAGCGTAAATTTAATAGCAACGTAAAAAGCAACAGATCTATGCTATTTAGCTATTATAATTACGCTGGCGCCTCTGTAATCAAGCTTAATGTTCGAGTTGAACGCACTTGGGATACACAAAGTGAGTTTCTCGCTTTACAATAAATTGGGGCTCTTGAATAGAGATTAAGTAGTGGCAGGCGCAGCGTACAATGTCCACCGACAAGATGGACTGAGTTCGAACGCTCCCGCGACACGCAGAGTGAGTTTCTTGCTTTACAATGAATCGAATGGAGACCACGTAGTGGCAGGGGTAGTGTTAAGGTAACCGATTCTATTGGAAATTGAAATTAATGATAAAAACCCTATAATTTTTTACTTTGTATTTATGCGTAATATAATGAAAACTCAACCGTTAAAGCATTGTCACGCAATCATATCACTAAGCAATTTACATACAAGTATTAGTTAGCATATTTTTACGTAGAAGTACCTACATTTTAAATAGATACTGATAGGTACTGATGTTTCATGATAGCCTATCTCAGCGCAATAAAAATTAATCCAATTCCACCGCAATTATAATAAAGACGGCTATTTTTATTACAAAATATCCGTTCAAGTTATTTTTGTCGGAAAGTAAATGCTATTTATTTGTACGTAGCGATATCGTTGCATACATTCGAGTGCTGTTGACAGGGTAGCGTGGCCGAGCGGTCTAAGGCGCTGGTTTAAGGCACCAGTCTCTTCGGAGGCGTGGGTTCGAATCCCACCGCTGCCAGGTTCTTTTTGTACTATACATCGTTTTTATTTTTCAACTTCCTGAAATGCTTAAAAATATCGTCAAGACGGTTTTATCAATTTTGTCTATCCTACTCTGTTATTATTTCGGCTGTCAAGATGTTTGCCTTAGCCGACCGGCGATCAATACGAGGCTATTGGCTTGGATGTTTCTTACCAATCACTGATGTGAAGCATCTATCGACACGGTTAGTTCAAATGGGTGACCGCGTGTGGCATTTACAACTCAACGCTACTGTACCTCGGATGACAAGATTAAAGTGTGCCGGTTGTTTAGCCATGACAAAGGCTTTCGGACGCTCAGGCGGCTTAAAACTGACACTAGCCGGGCTAGCATACGTCGTCGTGTCAGCCATAGGACGTCCACTGCTGGACATAGGCCTCCCCTAAAGATCTCCAATAAGACCGGTTCGTAGCGGCTTGCATCCAGCGCGATCCTGCGGTCTTAATGAGGTCATCCGTCCACCTTGTGGGTGGACGTCCTACGCTGCGCTTGCCGGTACGTGGTCTCCACTCGAGAACTTTTCGACACCATCGGTCATCAGTCCTCCGCGCTATGTGCCCTGCCCATTGCCACTTCAACCTGCCAATCCGCTGGGCTATGTCGGTAACCTTGGTTCTTCTACGGATCTCCTCATTTCTGATTCGATCTCGCAGAGAAACTCCGAGCGTAGCCCTGTCCATGGCTCGTTGGGCTACTTGGAGCTTACTAATAAGGCTCATAGTGAGAGACCACGTTTCTGTGCCATAAGTCATCACTGGCAACACACACTGGTCGAAAACTTTCGACTTGAGGCAATGAGGTATGTCGGATGAGAAGACTTTACGCAATTTTCCGAACGCTGCCCAACCGAGTTGGATTCGGCGATTGGCCTCTTTCTTGAAGTCGGACCTACCTAACTGGACTACTTGTCCTAGGTAGACGTACGAGTCAACGACTTCAAGAACCGAGTTCCCAACAGAAATAGGGGTGGGTACAAAATGAGAATTTCACATGACCTTCGTCTTGTCCATGTTCATCTTAAGACCCACCTGTTGAGAAACTCGGTTAAGGCATTCGAGCATCGTGCTGAGTTCTTCCATCGACTGCCATGACTACGAAATCGTCGGCAAACCGAAGGAATTCGCCATTTATGTTGATGCCGAATCCTTTCCATTCCAGGAGCTTGAAGGCGTTCTCCAAAGTGGCAGTAAACAGTTTCGGAGATATTACATCTCCCTGTCTTACGCCTCTCTTCAAAGGGATAGCCTCGGAGCTCTCTTCCTGTACTCGAACCGACATAGTGGCGTTATTATACAAACACTTCAACATTTCGATATACCGATAGTCAATCCGGCATCGCTGGAGAGACTCAAGCACAGCCCATGTCTCGACCGAATCAAAGGCTTTCTCATAGTCCACAAACGCTAAGCAAAGTGGCTGGTTATATTCCTCGGTCTTCTGTATAACCTGCCGCAGCGTATGTATGTGATCCATGGTACTAAAGCCTTTTTGGAAACCGGCTTGTTCGGAAGGCTGTAAGTCATCAAAGTTTCATCTCAATCCGCTCAGTAGTTTTTGCGTGAAAGAGTAACAAACATCCATCCATCCATCCAACCTTACAAACTTTCGCGTTTATAATATTAGTAGGAAGTAGGATTAGTAGGACAGGTAGGTGATAGGTTGCGTTCTCTGCCATTAGATACTGTGCAGAGAACGCAACCTAACAATATAAAAATCATTTTGATGTCCAGGCTTATTCACATTACATGGAGTTCTTACATCGGTTTTTGGTGTACTTTTCGATATTCTTTACATAGAAATTCGTGATGATGATTCGTATAGGTATATACGAATAAGACGAAGTCACGATCATGAGCTTCACATTGCTTTATTTCGGCAAATAGCATTAGATATAGTTGCCTTCAGCATGGTATTACAGCGATGTGTATTGTGCAGAGAACGTGACTCGCTGGGAGCGGCAAGTGCAAGACGCGGAGGATGAGTTGGAAAAGGGGCGGCAGACGGAGGCCAAACAACGCGCCGACATCGACGCGGAGCTACGTCGGGCTGACGCCCTGAAGGCGGACCGCGCCGCCGCGCGCTCGCGCCTCGACCACGCGGACGACGATGTTAACAAGGTACGGCAGACGTGGCACGCTGGGGGCGGCAACAACGCGCCGACATCGACGCGGAGCTACGTCGGGCTGACGCCCTGAAGGCGGACCGCGCCGCCGCGCGCTCGCGCCTCGACCACGCGGACGACGATGTTAACAAGGTACGGCAGACGTGGCACGCTGGGGGCGGCAACAACGCGCCGACATCGACGCGGAGCTACGTCGGGCTGACGCCCTGAAGGCGGACCGCGCCGCCGCGCGCTCGCGCCTCGACCACGCGGACGACGATGTTAACAAGGTACGGCAGACGTGGCCCGCTGGGGGCGGCAACAACGCGCCGACATCGACGCGGAGCTACGTCGGGCTGACGCCCTGAAGGCGGACCGCGCCGCCGCGCGCTCGCGCCTCGACCACGCGGACGACGATGTTAACAAGGTACGGCAGACGTGGCCCGCTGGGGGCGGCAACAACGCGCCGACATCGACGCGGAGCTACGTCGGGCTGACGCCCTGAAGGCGGACCGCGCCGCCGCGCGCTCGCGCCTCGACCACGCGGACGACGATGTTAACAAGGTACGGCAGACGTGGCCCGCTGGGGGCGGCAACAACGCGCCGACATCGACGCGGAGCTACGTCGGGCTGACGCCCTGAAGGCGGACCGCGCCGCCGCGCGCTCGCGCCTCGACCACGCGGACGACGATGTTAACAAGGTACGGCAGACGTGGCCCGCTGGGGGCGGCAACAACGCGCCGACATCGACGCGGAGCTACGTCGGGCTGACGCCCTGAAGGCGGACCGCGCCGCCGAGCGCTCGCGCCTCGACCACGCGGACGACGATGTTAACAAGGTACGGCAGACGTGGCCCGCTGGGGGCGGCAACAACGCGCCGACATCGACGCGGAGCTACGTCGGGCTGACGCCCTGAAGGCGGACCGCGCCGCCGCGCGCTCGCGCCTCGACCACGCGGACGACGACGTTAACAAGGTACGGCAGACGTGGCCCGCTGGGGGCGGCAACAACGCGCCGACATCGACGCGGAGCTACGTCGGGCTGACGCCCTGAAGGCGGACCGCGCCGCCGCGCGCTCGCGCCTCGACCACGCGGACGACGACGTTAACAAGGTACGGCAGACGTGGCCCGCTGGGGGCGGCAACAACGCGCCGACATCGACGCGGAGCTACGTCGGGCTGACGCCCTGAAGGCGGACCGCGCCGCCGCGCGCTCGCGCCTCGACCACGCGGACGACGATGTTAACAAGGTACGGCAGACGTGGCCCGCTGGGGGCGGCAACAACGCGCGGAGGAGCGGCAGACGGAGGCTAAACAACGCTCATTTTTTTTTAAATCTCATACCAGCGCTCAAATAAAGTTAGTAATCTTTATAAAAGCATCGTCGACGCGCTCCGCGCGTCTTGAAATGGCGAAATTGATGACAAACATTGTCGTAATAAAATTATCAAGTCACATTTTAAACTATTTTATTAGTTATGCATTTTTTTTCGTTACTACTTAATATATTAAGCGTAATTTAAAAACACTATTTGACTTTACATTTTTTGAAGTGAAACTTCTAATGCGACTTCCAACAAGGTTGCATTAATGGTTTACACTACCATGGAGTTCAGTTCTGTTCAGACTGCAGAAAAGAGCCGTCAGAGCCATAGAGAGAGTGCCAGAGGACCAATCGGCGCAGCCGATATTTCGGGCTATGAGAATACTGACTCTCCCCTCCATGGATCGATCACTTGAATGATTATGCGTGTCGGGTGCGTCTTGCGCGTTCCCTCCCATAGTCTCGTAAAGACGTCCAAACTAATACATATAATGGCAACAGACGTATATAACCACCTCCCGGAGTTTATAAAAGATGCGCCATCACGGCAGACATTTAAGAATAAAGCGAAAACTTGGCTTGTTGAGCGCATTTTATGTTGTACGAGATTTTTTGCCTAGTGTAGAGTGACTAAGATGAATTATGTAATGAATGTTTATTTATTTTTTATTGACATCGTATTTTTTACTCGTAATTTTGAAATGTAGAGATTTCTTTTTATTGAAATGTAATAGTGTTTTTTAAGCTTAATTACCTTGAAATCTATTGATTGATTATTTATTTATATTGATTAAGAGTGTTTGACCTGTAACTATTTGTTACCAATAAATGAGTATGAGTATGAAAGCACTGTTGCGTCGAGGTTTCATTTCTTCCGCGAGGAGGGACTCCACGCATTATTGTTTTTTCGATCGAGCGAAGTAACCCCTTGTTCGTATTAGATTTGTTGTGCCAATTGAAGATATGCTCTACAATAACTAATTTTTTCCATCTAAAAAACATGATTTTCATACAAAATTTATAAATTATGCTAGACGTTTTATTGACGTTTGCAGTCGGCGCCCCCTTAACCGAAGAGATGAAAATGAGCTCCATTTCCCTTCACTAATTATTGTATACTTGGCAGGCGCGCAAAGACCTGAGCACTGTCCAGAAGGACCTGCAGTCGGTCCAGAAACAAATAGCAGCCATCGAGTCTCGCATAGAGAGCAAGCGCAGCGAGCGACACAACATCCTTCGTCAGTGCAAGGTAGGACTCTCCTTTGTGCAGAATATGCACCTTATTTTATTGCATTTTCTTTTTTGACGTTTCTTTGGCGGCGTTGTGCATTTTTTGGGATGGGTAAAAGAATTTAAACTCGCGTCATCGAAAATTCGTAGAAGACGGAGGGAGAGTAAACCGCCGGCGCGGCGTAGGAGTAGAACTAATATCCCCCTCTCTTTTTACCGCGCGGCGAAAATGTATGCCTGCACCTGCTGTTTCGTTTAAGCGGCGCAGGGACCTTGCGCGAGTGTGCGTGTGTGGTATTGTATTTTATTACAATAATAATCATTAATGTTCAAGTTTTCGCTTCTGCCGGCACTCCATTAGTGCAACCCGTTGTTTTTTTTTTATTTTCGTTAATTTTCGACAGATTCCAAAGTCCGTGTTCTATATTACTATTTTTTGGGTTAGCAATGGTCAGTTTAGTGATTTGCTACAATATATGAGTATCATTTCACATTTAAATGGGGCTGAAATGTTGGTGCTCACTTAATATTTTTGAAAGTATAAAGTATATTTTGAGAATAATGGTGTAACAAATAGATTTTGATTATGATTTGTCCAGATGGATGACGTCATAATCCCGCTGCTGGAGGGCAGTCTGGACGACACGCACGACACCGAGTCCGATCCTTCCTCTCTTTCTACCACGCAGCAGTACCGCAAGGAATCCAGGTATTAATTGACCGAGCGAAAGAGAGAAGTCTAAAAGAGAGTCTCAGTTTTGACTTACAATTTTCCTTTCGTCTGTCCCGATTTTGACACTTCTTTACACGTGACATTTTTCAACAAATCCTGTCGAAATTCACACGATACACGGTTCTATGGAGTATTTTTAGATTTTGACGTGACAACGTCTTATAAATTGGTTTGCCGGGTGACACTTCAAGAAACTGCGTTACGCTCCGCTCACACTTTTCTCGAACTACCCCCTACTTAAGATTTAATCAGTTATTGTCACAACGTCTTATAAATTGGTTTGCCGGGTGACACTTCAAGAAACTGCGTTACGCTCCGCTCACACTTCATGCGCTCTCATTCGTCTCATTCGTCTCAAAGTCGTTGTCACGTAAAACTTTCGCCCGTATACCGACTTTACAGGCAACCAATTTTTTTTTGTTGTCGGTGATTTTTGACTGGGGGGAATTTTTCGTAGCGCTTTTTTATCAATCGATTATTATAATATTTGGTAAGATTGTAGTTTAGAATCTAAAATTTAGATAAAATTCTTCTAAATCCTAACAAGATTTACGAGTATGAAAGAAATCGGACAAGAGCGAATCAACGTAAAGGCTTATGAAGATTCAGAGAAACAGATGCGGTCAGCTGTCCTACACAAATTCGCAACTCGGAATCGACAAGATGTGTGCTATATACAGCTGATTTTTTTCTCGAATTCATTCTCGAAATTTATTCATAAATGGTCTCAAACAGTTAGTACAGGCACAGCCCGGACACTCTGCGATTTTTCATACAAAATCTGCTGTCTTACGCACACTACCCAGTACATTCTCACAGACAACACACATATAGAAAATCCATCGGCCAGTGCAGCCCGCGCGCAGAGTACACGATCGGTCCGTGAAACTCGGGGTAGAAGTGAGGAAGACTCAAACGGGTGGGGGGTAACGAGTTACCGCTCTATACGTAGTGTTGTTATTTCTTCTTTGGTACAGGGTAAGCTGATAACCCTATAGACACGTTAACTTGTTGATTGTTGTGTAGGATCCGCGTAGACTACAGCTCGCTGGCCGACTCGCTGACCGACCTGGAGGAGGCCGACGAGGTGAAGCGCAAGGGCGACAAGCTGCAGAAGGCCATCAACTCGCTGCAGACCACCGTCGACAAGATCCAGGCGCCCAACATGCGGGTACGTGCCTGAACCTAGGATCCGCGTAGATTACAGCTCGCTGGCAGACACAGTACACGCAGTAGCGGCTGGCAGCCAATCTGACTGAGCTGGAAGAAGCCGACAAGCTGCAGAAGACCATCAACTCGCTGCAGACCACCGTCGACAAGATCCAGGCGCCCAACATGCGGGTACGTGCCTGAACCTAGGATCCGCGTAGATTACAGCTCGCTGGCAGACAATCTGACTGAGCTGGGCGAAGCGGACAAGCTGTAGTCAGGCCATCAATTCGCTTCAGACCACCGTTGTCAAGATCCAGGCGCCCAAAATGCGGGTACGTGCCTGAACTACCCATATGTCACTCGGAACTACACTACTCAAGTCAGGCAGCTTAAAATAAACTCTGACACCAAGGCTAGCCTATACCACGGTCATGATATCTAACAGTATTCCGTCTTCATACAAACGGTCGGAACGCGAATCATACCCACGCGCCTCGGAGTTCGGTATACACTCGGTACACAACAGTCGCAGGGGCGCGCCGTAGTGAAGAACGAACGTGTGTGTTGTAATCAGTAAGCGTGCGATTTAACCAGGCTGTCAGCCCTAGTTAAATCGCAGGAATCAAGTTTACCGACAACGATTGGCTCGGGGTCCACCAGCACCAGCCGAGGCATTGGCTCGTGAGGACTTGACCTGCTCAAAGGTGCCTCAGTGAAGCCTCAGTGAGCGCTGTTCGTTTGGTGTGAACGGTAGCGTTTTGGCTCGCGAGGCAATTAAACTTGTAGTTTAGTTTTCGTCGCTCGAGGAGTTTGCTGGCTCGACCTGTCTCGCGAGGTCATGCGTTAGGTGGGTACGCGGCTATTTGCCATGCCTTTTTAGGGTTCCGTACCCAAAAGAGAAAAATGGGACCCTATTACTAAGACTTCGATGTCCGTCTGTCTGTCTGTCCGTCTGTCACCGGGCTGTATCTCGTGAACCATGATAGCTAGGCAGCTGAAATTTTCACAGAATATTTAATTTTATATTCCCTTCAATAATAAATAATAAAATTAAAATAAAATAAATATTTAAGGGGGGCTCCCATACAGTACGGAACCCTCCGTGCGCGAGTCCGACTCGTACTTGGCCGATTATTCTAAACTTCTTGCCAATGACCGTGTATGTGTGAATGTCCCAGGCGATGCAGAAGCTGGACGAGGTGCGGGAGAAAGTGAACGCGACCAACGAGGCGTTCGTGGCGGCCCGCAAGCGCGCCACCAAGGCACGACACGCCTTCGAAAAGGTACCATTACTTCTACTATGCTGTACTGTACTGGACCAGCCTTTTTTAATAGTCCACTGCAGGACGTAGGCCTACCCACGAAGGGTGATTGGGCCATATCCACCACGCTGGCCCAGTGCGGTTTGGTGGATTCACATACGGCATCGAATTTCTTCTATGGACGTATGCAGGTTGCCTCACGATGTTTTCCTTCACCGAAAAGCCTGTGGTGTGAAATTCCGTACATAAGTTCCAAAGAAACTCATTGGTACGGGACTGGGATTGAACCCACGACCTCAAGAATACCAAGCCAGCGACCAATATGACCAGCCTTCTGCTATAGCCAGAATCAAACTACCTGGACTGTGAAGTTAGCTACAAGCTGTATAAAACCCAATCCTCGCGCAGCTGTTAAGCGAGCTTCTGTCAGGATTGGATAATGCGCAGCTTGTAGCTAACTTCTCGACCGCGAGGAAGTTTGATTCCGCCTATACTCTCACTCGATTTGAAGACATTTATCGAATATTTCCTGATAGGTAAAACTGCTTTTGCAATATGCTTTGGTAACAACCGCTTTTAGAGATATATAACTAATAATTTTGAACAACTTTTAACTTTTACTAAGTACATTTGATTTTCAGGTGAAAAAGGAACGACACGACAAATTCATGGTGTGCTTCGAGCACGTGGCTACCGAGATCGATTCTATCTATAAGGTAACTTCGAAATTTGTATTCATTAAACTGCGAAAATATAATTCAGTCGATTTCAAAATGTAATCTTAGAGCGCTACTATAGTGAAGTAACATGAGTGGCATATGTTTCACAGGCGCTGGCCATGAACCAGTCGGCACAAGCATTCCTGGGCTCAGAGAACCCCGAAGAGCCATATCTGGACGGCATCAACTACAACTGCGTGGCTCCCGGCAAGCGGTTCCAGCCCATGTCTAATTTATCCGGTGGAGAGAAGACCGTGGCAGCCCTGGCGTTGCTCTTCGCTATACACAGGTAATCTAAAAAACTTTTAGGAAAGAAATAAAAAGAAGCTTAAATAGGCCGCGCCACACAAGTTGGCAGATGTGAAGTTACTACAAGCTGCGCAATAGACAATCAACATGCTGCTTTATGTGAGCTTCAGTCAATTGGCTTGTAGCTAACTTCAAATCCGCCAACTTGTATGGCGCGGCCTATACCAGCGGTTTCGCTCGTGTGACTTTATGGTTTTTGTGCTATTCCATAGAAACATTTTATTTTTCCGGGATAATAGTAGCCGGTGTATAATAGTTTTTCCGGGTAATAGTAGACACTCTCCAACTGTAGAATCTAAGCGGTACCCAGCCCTTGTCTAATTTATCTAGTGGAGAGAAGACCGTGGCAGCCCTGCCATCAAACATTGCAAAATGGTCAACTACTCAACCATATGCTTACAGGTTGGCAACAGTTTTTAGGGTTCCGTACCCAAAGGTTAAACACCGGACCCTATTATTAAGACTCCGTTGTCCATCTGTCTGTCCGTCACCAAGCTGTATCTCATGAAGCGTGATAGCTGGACAGTTAATATTTTCACAGATGATGTATTTCAGTTGCCGCTATAACAACAAATACTAAAAACAGAATAAAATAAATATTTAAGGGGTTTTCTTTAAGGCTCCCATACAATAATCATGTTTTATTATATTTTTTCGATACTAACGGCAACAGGCTGACGCTTGTAAAGGCCCATTGTGCGCGATCAAACTCGCACTTGGCCGATTTTTATTTCATACGAAAAACTTCAAACTCCACACTTTTCTAATTTGAGATCAGAAAATCTCCATGTAGAAGAGTCCTTGACTTCTCCAACTGCCGGTCTCAGGCCACTCACTGTATCGATCATGTCCCCAGCTACCAGCCGGCGCCGTTCTTCCTTCTGGATGAGATCGACGCAGCGCTCGACAACACCAACATCGGCAAAGTGGCGTCCTACATCCGCAGCAAGAAGGGCTCGCTGCAGACCATCGTCATCTCGCTCAAGGAGGAGTTCTACGGATGCGCAGACGCGCTCGTCGGCATCTGCTCCGAGGTAACTTGACCCGCCGCACCTTACTTACTGACCCCATGTTGACAACTTGGCTTCGAACAAATATCTACAGAGCCACAGTTCCTAAGTGAAAGTAGTTAAAGAAATCCGAGCGCCTTCAATGCCGGCATACATACCGACTTAGATATTTACATTAAATAATTCGCTATGACCCGTTTTTTCGAATGTCACCTAATTAGTGCTCGTAACCGCTTATGGTGGACATACTGCGCATTAGAACCAAGCGTTTCGAATCCTCATTCCTCATACGAACAGCCAGAATGTGGAACGCTTTGCCTGGGTCTGTCTTCCCGCTAAACTACAATGTGGGCGTCTTCAAATCCCGAGTAAATAGGTATCTTCTAGGTAAGCGTGCTACAACCTAGACCGCTTATCTGCTTAAAATCAGGCAGTATGTGGTCAAACGCAAACCTGTTCAGAATAACAAAAAAAAACCGAGCACTTTGGCATCGCGCGGCGTCGTAGTCGGCTTGCAATCGCCTTACGACTAACTAAAAAGCCTGCCCACTACGTAGCTTTGGCAGAGTTATGCCTCGGACACATTTTTGCACGATTGTGACTAATAGATATTTGCTCGAAGCAACGTGGCTATACAGGGTGGAGAGCTGACGACGACAGTATATGAAATCACATATTTGGCCATCTGTTTCAAAGCCTTCGACACATTTAGAATCTAATAAGTAAAGCTACTTAGTTATGTGAAATTTTCTAAAATGTTATTTTGGAGCAACCTGTTATCTAAACAGCGATTATTATTTTGATTAAAATGTAGTCTAATGTCAAAATAGCATCAATGAATCCTTCTAAAGTATGATGCCTGATTACTTTCCTTAATCACTACATAGTATAAAGCAAAGTCGCTTCCCGCTGTCTGTCCCCATGTATGCTTATATCTTAAAAACTACGCAACGGATTTTGATGCGGTTTTTTAATAGACAGAGTGATTCAAGTGGAAGGTTTATATGTACATATAATACACCTGTGCGAAGCCGGGGCGGGTCGCTGGTTTATTATGGACTAGCAGCGCCCCGCGGTTTTACCCGCGTTGTGCCCGTTCCCGTGGGAATTTCGGGAACAGGAATTTTATACATATAAACCTTCCTCTTGAATCACTCTATCCATTAAAAAAAACCGCATCAAAATCCGTTTCGTAGTTTTAAAGATTTAAGCATACAGACAAACAAACGAAAATAGCGACTTTATTTTATACTATGTAAGGAAGCTTGTTTGAAAATTTGTATTTTTCAATGTAAGGATAATTTTATATTTGCTTTTGGGATTACTGGTTACTAGTACTACTTGGGGGGGTCAAATAAATGTCGGCGTCAGCTCTCCACCCTGTAGGTTTATGTAGCAAGAATGGTTCACTGCAGATTACTATTGCTACTAGCCCCCTTTGGGGGTTAGTTATATTTGATCAACTATTTACGCTTGAAAAGAGCGCGTTACTAGTCTTGATTGCAAGCAATGCCACTATCGAGTTTTTTATACGCCATGAGGTTTATTTCTTCGTATACAAGGTTATTCCTAATCAATTAGCATCCTTTTAGGGGCTTATTTTGTACATCAAACTAACAACTTCGGTTCTGCGACTTTTGTCAAAACTAAAAAAAAAAACATCTGTTGCATACATTATTATTGCTTTTCTAACAACTTTCAACTGCAGTAGTAACAAAGGTTAAAAAAATTCATTTACCGTCTTCTGGTCTTACGAGTACTACTGGTAGTAAGACCAGAAGTAAGAACTGGTAGTAGTAGTAATAAACCTACATTTTGTTGCGGGTGAACGATATTTTTCTATGGAACATTTTTTTTTCTTTTGACAAAAGTTGTTAGTTTTGATGTACAGAATAAGCCCCTAAAAGGATGCTAATTGATTAGGAATAACCCTGTATATTAAGAACGTTGTTTTTTGTTTTCCAGCCGGCAGACTGCCTGGTGAGTGATGTGATCACACTCAGCCTGGAATCGTACAACGATTGAACACCAATTTCTAGACAACATCTTATTTTATTGGATATTTTCCTCCATGAGAAGTTCGCACATTAATGCGATAATGTTGAATAACATTAATTTAATATTGGACTTCGGGTCTAGGTTTATTTTCTTTCTGATTAATTTTATAAGGTTGATTAAAACTGACATAGGAAATTTCGAGTTTCTTTTATTTACAATAAAATGTTTCCATTATTTTAAGTCCGCTTGTATTTAGCGTTGAATCAACAATCAGTGAGGTGGATTGTGTTGGTTTTTGTCTCACTTTTTCTCCAGCCGAGAGAGTGAGAGATCTCATCTGGCTCACACTATTTTTAATGTGAAAAGGTGTTCCCTTTGTACAAGAGTACGTCTAAATTCAGAAATATGGCTAGCGCTGATCGTCCATTCAACTCAAAATACAGGCCTATATATAGCTGTATCACTTGTATTTATCCTATTAACAATAAAATAATACATCTAAATGTCCTAGCTACTTGAACATTTATTCGGGATAGCCAGGAGAGCGAGACAAATGAGATGTAATACTAGCTAGTTAACTAAATAACGACAATAAAAGTCCTCGCTTCTCTACGGCTATAGACTGAATCAAACAACTTGGCGGGTGTGAAGTTAGCAACATTTCGTCGTAACGTAACGTACGTTACGACGAAATGTTACAGGTCAGTACAGCGAGCCGATCCGCTCGCTGCGAGCGCCGCGTGCTCCACCCGGTTGTCGGTATTTTCGCGAATCCCTTTGAGTGTTACGTTACGCCTTAATTATAGGTCAGTACAAGCCCGAGAGTCGTGGCGGGTGCACATGTCATTACCAATGGCGGAGCACAGTCGAGCACCATGCTCGCCATGAGCAAGGGTACAGAGGGGTTAGTCCAGGTTTACACGTAAATTGAAACTACAGCTGTTTCCGTTTGGCTCTATACATTTCTGTACAGCGCCCCTGGCGGAAACGAGGAAGAACTAACCAAAATGTATGGAGCCACACGCGAACGCGAAAGTTTAAGTAAACTTCGCAAAACCTGGACTAAGGGCTCAGGTTTACACGTAAATTGAAACTACAGTTGTTTCCGTTTGGCTCTATACATTTTTTTACAGCGCCCCTGGCGAAAACTAGGTAGAACTAACTAAAATGTATTGAGCTACACGCCAACGCGAAAGTTTAATTAAACTACGCAGAACCTGGACTAAGGGCTCAGGTCAGTCAGGTAATGCCGTAACGTAACACGCTCGCTTTGAATGTTACGTTACGGCCAAATGCTCATGTCAGTCGCCAGCTTTACATAATGGTGCCGCCATACACTCCACGAGGAGACACGAGCACCGCAGCTGTAGTTAACGTAAATCGTAAACAAATATACAAGTCGGCGATGTGAAGTTAGCTACAGCTGCGGTGCTCGTGTCTCCTAGTGCTGCGCGAGGATCGGATTTTGCGCAACTTGCACCTAATTTCACAGCGCCAAGAAATATGAATCGGCCTTATACTAGGGTTTGAATGTATGTAATCATACATGAGTGCAACGAAAAGCTGCAATTTGGCTTTGAAAGCTAGATGGTATTTAATTTATAACACCCTGGTTTTTAATGAAATAAAAAATAGACCTTACCAAATGGACAAAGATACCTCTATGAAATAGAATAAATCGACCAAACTATTTTTTCTTTCGTTGAGACCAAGGACGTGCTGGAGTGTTGCGATTGTTTTTTTTTTTTTAATGTAAACTACCTTAAAACGTATATGCTGTATCCATATTTGAGAATAAACGAATTGCATGAAATTTAAGATAATATTGTTCTAATTTTGCTATTAATCGTTTATCCTAAAAGTTTTTTTTCTCAAGTACGTCCACCGTCTATCAGCCCCCGTATTGTCTATGCGTTTTGGCGTTCGGCTTCGCTTCCCCACTCGCTCGCTCTCATGGCGCGAGTCACTGGCGCGAGCAGGAAATAAAGAGAAGCGAAATGCCAGAACGCGTACACAATACGGCCCCTGAACCACTATTGATAGAAAGCATTTCTTTTGGATACGCGGCACACGACTCGCGAGTCAAACGTACATTCATGCGCATAATACGTACTACTGTACTGTGCCAGCCTTTGTAATAGTCCACTGCAGGGTCCAATTTTATAAAGCTACAAGTTACAATTCCACAGGCAAATTGACACTAATGACGCGAGTCGACCAATCACGAAAGCGGATTCCGTCAATGTTGCCAGTAATTTACCTGTGGCCTGTAACTTGTAGTTTTATAAAATAGGGCCCAGGACGTAGGCGTAGGATTGGTGGATGCATAATACGTCCAACTTCTAAATTGATTCACGATAGCATTCTTCCTAATTCAGAGCTGTAAGCAGATCTAATCATTAATTTCAGAGGTCGTTTTCGTTCCTCATTTCGTTACCAATTTTCAGAATTTGGAAGACTTTCTTTGTTCCAAACAACGTATTTCCAACCAATAATCGTATTCATACCACTCGTGGTATAAGTCGAACCAAGCTTAATGGTGTCTGTGTTAGTAACAACCTTGTTCAACTCACTGACATGAAATTTCCTTCGGCGCTACGACTTGCCTCGTGTTTACAGATGCTATTAAGTTTGAATCGTACTATAGTACAGTTCCAATTCCGAGGCACAGTTGCGTCTGAAGTAGTAATTTTATTGTATTATCGTGGCTGTGTTCGTGCGGCTAATGGGTCGGTGCGGCTAGTAGGGCGAGTGCGGCTGCGCGGTGTGCGGCTGCAGCATTTGCTACAGCGTAACTAATAGGCACGTGTTTACAGACACCATTCACTTTAATTCGTACTATAGTACAGTTTTAATTCCGAGGCACAGCTGGGCGTCTTTGAAGTCATAGTTTTTTTTTAAATTTCGTAGCTGTGTTCGTGCGGCTAATGGGTCGGTGCGGCTAGTCGGGCGAGTGCGGCTGCAGCATTTGCTACAGCGTAACCAATCGGCTCGTGTTTACAGACACCATCAAGTTTAATTCGTACTATAGTACAGTTTCAATTCCGAGGCACAGCTGGGCGTCTTTTGAAAGTCAAGTCAAAGTTTAATTTTTAATTTGGTGGATGTGTTCGTGCGGCTAGTGGGTCGGTGCGGCTAGTCGGGCGAGTGCGGCGGCGCGGTGCTGAAGTAGGGCGCGGTGTGCGGCTGCAGCAGAGTGCGGCACACGGCGCACACGCGCGCCGGCAGCCGCCGCGGCCCGCTCGGCACCTCGTGCGACACGCAGGACCCGCAGAATATCCGCCCGCAGTGACGGCAATGCACCTGTCCAACAGATAATAGTACATTATGATATAAGTGCGGTAAGTTGAAAATTACAGCCGAGGCGATATTGATAGCCCGAGCCGTAGATGTGGGCTATAAGGAAGCAGAGGCTGTAGTTTTCAAAGCGCACGTATGTCATACGACGTTTTATAACATATTTGCGAGGAAATTAATAAAACTCTGACTTTGAGTGAAAGTCGTGCATCAGTCGAATCAGCGTCGTGCATCGTGCGTTTTACATTACATTATCGCACAAGAGCCGTAATGCCTCTCACTCTCTTGACTGAAAGTAGGAGAAACGAGACCACAGAGTTCTGCAGTCGGTGGCGGCGTGCGTTTTACATTACAATAAAGCACAAGTGCGTAATGAAATACATTACGATATTGAAATTGGTGTGATTACAGCCACTTTACGAGCAAATATGTTATAAACGTTTTAATGGTAAACGTTAAGGCTGTCATTGGTCAGCGCGCAAAATTCAAACATTCTTGAGTTTTTGCCATTTACAGATAAAATACTCATCGTAAATTTACGAAAACAAATAATAGGTAACGTCAACGAGGTATATACTATATATGCTCGCCGGATGGATGTCCGGTGCGTCAACACACGTTCACACACCAACATACACCACCGTGAATCCGGTGTAAAGTGAAACAAATTGCTGTGAACAAGCGCACTTACGGTTTCATACGATTGGGTAAAAGTGTTACCTTTTTCTTGGGGTTGGGTAGATGCGTGTGGCAGGCGGGGCACTGCGACACGTCGTCGTCGTGCTGCCACCGCACCTCCGTGTCCGCCTCGCGGATACGCTGCAGCTGCACCTGCGCAATCACGATCTCGCATTGAGACTACGTAGTAAGCGTAGCGTAGGATATCCACACACAACGGGAACGCCCATTAATTACGTGAGGCTCGAATGAGGGCGAGGGTGTTCGAAAAAATCACGATATGAGTATTTATTTTTTGTTTATTTTGAAAACGAAAAAAGTTTAATACTGGAAACAAAAGATGCGATTTTATTTTCTCTACAAAAATGATCTTAATGACTTTTGCCCTTAAGTGCATGGTTTCAGAGAAATCGGCCAGAAACGTTTTTTCAAGATGGCGCTTGAAGCTCCACCTGAATCTGTCAGTATTTTGGGATTTTATGCTCAGTAAGTGATCCTAAACACTATATATAAAAAAAAATTGGATCGGAAATTTAGTACAGTTTTATTCTTTTTTTACTGTACTACTTGGAAAGGTTTGGAATTGATTGATCTAATGATTCAGTATAGTCAAGTGATTCGCCAGTGCTATAACCTTATTTTGTCGCGTCCGCCTTTGGTGTGAATAACTATCAAAAAGTTTAATGATTTGCGATAAAATGTACGAAACAGGTGTGGACATGAGGGACATTTCCCGTACCTGCAAACTCTGTGAGAGCCTGACGAAGTCCTGCTGCACCTTCTCGCTGTTATCCAGCTCCTGCTGCAGCACCGACACGCGCCCGCGCGTCTCCATCACCTCGCTCTGCAGCCGCTTCTAAAATTCATCATATTATTTTATCATTTACGTTTCTCGCGAGAATCGCGAGAAACGTTCTCTCCCTTTTTTTAAAAAAGGTTTTCTCCCTTTGCTGTGCTACCAGCCCGGGTAGCACAGCAAAGGGAGAAAACCATTTTGTCCACTTTTAATGTCAGTTGTCATTGTCAATCCATACTTTATTTCCTCTTCGAGGGGATATAATGGTGGAAAGACAATTTGTCCCTTTGCCATGCTTCCCGTGCAGGAATAGTAATATATTTTTCGTCAAAAATGACACAACCGACTTCAACTTTTAACAACTTTTCTTGCAAAACAAAATCTGCTGTTCATAAATTTTGTTGTGTTCGAGTTGCGATTTTGATGGAACCGCTGATTTTTTGGGGTTGGCCCCGTAGTAAAAGTTGTACATAATGGTGGTCTTTACCACCCACTTTTGGCTTAGCACAGAGAAAGCGAATAGTCCTGTATAGGGTAGGCTAATGAGTAGCATAGATAACCCTGTACAGAGGAAGGTAACGGGCAGCACTAAACGTCTTTTTAACCCCCGACGCAAAAGAGGGGTGTTATAATTTTGACGTGTCTGTTTATCTGTGTGTCTGTCTGTCTGTGGCATCATAGCGCCCGAACCACTGAACCGATTTCAGTTTAGTTTTTTTTGGATGAAAGGAGACTTAATCGAGAGTGTTCTTAGCTATGTTTTATAAAAATCGATTGAGCCGTTTAAGAGTTATGGTGGGTTAAAGTGGGGATGGAAGAACCAACATTCTACAAATGTGCCCAAAATGGTTGTCAATGTGTCGGGGGTTTTTTAAATTTTTAATTTATGTTTATTGTGTAGTGGATACTCCATAAGGAGGAGGTACTATGTTCGTCTGTATGTTTTTTTTTGTGTATGTTTATCGATAATTCCGCCAATTGTGAACCGAATCGAAAAATTCTTTTTTAGTTCGAAAGGGTATACTCCAATTTAAATTTTACAGAAATCGGCCGAGCTGTTTTTGAAAAATCTACAATAATGTAAACAATTCGAGCGAAATATTCGAATTTTGTACACGATAGAAGGCGAAAAATAATTATAAATACGATGAATGAGTGGCAACTAGCCTTGTCCTCGAGAAGTTTCTCGATCATGTCGTTGGAGTGTCGCAGCTTGTCTCCCAGCTCCTTCATCTGCTCCTGCTCCGTTCTCAGCCGGTCCACCTCTTCACTACAACACAAAACATATCAAAATGTACTTTATTCCAAAAATCTTAATACGTGCATGTCAAAAGTTGTCTTTGCTCAGAACAGAGCGCCACAGCAAAACTGTGTTTAGGGGCAGCTTCAGATATGAAGCAACGAAATGCTGGAACAATATATCATCACCCATTAGGAACCTGCAAAGTATTCATGGTTTTAGGTGTAAACTTAAAAGTTTTCTTCTTGTCCATCAAAAAAGTGAGGAAAGCCTGAAAACTGACACCAGTGTTATTTAAAAGTGCTGTTTATAAGTATAATTATTTCAAATATATATAAATTTTTAATTATTTAATATAATATAAATATTTCAGCGCATGGAGCGTGTATGCCAATAGGTCTGGCGAGGTTTTATTTCTATTATTCGTTGTTGTCTGAATTTTCATTTCTTGTAGAAATTAAAAGCATATCTTCATATCTTATTATGTATAATATGCCATTAGTTGATAGTTTAGACTTGTATCTTTGTTTTGTTTGTTATTTTTTTTTTGTCCGCGCATTTTTATCGGGCGTAATGTCACTTGCTGGTTCCAACAGAATATCAGCGCTGGTTGCTCGTAAGTGCAACCAGCATCACGCTGAGTTGGGACCAGTTTTGTGACAGGGATACTAGGTATAATACTGTTGTCTTTTTGTGTTTTATCATTTGTTTTGTCGTTGTTTATGTATTGTACCTCTTATTTTTATTGCAAATAAAAATTTCTGTACTTCTGTATAATCCTATAACCTTTCAACAAATAATTCTTAATTCTTTTTTTGTTTGTTCATCTGATCTCGGAAACGGCACTAAAGATTTTGACGAAAGAAGCAAAATGGGCTCATACTATGTACGTACAGTAGCTCAAAAAATCTATTAAAATATGGTAAACCAGTTTTTAATCGCGGCTTCGCTCGCATTATTTTTTGATTTTTGTTGCTATCCCATGGGAACCCTTTATTTATCCCGGATAAAAAGAAGACTATGTCACTTTCCGTCTTTCAAACCCTACCTTACCACCCTTAATAAAGGAGGTAGAAAAAAAAACGATTTGACGGTTGTTCGATTCTACAGTTGTTTTTTTTAATAAATGCGCACAGTAAAACAACATTGAATGCTTAAATTGAACGGAGTTTCATGTTTTCTAATTTGATTTTTGTTTAACGCCGCCATATTTTACACGCCATGTAAAAGATAAAAAATAAGGTAGAAAATATGAAATTCCTTTAAATGAAGATTTTTATGAAAGAAAAATAATGAGAAAATCATTTTTCAAAACAAATATAGCATAATAATTAAATACTGCACAAGGTAATACCCTAAACTCGATATATTTTTGCAATTAACTATTTCGGTATTTAGATAGCTAAGGTTATTTGTCCTGTCCTTTTTCTTACAAAAATGCACTTCTTACAAAGCTATCCCATGGCAATAATTAACATTAGCTTCAAATTGAGCTATGCTCGTTGCCTAGTAATTAAACTAGGTAACGAGTACAAATAAATGTTAATAACTTACTTAATTTGTCTATTTTCTGTGCGTACTGCATTCAGCTCAGACTCCTGTTGGTGGAACAATGACCCTTGTTCTAGCAACTGAAACACAAAACCTTCAGTTATTACGGAGCTGGCAAGATACAGACTGTTTCTTTGTAAAATGCAGTGAATTTCAGAGTTGCTTTGTTTTTTTTTTTTTTTTTTATTCTGAATAGGTTTGCGTTTGACCACATACTGCCTGTTGTTAAGCAGATATGCGGTCTAGGTTGTAGCACGCTTACCTAGAAGATACCTATTTACTCGGGATTTGAAGACGCCCACATTGTACTTTAGCGGGAAGACAGACCCAGGCAAAGCGTTCCACATTCTGGCTGTTCGTATGAGGAATGAGGATTCGAAACGCTTGGTCCTAATGCGCGGAATATCCACCATAAAAGGGTGGCGCTTTGGTCGCGTCTGTCTAGCCGTACGATAGAAGAAAGGGGCAGGTGGGACCAGATTGTGCAACTCCTGGGCGCACTCTCCGAAGTGGATCCGGTAAAAGGCCGATAAACACGCTACCTTACGTCGATGCTCGAGACTTGATGGAAGCTAATTGGGCCTTTGACTCTATGTAAGAGCCAAAGTTAAGAGTCGATGAGAGTGAAACGCCTAATAGTTCCAAGCTGTTAGTTACCGGAACGGAGACACCACGGAAAGCGGGAGACAATTGGAAGGGTCTCTTTTTGGCCGAAAACAGACAGGCTTGAGTCTTCGTGGCATTAAACTTGACCAGGTTAGCATCACCCCAGTCAGAAACCGCCTCCAGACTCAAGTTGAGCCGCTCGACCATAGCCTCTCTGTGAGACTCGATCTGTGGCCCGCTGGTTCTCGCATCGGATGTGTAGCTCTCCACGACTGTACTGTCGTCTGCGTACCCAAAGATTCCGGGCTTTAGCAGATCGTTGATATGCAGTAGGAAGAGGGTCGCAGAGAGCACTGACCCCTGAGGAACCCCGGCATTGATAGCCATATGATCTGACGAGCAGCCATCTACGACCACTCGTATCGACCGATTCCTCAAGAAATCTGATATCCATGCGCAGAAATCAGCAGGCAGGCCGTAAGAAGGAAGCTTGCCAATTAGGCTCTCATGCCAGACCCTGTCAAAAGCTTTGGAGATGTCCAAGGAGACAGCCAGCGCCTCCCCGTGCTTTTCGATGACCTCACTCCAGATGTGTGTGGCGTACGCCAGAAGGTCCCCAGTAGACCGGTTTCGGCGAAAGCCGTACTGATGGTCACTGAGTAGGTCATTCGCTTCCAGGTACGCCAGGAGCCTGTTGTTAAGGACACGTTCCATACTCTTGCAAAGTATGGACGTGATCGAAATCGGTCTGTAATTGGCAGGGTCGGCACGGCTACCTTTTTTGGGTACAGGCTGCACGTTAGCAAGCTTCCAAGATTTGGGCACTTGACCTGTCTTCAGAGATAGGCGAAACAGGCGAGTCAGCACAGGCGACAACTCAGGCGCACAAGTCCTCAATACAATGGCCGGAATACCATCAGGGCCACTGGCCTTGTTCACATCAAGACTGCGGAGAACCTTGAGAACCTCCTTTTGCCGGATATGTATATCACTCATTACAGAGCCACAATTTGGCAAAGTTGGAGGTCTCGCACTACCGGGGTCCAGACGCGAAGACTCAGCAAATTGAGATGCAAATAAATTTGCTTTCTCAACCGCGGTATGGGCCAGCGAACCATTGGGTTTCAGCAACGGAGGCAGTGAGGGGCGGCAGAAGTTCGCTTCAACCGATTTAGCTAGGGACCAGAATGCCTTACTACCCGCAGGGTAAGAAGCAAGCTTATTGCCTATTCGACTAATGTGATCAAAGCGAGCCCTCCGCATAACCTTTTTACAGGACTTAGCAGCCCTATTGTATGCCTTCTTCCTCAGACGAATGTCCCTCGACTTACGGTTTCGAGCATCGGCCCAAGCCAGGTATGCCTGATGCTTTTGCGCTTCGGCGCGTCCACATTCAGGTCCAAACCAGGGCCGAGCTTTGCTAGACAGAGGCACGTCCGAAAATGGGATGAAGTATTCCATGGCGGTACGAAGCACATCTGTCACGGCATCCGCGCACGTAGAAGGATCATCGGAAGAGAAGCAAACAGACTGCCAAGGGTAAGATGCAAAGAAACACCGCATCTCATCCCAATCCGCTAACTTGTACCGCCACACTCGCCGTGACCCTTTGGGGCTGGGGTCTGATGGGGAGTAGACGGATACAGATTTCACCAGACAGTGGTCAGATGAACCTACCGGTGAGGAAATCGCCACTGAATAACGGTCTGGATCGGTTGTTTATAGAAATTGGTTCTCTGTAAAGTCGGTTTGATGTTGACTTATAATGTCTTGTATGTGACTTGTTACGCGATCTCGCTTGCATATTCGGCTCAGGCGGCACGTGACATTTTTTCGTGTGTGCAGTCGGCCTTCATCGTTTTATAAGAAGTTATCACGTCCAAAGTTTATTTCGTAAAAATAGTAAATTAAGAGTTTAAACTGTATCTTTGAGAGTTTTTGCAGCGAACGAACTGTGCAAGTGTACTGACTGTACAGTATATGTGTATTTTCGTCAATTAGTCGTAGTGTGTTGTATTCGGGTTGTACGAGTATGTTTTACCGCTGGGCCACGAGTTCGGACTTTATCAAGGACTGAATCAAGCTTTATAATATAATCGAATATTCGGCGCCCAGATATTAAACAAGGTAACGAGATCAAATAAATGTTATGCATAGTTGGGTAATGTTCAAAAATGAATAAACTTACTTAATTTGCCTATTTTCTGCGCGTACTGCGTTCAGCTCAGACTCCTGTTGGTGGAACAATGACCCTTGTTCGAGTGAGATTTCCATCCTGACAATGATATTTTGATAGAAAATAGACAAAGTAACCGCCGTCTTTTAACCCTGATCTAACATGCCTTGCGAGTGAAGAGTCAACACGTCCTGAAGATGCCTCGTTTAGAGGCGAAACACGTGTCGAATAGAGTACAGTAAGAATAGGGGTGCTATTTATTGACTAAGTATTTTTTCAATTATTTTATACCATTTTTTATAAATTAATTATATTTGTAATTTTAACATATTAATTAAAACATTATTTTCAGGTTTACTACATTTTTTAAAGAGATCACTAATCACTATTTTTGTTACAGGTTTAATTATTTTTTATTATTTTAAACGGATTAATTAAAAAAAATTGTTTCAGGTTCATTCATATTTTGTAAAGATACCTAAGCCTAACTTTTCTAGCCTGACCTAACCTTAGCCTAACCATAGTCGAACCATGATACAGTTTGATGATTAATTACTAATTTTGTTTGTGATTTAATTTGGATTTTGAATAGTACCCTTAACTGACTGAGTGATGACTACGACAGAGCGGAAATACACTAAATATTTATTCAAAACAAGAATTTGAAGATGAACTTCCGCAAAGTAACGCCTGATTCAATAAAAAAAAAATCGCGGAGTGTCCGGGCTGTGGCAGCAGCGAAAGCGGCGGCGGCGGCGGCGGCGGGTGTACGAGCGCTAAGAGCGGGAAGTCGTGGCGCCATTCGAACATTTTACTACATTGGTTCTTACCGCTCGCCGCCCCGCGCCCTGCGCCCGCAACCTCTCATAGCGGCGAGCTCGTGGCCGAGCGGTTAGCAAGTGACCACCTACTTTAGTATAGAGGTAAATATAGTAGGAAGAAGTGACGTGAAAGAAGCAAGTTTAGTACCTGGTTCCTGAGCTCGCGCTCGGCGTCGGCGGCCTCCTCGCGCCCGATCTGGCAGAAGATGAGTTGTTCGCGCAGGCGCAGCGTCAGCTCCTGCAGCTCCTGCGAAGTCAAATTACTACATCACACTCACACCCATTGATAACGCATTCGATTCGGCACATGATCGGTGACGATCGACCCAAGTATGTAGCAGCTGCTTCGGGTCGTTCAATTTCTCGTTCGATAAATTGTGTCGAACTGGCTATGCCGGCCCTATAATCTATAATGTGTGTAGCACTTGTCCTCCCGTCAGTAGTGGTATAACGCGTGAGTGAAGAAATCCCTTACCCAATATCTCATACTTACAGGGGCCTTTCGAGGCCTTTAAGAATTAAAATGTTTTTCAAATCCCTACGCTTTTTAGGGTTCCGTACCCAAAGGGTAAAAACGGGACCCTATTACTAAGACCGCTGTCCGTCTGTTTCTCATGAACCGTCACAGATGATGTATTTCTGTTCCCGCTATATCAACAAATACTAAAAACAGAATAAAATTAATAATTAAGGGGGGCTCTCGTACAACAAACCTGATTTTTTTGCCGTTTTCGCTCTATATTAATAATGGTAACAGGTAGATGCTTGAAATTTTCACAGAATATTTAGTTGTGTATTCACTTCAATTCAATAATAAATAATAAAATAAAAATGAAATAAATAAAACGCAAAGCTGTATCATGTATAGAAAATCATGTATAGAAACACAGAAATGTATCATGTATAGAAATGTCGCCAGGCAGCGCAAAACAAAGAGCCATCCTGAGATCGCTCGAAGTCGAATTTCGTCTTTGAGTACCTAAATCATTACCTGGTTATTAATATTGAGTAAAAATGATATCCACTAAGGGGTGCGACTGAAAACATGAGAAGATGTGTTAAAAACTGGTCATTTCGTGGAAGTAAAACTGTAGTTCAATAAATACCTCAACATTGTCGGGAAGGTCAATAATTTCGTTCTGCATCTCTTCAGCTTTCTTCAGGTACTGGCCGATCAACATAGCGTTGTCTCGTTCTAAGCTGAAACCCAAAATTAAAATTGTATAGACCACACTTCAAAAAATCATTACCCTATAATCAGATATCTACCTATAGTATGCATGCCTCAACAGGGGCAAGTGGGGAAGTGGGACATGATTTATAGAGCGAACATTATATTAAACTTTTGTTACAGATCTCTGATAAGTAATTAAAATTGAGCATGGGCTTACATAAGGCGGGATGCGTTTAACCCACCACGTCATTTAACGCAATCAGTCAATGCCTATTTTCTAACTATTGTAAGTTTAAAGTTTTAAAAAGCTAGCCTATAAGATAATAAATTTATTTAAGTTAAATGTTATTTAAGCCACGTAACGCTAAATATAAATTGTATTGTTTACTTTTGTTAAATAAAGAATTTTAAAAATCAAATCAATCAGTTAATACTAGCCATACTTAAGATTTACCTGTCTAATCTTCTCTGTAACGTCTCTCGATCCACAGTAAGCCACGTGACAGTATCCAGCGCAGCGCCCCCTACCTGGCTTCAGAATAAGCTTGAGCCCTGACTTCTACAGCAGCTTGCGTTTGCGCCACCGCATCCTTCAACGCCGTCAGGTCAGAGTCAACCGAGACACGTTTCGGTTACCTTCTTACCTGTCTAATCTTCTCTGTAACGTTTCCCGGTCCACAGTAAGTCGGGTAACAGTATCCAACGCCCTCTGACTCGCTTCTGACGTAACTTGAGCCCGAGCTTCCACGGCAGTCTGGGCTTGCGCTACCGCATCCTTCAACGCAGCCAGCTCGACATCAGCCCCAAATGACTTCATACCTGTCCAGCCTTCGTTGTAACGTCTCCCGGTCCACAGTAAGTCGTGTGACAGTATCCAGCGCCCTCTGACTGGCTTCAGACGCAGCTTGAGACCTTGCCTCCACGGCAGTCTGCGCTTGCGCCACTGCATCTTTCAACGCAACCAACTTGGTCCCAGTCGCAAGCTTACCTGTCTAATCTCCGCTGTAACGTCTCCCGGTCCACAGTGAGCCGTGTGACAGTATCCAGCGCCCTCTGACTGGCTTCAGCCGCAGCTTGAGACCTTGCCTCCACGGCAGTCTGCGCTTGCGCCACTGCATCTTTCAACGCAACCAACTTGGTCCCAGTCGCAAGCTTACCTGTCTAATCTCCGCTGTAACGTCTCCCGGTCCACAGTGAGCCGTGTGACAGTATCCAGCGCCCTCTGACTGGCTTCAGCCGCAGCTTGAGACCTTGCCTCCACGGCAGTCTGCGCTTGCGCCACTGCATCTTTCAACGCAACCAACTTGGTCCCAGTCGCAAGCTTACCTGTCTAATCTCCGCTGTAACGTCTCCCGGTCCACAGTGAGCCGTGTGACAGTATCCAGCGCCCTCTGACTGGCTTCAGCCGCAGCTTGAGACCTTGCCTCCACGGCAGTCTGCGCTTGCGCCACTGCATCTTTCAACGCAACCAACTTGGTCCCAGTCGCAAGCTTACCTGTCTAATCTCCGCTGTAACGTCTCCCGGTCCACAGTGAGCCGTGTGACAGTATCCAGCGCCCTCTGACTGGCTTCAGCCGCAGCTTGAGACCTTGCCTCCACGGCAGTCTGCGCTTGCGCCACTGCATCTTTCAACGCAACCAACTTGGTCCCAGTCGCAAGCTTACCTGTCTAATCTCCGCTGTAACGTCTCCCGGTCCACAGTGAGCCGTGTGACAGTATCCAGCGCCCTCTGACTGGCTTCAGCCGCAGCTTGAGACCTTGCCTCCACGGCAGTCTGCGCTTGCGCCACTGCATCTTTCAACGCAACCAACTTGGTCCCAGTCGCAAGCTTACCTGTCTAATCTCCGCTGTAACGTCTCCCGGTCCACAGTGAGCCGTGTGACAGTATCCAGCGCCCTCTGACTGGCTTCAGCCGCAGCTTGAGACCTTGCCTCCACGGCAGTCTGCGCTTGCGCCACTGCATCTTTCAACGCAACCAACTTGGTCCCAGTCGCAAGCTTACCTGTCTAATCTCCGCTGTAACGTCTCCCGGTCCACAGTGAGCCGTGTGACAGTATCCAGCGCCCTCTGACTGGCTTCAGCCGCAGCTTGAGACCTTGCCTCCACGGCAGTCTGCGCTTGCGCCACTGCATCTTTCAACGCAACCAACTTGGTCCCAGTCGCAAGCTTACCTGTCTAATCTCCGCTGTAACGTCTCCCGGTCCACAGTGAGCCGTGTGACAGTATCCAGCGCCCTCTGACTGGCTTCAGCCGCAGCTTGAGACCTTGCCTCCACGGCAGTCTGCGCTTGCGCCACTGCATCTTTCAACGCAACCAACTTGGTCCCAGTCGCAAGCTTACCTGTCTAATCTCCGCTGTAACGTCTCCCGGTCCACAGTGAGCCGTGTGACAGTATCCAGCGCCCTCTGACTGGCTTCAGCCGCAGCTTGAGCCCTCGCTTCCACGGCAGCCTGCGCCTGCGCCACCGCATCCTTCAAGGCGGCCAGCTCAGCACCCGCGGCGGCTCGCTCCGCGTGCCAACTCCTGACAGTCTCGTCGTGGACTGATCGGACCCCTTCCAACTCCTCAGTGGCTTGTTTGAGCGCTATTTCGAGCATGTATGAGCGTTCCCTGGCGCTGTCCGCTTTGCCTTGCTCCGATACGAGTTGCTTTTCGTAGTTGGCGCACATGTCGCATTGTCGACTCGCTTCTGAATACCAAACAATCAAGCAAATAAAATTCAAAATGTCTACAATACGTTGAAATAACACTTCTGATGACTTAGTTTTAAAAAAATATTTTTCAAAACTTGATAAAGTTGTAATATTCAAAAAATATTTTAGCTAGGTGATAAGCTTTAGAATATCGTACATTTATATGGCGACATTTTTTAGGTGTAAAATTGTGTCACCAGCGCTCAAATTGAGTAAAGAATATGAAGAAGAAAGAGACTTACCTAGTTCGTTTTTAGCATCGCCACTAGCTGGAGGAACGTTCGTTGTTGCCATCGCATTTGATTTCTAAAATAGGAAAAATAGTTTTAGCTACTTATTGTGAATTTCAATTTCAACGATTTGTACTTCAAAAACCATCAGATAGCTAAAAGTAGCTAAACCAATTTTGTCATCAAAACTTGTTCTTGATTGCGGTTAGGCTGAAGAATTACTTCAAACAAATTCATCGCCTCTAGCGAGCAATTTTTTTTTGGTAAATTGGCAAAACTGGTACTTATCAGTATTGCAAGGTAAATAAAAAAAATTCAAAGAGTTACCAGAGCTTCCTGCAGCTGCGCGTCAGTCTCCCGCAGCTTGTGCTTGAGCGCCGCGATCTCGAGCTCCATGGGTTGGAGCATGGAACGCGCTAGCTCTCCGTCGTCGGGGTTCTGTGACAAACAATAACACTTATTACATAAATAATCGGCCCAGTACGAGTCGGACTCGCGCACGGAGGGTTCCGTACTGTATAGGAGCCCCCCTTAAATATTTGTTTTATTTATTATTAAAGTGAATATACAACTAAATATTCTGTGAATATTTCAAGCATCTACCTGTTACCATTATTAATATCGAGCGAAAAACGGCTAAAAAATCAGGTTTGTTGTATGGGAGCCCCCCTAATTATTAATTTTATTCTGTTTTTAGTACTTGTTGTTATAGCGGCAACAGAAATACATTATCTGTGAAAATTTCAGCTTTCTAGCTATAACGGTTCATGAGATACAGCCTGGACACGGGCAGACAGACAGACGGACAGCGCAGTCTTAGTAATAGGGTCCCGTTTCCCTTTGGGTACGGAACCCTAAAAAAAAATACAGGGACAAAACAATACAATTTATAGATTTATAGATATAGGCCCTATCGCTTTAATCGATTTCTTCCAGACAACCAAGGCCATAGAAATATCACAATTCTTAGTGAGTCACTTAAGACTCTTCTACAACATTGAATCTATCGTTAACTCAAATTGAATTTGATTCACCTTCGAGTCGATAACTCGTTCTTTTGCATAATATATGTACGATATTATCTGATGAGGTCTTTTCATCCGACATATCCAGTGCCTCAAGTCGTGAGTTTTCGACAGTTGTGTGTTGCCAGTGATGACATATGGAACTGAAAACGTGGTCTTTTACTGTGGGCCTTTTGAATAAGCTCAAGGTAACCCAACGTGCTATGTAGAGGGTTATGCTCGGAGTCTCGCTGCGAGATCGAATCGGAAATGAGGAGATAAACCAAAGTTACCGACTTAGCCCAACGGATTAGCAAGTTGAAATGGCGATGGGCAGGGCACATGGTTCGGAGAACTGATGGCCGATGGGGCAGTAAAGTTCTCGAATGGAAACCACGCACCGGCTAGCGCAGCGTGGGATGATAGGCGGACCCACGATATTATTAAGACCGCAGGAACGCGCTGGATGCAGGCCGCTTCCAACCTTATTGAAAATCCATAGGGAAGGTCTAGCAGTAACTGAATGCTAAATGGAATTACTCGTAGTAAATCCATACCTTATATTTTACACCCTTCACAAAAGTGTACAAAACAAAAACTTTTGGACTTCGTATTGACGATGGAATAATTAAAAGAAAATTAGCATACCTTCCTTGGCGAGGCGTCATCGAAGTCCGAGCCGAGTTTCCGGGCCAGGTTGCGCACGATGGTGGCCGGCGCCAGCGACACCTCCTGCCACATCGAGCCAAACTCTGATCTGAGCGCATTCATCCTCAGGCTACGAAATATTGTAACCAAACTGTTGGCGTAGCGACCCAAACGGACTAATAAATCATTGTTTCAAAAGTACGTCCTAGTTTCTGATATAGGAATCTATCTGAATTCTGAAATTTGAATCAATCTTGTTGGCGAAAGTGAAAATAGCTACACTCACGAACTAGCAACGAGTTATGATTTGAAATTGTAAAAGCAACACTTTTTTTTTGCGCTGAGCGAAAGTAAATACGCTTTGTTTATTACATTTGGAAATACATAAATCGCTACACGTATTTAATATACATATTTATATTCACTTTTGAAGTGAAACTTCTAATGCGACTTCCAACAAGGTTGTGTTAAACGTTTAACGCTACCATGGAGGGGATATGAAAGAACTGTTGCGTCGAAGTTTCACTTCTTCCGCGCGGAGGGACTCTACCTCACAGTTTTTTTTATTATTTTTTGCTATTATCCTGAATATCACATTTTTATTTAAAACAGACGCAATGAAAACACGTTATGTTAAAACTAACACAGTAAACGTACTGCGCATCCCATAATAGATAATTCCAAAGTAATTCTGACATAATTGGTTCGGATCGTCACGTAATACGAGGTAAAATGTTGAAGGAAAATCGAGACGTAAAGCCCAGCGTATAAACCCAAGCTTAGCAACCCTGCTTTTTTAATTTATTAGTGAATTTAGACTGGCAGCCTTCGAGCAAATATCTGTAGAGTCAAAATCGTGCAAAAAAGTGTCCGAGCCAAAACCCTGCTCAAGCTACGTAGTGGGCGGGCTTTTTAGTTAGTCGTGAGGCGATTGCAAGCCGACTAAAACGCCGCGCGATGCCAAAGTGCTCGGTTACAAGTACTAATTAGGTGACATAACGTCGAGATTCGAAAAAACGATGTATGACGGCGCTCGGACATTTTTTTACTACTTTCACTTAGTGACTGTGGCTCTGTAGATATTTGCTCGAAGCTGGCAGCACAGAAATAAAAATGCAAGAATAATACATTAGGTACGTGTATTTTGTTTGGTTTTATTTATTTCTGACTAGTTAGAATAAAGGCACTATCCGTGTCTGCCTTTACGCGCGTAGTTTTTAATTTACGTGCAATGCATTTTGATGGGGTTTTTACCACTTTTTAGGTTTTTATTCCTAAAGTTATTATTATAACAGTTAGATTCCGTCCAAAGCCGAGATGAAGTCTAGTTTGCACAAATCTTAGAGTTCTTTTCTTTTACATATTTGTTTGTAATGAGACTCTAAAACAACTGCGCCGATTTCAACACTTCTTTATCCTAAAGAAAGCATCATTTGCTAGTAAGTTCGTATAGGCCGGGTGGCTAGCCCTGGTGTCAGAGTTTTTAGGCCGCCTGAAGGCCTCCGAGATGGCTAAACGGTTAAAACAACCGGGACCTACAATTTAACGTGTCATCCGAGCCACGGTAGCGCTCATTGGCTAGTAACATGAAAATATATTTGGTAATCGCGCGAAGCTGGGACGAGTAATTATTTGGATATAAAGTAATGTTTTATTTGTTACAGCTCTATCAAGTAGCAAGAAACATTGAAAACCTCTGAAATAGTATTGGTTTTATACTTAGTTAAGGTCGAACGTCTAGGTGTAGCGGTCTTTTAACAGGTCTTTTTGCAGTTTACTGCAGATTCAACCAAAATCTCTCAAACGTGGTCTCAACCAAAATCACACGTTAGTCACCCTACAGTAATAATTATTTTTTGCAAAAAATAGCATGACCGACTTCAACCGTGTACAGAATTCGCAATATTTCGCTCGGATCGATGTAACATGTTTCACATTATTGTTGATTTATCGAAAATGGCTCAGCCGATTTCGATAAAATTTTAATGGGACCAATTTCAAAGTATACACTTTGCAATAAAAAAGTAATTTTCAAAATCGGACCACTACGTAAAAAGTTATGCGTGGTTATACATAAAAAAATAGAAAACAAAAAAAAAAACTGTTGCCTGTAAAGTCGGTATACGGGCGAAAGTTTTACGTGACAACGACTTTGAGACGAATGAGACGAATGAGAGCGCATGAAGTGTGAGCGGAGCGTAACGCAGTTTCTTGAAGTGTCACCCGGCAAACCAATTTATAAGACGTTGTCACGTCAATATACGCGTCGAAATGAGTAGGTACCTCCTCCGTTTCGTCGGCCAACAAATTACGAACGGTTTATACAATTATACAGTAAGGAGAATCTGGCACTGTAATGTAAATAGAAAAAGTAACTAGCTACCAAAATAAGGGTTCCTAACACCCAATTTGGCAGCTGGAGCCACCAAAAACTAGATGTATTTTTACATGATTAAATATTTTTTAAGTTTCTTGAATTTTTGAGTGTAGTGTAACCAACAAATAAGAAACTCGGTGTAACAACTGGCTACGAGGTCGGTAACGACTGAGCGATGTCGATAACACGATGATAACACCGCGCAGGTGAACAATATGCAGGTTCCATTTAAAGTAGATATAGACAGCGACAGAAATATTAGTGAAATAGAATAACTATTTCACTAGTATTTCTTCAAGGATTTTTGTTACATTTGAATAAATAAATATTAGGGGACATCTTACACACGGTCTCTGACCCCAAACTAAGCAAAGCTTGTGATATGGCTGACTGAGACTAACATACTACAAATACATATTTTAAATACATAATTATATAGATAGTACCTAAACAACACCCAGACACAGAGCAAACAACTTTGTTCAGCACATAAATGTTTGCTCTGGGTGGCGATCGAACCCACGCCTCTTTGATCAATCCAGAAGTCAGGTTCATTAACCACTGAGCCACCGAGGCAGTCAAATTCATTTGAGTTTTTCAGTTCAAAGCCATTTGAGTTGCGAGACGAGTAATCCACTTACGCATGGCCAAGACAGCGGCCGTATTGTGTTTCGGCTTTGCTTTTTCTCCCGCTCGCACCAGTTACTTTCGCCACGAGAGTGAGCGGGAGGAAAAGCGAAGCCGAACTTCAGAACGCATAGACAATAGGGGGGCAGGAAGAGAAGGAGAAAAAGCGGAGCGGAACTTCAGAACGCATAGGTACACAATCCTTTCGGCCGCGTATGTAACCGTGTTTTGTGACCGGTTACAAAAGAAGAACTTTATTTTTTCTCGTAACCCAGTTACAAATAATACGGCCCAGGTCAGCGCCTCCTATAATTTTGATTTGGATCAGCACAGCATTGTATAATTGAACTCGTTATTCTGAGATATTAACCCATATATGCCCAAGAGTACTAAAATTTTTACCCTTGGGTCGTTTTCGACCCCTTGGTCATATATGGGTTAAGATCATAAATCTTATGTTGGCATGTTTCACTGGAAAATTCTGAATTTATTCATTTAATTAGGATTTGACGTAGGTAACTAAAATAGGATTGCACTCGTCATTATTTATATCCACTATCTTATTCGTTACAATGGTATTATTTTTCATATTATTTATAATAACATGTATGTAGGTACCAACGTTTAAAATATATCTTTTCCAAAGGATCAAGATTGCAATAGCAAAAATCAATTTAACTGCATTATAATTCTATTGTTTTTATGACCAAAATGTTATCGTTTTCCAATAACGTTTGTCGTCAACTGTACTTCAGTAAAATATGTTTCCGGTGCAGATAAGTCGCGGATATGTAGTTCTTACTCTACGTCTAGTTAACTTTTAGAGCGAAGTATTTTCATTTGTGTACATTTTTGCGTGCTCTGCAGACTAATACTTGAGAACTTCCGATATAACAGTAATTTATCGTAAAGGATCTAGGTATTTTTGTGATAATCAGGGTAAGCAGATAGTCCTGTATACCTATGAGAATACTGTGGCTAGTTTTCCCAGTTCCAAAGTGCGTTGAACAGCAATTTTGTTCTCTTCGAAATTTTGAAATTAACTTGTTTTTTGTGATAATACAGGGCTATCCAGAACTGGTGTACTAAGCCGAAACGTGATTCAGACCATCATTACGAACAACCTTTCCATGAGACCAACTCGGAATTCGACAAATTAAATCAGTTGTTCCATACAAAATTGCTACTCGGGGTCGACGAAATGTACAAAACAACTGGTTTTTTTCTCGGATTCCGGGTTATAGGCCCCATAATAAAAGTTGTTCATAATGATGGTCTCAATCAACCTCTTTCAACTTAGTAGCTACAAGGCAAGCAGATAAACCTGTATAACGTGAACTCGGACGCGTCAAGGGGGAAGATAAGAAGGCGGGCACTATTATGTAATGGTCGGAGTAGGTACCTGCTGCTGTTGCTGCTGGCGCAGCGAGCCGAGGCTCTGCTCGAGCTCGAGGTTGCGCGCGCGCAGCCGCCGCACCTCCTCGTTGCCGCACGACGAAGCCTCCACCGTCTCTGTACACGGCAAACCATTTCATTTCAGAACGGTTGGAATCGCTCGTCTGCGGTACGACGACTACCCACAAGGTGGACAGACAGGTTCTTAAGACCGCAGGATCGCGCTGGATGCAAGCCGCTACCAACCGGTCTTATTGGAGATCCATAGGAGATGCCTATATCCAGCAGAGGACGTCCTATGGCTGATGGATGGATGGAATCGCTTGCATCCTGCGGAAACATTTGAAGTTGTGAAGGTGGTGTCATTTATTTATGCCTTCCAAATCATTGTGCCTTCAAATTAACAAACAACAAATTCAATATGCTTCACAAAATAGCAGACCACAACTGTATGTACACACCTACTGGGATTTCCGGAAGTCCCCAGTTGAAACATAGCCAAGAAGGTAACATTTTGAAATAAAACTTTACACACATTAATCATTAATCACAATAACACTGAACATTTTGATGGAGGAAAACTCAACATGAATATAGTAGATTCAATTTAATTGGAAGCTGTGATTAATTAAATCGATTTATATAGAGATAAGGTACAAATTGAGTGAATGCTCTGATTTGGAACTCTATCCAAAGGCATAAGTACCCTATTTACAAACGCACTTCCCAGTCCAACAAGGCTGAATGTAATGTAACATAATTTAAAAATATGTAGGTGTTACCAGAATAAAATCAGAGCATCATGAAAGAAGATCCGAAAATATAAAATTTGAAAATTGTGATTTTTTAGGAAAGAAAATGAGAGTAAAATCATTTTCCAAAACAAATAATTAAATACTGTAGCAAGTGATGGTCTATGCTCAATGTGTTTTTGCAATATCTCTTTTAATTATTTTGATATTTCACAAGTGATGAATGCAGAGTACTGTGCAAGTAGAGTTCAATTTTTTTTTAATGCTAATAAGTCCACGTTTGACCACCAACTCGCCTGATGGTAAGCGACGTTGTGGTCGAAGACGAAGCACGCAGACCTAGAAGATACCTATTCACTCTGACCTTGAAAAGCTTTATACTATATCTCTTAGGAAATAGGAAAGTAGGAAGACTGTTCCATTCCCTGGCGATATGAATCAGAAATGTTGAGTCAATTCGCTTTGTACGTATCGAAGGAAAATCGACAGAAAATTTATTTATTTATTTATTTATTTATTTGTTTATAGGCGAGCAGTGTATACTGATGTGCCTGTATCAAGCAGAGTCGAACAATATTAGTATTTATCTGTCAAGGAAATTTTTTCCTTCTTTATCCAAAGGTCCAGTCTATTCTTAAATGTGTTTATAGTTCTTGCTGAGATTACATCCTCAGGCAACCTATTCCAATTGTAGACAACTCTATTGCAGAGAATGTGGTGTGCAGTGTTGGTTTGTGATGGTGTAGGCTGTAAGAGGAATTTATGGCGTCTGCTATCGCGCATATTTTCCTTCAAGGTGTATATGTCGTGAATATTCGGAAGGAAATTCTGGGAAAACCTGACCTATGGACCTTATAAGTAAGCCCAAAGTTTCCCAACATGAGAGAGATGGAGAGAGCTATGCTCGGGGTCTCTACATAATCAAATCTGGAATGAGGAGTTTCATAGACGAACCAAAGTTAGTGACATTGGTCAGCGGATTGTCAAATTGAAGTCGCCGTAGGCAAGGCACATAGTTCGTGGAAGTGATGGCCGGCAGGGCCGTAAAGTTCTCGAATGGAGATTGGAGACCACATACCGGCAGCAGAGCGCAGGTCTACTGAAAAGGTGGACTAATCAACACTGTAGGAGCACAATGGATGCAAGCCAGTCTTATTAGAAATCCATAGGGGAGATATGCAGCAGTGGAAATCTATAGCTGATACTGAAAATAAATGTAGTTTAACAAAAAAAATACACTCATCAGACCTTAAAACCTAATCGTGGTCAAAGTTCATTACACGACTTTTCTAAGAAATGCAAAACAGCTATGATACGATTTTCCATCATGAAGTTCCAGTTCATATCTTCTGGCTCCATCATCAAATCAATTCGACATATTATTGTATTGTCAGCAGAACTACATACAGCTGCCAATTTTCATTACGCTACGACCCTTGGAAGATGGTTAAATTAGTTACCTTATATCCATTACATAGTTCCATAAAGGTCGACCTAATAAAAGCGTGTTAATGATTTACCTGTCATGGGTATTTAAGACCTTAACTTTAGGAGAGAGATTGCTGATCTTATCAATCAATTGTATGTAAATAGTAAACGAACCATTAACCAGCATTTGCAAGCTCTGTATCTCCGAGGTCTGGTTATGAGTGAGGGTCTGCAGCTGCTGCAATGAGGCCCGCAGCCCCACCAACTCCGACTCCAGCTGCTGCTTCTCCTGCTCCAGCTTGCTCATCTTCTCTGGAATACAACATGTTCTTTGTTGATAATGGCTATAAGTTATTCTCACTAGAGATTTTTTTTTAATTACAGAGGACATCCCCATACGGTTTTTGACCCCAAACTAAACAAAGCTTTATGGTTATGATATACTTAGTAAAGTATACGTTGAATCAAACTCAATAATGTCGGTGAAGTTAGCTACAGGCTGTGTGAATCCCTACTTCTCACCACCGTTGATATATGAAATTATGACTGCGCAACAACTCGCCTCGAGTTTACAGAAGCAATTGAGTTTGATTGGTCTATATTATGATTAGTCCTTAGTTACTTTATATAAACAAATGATATTGGATACATATTTTTTGTTTGGTCAGTAAAATAAAATATGAAAAGATAAAGGGTGTCCTAAATAAGGAGCTCTTGACGTCTCTTGTACAGGTAGCAGCATGTAAGTGCAGAGCTGAGGGTAGTGCGCATGGTGACAGCCATACTAATCCCATGCTCAGCCATCCTCTCCACACTACCCTCAGCGCTACACTTATGTGCCGCGGCCTGTATATAAACAGTGTAGTAAAGATGTGACGAAAAATAAAAAAAAATAGACTTTTAAAGTAGTATTGTGATATTACAACTACACTACACTTTTCATAAAAAGTGACATCATGTTCCCACCAAAAGAAACAATATGTATGAATGTAACACATTTACCAAGTGTGAATCAAAGTACTCGGAACTTACAGACACCCATATAACAGGCATGATGACTGAAAAAATGTAATTAGTCCGTCAGATAATATTTCAAAAAATTTTACACAAGTATTTTTTCTTGTGTCAATTAAACAAAAATTGAAAGTCACAGTCAAAATATAAGATACATTATTATGTGCACCATGCTCTAGCATTAGGGCATGCAAAATTATCATTCTCAAAATATCTCTTCTTAGATTTTATATGTAGGTATTAATAATATTATCATAATTATACATTAATATATGATTCATATATATGCCAACCCTCCTGGAGTAGCATTTGCTAACCACTGGGCAAAGCTTATCTAGATAGAGCATCACCATCTAGATCTATCACCTTAGAACCATCGACACGAAGAAGAAGAAGAATAGATGATTGATGATGATATAGCCCGTTAATTGTTCCGCATGTCGTCACAAGTGTACAGACTTCTGTGAGAGAGGCGACGTCATGAGCCCCCACTCCCTTACTTCGACAAGATTTATCTTTCATTGACAAAAGAAAAAAAATTTGTTCAGTATCACTACATAGTATAAAACAACGTCGCTTCCCGCTGTCTGTCCCCATGTATGCTTATATCTTTAAAACTACGCAATGGATTTTGATGCGGTTTTTTTAATAGATAGAGCGATTCAAGAGGAATCGTCACTAGTATTTTTATAATCTAACTCACGGTCTAATTATAGTAATGATTTTCTTACCCAGTATGCATATTTGCTGTAGAGCATAAAAATATAACAGTTTAAATTTTTTTGTGTTTACAGAGTTAAGTAATCTAAAGGTAGAAGCAAAATACAGATGAGTGTAATGAGGGTCTTTCATAACTGTTATTAGGCATAATTTAACAGAAACATATTGTACGCAAGAGGTGAATCTTATGAGGTATATTAACCAAGGATTATTAAGAAGTTATGGTCCAACGCTTAGGTCTGCTTGTTTATGTTTAAGATTAAGCTGGGTTAGAGACTGTGTGTAAGATGTCCCTAATATTATATGTATTTTATGTACCTCATCAACACTACCCATACAGGGTTGCTAAACTAGTTTTTGTAAACTCATGATGACTTAATTTTACACCCTGATCTAAGCATTGGACCCGAGTGTTGATTCTTCTGCGAAACTTACCCAAACTAAACCAATACTTTAGCATGTGTGTCTATTTTATTATCTCAGCTCGGGAAGCATGGCAAAGGGACTAATAGTCCTTCCACCATTATATCCCCTCGACGAGGAAATAAAGTATGGATTGACAATGACATCTGACATTAAGAGTGGATAAAATAGTTTTCTCCCCTTGCCATGCTACCCGGGCTGGACTTTAATTTGTATTGTTACTTACAAATATTGAGTTTGAGAAATTGAAGATTCTATTCTAAGCACATCTGAATAAAGTAAAATTTAATAAGTGCTGTCAGATTGGCTTAGTTTTTAATAAGTTTAGCAGGAGGATTGATGTAAGTAGTAAAAAAATGTATCTTTAAAATATGATACTAGCAAATCGCAGGCAGCTAGTAAAATTATCAAACATTACAAATGGAATTTAAGGAAATTACAAATCAAAACTGTACCCAAACAAATCAACCCAGGATGAAAAAGTTTAAAACAGTTTCTAAAAAATAGGTCTAAGAACTTACCGTTACGTATATATGTATTATTTTTCCTATCAGTTTTGTCAGTGCCTTAACTAGGACTGTTATAGGACACCTGGGTACAAAGGTGGCTGGGTACAAATATTAATTTTAAATATTTTATCTCCGAATTTGGGGCTGGGGGGTGGGGGGTTCTTCCGTACACCCCCCCCCCCCCCCCCTCTCTTGGGCATAATGCACCTTCCCCCACCCCCTCCTAAACCCTTTTTAGCAATGGTACAAACGTGTTTTTGCCAATGTAAAATAATAAATTAAAAAATTCATATCTCCGAAAGGGGGAGGTTTCGAAACCCCCCACCCCCAGGAGGTGCTACCCCACCACCCCCCTCCCCCCCTTTAGTCAACGGTCATAATATACACCATAGCCCTGATCTTTACATACAGTAAGATGTTAGCATCTGAGAAACAGTTTTTTTTTGATCAGATGTGAACACCCCTATTAATTATAGGTAAGTAATTGTGTGTATTCTTTCACCAATAAATTAAAGAATTACGGAAGTTTGCATAGGGCTTATAAATGCCTAGTTAGGACACTGACTATCATTAAACCCATTAGTCCGCAATATTTAGTAGTTCAGCAACCATACTACAGCATAGGAAAGTAAACAACTTAAATAACTATTACAGACTTAAAGTATTATAACATCTAGCTATGGTTAGCTATACCTACACCACACTCAGCTAGTTATCAAACACACCCACATAGAGCAGGACTAAACCATTACAGTAGACGAGTCCGACACATGCAAGCTACCATCACACTGCTGATTATTGTCCCAAACTCGCCACTGGCTTGACAACAAACCTTCCTTCTGTAAAAACAGTTCTTTCATTTTGGCTCGCTGCACGTTAAACTTCTCCTCGAGGTCTCGCCGCAGGTGCTCCGGCGACGGCTCGTCTCGGCGCTCGGCCTCCACTTGAAACAGAAACTATTCTCAACGCCTTCTCCCTGCATCCTTTCACAAAACAATCGCACAGGTAACACACCTTTCGAGCCCTCTGCAGACTCGCTAGACATCTTGCACTGGATCGCTAATAATGACTAACTATATTTAGCACAGATTTTATATCTCCATTATCATGATGCAATGTTTTTGGAGAAAGCTTTAAAATTCAGGTAAATCCAAGAAAAAGATGAAATCGGAAATCAAAATCGTGAAATTAATTTAGCCAATTTTACAGAAATGATGCCAGATTCGCTAAAATTTTTGTTTAAAAAAACAGCTGTCGTTATTATTTTGGAGATAAACCTAAGGTTACTTTAGCATAAGACGTTTCTGTGAAAGTTGCGGTTGTCCAAATATTCGATAAGAACAAAAAGTTTTTTTATCGAATTCCAGAGTAATAAATCTGTATTTATATGACCATAAAAATAGGTGTAAAATTGACACATTTATACAGTAAAAGTAACATTTATTGTAATTTTCTGGGCATAGTATGGCAATGCTTCAAGAAAAGAAAATTGGACCATTTGATAGTTCATAACAACGTCACGTATTTTTCTTTTTATTTGGCGTTGAATGTGTAATACATTTACCAAAGTATTTTAATATTATCAAAATTATGTCCAAATCACAAGAAAATAATGATCTGACCTGAATGATAATGACACCTCCTTCAAATCCTTACTTTCCCTTGTACATACCCCATTTGTAAATATATTATGTAAATATATTAAAAAAATAAAATTAAGTTGTAAATAGTATTAACCATTAATTATATAGTAGTTTAGTATATTGTGTGTTTGTGTTCGTCCTATGTCTTTATAGATTATACTGTGTTTGTTCCAGTGGTGAATGGTATAAAATCCAAAAACTGTTGCCTATCCAATATAAGTAGGTAACACATCAAACATCGTACAAATTCTCTACGTTTGATGGCAGTACCTCACAAGACATTGGCAAAATTGTGAAACACCTTCACAGAAGCCACAAATCAAGAATTGATTGATTGATTCAGTTAATTTTTTCGCTTATATACGCTTAATTTTTTGGTCATTTTTTATATTAAAAATATCGGTACAAAATCTAATTTCACTGTGTTACCGCTGATCGACGAGAAAAAAGTCTTCAACCGCTGCGCCTGTGAAAACCACAGTTCTAAAATCGACGACTTTTTAACGTTACATTTTACCAATTTCGTCAAATTCCCTCTTTTGCAGATTACCGTGCGTGAAAGCGTAAACCGTGGGTTCTAGTGGTAATGATACCCGCCTTACAATCCTGAGATTGTGGGTTCAAATCCCGGTCCTATACTAATGAATTCTTTCGAATTTATGTACGGGATTTTACACCACTGGCTTTCCGGTGATGGAAAACATCGTGAGGCAACCTGCATACGTCCGTGGAAGAAATTCGATAGCGTATGTGAATCCACAAACCCCCACTGGGCCAGCGTGGTTGATATGGCCCAATCAGTCCAATCACCCGTTATGGGTAGGCCTACGTATTGCAGTGGACTATTAAAAAGACTGGTACAGTACAGTTGCGTGAAATTGGTAATTTTAATAATATTTTAAATAATTAAATATCTTTTTCACGCAACACTTTAGTACTGGACACGATGAAAAGGTAAACTTCAAAAGAGGATATCAAATCGAACGTCAAAAAGTCTAATTTAAAACCGCGGTTTTTGCACGTCCATCAGCAGTAGGCAGTACCCACTTACCTTAACATTGAGAAAAATTATGTGCGTAGATTTTAGGTAAGTACGTAATTTACCTGACTGCTCAACTAGCGGGGTGAATGTTTCTGTTTTGTTAGATAACTCTAAAAGGTACTTCAGAGATAGTGCATAACGGGAGAATTGTGGAAACAAAACAACGCATACAAATACTAAAATAATTAATTTTATTTGGTTTTCTTTGAGTTCTTGTTTGCAGTTGAGTCGTCTTCACAGGGTGTTGTTTATTTTTATCAAGAACACTTATAAGTTACGTGAAACCGTTATGATACATAATTCATCTATTTATCTTACTGAGTGACTACACAGTACACACATAAACTAGTATTATTTTAATTTACATGAAAATTAGAAATAATGAAACTTAAGTTTGAACAAATAAATATCTTAGAAACTAATTATAAAACACTATTTGTTTCTCATTTGTATAGCGCCATCGTCACACATATATTCTAGTACATTTAAAGGCACAGACGTATCACAGTTTGATGTCTAACTTTAATTAGAATAAAAGTTAACAATTTAAACATTATTTACAAAGACACACGAGAATTTTTAAATGCGGACAGCTTAAAAATCTGTGCGGGAATGTTAACATCACAACGAATAGATGGCGCTGTCGATTTAGTTCCTCTACTCGACGGGAGATGTCGCTAGAAGCCTTGCTTGGCGTCCCTGAAGTGTCGGCCGGCAGGTCGGTCTTCGAGGCAAGGGACTTGGACGAGGTTGAAGTAGATGTGGCCCATGAGATGCGAGGCTGAGGTGTTGGTTGACTTGAGGCAGTCGAAGAGCATGTCGTCGCAGACGCAGTGTGACTTGCTGTAGAGCGAGTTGTTGGTGAGGTTGTAGCGGCGCGAGAAGGCGCGCACCTTGGTGGGGCAGAGGTCGTGCGTTCGGCAGCAGCGGTCCAGCCGCCGGTCCGCGCCCAGGTCGTGGTAGTCGGCCGCGATGTCGCCCGTGCCGCACCACTTAGTGCCTGCAACAAATAGGTACAACTATTTTAGCGTCGAGCAAATTCATTCTGACATCAGCCCTCTCATGGCAAATAGACAAATTGTTTTTTCAGCAATAGTAATTTATTCTCGAACAATCTCGGCTCGTCTCTATGACTCGAAATCCAGCTCTTCGTCGATTGGGAGCAGTTTGCAACCAACCTGCTCGCTCCGGATGGCTATATTTATAGTTAAGATTGTCCGTCCACCATATCGTTATGGACTGAGCAGTGCGCTTTTCGCCTGTTCATGTGAACTATAGGTATGCTAATCTTCCCCTGCAGCATGAGCGGCGTGCCGCCCGTGTCGTACGACTCATCTGCTATGATCCAGTGGCTCACCAGGTATGATCCCCTGCAGCAGCGTGAGCGGCGTGCCGCCCAGCAGCCCCGCGTGCGCGCCGCCCGCGTCCAGCCGCGCGCGCGCCGCCACCGCCGTGCCGCCCGTGTCGTACGCCTCATCTGCTATGATCCAGTGGCTCACCAGGTATGATCCCCTGCAGCAGCGTGAGCGGCGTGCCGCCCAGCAGCCCCGCGTGCGCGCCGCCCGCGTCCAGCCGCGCGCGCGCCGCCACCGCCGTGCCGCCCGTGTCGTACGCCTCATCTGCTATGATCCAGTGGCTCACCAGGTATGATCCCCTGCAGCAGCGTGAGCGGCGTGCCGCCCAGCAGCCCCGCGTGCGCGCCGCCCGCGTCCAGCCGCGCGCGCGCCGCCACCGCCGTGCCGCCCGTGTCGTACGCCTCATCTGCTATGATCCAGTGGCTCACCAGGTATGATCCCCTGCAGCAGCGTGAGCGGCGTGCCGCCCAGCAGCCCCGCGTGCGCGCCGCCCGCGTCCAGCCGCGCGCGCGCCGCCACCGCCGTGCCGCCCGTGTCGTACGCCTCATCTGCTATGATCCAGTGGCTCACCAGGTATGATCCCCTGCAGCAGCGTGAGCGGCGTGCCGCCCAGCAGCCCCGCGTGCGCGCCGCCCGCGTCCAGCCGCGCGCGCGCCGCCACCGCCGTGCCGCCCGTGTCGTACGCCTCATCTGCTATGATCCAGTGGCTCACCAGGTATGATCCCCTGCAGCAGCGTGAGCGGCGTGCCGCCCAGCAGCCCCGCGTGCGCGCCGCCCGCGTCCAGCCGCGCGCGCGCCGCCACCGCCGTGCCGCCCGTGTCGTACGCCTCATCTGCTATGATCCAGTGGCTCACCAGGTATGATCCCCTGCAGCAGCGTGAGCGGCGTGCCGCCCAGCAGCCCCGCGTGCGCGCCGCCCGCGTCCAGCCGCGCGCGCGCCGCCACCGCCGTGCCGCCCGTGTCGTACGCCTCATCTGCTATGATCCAGTGGCTCACCAGGTATGATCCCCTGCAGCAGCGTGAGCGGCGTGCCGCCCAGCAGCCCCGCGTGCGCGCCGCCCGCGTCCAGCCGCGCGCGCGCCGCCACCGCCGTGCCGCCCGTGTCGTACGCCTCATCTGCTATGATCCAGTGGCTCACCAGGTATGATCCCCTGCAGCAGCGTGAGCGGCGTGCCGCCCAGCAGCCCCGCGTGCGCGCCGCCCGCGTCCAGCCGCGCGCGCGCCGCCACCGCCGTGCCGCCCGTGTCGTACGCCTCATCTGCTATGATCCAGTGGCTCACCAGGTATGATCCCCTGCAGCAGCGTGAGCGGCGTGCCGCCCAGCAGCCCCGCGTGCGCGCCGCCCGCGTCCAGCCGCGCGCGCGCCGCCACCGCCGTGCCGCCCGTGTCGTACGCCTCATCTGCTATGATCCAGTGGCTCACCAGGTATGATCCCCTGCAGCAGCGTGAGCGGCGTGCCGCCCAGCAGCCCCGCGTGCGCGCCGCCCGCGTCCAGCCGCGCGCGCGCCGCCACTGCCGTGCCGCCCGTGTCGTACGCCTCATCTGCTATGATCCAGTGGCTCACCAGGTATGATCCCCTGCAGCAGCGTGAGCGGCGTGCCGCCCAGCAGCCCCGCGTGCGCGCCGCCCGCGTCCAGCCGCGCGCGCGCCGCCACCGCCGTGCCGCCCGTGTCGTACGCCTCATCTGCTATGATCCAGTGGCTCACCAGGTATGATCCCCTGCAGCAGCGTGAGCGGCGTGCCGCCCAGCAGCCCCGCGTGCGCGCCGCCCGCGTCCAGCCGCGCGCGCGCCGCCACCGCCGTGCCGCCCGTGTCGTACGCCTCATCTGCTATGATCCAGTGGCTCACCAGGTATGATCCCCTGCAGCAGCGTGAGCGGCGTGCCGCCCAGCAGCCCCGCGTGCGCGCCGCCCGCGTCCAGCCGCGCGCGCGCCGCCACCGCCGTGCCGCCCGTGTCGTACGCCTCATCTGCTATGATCCAGTGGCTCACCAGGTATGATCCCCTGCAGCAGCGTGAGCGGCGTGCCGCCCAGCAGCCCCGCGTGCGCGCCGCCCGCGTCCAGCCGCGCGCGCGCCGCCACCGCCGTGCCGCCCGTGTCGTACGCCTCATCTGCTATGATCCAGTGGCTCACCAGGTATGATCCCCTGCAGCAGCGTGAGCGGCGTGCCGCCCAGCAGCCCCGCGTGCGCGCCGCCCGCGTCCAGCCGCGCGCGCGCCGCCACCGCCGTGCCGCCCGTGTCGTACGCCTCATCTGCTATGATCCAGTGGCTCACCAGGTATGATCCCCTGCAGCAGCGTGAGCGGCGTGCCGCCCAGCAGCCCCGCGTGCGCGCCGCCCGCGTCCAGCCGCGCGCGCGCCGCCACCGCCGTGCCGCCCGTGTCGTACGCCTCATCTGCTATGATCCAGTGGCTCACCAGGTATGATCCCCTGCAGCAGCGTGAGCGGCGTGCCGCCCAGCAGCCCCGCGTGCGCGCCGCCCGCGTCCAGCCGCGCGCGCGCCGCCACCGCCGTGCCGCCCGTGTCGTACGCCTCATCTGCTATGATCCAGTGGCTCACCAGGTATGATCCCCTGCAGCAGCGTGAGCGGCGTGCCGCCCAGCAGCCCCGCGTGCGCGCCGCCCGCGTCCAGCCGCGCGCGCGCCGCCACCGCCGTGCCGCCCGTGTCGTACGCCTCATCTGCTATGATCCAGTGGCTCACCAGGTATGATCCCCTGCAGCAGCGTGAGCGGCGTGCCGCCCAGCAGCCCCGCGTGCGCGCCGCCCGCGTCCAGCCGCGCGCGCGCCGCCACCGCCGTGCCGCCCGTGTCGTACGCCTCATCTGCTATGATCCAGTGGCTCACCAGGTATGATCCCCTGCAGCAGCGTGAGCGGCGTGCCGCCCAGCAGCCCCGCGTGCGCGCCGCCCGCGTCCAGCCGCGCGCGCGCCGCCACCGCCGTGCCGCCCGTGTCGTACGCCTCATCTGCTATGATCCAGTGGCTCACCAGGTATGATCCCCTGCAGCAGCGTGAGCGGCGTGCCGCCCAGCAGCCCCGCGTGCGCGCCGCCCGCGTCCAGCCGCGCGCGCGCCGCCACCGCCGTGCCGCCCGTGTCGTACGCCTCATCTGCTATGATCCAGTGGCTCACCAGGTATGATCCCCTGCAGCAGCGTGAGCGGCGTGCCGCCCAGCAGCCCCGCGTGCGCGCCGCCCGCGTCCAGCCGCGCGCGCGCCGCCACCGCCGTGCCGCCCGTGTCGTACGACTCATCTGCTATGATCCAGTGGCTCACCAGGTATGATCCCCTGCAGCAGCGTGAGCGGCGTGCCGCCCAGCAGCCCCGCGTGCGCGCCGCCCGCGTCCAGCCGCGCGCGCGCCGCCACCGCCGTGCCGCCCGTGTCGTACGCCTCATCTGCTATGATCCAGTGGCTCACCAGGTATGATCCCCTGCAGCAGCGTGAGCGGCGTGCCGCCCAGCAGCCCCGCGTGCGCGCCGCCCGCGTCCAGCCGCGCGCGCGCCGCCACCGCCGTGCCGCCCGTGTCGTACGCCTCATCTGCTATGATCCAGTGGCTCACCAGGTATGATCCCCTGCAGCAGCGTGAGCGGCGTGCCGCCCAGCAGCCCCGCGTGCGCGCCGCCCGCGTCCAGCCGCGCGCGCGCCGCCACCGCCCTACCGCGCGCGCCACTCGCTCGCTCTTCGTTCGCTTCTACTCCCTCCACCTGGAAAGATAATTTTTATTATTAATTTACCAATCATCAAATATTTTTAGGGATCCATAAGTAAAAGTTCCCCCGAGTCAATCTATCTACCTACGAGGTGGACAGATGATTATCAAGACCGCAGGATCATGCTGACCTGGATGCAAGCCGCTTACAACAGGTCTTACTGGAGATCCATTGGGGATGCCTAGGTATATCTAGCAGTGGACGTCAAATGACTGATGGATGGTATATGGCTTAGCTTTAACATTATTACCAGAATTTTCACGTTATTGCAAGTTTGGCTCTAGGGTAGAGAAGGCATACCTACATCTCAGACCAAATAAAAAAATCAAGACATCACGTCGTTCAACAGTCAAGTGAGGCCGGTTTTATATTCATGTGGTGAGTGCGTCGGTGTTGCGCCGCCATAGTTCGACTGACGAGCCAAGGCGCAGTTTCGTTGTAGGTACGTTTATGTGTGTAATTGTGTCTGTACACGGCGAGGCGTAGTTTTGCCGGCCTCACTTGCTTGTTCACATGTTCACAACATTCTGTCGTGATTTTTTTATTTGGTCTGAGGCAAGTATAGGTTTGGTGTTCTTAAAAATAATGAAAAAACTGTAGGTATGTTATCTAAATCAACATAATAATTGCTTCTCTTATCTTACAGAATGGTTTGTGAGACTGACCAAAACATGGCTAGTTTTCATATTAGGTATTTTCATATTTTATAAAAGATCCTGATTTTTTATGAATTATTTTATAGCAGTTAGTCATGCAAAATATATCCGTACATGAAACTATTGAAACCGAACCTTTCGTGCCAGGATATAATTGATTCCGTAATGATTAGTTACCTAGAAATACGTGCATTGTACCCGTGATAATAATAACCAAATAGATATTGTAATGGTAATCATATGATCACATCTTTTAGATACTTACAGACATATCATCAGATATAAGCGACCTCTCCAAATATATTTCCAAAAAAATCGGTTACCTAGCTTACATTCAACGTGACGTTGCTGTTCGCACCCGTCCTACCCATGAAGTTTTATTACCTAAAACTTCGTGGTCCTACCCGAACCCTAGCAGCCGCAGTCATCGATGTTATTATGAAAATGTTTGCAACTTTACGTATTTGTTCGCGTCACACGAGTTGGTATATCAAATGCGGTAGACGTTCACATTGCTTACCTACCATCAGGCGAGACGATGGTCAAGCGCAGATTTTTAGAGGAACGGAAGGTAAAACGGACCCTGTGGGCAAAAAGGTCCACCTTGTTTATTTGAAAACGTGTAACGCTAGCTAGTTAGTTACGTCAATATGTTCGCCCCCATGTCCCTCTCAATCAGTGTACTCAGTTCCACCGACCGCACCCGCACTGTTTTTTTTATTTCGTATACGTTTACGTTTGACTACACACTGCCTGATGTTAAGCAGATATGCGGTCTAGGATGGTTTAGCTAGATTAAATATTACTTTTTGCGGGGCTTGATGTAAAATTTGCATTTTTCAATTAGCCTACAATTTGGTTTGGTTTCTGATACACAATATGATATTCTGGTGATAACTGTGTGTAAACTGATATATGATTAAGCTAATAACCTAGTCTAGCTTGAAAAACTTGCCTCGTGTATCTCGGGCATTAGCATAAAATACACGTAGCATTTGTCTACCAGCCAGATAATAAATACAAATCATGTTGTTATAGCGTGTACCTACTGCGATTTATGGTAATTACTGAAGCCATAGGTGAATACTGATGGAACGATAATATTGATGTCACATGTTGGAACGTGCCGTGACACCGAAGGTCATCTGCTGTGACCTGACCTGAAGTCATGGTCAGCCTTCGAAAAGGATTTGAAAATTAAGGCTCACCCTGCTTTCCTAGTGGATAACTTTATAACTGTACCGGCCTTTTCGATAGTCCACTGCAGGACGTAGGCCTACCCACGCAGGGTGATTGGGCCATATCCATCACGCTGGCCCAGTGCGGGTTGGTGGATTCACATACCTACGCCATCGAATTTCCTCTACGGACGTGTACAGTGGCGTGAAATTCCGTACATAAATTCTAAAGAACTCATTGGTACATGACCGGGATTTGAACCCACGATCTGACGATTCTAAGGCGAGTGTAACTACCATTAGACCACCACGGCTCCCTTACTACTAACTACGTCGACTAAACTTTATAATAACTTGCAGAAATCACTATATTTTGCCCACCCTCGAGAATAGAAGGTAAGAAAGGAAGCAAAGATAAAAGGGCGCGGGTGAGGACCCGTGCTCCCCTCCTCCCAGATATGCTAAAAACCCTCCAAATCCATTAGCTAAGATCACACACGCAGACATCCTTCATACGTATGGCGAAGTCACTTTCAGCTACATGTCGTAACTACAGTGCTGGATGAGGTAGTACCTAAGGTTATCGAAATGTATACCTACACGGTAGGTATACATTGCGATAACCTTACTACTAATTAGTAATTCCAGACTTCATAGTACAGCTAGCTATCGGCCATTCTCCAATAAATAATTAATCGCCAATCGATTTCTAATGGCGGTTCTCGAAATCACCGCGCAAGGTGGCGTGTCACGAGTAGGGCTGGCACAAATCGCGGTAAATACAACGAATCGAGAATACGATGTAACCCTACACTACAGGCGTTGCCTACTCTTTGATCCGAGTTTACCAACACTTGTTTAAGTCAAACGTGTGATTGTGTATTTAGACAATGGTTAAACTCGGGTCTTATACCCGAGTTCACCAACATATGTTTAATTTATTAACCGTTGGTTAAATTTTCCTGTACTTGGTGAACCAAGTAAAACCGTGGGTTTTTACTTGGTGAACAATATGAAGGGCCATGGGTTTCCATCCCATTTTTTCATCCTAAATTACAGGCTAGCCCTGGTGTCAGAGTTTTTAAGCCGCCTGAAGGACTAAAAATTGACACCAGGGCTACTTGACTATACGGTTAAAACAACCGGGACCTACAATTTAACGTGTCATCCACGGTAGCGCTCAATTGTAAAACCCAGCCGCGGTCACCCATCCGAAGACTGGCTTCGATGATCGCTCACGTACACATAGTCAAAATACGCTATAAGCGAATTAAAATATAAGCAAATAAAGAGTGACGAACCTGGTCCCGCGAAGTTACCTGCTGACACTGCGCCATGAGCTTCACCATCTGCCCGAAGGAGACCCCCAGCGGCCGGTTGATGCGGCTCAGCTGCTTCAGCAGACGCTCCGTGTCTTCTTCGTCGCTGGAACGAGGAGAGAAGACGATTATTTTTCTTGGTCACTTCTACTAATTATTCTGAATGAACATGATTAGAGATCTCCCCTAGTCGATAATGGCGTCATTGACTTACGATGCACTTTCATTCACTATTTTAGGTAATTACCAAGTTTACCAACGTCCAAAAAAGAGGAGGTACTATGTTTGTCCGTATGTATTTTCTTTACTTTTTTGTGTCCATAGATATTTTCGCCAATTGGGAATCGATTTAAAAAAATCTTTTTTAGTTCGGAAAAGTAAACTTCTGAGGTGGTCCCATTCGAATTTTATCGAAATAGGCTGAGCCGTTTTTGATAAATCAACAAAAATGAACATGGATGTCACATCGATTCGTGCAAATTATTCGAATTATGTACACGGTGGAAGTCAGTGTTGCGATTTATTGCGAAAAATAACTATTTTAAGGATTGACAGCTGATTTTTTGCGATTGATAACAGCTGTAAGATGTCCTCTGCTGGACTTAGCTAGGTCTCCGCAATGGATTTCCAATTAGACTGGTAGGAAGCGTCTTGCATTCAGTGAGTGCAGGTCGTCCACCTTCATAATCTACTTCTGTAATAGATGCCAAACCACAGCTTGTAATTAATTTGATTTACACACGGAATAGAAAAACTGCATTTTTTCTACTCGACTGATTTGTAAAGAGCAAGGGCAGGCATTAAGTCTGACATTCAATAACAAAATAACATGTTCAAGGATTTTAAAATTAATTTGTCTAATGCATTGAAAGTGCAGTACAAGGTGCAATAACAGCAATCTGCCAAATTACAATCAGACAAGACAAGGTCAGAGCCCGTACTTTAAGCTCTTAGCGCGAGTCTGAATTGGATCGTATACGCACTTCTCTAGCCGAGAGAATAGGAGTAAAGGTGAAGCCAAAACGCAGTTCCCAAAAACCAAATGCTTGCAGCTATTTGGTGGCGACGCCGTAATGGCCTAGAGGTAGTATCACCCTCCTTACAATCGTGAGGTCGTGGGTTCAAACCCCAATCCTGTGTTCCAATGAGTTCTTTGGAATTTATATACCGACGGAATTTCACACCACTGGGTTTTCTATGAAGGAAAAAATCGTGAGGGAACCTGGCGACCTGCCAACCAAATTCGATGGCGCATGTGAATCCAGCAACCCGCACTAGGCCAGCGTGGTGGATATGGCCCAATCACCCTTCGTGGGTAGGCTTACGTCCTGCTGTTAACTATTAAAAAGGCTTTTACAGTATTTGGTGGCGCACTTATGCCAGCAACCTATGGTCTTTCCGTAGTATCCTTTAGTTTGTGGGTCTTTCTCTGTTTTTATATGGAGCTCAGTTGGTTTGAGCAGTTTTTTAATGATAATTTACAAAACATACATAGGTACATAATAATAAACCGTTGTCAGCGATCACCGAAATTAAGCAACGTTCCGCACGGTCAGTACTTGGATGGGTGACCGCGGGTGGCATTTAACCAACTGAGCGCTACCGTGGCTCGGATGACACGTTAAATTGTAGGCCCCGGTTGTTTTAACCGTTTAGCCATGTCAGAGGCCTTCAGGCGGCCTAAAACCTCTGACACCAGGGCTAGCCACCCGGTCTATACGAACTTACTTACTTTATTAATAAACCGTTCCAAATAACTAATATAAATTAAAAATTTAAAAAACCCCTGACACATTGACAACCATTTTGGGCACATTTGTAGAATTTTGGTTCTTCCATCCCCACTTTAACCCACCATAACTCTTAATAAATAAAATAAATAAAAATTGAAATTAAACGGCTCAATCGATTTTTATAAAACATAGCTAAGAACACTCTCGATTAAGTCTCCTTTCATCCAAAAAAAACTAAACTGAAATCGGTTCAGTGGTTCGGGCGCTATGATGCCACAGACAGACAGACAAACAGACACGTCAAACTTATAACACCCCTCTTTTGCGTCGGGGGTTAAAAAGAGCAAAACCGCGGAAGTTAAACGCCAGTACCTACAGGTATCTTCTGACCCACTTAAAAGTAGAATTAAAGCCCAAAGCCATCCAATCCAGGCTCGCGCAATGAGCTCGCGCTACTGCCCCGGTGTAACTTTATTTTAGTTACGTAACACCCGGTCATTGACCTTGAACGTCACTTTCTCCACGGCCGCAGATTTAATAACAGTAGTTACGACATGACAAGTTGAAAGCAGGTAGTGAAAGACTATGTGAAAGACAAAATTAGTGGTCAGGTGATGGTAATGTTTTCGGGAAAAGTTTTTGAGATAAAAAATTCAATTCAGGTAATTGAGTTATTATCATTAACATTAAAGAATATGTCCAATTATTGTTCAATGCGCTAAGTAAGTACTATACTCTCCTATATCTTACACTAATTAAGTATTACCAATTAATTAGTTAAGTAGGTATATTAATTAAGTATAGAAATTAGTAGGTACTCTTTATAGGTACCTGTATTATAGTCTACCTAAGAACACAAAAATATTATCCAGAAATTATTTAATAACATAAAAAGTCTTTTAATTTTTATTTGGGTAATATGTAGTAACAAAAAGTTAGCTAATAGGTACCTATACGAAAAAATTCAGCCTAAATATTCGACAAAATATGTGGAAGGTACACCTAAAATCTAGGCTCCTTTTATTGGCAATTCATCGTTCAGAATACATAGTTAGGATTCAATTGACGCATTCACGGATGCTGTGCCCATTGTGCCTGCGCCCAGCTCGGTTTGGAGACTAGATTGACGACTGAAGTGTACTAGTCTAGGCCTATCCAAGCTCAGTTAGCAAGTAGCACCTTTCCCTACGATACTAAGGTTCCAAGGTTCGATTAGCGGGGTAGATATTTAGTTAAGGATAGGGTAGGTATCAGGAGCTCTATGTCCAGCACGTGATATTTGGTTGAAGAATTTAAATATCTGGGTCCTGATTCGCTATCGACATAACGTAATGTAAATTGATATGTAGGTATTTTTTTTTTTGTGTACATTCGCGAATTTTGTGTGAAGTAATGTGTAAGTTTACAAGGCGCCTGAAGGCCTCTGATATGGCTAAACGGTTAAAACAACCCAGACCAGATAGCTATCTATAGGTTAATCCAAACGTAAATGCCATTAAAACCGGGGAAACCTCGTTTAGGATTTTACTGATCAAGTAAGTCAAGGTCCGGTTGTGGTTTCTATTACCCGCCTGACATAACGACTGGTCATTATGGCGATGTCATCTATTCGTGTCACAGCACACATATTTTAGATTGTAAAAATACTTAGTATTCGTTTTCATTTAGCTCTACATATTGGATAGTTATTGCCATTCAGTCCGGTATTGCAGCCATTGGTATTCCAGTCTGTCAGCTTGTGTATTTGCGATTAAAACAAAACTCCTATATAAACTAAAGCCTCCCGCCTAGATACGCCAATGTAGTAGAGGCTAAAAGACAACAGCCAGAAGAAGATTTACAGCTAGTAAGACTTGTGAAAGGGTGTGGAGGAAGACCTATGCTCAACAAAGTTAAATTTATTGAGCATACCCAATTACCCATACATGTAAAGAATACATCACCCATACATGTAAAGACTCATCAGAGCCCTTAGTCCAGGTATTACGTAGTTCAGGTATACTATTAAGCGCCACACAAATCGGCGTATGGGAAGTTATGCGCAGAACGCTGCGCAAAAGCCGAAATATAGGTATGCGCGGGAGCCAGAGAGACTCGCGCCGGGGCACACCCGCCCGCCAACCTCATGCCTCCCGCGCGCTCCCTACGCATTGTGCACACATGCGCAATAATTAGCGAATCACGGCGAAGTGTCACTGCGGCTAACTTCTCATCCGCCGACTTGTGTGGCGCTTAGTTTACTTTCGCGTTCGCGTGTGGCTCCATATATTTTGGTTAGTTCTTCCTCGTTTCCGCCAGGGGCGCTGTGCAAAAATTACGTATAGAGCCATACGGAAACAACTGTAGTTTCAATTTACGTGTTAAACCTGTACAAACCCCTCTGAAACCTTAAAAATGCAAAAGAGTCGCTGTAGCTGAAATTATCATTCTGTTCAACAATGGACTACTAATACAAGAGTATCCAGAACTGGTGTATTATTCATTATGAATTTTACAATGGGACCAAACCGGTATTCGAGATAAAAATCTGCTGGTCAGCTGGCCTGGAAGAAATCGCCATGAAATAAACCATGAAAGTCAGTTTATAAACATATTTAGTCATATGTACATAGTGTTAAATTTTTGCTTTGTGGTTTTAAATAAAGAGTTTTGTCTGTCTGTCTGGTTCATTTTGTCGATTCCGAGTTATAATTTCATATGGAACAACAGATTTCTTTTCACGAATTCCGGGTTGGCCCCATAGTAAAAATAGTTTATAATCACGCTCTTTCGGCATAGTACAAGGCAAGCATATAGCCACTAAGTCTGATACAGCTTAAGCGACTTCGATTTGTTATTTATGAATGAAAACGTACAAAAGTGTGCGTTTGTGGCAACACTAAGCTGTAGTGCAGCCATAGTAAATGACCGGTATGTAGTGCAGTGGGTCGCGCTGCCTTCTCGTATGTAAATGTAAGATTGCGACGTAACAGCGACTTCTAACGTAGTATACACTTTTTAACCGACTTCCAAAAAAGGAGAAGGTTCTATGTTCGTGTGTACCTATGTTTTTTTTTGTATATGCTTATCGATAATTTCGCCAATCGTGAACCGAATCAAAAAATTTTTTTTTAGCTCGGAAGGGTATACTCCCAAAGTTGTCTAATTTAATTATACAGAAATCGGCTAAGCCGTTTTTGAAAAAAACAACAATAATGTGAGCAATTTGAGCGAAATATCCGAATTTTGTACACGATGAACATCGATAATTTCGCCAATTGTGAACCGAATCGAAAAAATTTTTAGTTCGAAAGGGTGTACGCCCAAAGTTGTCTCATTTAAATTTTACAGAAATCGGCAGAGCTTTGATAAATCAACAATAATGTAAACAATTCGAGAGAAATATTCCAATTTTGTACACGATGGAAGGCGGTTTTGCAACTGTTTGCGAAAAATAATTGTTAGATTTATTACACCGATTGGGTTTAGGTCGAATCAAACATTTTGTCGTCTGTGATGTTAGCTACAGGCTGCGGATAACCCAATCCTCGCGCAGCTGTTAAGTGAGCTTCAGTCAGGGCGGGGCTATCCGCAGCTTGTAGCTAACACCACAGCCGTCAAGATGTTTGATTCAGTTACAGTTACTGGCAAACTTACACACTTATTTATACTTTATTTCTCTAATGCGTAATTCACTGTATAGCGTGGAATATTGGTCACCCCGGCCAATGTAGTCCGCCGGAACGTAACTAAATATGTGCTCGAAGCTGCGGAGTGACACCCCCGCTGGTAGGACTTCTAAAGCAAGAATCAACTACTCTGTACTGTACCGTATCAGCCTTTTTAATAGTCCACTGCAGGATGTAGGCCTACCCACGAAGGGTGATTGGGGCATATCCACCACGCCAGCCCAGTGTGGGTTGGTGGATTCACATACGCGATCGAATTTCTTCAACGGACGTATGCAGGTTGCCTCACGATGTTTTCCTTCTCCGAAAAGCCAGTGGTGTGAAATTCCGTTCATAAGTTCCAAGGAAACTCATCGGTATACGGGACCGGGATTGAACCCACTACCTCAAGAATAACAGGCCAGCGTTACAACCACTAGACCACCACGGCAACTACTCTAATGGAAATTTATTGTATGTAATAATAAAATTATTGTCTTGAGGCCTATATTCAGCTGACGTGGACGTCCTACTACTGATAAGACCTAAGATTTTTTTACAAGGGACCCATTTTGAGGAGAGGTCGCCGTTTTCTATTTTCATTGCCATAAAATACAGTTCTAGATCTCTATACCCATTATGAAAATTGCTCTAGCATGAAAGTCATAGGGAAACCATGGAAACTTCACTAACATAAAATACACGTATTACAGTAGGTACGCACCTATTCATTTTATTTAATTTGAGGTAAAGAGCCGGTTTCTATACAAGTTTATTCAGAAAGGGTGTAATCAAGCTGAGGAGGTGGATTATATGAACAACTTTAATGGGATCAAACCGGAATTCGAGAAAAATAATCAGTGGTCTCATGACTGTTTCATAGATTTGTAGAATGTGAGTTGCAATTTTTATGGGATAAGTAGCTGTTTTTTTTCTCGTATTTCGGGTTCGCCCAAAGTAAAAGTTATTCAAAATGATGGATAGATAAATTCTTTATTGTTCACACCATCTAATATAAACAAAAAAAGAACAACTTAAAAAAAACTAGTGGCAACAACAGGCGGCCTCATCACTATAAGCGTTTTCTTCCAGGCTACCTTAGGCTGATAAAATGATGGTCTGAATCATCATTTTTCGGCATTTTTTTATACCTACATTGTTGTTTTACAAATTGTACAGATTTCCAGAGCTATAATTATATGTATGCGTGTGCTCATCATGTTATCAAAAATCTACATTTAAATTAGGTTATGAAATTACAGGTGTTACATGATCTAAGAACACTTGTGTGTTAATCAAAAATTAAAACGTGCGATACCTAATCACTTGTTTCAGTAAAATGGTAATTTTTCTTTTTTTTAGTGTAAAATTACTAAAACATTTACTATTTCTAGCAGTAGTGGACGTCCTTACGTATGGATAATGGGCGTTAATATGTCCGACTTCCGCACGTACCTAATATTTCATTGTTAAAATTTATTTTTTTCAGTTAGGTACTGCCTGATGTTAAGCAGATATGCGGTCCAGGGTAGCACGCTTACCTAGAAGATACCTATTTACTTGATATTTGAAGACACCCACGTTATACTTTATCGGGAAGAGAGACCCAGGAAAAGCGCTCCGCATTCTATCTGTTCGTAGAATTCGAAACGCTTGGTTCTAACGCGCGGAATATCCACCATAAAAGGGTGGCGCTTTGATCGCGTCTGTCTAGCCGTACGATAGAGGAAAGGGGCAGGTGGGGCCAGAATGTTCAACTTTTGGGCGCACTTTCCGAAGTGTTTCCGATAAAAGACTGATAAACACACTACCTTACGTCGATGCTCGAAACTGCAGCTTAGACTTGGTCAAGGTGTTGTTGTCTATCAGCCTCTTGGCTCGCCTTTCAATTGACTACAGAGCCTCCAGTTGATATTTGGCAGAGCCATCCCAAAGCTGAGAGCAGTATTCGATGCAGACCTGACTTGTGCTTTATGAAGACTAAGCAGTTGCTCAGGTGTGAAATACCGTCACACCTTAGAAAGAACACTGTTTTGATGGTAGTAGTAATGAAGATCGTCGTAACTACCTAACTTACCTAATATTTTACTGTTAAAATTGAATTTACGGTTATTCTCATTGTTTCCTTGTAGCTGAAAGATGCGCGTTGATGTCTTTTACAGCGGACGATTGACTGAGTAATATATATATATTCTAACTTTTGCCTGCGTCTTCGCCCGCGTGGTATTTAAATTTTTGTGCTATCCCATGAGAAAATGTTTATTTTTCTGGTATACAAAGTGGCCTATCTCACTTTCCGTCTTTCAAACTATATGAATTCCAAAAATTAAGTCAATCCGTTGCTGCGTAAAAGAGCAACAAACCAAAAACACACTTGTGGATTTATAGTATTGAGTAAGTAAGGAGAAAACGAATCAATAACGAAATAAGTACCTTTTGTCAAAAACAAAACTTTATTACCAACGTATTCTTAGCAAACTAATCGAGATCCATTTGGAAATTCAGAAAATTATTTCCGTTTGTTTCGCTATTTTCGCGTAATATTTATTACTAGACGACCCGCCCCGGCTTTGCACAGGTGTATTATACATATAAACCTTCCTCTTGAATCACTCTATCCATTAAAAAAAACCGCATCAAAATCCGTTGCGTAGTTTTAAAGATTTAAGCATACAGACAAACAAACAGACAAAAATAGCGACTTTATTTTATACTATGTAAGGAAGCTACCACCACTGAAAGCGCTTGGCTGCAAGAATGCTCAACAAGTCTATTCTCTGCATAAAAAAGGTATACTTAGAGTCATCATTCCACATATTATCTACAGGAAATATTTTGCACCTGTGCCAACGTAAAAGGCAATTTGCATATTCTATGGTAATTTATTTATAAAGACTTAAATATGCGTAGACTTGTGGAAATGGCATAGAATATTGAAATCCCTTAAGCGAAACGGTATGTCAATTATTTGCAGACAACGGCACATATTGAACATTACCTAAGAATTATTCACGCATGTAATAAGTAGCCCACGATGCTCTAGACTCTAGATTTGTATATTTACTCGAACGTCGTGGAGGGAGACCTATTGCACTCTGTTAATTAATATACCTAAGTAGTTTAATAGGGCGGAACGACCTGCTTTAGAATCAAAAAAAAATATATAAGATAGTATAATATTTAAAATGATAAGACGAAACTTGTAGTATTTTTCAAAAATATAAGATTAAATTTTGCCGTTTTGCTCGAACGTGTCAGACATAATGTAGGTTTCTGTTTCTGTACGGTATTTGATTTTTATTGTTCAACTTGATGTACCTGTAGTGCCAGCTCTTAATCTGGAAATTTGAATTGGTAAGTTTAAATCATAGAACAGCAGAATGTAGGTTAAATATATAAAGGTACCTATAGATAATGATTAAAAAAAAGATGGGTGTCAAAACGCGCGGCCCTATATTTGAGATCCTATATTCATGTCCGGTAGAGATGCTCTACGTGACGCAATAACCCCTCCCCCCAGTATTAAATTGGCCACGCTTTAGTGAATACAACAAACCCCCTCTTCTCAGATTAACTCATGAGTTAATAACTTGCGCAATTGTGTGCATTGCGAGACGGCTCCGCGTGCTAGCACTCGCCAACTTGAGAAAGGTCGCCGAACGCAACCGAAACTATAGTCGTGTTATGACTATACGAACACGTGAGTGAGTCCCGTTGTATATCGTTTAAAATGAGTTAATAACTTAATTTTAAACGATATAAAACGGGACTCACTCACGTGTACGTACGTGCGTGCTAGCACGCGCCAACTTGAGAAAGGTCGCCGAACGCAACCGAAACTATAGTTGTGTTATGACTATACGTACACGTGAGTGAGTCCCGTTGTATATCGTTTAAAATGTGTGAAAACCACGTCAATTTCCATAGTAAAATGAATAACTTAATCTAAGCCTTTCTTGGGCTCTCCTACTAGAATGTGCTGGTACGATAAAAAAAAACAAGCATTCTGCGGATCCGCGTGTTCAATTACAAGTTTGTAAACAGTAATCAGTGGCAGGAACTAGGTGTTGCGCGGCTTCCATTGAATTGGCCAACCGGCTTGTGTCGACACGGAGTCACGGACATCTTCACAGTCTTCAAACTATGAAAGCAATAAAAAGATAAACCCGTAAAATTACTCATGTAATTCCTCTTCTGTCATAAGATTGCACACCAGACAGAATTCATTGTCTTCGGTAGAAAAAAATAGCATATAAAATGAGCGTGTTTCTTATATAAAAGTTGACCAACGAGCTGTTAACTAAAACGAGAGTAAATATTGCGCTAGCGCATAGCGCAGGGAACGCGAGCCTGCCGAGCCACGGCAACGCTAAGTTGTAAATACCACCCGCGGTTATCCATCCGAAGACTGATCGTGTACAACTTTTCTTTACTTCAGTGATAGCTAAGAAACTCCCAGTAATACTACGCTACGAGCGCTCCAAGTAAATACATAATACTAGCTATATGCAAGCTACGGATTAGAGCAAAAGTAATGACTAATGATAGGTATATCGAGTAATGCCTGGTCACAGTCGCCTTGAAAACAACTGGTTTTCGATCATACCCGGCCGCAGGAATTAGACCAAACATCCGCGATTTTGTAACAATAAGTACCTACATAATGTTATAGCTCAATTACCACCTAGTTACTGCAAATAAACTGCAAAGGTCGGTGAACTAGTTGATTTTATAACCTACCAAGATGAAAAAAAACCATATGATTAAGCTGCTAATCAAGGAAAATCTTAGATCAATATGAGATAGTCTAGATACCTATCTACCTACACATAAACAAACCTAGGGAATCATCAATACCACCATAATATATATTCACTGATAAAGTACATACCTACCTACTCACCTGAACAGAAACCCAAAGTTATAACTAGGTGTGCTAGCACGTTTGTTGCGGCCTGCGGATATTCGCATAGGCATTTCGACACGTCTAGTGTCCTATCACTGCGAGGTTCGTTTGGTAGGTACTCGTACATGTGACTAGCAGAAATTTTCCAAAAGCGTGAAGAACAGGAAATTAAGCTACTATACATAATTGAAAACGGCTGAACGTGAATGGTCACTACGACAACCGGTTAGGTACTTAATGGGAGTGAACATTGAAAATCTATGGTTGTGAGAGCGGGTGGGCGGATAGTGGTAGGTACCTACGTATACCTACTTATTTTTTTCGATGAATCAAATATAGATTATAGCGTCCCTGTCTCTATGTCGGCCATCGTACAGTCAGCTGTAAGTTAATATAGGACGGATGGCTAGCTGATGTCAGAGTTTGCCGCATGTTAGCCTTTGACATGGCTAAACAGTAAAAAATGGTTGGAGCCTTCAATTTATTTCGGTGTCACCAAAACAAAAAAAGCCAAGTCGATGGTGTCATCCGAGCCATCCGCGGTCGACCATCCGAAGACTGAATGTGTCGAACGTTACTCGAAAAACCTTTTCCTTTTTATTACCAGGGAAAATCTTTTATAGATACCACCACGCCTCGAGGGCAGGCGGGTGGTTATGTGGGAGTCCCGCCGACTGGACGGTATACCGGTGGGTATACCGTCCAGTCGGCAAACCCTTGTTCCACCATTGCGCGGCCTAGTGTCGGGGCTACGGGCACGCTTCCGCACTCCTCCGCGGCACCCGACAGCGCTGGCCCAACTTGGGCCCCACCATGAGTATGTGCTGCCGTCTCAATGACGATTTGTCTGAAGTAGTCTGAACACCGCCATCCACCACTCGGAACCAACCAGCACTGGGCGCGGACAGCACCCGTATCCGACAGCCCTGATCCCGATACAAAGGGTCAATTACAGCGGCCCGCACCTGCCACTACGGCTGCAGAGGATAGGGAGTACGGCCGACGAAATACCGACACTCCTCTTCCCCTGCAGCCCCACCGCCTCCGCCAATACGTTGGCGGCACTCGTTAGGGCCGCTGGCAGGTAGGACAGGCAGTGGTTACTCAAAACACCTACCAAACAACGCCACGAGCGCTATCTTTGTGCGAAGTCTGTTTACTTATGCTTACCAGCTTTTAGACAAAACACGGACATCCCCGATTTTTTATCATCACGATAGAACGCCCACTGCTGCAAGACATTGACCTGGAATTGATTGTATCAAACTACCGGCTGAAAGCAGTTTGCGTCCAGTGCGTTCCTGTGATCTTATTTAGGCGGTAATCTATCCAATGTACTCTAATTCAGGAAAAGTGGCAGCAGAAAATCACAGTAACGAAGAAGGACCTAACAATTAACCTAAGTAACATGCAAAGATTGGTAGGTAATTAGATTGAAATAAAATTAAGCTACATGGCACCGTTAGAATATAACGCTTATATCCAGCAATTGGATAAATAAGACTGCGGATGATGATGATGATTTAAGCTTCTAACACAGACTACTATAGATATGGCTTCTAATTTTACTAATACTACATAGCCTAGAGCACCGCTGTACGACAGTGAGTTTGTAGATTTTAATATCTGTAGGAATCATTTCGAAGAATGTGCATCAGAGCTACACAATGTTATCCCACCATTTATTTTATTCCATTTTATTTTTGACGTCTTATAATTCGATAGAGCCGGCTGCCACGCACGAAAAAACATGACTCATGCGGCGTTACCTCGCTCTGAGGCGTTCCATGTAAGGCTTGAAGTGCAAGCGAGAGCGCGGAACGAGCGAGACAAAGAAGCACAATCGGCCTTTGCGTTCGGCAGCGTTCGACATACGTTGTCACGTTCAACTATCGTCAGTAAACCGACTTTACAGACAACCAATTTTTTTTACTACAGGATAAGTAAAAGATAATCCACTGGTACACTGTTGATTTTTTTTCGGTAAGTAGGGTAGATGCACCGGTTGTGGCCATCTTAGTACTATTTGTGGCCACTTTGAATTTAAATGATAAATTAGACAATTTTATGTTAAAATAATATTTTTAAAGAAATTTTCAAATATTTAGATTCACGCAAACAATATTTATGGTATTACATTGTTTATATTTATCATATATGCAATAATTTTGTCACCAAATGGCCACAACCGGAATATTGGCCACAACCGGTACACCTACTATACGTACAATTTTACGCGGTTTAATTCTTTTTATCCGTGAATGGAACAAACCGGTTTTCCTGTTTCCTGAAATATAATTATAATCTGAAGCTTTTCAATGTCAGTATGACTAGGTATTTTCTTATAAATAAATAATAATAACAAATAAATAAATGAAATATTGGGGGACATCTTAGACACGGTTTCTGGCCCCAAACTAAGTCTGATAATTCATCCTTGACGGACTTATTCGCGATATAAAAATTGTTGGATATCAAACGGAGGCTGCTAGGTAAAGCCACTGACTGCATCAGTAAATTGCGCCATTCTATCTAGTACAAGGATACCGGCCTTTCAGATCAGCGGCAGCAGGTCAAATGGTTAACTGCACCACCAATAGATCTAGCAATATATTATATTACATCAATTTAATATTTCGTTAACACTTACATTTATAACCATCTCTATCTTTACATGTCTTTGTTTTTCGGCCAAGAAACAGAATCAGAAAACTATATCCAATAATATTTAATCTCTGTACAATTAAGTTCTTTCTAACCCCCGACGAAAAAGAGGGGTGTTATAAGTTTGACGTGTCTGTTTGTGTGTCTGTCTGTCTGTCTGTGGCATCATAGCGCCCGAACCACTGAACCGATTTTAGTTTAGTTTTTTTTGGATGAAAGGAGACTTAATCGAGAGTGTTCTTCGCTATGTTTTATAAAAATCGATTGAGCCGTTTAAGAGTTATGGTGGGTTAAAGTGGGGATGGAAGAACCAAAATTCTACAAATGTGCCCAAAATGGTTGTCAATGTCTCGGGGGTTTTTTAAATTTTTAATTTATATTAGTTATTCGCTTGTCTGTGTCTCTTATTTGTTCATATAAAGTCGCGAAAGGATGTTGATGGGGTTTCTGGAAGAGTGGAAGGTATGAGGCTGGACTAGTCACTTCTAACTTATAAGTCATTGATTTTGTCAGTTATCAGTTTTAAAAAGCATTCACAGCTGTTTTGAAAATCGAATAACCTAAAAACCTAAAAAAAAATAGGCTACGCAATGTGACAAAGGTAGGTCCTAAAACAAAATGTGGTATGGCAAGTTATTAAAAAGTTAGAATTCGGTACGTTTACGTTACTGATGAAACAATAGAGTAGGTACTATGCTTGGAAACATCAGCTGTGTAGTCATGAGAGGTGGGCACTTGGACACCTCCGTCCGCCCGCAATTCTGAGAGAGAAACAATACACATGTACGCTGAGCTGAGTTCTTGTTTTGTTCTTCGTTAAGCAAATAAAGGCATGCAAGCCGCTACCAACCGGTCTTATTGGAGATCTATAGGGGAGGCCTATGTCCAGCAGTGGACGTCCTATGGCTGATGGATGGATGTATGGAAGCAAATAAATATGGAGTTTACACAGTGGACAATAATTTGTTATGTTATATGTTAACGATTATTAATAGTGGAAAATGTTGAGAACAGCCTAGTGCAGGGCTTAGAACTGGTATATATTTTTTTTTAATTTTTGGGTGGTATTACTATTTATTTGCCATGGAAATGCGTGGTCCTAACCATCAAGAGAGCGAATATTCATTTACGGCGATATAATAAAAATCGCAGGAATGCGCTGGATCCAGGCCGCTTCCAACCGGCGTTATTGGAAATCCATGGGAGAGGCCTATGTCCAGCAGTGTACGTCCTACGGTTGATAGATAGATAGAATAATCATTAACGACTTGAGTTTGAGTCGTCGACCCCAACAACCAATGCCCAAACCATGCTCCAGAGCGACAAACTTAACTTCAAAGTCAGTAAAATCGCAGAACTGCTCTACTCTACGGCAGCTCATTGCCATCCTGCTTGGTAAATCGGTGGTGGCTTCCTCATTCAACCGTACGATAAAGTTGGTCGCCCTGTAATTCGTCTTGCGAGTCCCGAACTCGGCAGACTCACGTGTTGCTCCCACTCGTGAGACCAATTTGCGAATACGATTGTGCAATAAAATCCACGCAGGGATAACAATCGCCGTGATTCATGACATGATATTCGGGATAGGAAATTCGTGTTCTAGATAATCATATATTTTAACGGCTCTCTTCGTTCGTCTGTCACAGCATTGATAGGAGATCCAATAAGCCCGGTTGAAAGCGGCTTGAACACAGTGCATAAGGATATATCTGGACCGTTTTGGAAGTGGTCGTCCTATGCTGTCCTAGAGTTTGTGCAAAAAGAGAACGATGGCAGCGTTAGTTAGGGTGAACTATCAATAAGATTTTAATCTGCAGCCAAGGTACCGACTGCTATGGTAGACGCGAGTCCACTGATGAATACTGAATTGGTGTCTACCAAGTATCAAACACTTTTAATTGTACTACGAGTAGTAATGACAGAGCAGTGTTGTCAACGTAACAAAATTAGTAAAATGGCACACGGGCAACCTCATCTACGACGGCGACGCTTCTGTTTTTGCACAAACTCACAGAAAAAAACTAGACGGTACAGCGTGGCACACTGTACCGTCTAGAGTTTGTGACCTTAAGAACATTTCGACCTCATATTAGATCAAGATCAAGGCACGTTACTGGCGCATCGGTCTTGTTGGACTGAAAGTTTACATAGATGTGGGCGCATGGGCAGCACGAATATGTATACTAGGATTTACATATCTATTGATCATTAATTCCTCTAGTCTTTATTCATGTCGCTGCCTTTGCCTCTATTAAGTACCAATGAAAACTGAATGTGATAAAGATATCGTTTATTGCTCTGAACTGTGTACACACTTACATAAAGTCCACCAGACGCTCAGAAAGGTTTTAGAAAACAAGATGAGTTGCCGGCCCTCCTCCGTCACTCCGGTCTCTTTATTTTGACATAGCCAAGGGTATTGATTAACATTTGCGCATTATTAGGTGAGCTCATATGGCCAGGGATGGATCGCAATCGCAGATGGATACGGCACAAGTCCATAGAAATAAAGAAATACTTTTATAGAAGAGTCTCAACCCACGCATCTCACTCAGTTTCCTTACTTGACCGAAGCGAAGCGAGGTTTGTGCTGCCACACGGCAATTTTACTTTCGACTGTCTCTACAGGTCACATGTTTGAAAAAATCTTGTCGAAACTTGGTGCACAGGTTTAATAATACACAAATATTAATGTTTTTTTTCCTTGTGTTGAAATTTCCTTCGAAAAAGGGGGGAAATTTGCTGTCCCGCTATTTATCAGTCGATTTCGATAATATTTGTCAAGAGAGTATTTAAATTCTAACAGGATTTGCGAGTATGTACCAAATCGATCAAGAGCGAGTCGAGAATTCGAGATATAGAGGTAGGCTTACGAAGATTCAGTTAGAGATGTGTCGCGCCGCGAGGTCTACTGTTCAGAGGACTACTAGTTTTGACATAGCCAAGGGTATCGATCGGCATTGGCGCATCAATTAGTGCGGTGGTCACGCATTAGACTGGCTCCCACTCCTCACCTCGCCGGAGTCAGATCGCAATCACGGATGATCTTGGACAAGAAGGAACCGAGGCCATAAAACTTCAACATTTACCGCCTTACCACAAAAGATTTAAACACGCTTTAAACACAGTTTTACGTTGCAATTTGTACTGTTAAACATTGTCTAAAGCACGCGTAAAACTTTTGTGGTAAGACGGTAAGTACCTGCGCGTGAGTACGATAAGAAAATTTGATCTAGATTGCAATTATTTCAGTATGAATGTACAAAGAATGGTAATTTGAAGTTATAAATGCGGCAGTAAGTAAGAAGGCGGAACGTACGTGCAACTATTACAATATTTTCTTACCTTGAGTGCTTCATCCAGATTAAAATTAACTTGGGAATCTTTACAGTGCTTAAAAACACCCTTCAACATCTCTGAATGCATTGGGGAGGAAAAATTGAAAGATACCTCGATGTGAAGGTCGATTTTTTGCACAAAAAATAATTGAATAAAGTAAGGAAAAAAATTGAATTGCTGCCATAGGTATGTGTGGTAGGTGGGTACTTCCCCAGATGAATTTCACAAAGGTCGGACAACTATTCAAACTGGACAGGCCGGAGAAAATTGTAAACAGGAAGGCACATTATTGAACGGACATCAATGTAGAGAAGAGACAGTATTAAAGTAAGCAAAAGCTACTAATCTACTGGATTAACATGGGCGCCAGAAGGGGGGTGCGACCTCCTTGCACACCCCTCCCGGTGCCCAAATAAATAAAGATTTTTTTATTAGGTCTGAGGCGCCCATGTGGATAAATAACGTCTTTAAGTCTACATTAAAAATAATCGGCCAAGTACGAGTCGGACTCGCGCACGGAGGGTTCCGTACTGTATGGGAGCCCCCCTTAAATATTTATTTTATTTTAATTTTATTATTTATTATTGAAGTGGATATAAAACTAAATATTCTGTGAAAATTTCAAGCATCTACCTGATGCCATTATTAATATAGAGCGAAAAACGTCTAAAAATTCAGGTTTGTTGTTGTTATAGCGGCAACAGAAATACATCTGTGAAAATTTCAGCTGCCTAGCTATCATGGTTCATGAGATACAGCCCGGTGACAGACAGACAGACGGAAATCGAAGTCTTAGTAATAGGGTCCCGTTTTTCCCTTTGGGTACGGAACCCTAAAAACGTTAGAAAAATCAGTAATTACTAATTACCCAGTTTCAATGCGCCACGCAGGTAACATACGAGTACTTAGTAGGTACAATGAGACACTAATACTAAATCTCGAAGCCAAATAAGGGCTAGCAAGGCTTATCGTAAAGGTTACGGTTGCATAACACAATCCTCAGCTACGAACATCCTGTAGCATTCTGCATTTTATTTGTTTGTATATTAGAATCAAAGCGTATCATTCATTATGAAAACAAAAACGTAATATTATACAACATGTTATATTCGAAATTAATGAAATGTATTGGGGTAACACGTAATCGGTTTTCTAGTCTAGTCTTGCAATAAATCTGATGGCTCCTTGTTGCATAACGGCGTCGGACTAGCAATTGGTCAATGATCCAATCAGAATCCCTCCTCCGTCTGTCCTGCGCCGTGAAACTTCTAGATGTCATAAAAAAATCTTACGTTTGTATCAGAGCCGAAACGGTCGAGAATGCAGTTCTTATGGACTGTCTGTATGTATGTTTTCCTTCACTGAAAAGCCAGTGGTGTGAAATTCCGTACATAAATTCCAAGGAATTCATTGGTACGGGACCTGGATTTGAACCCACGACCTCACGATTGTAAGGCGGGTGTCATTACCACTAGACCACCACGGTTTCAAAAAATCAAAATTACTAGGTGCTGTAACTGTAACGAAATTTTAAAAAGATTTTGACAGGCGTTACTAATATATTGTAGCACTGCTATAACATTACTGATCAAACTTTTGTGGGGTCATTTCGGGAAATGGCTCTTTAGCGTAGCAGTGACCCTAGAAACGTGTTTTCCTACCAATTCAAAGTCAATATTTTAATTTTTCTGGATTAGGCAAAAGCAGGCAGCTTCCCCTTGTGAAAATTTCCACCTACGTCAATATGTCTACTCATTGGAAAAGAAGTCGAACCCGAGATGACGAGGAAATAGCGTAATATACGAGTACATTATAAAATACGGACAGACAAAACCAAAATCGTCTGTTGTGTAGTTTAGACAATCTAAGGATTCTAAGGCAATCACAGTCACAGAAAATATGCGACATTGCTTTACAATTATGTAGTGATTTAAATAATGTGATAACATCGCAATTTGGACCTCCTCTTTGGAAATCGGTTAAAAAGATAGTCATTGACTTATCGCGTAATGCGTTCTACATCTTTTTTTACTTACTCGACTGTCCCAACATCATTATTCTGTGATGTCGATGATTTTTGTGATATCCGTTTTAGACAAATAATAAAACGATGAGTTTAATGTTTTACTTAGATCAGCCTATATTGTTGTTGCTACGAGTATGGTAATTAATGTTGCGAAGGCCTAGTCCCCAAAATATAGGTTATTGAGTGTACCTAAATTCATACTTATTTATTTAGCTTTGAAATACAAATAATAATTTTTCGCAAAAAATGACAAAACCGACTTCCATCGTGTACAAAATTCGAATATTTCGCTCGAATTGTTTACATTATTGCTGATGTTTCAAAAATGACTCAGCCGATTTCTGTAAAATTTAAATAGGACCTCGGGAGTATATAACCTTTCGAACTAAAAAATAATTTTTCAATTCGCTTCACAATTGGCGGAATTATCGATGAACATACACAAGAAAAACATACATACATGGAATACATGGGAGTCGGTTAAAAAATAATATGAAGCAACAATAGCGTCCCTAGTCCTGAATCAGAAGTGAAGTATGAAGAATGAAATGAAACTGAATGAAGTCCTGAACCAGATCCATCAATATCAAAGAAGTTACAGAATGCAACCTTTTGGGCCTTACCCTAGATTCACACTTAAACTGGAAACAACACATTGAAAAACTTACATCTAAACTGTCTCAATTCACCTATGCATTAAGTGTTCTAAAAACAAATACAAAGAAAGATTGTGCTTTAACAGCATACTATGCGTATGCCTATTCATGGCTCAGATATGGTATTATTATGTGGGGTCATAGCACAGATGCAATCCACGCATTCATCGCTCAAAAGAAATGTCTAAGGATAATAGTTAATATTAAACAAAGACAAACCTGCAAACCTCACTTTGTTAAAGAAAAAATGCTCACGCTACCATCGATATACATCCTTGAAGTTGTAATGTTTGTCAGAAAAAACCTACATTTATTTAACTTCGATACCAACATCCGCCGCAGCACAAAACTGGCCCTCCCCGTACCTACAATAGAAATGTTCAAATCTAGTCCACAATACCGTTGTGTAAGAATATATAACAAAATACCTGAAAACCTGAAAAATATTGCCAAAGATATTGCTTTTAAAAATGAAGTTAAAACAAAGCTTTTAGAGAAAGCGTACTATTCAATTCAAGATTTTATGGAAGATGAATGGTACCTTATTAAATAATAATAATTGTATCATAACATTTAGTATAGTAACATAAGAAAATCCTAATTAAATAGCCTGTTTATAGCTTGTGAAATTACTACACTATATTATAGCTTGTGAAATTACTACACTATATTGCAACTCTATTACTAAATTGTAAATAATTTTATATAAACACCTATAAATATACATTGTTAGACTTAGCCTAAATTAGTAATAAGTAGTTAAGAATATTGTTCTCTTGCAGCGCCCTAACGGGGTCTTTGTTTTGTACTACAATTAGTACTATAGTTGTTATGTACACTACATTGTGCAAATAAAGAAATAAAGAAAGAATAAAGAACATTACCTATTATAGTCTGACCGTTTAACTGAGTCCTCGCCTTCGCGGTACAGAGGCGCGGGGGTAGACGACAAAGGGGACTGAGACAGGTGCGAGCGGCGGGTCCCCGCCGCTCGACTATACATGTTTTGTTTTATTACAACTTTTAGATTTGTGTGATATATGTTGCAATTGGTAATTGCGCTGGATAATAGCTTCTAAGTAGATATAGATACATATATGTCTAGTTATCGACTAAAAGCTGCGATACCCGGATTAAAGTCGCAAAGTGTAGAGTATGTAGGCCACATCCAACTCTCTAAAGAGACGGCAAAAAGTTGACAATTATCGCAGACACACGTAGAAACCTGACACAGGAGAGATCGACACGCCGCGCACTCGCTGGCAGTCGTCACAATTGGAAATCAACACTGTTCCGGGTTAACTACTACAAAATACAATAAAAGTACCTACCTACACACTCGATAAGTTCTCGAATGGAGATTACGTACCGGCAAGCGCAGCGTAGGGTGGACGTCCTTGCAAGGCTTAAACCACAAGGTGGACAGATGACCTAATCAAGACCTCTAATTGATCGAGCCGAGCCTCTTCTAACCGGTCTTATTGGAGACTAGATTTTGCCCGCGGCTTCGCCCGCATGATATTTCGAGGCCCTACCATATCAACCTTAATAAAGGAGGTGTAAAATAGAAAAAACAAAAAATTCGATTTGACATTTGTTCGATATGACAGTTATTTTTTGGCATTTCTTGGAGCGCACGCTAGAGTACCTCACAAAACATTGGCGAAATTGTGGCGAAACCTTCGCAGAAGCCACAAATCATGAATTGATTGATTGATGGAATAGCTCGCAGATGGCAGAATTTTTCCTACTTACTTAACAGTTTAATTAAGTAAAACACAGGTGTTACTCACGTTTGATTTTAGTAGGATACTACTATAGTTTCGATCGCATTTGGCGATCTTTCTCAAGGTCGGAGTACTAGCACGCGGGCTCGCTATGCGAGACGGACCCGCGTGCCAAAGATCGCCAAATGCGATCGAAACTATAGTAGTATCCTACTAAAATCAAACGTGAGTAACACCTGTGTTTTACTTAATTAAAATGTACGAAAACCACGTTAGTTTCCATAGTGATACTTAACAGTTATTGTTATAATATGGAAAATTTACGCAATATCATTATAATTTATAGCCTATGTGTTATTCTGATGTATGAGCTATACAATTGCAAAGTTTCATCTCAATCCGTTCAGTAGCTTTTGCGTGAAAGAGTAACAAACATCCATACATACATCCATCCATCCTTACAAACTTTCACGTTTATAATATTAGTAGGATATATAAGGGAGGCCTATGTCCAGCAGTAGACGTCCAATGGCTGAAACGTCGACGCTACTAAGTACATAAAAAAACATCAGCTGTTCCATATAAAATGCTTAATGTTCGACTGTATTACCAAAAGGTAATGACGAATGCTATAATTTCCGAGGATATTATACAACGCTTCGCACATAGGTACATCCCGATTACAGTGTCGGCTGTCGGGGTGCCACAACATTGTTTTACCTTATCAAAATAATTCCGGAGATGGCCACAAAAAAAAATGCCATAAAAATAGCCACACAAAAATGACCATAGATATTTTATGGCCATGCCATTGCCATAAAATACCTATTCAATAGAACAGAAGAAGTATTCTGACCTACGCAATACCAAAGAAGATATAATAATACTACGTAGCAACACACAAAATAAATTATAGTAAAGATCCATCAAGATGAACCTAAGGGAGTTCGATAATAACTGTGATAATATTATGAGATTGTTATGTAAGTTATTGTATTTTAGATTTTCACAGGCGTTAATTATTAGATCATCAATATATCAAAGAACTGCTGCTTTGTGATATTGCTCTACTGGTTGAAAATAATATTAATTAGGTATGTATCTACCTATACGATATAATTGGAATTCAAAGGAAAAGCAATTGTCATAACTTCTAAAGTCTACCAGTTATCGCTTGACGACCGCTGGATCCTAATAACGAACACATGATACTAATTGTAGGTAAATAAAAGAGATGGCTACGAACATCAAGATCTAGAGGACTTAGGCTCGTTTCGCCTCTATTCCAAATCAATAAGCCCAATTACAGAGGCGCCAGCGTTTTAATAGCAACGTAAAACTCTCTATCGAATGCCTAAAGTGAAAAAGAAACAGAACCATGCTATTTAGCTAATATACTTAATTACGATGGCACCTCTGTAATCGGGCTTAATGTAGCAGCTGTATAAAATAGTAAAAATCGCTCTGTTGCAAGTTGGAATTTAGGTAAGGAATTTAATAAGTCAGTTTAAATGACCGTGTGTGCCCAGTTTTAGTTACGCACAACACTCTAGATTTACATACTTATACGAGTATACTCTACACGTGGAGAAAGCGTCTCACGAGAGCGGTTAGCGACGCAATGGGATGCGTATGCGCCTCGCTGTGCCAATTAGGACCAGACTCCTAAGTGTTGCTAGAAAAAGATAATGCTGTTTTGTTCTGTAGGTCAGAGGTGTGGCACTGAAAGAAAAAGCTAGATACCTAAAAATAGATGGAAATTATTATTACCATTATTACCATCGAAAGTGTGTCGAGCAGGGTGGTATACCTAATACTCAGAATATCCAAGAGGTATTCGCTGAAGGTCATTCAGGTATACGCACCGACATCGTCACACCCAGATGATGAGGTGGAGACTATGTATGAGGACGTAAGTCGGGCCATTCATATGTCTAAGACCCACTTCACTGTTGTTATGGGGGACTTCAACGCAAAGTTGGGCAGAAAAAACGACGATGAGCTGAGGGTGGGGCAATTTGGATATGGGCAACGAAACCCTAGGGGCCAGAGGCTGGCTGACTTTCTGGAGAGAGAGGAACTCTTTATGATGAACTCTTTCTTCCAGAAGCCGCCTCACAGGAAATGGACCTGGATGAGCCCTGATGGTTCCACGAAAAACGAGATAGACTTCATCATGACCACCGAGAGACGAATATTTAATGATGTCTCCGTGATCCACAGGGTGAAAGCCGGCAGCGATCACAGAATTGTACGAGGCACATTAGATATTAATGTTAAGCTCGAAAGGTCCCGCCTGATGAAGTCCACGCTCCGACCTACTCGTGAACATATCCAAAACCCCGAGGACTTTCAGCTCGAGCTCTCGAATCGTTTTGCTTGCCTAGAGAACCTTGCGTCGGTGGACGAGATCAACAACGGGCTCGTAGAAACTGTCCAAACGGTGGGTGCTAAGTTCTTTAGACCCCGCCGTTCAAATAAACCGCAGAAATTCTCCGATCACACTGTAAATCTCATGGCCGAACGACGCTCGCTAAGATTGCAGTCTTCCGATGATGCAAAGTCATATAGGCGTCTCAATAGACAAATTTCGAAATCCTTGCGGCACGACATCCGTCTTTTTAATACTAAACATATTAAAAAGACAATAGAGCGGAACAAAGGCTCCAAAGTGTTCGCAAGAGATTTGTCTATTGGACAAAGCCAATTGACAAAGCTGAAGAGAGAAGATGGAAGTTTAGCGTCGACCAAGGCAGAGGTATTAGAGGAGATCGAAAGGTTCTATGGACAGTTATACGCTTCGGTCGCTAAGCCTGTTAGCAGCGCGGCCAAAGATCCAAGAGCCAAGCTGACCCGACACTTCACCGAAGATATCCTAGACATCAGCCTGTACGAGATTAGAATGGCCCTGAATCAGCTTAAGAACAACAAGGCGCCGGGTGATGACGGTATCACATCAGAGCTCTTGAGAGCGGGTGGAACACCTGTACTAAAAGTCCTCCAGAAGCTTTTTAACACCGTCGTCCTCGAGGGCATCACGCCAGAAGCATGGAACAGAAGCGTGGTGGTGTTGTTTTTCAAGAAAGGTGACAACACCTTATTGAAGAACTACAGACCCATCTCGCTTCTGAGCCATGTTTATAAGCTGTTTTCAAGGGTCATTACGAATCGTCTCGAGCGCAGGCTTGATGACTTCCAGCCTTCCGAACAAGCCGGTTTCCGAAAGGGCTTTAGTACCATGGACCACATTCATACGCTACGGCAGGTTATACAGAAGACCGAAGAGTATAACTTGCCACTTTGCTTAGCGTTTGTGGACTATGAGAAAGCCTTTGATTCGGTCGAGACTTGGGCTGTGCTCGAGTCTCTCCAACGATGCCGTATTGACTATCGGTACATCGAAGTGTTGAAGTGCTTGTATAATAACGCCACTATGTCGGTCCGAGTACAGGAAGAGAGCTCCAAGGCGATCCCTTTAAAAAGAGGCGTAAGACAGGGAGACGTAATTTCTCCGAAACTGTTTACGGCTACTTTGGAGAACGCCTTCAAGCTCCTGGAATGGAAAGGATTCGGCATCAATGTCAATGGCGAATACCTCACCCACCTTCGGTTTGCCGACGATATAGTAGTCATGGCAAAATCGATGGAAGAGCTCAGCACGATGCTCGAAGGCCTCAATCGGGTTTCTCAACAGGTGGGTCTTAAGATGAACATGGACAAGACGAAAGTTATGTGTAATTCCCATGTTGTACCCACCCCGATCTCTGTTGGGAACTCGGTTCTTGAAGTCGTTGACTCGTACGTCTACCTAGGACAAGTAGTCCAGTTAGGTAGGTCCGACTTCAAGAAAGAGGCCAATCGCCGAATCCAACTCGGCTGGGCAGCGTTCGGAAAATTGCGTAGCGTCTTCTCGTCCGACATACCTCAGTGCCTCAAGTCGAAAGTTTTCGACCAGTGTGTGTTGCCAGTGATGACTTATGGCACAGAAACGTGGTCTCTCACTATGGGCCTTATTGGTAAGCTCCAAGTAGCCCAACGAGCTATGGAGAGGGCTATGCTCGGAGTCTCTCTGCGAGATCGAATCAGAAATGAGGAGATCCGTAGAAGAACCAAAGTTACCGACATAGCCCAACGGATTGGCAAGTTGAAATGGCAATGGGCAGGGCACATAGCGCGGAGGACTGATGACCGATGGGGTCGGAAAGTTCTCGAGTGGAGACCACGTACCGGCAAGCGCAGCGTAGGACGTCCACCCACAAGGTGGACGGATGACCTCATTAAGACCGCAGGATCGCGCTGGATGCAAGCCGCTTCCAACCGGTCTTATTGGAGATCCATAGGGGAGGCCTATGTCCAGCAGTGGACTTCTTATGGCTGATGGATGGATGGAGATGGAAATTAGAGTTGCGTACGAAACTTTAACGATACCCTAAGACTTTTTGGTATATTGACTGCCTCGGTGGCTCAATGGTTAGTGACCCAAACTTCTGGGTCAAAGAGGCGTGGGTGGGTTCGATCCCCACCTAGGGCAAATATTTATGTGATGAAAATAAGTGTTTGCTCTGTGTCTGGGTGTTATTTAGTTACTATATATAAGTATGCATTTAAAAATAAGCACATGTAGCGTATCAGTCTCTGGCAGCCATATCACAAGCTTTGCTTATTTTGGGGTCAGATGCCGTGTGTAAGATGTCCCCAATTATTTATTTATTTATAGATACCTACTCCATAGAATTTGTATCAGGGATGTTGCGTATATTCGCATTCGTAATTGCAGAGCAGTATAATAATAATTAACGAAGATACTTTTGTACGTAATCGAATGGCATTGTGATTAGTAAGTTCTTATAGGCGTACGGCTAAACCTAGAGTCAGAGTTTTTAATCCGTCAGAAGGCCTCTGAGATGGCTAAAGGGTAAAAACAACCAGCGCCCACTTAACGTGTCATCCGAGCCATGGCTGCGCTCAGTTGTAAATGCCACCCGCGGCCACTACGCTATGAGCGCTACGATTGTGATTGAGAATCAACCAAAATAATATTCTTATTTACTTCTTTTAAAGAAAAATAACTGATGGTATTAAATATCTGTTAGGAAGCAGATTTTTGAGGGAACTACAGAAAATTAGTTTAATCTTTATGGTTGTTGACAAATCAGCTGAATTACTTATTATAATACAAGTCTTATTACAATTGGACTTATCTGGCCTAACCTATATCTGTGGTTTCAACCTAGCAACAGCGAGTCTCTACTCTAGCAGCCAGGCGTCGCATTTCATGGCCCATTGTGCAGACCGGACACCAACGTACGACTGTCGGATGATCTATTCTGTTGGCTAGCCAGACTCGCCGACAGATTCTAGAATCTTGAATGAAGATGCCTGATTTCATATCATTCAACTGCTTCATGCAGTTAGTGACGAGACTAGCAAGTAGACAGAGTTTAACCTCTTGAATTGAATACCTTGTAGGTCGTACATATGCGTCTATCATGGAAGCCATCAACCTTCTACAACCTGGAGTAATCCAGTGTTTCCACATTAAGGGATTTCGCCCTATTTTAGGGAACATGTGAATGTAGTACTCAGGGTGATTTGTATTGAAACAGGGATCAAGGGAATTTTAGGGTAAATTACTTCTTTTAGGGGGGAATGATCCAGGCACTGCACTGCCCTAGAATTCAATTATCCGTGGCACTTTTGGTGGACCCAAGCTCTGCACTGGGACCACCCTAGTTCTAGAATTTCTATTTAGGGATTTTTACAGACGCAAAACCCTAAATTTAGGGTTTTCTCTAAAATATGTTAAGTGGATACACTGGTGATGTTAAAAACATTATTACGTTTTTTGGGAGTGTTCTAACCGCACCAGAGCACAAATACTTTTCTATATATTGTAACTATTTAGTTAAGCACGGTGACAATGGTACTAGCGCCCTATATACCTATACAGGGTTATTTCTAATCAATTAGCATCCTTTAAGGGGCTTATTCTGTACATCAAAACTAACAACTTTTGTTCAGCAACTTTTGTCAGAAATTAAAAAAAAAAACAGCTGTTCCATTCATTTTGTCGCGGGTGAACGATACTTTTCTATGGAACAACAATTTTTTTTTTTTAGTTTTGGCAAAAGCCGTAAAACAAAAACTGTTAGTTTTGATGTACAGAATAAGCCCCTAAAAGGATGCTAATTGATTAGAAATAACCCTTTAAACTGGGATCTCAGTAATCCGAGCAAGGCCAAGAGAAGCCTCATAATTCATAATCTATCCTACCGTTATCTGGGCGGGCCTTCGGAAAGCTAGTATTCACAACTCTTGGAAAATCCACATTACTTTCAGATTTCTCGTATAAATCATTTACAGCAGGTGTTTATCTTTTCATGGCACATGGCCCCACTCGCGCTTCTTTGTTGCCATTTATTATTGCGATTTCTCACAATCTTGGGAATCCGTTCGATACTTTCACATTGGCAATGTTTATTATGTAATCGTACTCGTAGCATTTAAACCGGTTCTTGCTAATGAGTGTCAAAGAGCTTTGCACTGAAAGGTGATTAAAGGTATCCAATGTCAAGATTAAGGTCGGGAAACGCTCGCCATTGTCGGGTAAATGATCTACAATGGAGCATGCGTGCGCGCGGCGCTGCGGTCTCGCTCTGCTTGCCTTCGGATTGATTTAAGATTGTCTTTGAATACGGTGACTTTACTGCATTGCCTGTGCTATCACGCGATACACAATACTTATTTAAATAAATTAAAAGGTTTAATTATATTAGGTTTTATTTTATTTTGCGTTTTTTTTTTTTTTAGTAGTTTGTATTTATAGTTAGTATTAGTTTGAAAATGTTTAAGTTTTTTATTGTTTTTCTGATTTAGTGATTATTTACACAATGATATGTTAATTTAAAAAAAAATATTAAAAGGTGATTCAATCTTTTTTTGACCGACGAACCGGAGGAGGTACTCAATTCGCGTATATATTTTTTTATGTATAACCACGCATAACTTTTTTCATATTGTTCCGATTTCAATTTTTTTTTTTTTTTGAATTGAGTATACTTTGAAATTGGTCCCATTTTAATGTTATCGAAATCAGCTGAGACATTTTTCATATATAAACAATAATGTGAAAAATGCTACATCGATCCGAGCGAATTATTCGCGAATTCTGTACACGGGTGAAGTCGGTCATGCTATTTTTTGCAAAAAATAATTATTTAATTTTTAGAATAGGCCTATGCATTAGCTTAGCTTAAAATTTCCTCTAGGAATTCCTTGATTGGCAGTATTGACAGAAATTGCCTTATAATTTTTACGGTGGGCAATGGAGATTCTAGGGCGTGCCCCGCCCAGCCATACCTCCCCCAAGCTGCGCCTATGTCCAGCAGTGGCCTACGACTGGCACTGACTACCTATTAGAGGGTATGCTTTGCTTTTTTATAGTTCCATCAAACTCATACCATTTATTTAAGATTCTAATCAAGCTTGCCAGCATTTGCGCTTGCTTTGAGGCCTTAGTTATGCTTTACTATTTTTTCGTTTCCGTTTAGAAGTGTATGTTTCGAATATGGCCTCCATACATTTTTATTAGTTCTTCCTCGTTTTTGCCAGGAGCTCTGTTCTAAAATGTATGGAGCCACACAAAAACTATTGCAGTTTTCGTTTACGTCAAGGTACACTTATACTAACCCCACTGCGTACTGGTAGATTGTACGCACCAACTTCTAAGATTACACGTAGAAGTATAAGAAAGCCTAATTTACTTGATATCTACCTCATAAAAATTAGAAAAAAATAAATAAAGATAATATTGTTTACTGGCCAAACCTGACAGAGACATGTTTTGGCAAACAGACGAGTTTGACCAGATTGTTACAGAGCGTCGTAAACTTGTCACACGTAACGTCTGTCCATGATTGCTTTCACTTTCTTCATTATTTCATCATTTTGCATAACCATTAGCAAGATTTTATCTCTAAGCGTTGTAACACCATAGCCGGTTGCCATTTGCCAAATGTAAATATATGTTGCTATTTCAGACCATTTTGTCAGCAACTTGATAGAATGATCACGGAACTGATCAAAGATTCTATAATTCATCGTTTGTTCCGAACGTTACACTGTCTATGACTTAGAAGGACATGGCCCGAGCTTCATGCATTTTTGCAATATCTCCTTTGGGACCTTTCTAAATATTGTTAGAAATTACAATATTGTACTTGGAAGTAATTTCTTTTTGTTTTTTTTTTTTCATATAGGTTTGCGTTTGACTACAGCATGTAACTTAGTACCCGTTTTTGTGAAAATGAGTGCTGTAAGATCTTTTTATCGCGATTTTGGGATTCATAGTAAAAAAAACATAATAAGGAGTAAGTATATACATACAGGGTTATCCATAACTGGTGTACTAAGCTGAAAGGAGGTGATTCAGACCATCGCAATGAAAAATTTATCCTACGGGGCCGAACCGAAATTCGAGTAAAAAAATCAGCCGTTTCATTCATTTTGTCGATTCCGAGTTGTAAAAGTATAAGTTGTTCATAACAATGGTCTTAATCACCATCTTTTGGCTAGAACTGCGGGGCAATTCTGTCAACCGATCTCGTCACCGAAGTGATACTTTTCCGAACCCCTCTCGCTTTTCTGTCAGTTTTGATAGCTCAAAGCTGTCAAAAAACGAGAGAAGCTCAAGAACGCGTCACCTCAGCAACGAGATCGGCTAACAGAATTGCCCCGCAGGTAACGCAGATAACCTTGTATACCTATACACCTCCGTAGAACCCCTACAAGACAATCTTATTTTCCAACATTCCTGTGCCACACAGTAGGTGGAATAAACCTTTATTAAGTGCCAAGGTTGAGTAGCCCGCCAGTAATCAATGAATCGATAGACTCCATATTCTAACCGGTGTCAAGTCCGTTGGTCGCGCGGTGATTTATAATTTATGGACGAGTCGCCATGTCGATGTCGGTCGCTGAATACTAAATATTTACAATAGGCCGAACAACTTCTTGGCGGATGTGAAGTTGCAGCTGTTAAGTGAGATTTTTGTCAGGATTGGGTTATCCGCTGCTTGCAGCTAACATCACAGCCGACAAGAAGTATGATTTTCGAATTCAAATTAGAAATAGACATCCATAGTGGAGACTATTGATGACATAGTTTAGTGTCCTATTTCTATTTCTAGCTCGGAGGAGTAGACCGCAAGTAGGTATAGGCCGAATCTAATTTCTTGCCTAATTTCTTTCTTCAGAATATTCATTAAATTCCTAAGCATTTAAGTAGCCATGGTAGCTTTGTACATGCTCGCCTTAAAATCTGATATCGTTAATTCAAATTCTGTTTCATACATATACAGATTTACTGGTAGGTAATTTACGGAGGTATATGTGAAAACCAAGATACTTAACCCAAACTTTTGCTAACTATTGTTAGTAGTCAAACAGTCTAAATAGACACAAAAATCTTGTATTTTGCGTCAAACTGTATTCTTTGTGTTTGCATATGACGAGCATGCAAGGTTGCTGTCAAGCCAAAACGTTGGGCCATGCCATGTTATATCAAACCTAACTTAAAATAAACTAATATTTTTAGTTTAAGTTTAAATATCAGCGAGGCAATGCTGCCAGCATTCTGGCCACGTTACTCTCTGCCGAGGGGCTTTAAGACTAGGTTTCATTTTATTATGTGTTTTTTTTAGTTTAAGTTTTAGTATTCTTTTTTGTTTAAGTAGGTTATTTAATTTTAGTTATAGTGGAAAGTGTTATTTAAGTTTTTTGTGTAAATAAAATTGTATTCATTTGATAGATAAAATTTTCGAAGGCAATGGATGAGGCTTGCGAAGGACTGGAAAGAATGACGAGAAAAACAGGAGGCCTATATCTAGCAGTGGGTGGAACATGCTGAATAGATGTACAATACATAGATAGTTGTACAGAGTCGGGAGAATGATTCAGAACCTCTTTATGAACCACTTTTTCATTTATACAATAACCTGTTTACTCTAGATTTCTAGATAATGATGTTCTTAATCCTTTTACACTATTTCTGAATAACCCAGCACAGAATAATCGCAGAATATTATTTCTAGTCAACTTGAGTACCAATAATATACAGGGTCATAGGTATTAAACGCAAAACCTTTTAAGGGCGGGTATAGTCCATCTAGACAAACAAATTTTATTCTAGGACATTTGGAAAATTCGCAAAAAAAAAAAAAAGGTTTTCCATACATTTTGCCGCGCGTTGACGAACTTTATGTATGAAAAAGCAGATTTTTTCTTCCTAGATGTACCTACTAGACTCGCCCTTAAAAGGTTTTGCGTTTTATACCTATGACCCTCCATACCTAAACTTCTCCTTTTTAAGATTTGGTAAAATAGGAGGGAGGGAATTACAATAGCTAAGTAGAGTTCTATAGTAGCTGATAGAAAATACACAGAATTATCTCAGTTCTTAGGGTCTAGTAGCAAACATAAAAAGAAATAGAGCATTTCCAGTAGATGAGTACTAAGTAGGTCCAGTGCCAAGGTTCCCAGCATTATGTAGGAAGCCAGGACGAGTGCTGGCCATAGAGTTAATGAAGACCCACGTAGCCCGCAACGAGTTTACAGCTGAGGACGTTGCACGGTTCATGAGATATAGCGTGGTGACACACAGATGGACGGACGGACAACAGAGTTTTAGTAATAGGGTCCCGTTTTTACCCTTTGGGTACGGAAACCTAAAAGGGTTTAAGAGACACGCTCTCCTATTTCTATTATTTACTACTATAAAGAGCTCTAGTAGATGATAAAAATAAGACATAATTATCTCAGTAAGGTCTAATTGCTCGTAGAAAAACAATACAGCATTTCCAGACAGTAGATGGTCCAGATCCAAGTGGGCTTATTGAAAATCCATAGGGGAGGTTTATGTCCAGCAGTGTCAAAGTCAAAGCTCTTTATTTCGTGGACATGTTACATGCACTTGAAATCGTTCGATAACATTGGTAGTAGTTATGCCTAAATAATTATGTCCAGTGGACGTCCTACAGCTGATAATGATGATGAGGTCCAGTTCCAAGGTTCCCAGCATCAAATGTAGGAAGCCAGGACGAGTGCTGGCCATATAGTTAATGGAGACCCACGTAGCCGTAACGAGCTTACAGCTGAGGACGTAATGTTGCGCCGGCGCAGTTATCGTGATTGATGTGGATGCCCTTCCTGGCTGCCACTTTGTGCACTTCTTCTGAGCGTAAGTAACATTAAAGATCCGATTACAAGCGTGGACAGAATTCGAATAGTTCGCACGGATCTATGTATCATCGACGTAGTAATTTTCACATTATTATTGATTATTCAAAAACGACCGATTTCGAAAAAATTAAATGGCGAACCACTTCTGAAGTAGGTATGATCTACCAAACAAAAATAGAATCATCAAAATCGGTTCATCATAGGCATGATGACTAAAATAATCGGAGTAATCGCGTAACATAACTACATACAAAGAATACATACAGATGAATGGAGAACCTCCATTTTTGAAGTCAGTTAAAAATTAGGTACACTCTGCTAAACATCAAGCAAGATGCGATAAAAAAGTTTAGTTTTATCAATTTGTTTTTATTTTTTAATAAATTGACATAAACGATAATTTACCGACCTCCTGTTTGGTAATTTTACAGATCTTATAATTTCTGATTATATCATGCTGAAATACTCTAAAATGCGTGGTTTTTACTCACGCGAGTTTCAATGGTACCTACGTGTTTTCGTAAAGGTTTCGAAGGAAACGGTAAAAACAGCGTAGATGTCCAATTGTCCACCTAGTGGTAGTGGAGAGTCGATCTCAGAACAGGATATTACTACTGGAGGCAAGCTAATTCAGGTTCAATCGGACCTATTAGGGATCTATTGGTCTGGTCTTATATACTTAGAAAGATTTATGTCTAGCAGGAAACAATCTACGAAAGAAAAATTAATCATAAATCGGCCAAGTACGAGTTGGACTCGCGCATTAAGGGTTCCGTACCGTATGGGAGCCCCTTGGCAAAAAAAATACGTTTTTTTGTATGGGAGCCCTTAAATATTTATTTTATTCACTTTTAAGTATTTGTTGTTAAAGCGGCAATCGAAATACATCATCTGTGAAAATTTTAACTCTCATGCTATTACGGTTCATAAGATACAGCCTGGTAACAGACAGACGGACAGCGGAGTCCCGTTTTTACCCTTTGGGTACGGAACCCTAAAAATAATCAGAATGTATGGTCATCGTCCTTCCACCAATTTGTCCCCTCGAAGAAGAAACAAAGAGTGGATAGACATTATACCTAGTGTATAGGACTCCCTCGATATTGTAGTGCATCTGCAATGTTTGCGGAGGCGCGCGTCGACTGTTTTTACGCCATCATTTGCAAGAGATGTGCTTCGCTGGTGCGGCGGGCGCGGGGGAGTCCTAACAGCATGCTGCTCGCACTCGCTGATAGATTAGATTGTCCCTACATTGCTCACGGTTGCAGAATGCACACTCCTTGTAGAGCTCGTGAGAGGATATTTTAGTTTTATAATTTATTCGATTAACCTCATGACATTTTAATTTTATAATTTAATTGTAATGTGTAATTTAATTGTTCTTATTTTAATTTTATCGTAATGCAAAGTGACTACCTGCCAATAATGTGTGATTTTTATGTATGAGTCTTAGTTACTTGAAATAAACGTTTTTATTATTATTATTACTAAACTAGAACTTATCCACTCAAAAGTCTCAAAACGGAAGACGTGTCGAAGCCAGAGTTCCAGAGCGGTCGTCCGCTCTATTATATACATCGCGCTAGCTTCGCTTTCAATGGAATTGTTCAATTACACGGCCATTTCGTTCTTATATTCTTATCCAATTTGCGAATTATCCTAATAGCTCTTTTATAACGACCAAACCATTACGGTAATCGGTAAATGATAAGATTCGTGACACGAAGGAACCTCGGACATATTTCTAACAAATTACATTAATTTAAATCATGACTGATTTCAGTTCAGTTTTGTGTATGTTATGTAAGCCGTTTTTTGACAGATCTTTGGAAAATCTATGGAGTATGAATGAAACTAAAAATGATAACTGTAACCTAGGTATGTGTACCACATACAATGTCTTGGTATTCCAGGTTGTTTTTTAAGGAAAATTTCTAAACGATGGTAGAGCAGCGCCTCTAAGAACTGGGTGGTACTTACAATTGTTTTATTAGTAACTACTTGTATCGATTTTATTATAGGTTTATAACGAATGCGTTTTGGAGAATATATCAGGTACATACATTAAAATTGTATGCCTATAGAAATGAAATGACATTTACTATAGGTACGTACCTAGTATTATTATATCTTCTTTGCTATAGGTGAGCAGCGTAGCAAACGCTGGTGTGCCTAAATCATGAATTGGCCAATAGCAGTTTATTTTAAAATGTTACGTTTAGTAGCTCGTAGAATGTAAGTTGCAATTTTTATTAAATAAACTGAATTAATTATTTTTCTTTCGATTGCACGGTTTTATCGTAGACACGTAAAGATAACTGCGATTCATTCTTGGTGGAAGATCCTGGCTGAAATTTTCACACGTTTCAAATATTGAATTCCAGTTTCCAAAACTCAACGTTCAAACTCTACTTATTGGAATACATTCAGTATTTCCTTGAATGTATGACAATGTTTTGAAATGTAGAGTAAACAGGTAACCAACACCGACTCCAACTATCAAACATCCAATCACAATCAAAACGATCAAATAGGAACATAAATTATTTAAATTTTATCCGTTTCTTTACAACTTTACGAACATGTTTTGAGGTAGCTACAATTTCTTCTAGCGATAAGGCCAGCGATTTATTAGAACCACTACAATATTAGCTGAAAATATTTCGATTTATTTTAATTTATTGCGTCTGTGTAGAATAAATTATCTACTATCCGTCTATTAATCGCAAATTAAAATAACCATCGGTAGTGTCCAATTCCTAGTTGCGTATTTGTTATTCTAAACATCTAATTACATGTTCTAAGCAACAAAATAAAAGAGAGAGTACTTACTAAGTCTCGATGAGTTCGCAGTTGAGCAGCAACTTCTCCGGGCCCAGTTCGACGACCGCCACGGTCTGGTCGTGGTAGTATATCATCCTGAGGGTATCGTTGGCGACGCGCCGCCCCGTGTAGGGCTTCACTCCGGCCTGGTCGCGGCGCTCCGAGTCCTCCGCCCGCGCTCCTACCGACCCCACCAGTCCTGCCAGCGACCAGCCAGCAGGAAAGCTGAACGCGAAGGGTTTAGCCGAAGCAGAAGGGGGTGGACACGCCGCAATGCACAATATCACAAATAACGATACCAGAGATTTGAGCAAATGGTCGGCGAGGGGCGCGCCGCGCGTCACCGCCTCCCGGGCCCACCGCACCGCCGACACCAGCCTCCGAAGCGACATTGTTATGTTAAATCAGTCGATGGTCCATGGCGTGCGCGCGACACGAGGCTCCGCTCTGCACTGACAGACTGACAGGCCATACACCGGCTACTCAGACTTTCTTCGTGTGACGTCATGAAGACGTTTCACTCGCTTCCTTTGCTGCTTCCGTATGGGAGCCGATTGATATGCCACAGGAAGTTAATGAAAGTAATGTTACTGGTTACATTGTAGGTGGAAAGTTTCATTCATGATTGGGTTGTGCAAGTGGTTTCTGGATTCAGTGGTGAAAAATTGAGGACGGTTATGATGCGGTTCGGTCGTAGTTTGTACTATTCTTAGGTAAGTAAGTACAATATATTTAAGTTTAAGAAAAAAATACCCGAGTACATGTGTAGCATCAATGTGGTATGTAACCAACAAATAACTTATTGTACACACAAAAAAAGCTAGTGCAACACTAGGCGGCCTTATCGCTGGAAGCGATCTCTTCCAGGCAACCCATAAAAAAAACAATAAAAAATGTAACAAAAAAAGACCAAGTCGATGTGTGGGTAGACTAGATAATTAAGATACTTTTCTGATATTACCGAACCTAAAATACCTATAGGGAGTATAGGTACGTGATTTTTAACCGACTTCCAAAAATGAGGAGGTTTCTATGTTCGTGTGTATGTATTTTTTTGTGTATCGATAATTTCGCCAATTGTAAACCGAATTGTAAAATTATTTTTTGTTCGAAAAGGTATACTCCCGAGGTGGTCCCATTTAAATTTTACAGAAATCGGCTGAGTCGTTTTTGATAAATCAACAATAATGTAAACAATTCGAGCGAAATATTCGAATTTTGTACATGATGGTTTACGGTTTTGCCATTTTTTGCGAAAAATAATCATTTCGTAATTCTTAGGCCCCGGCAGTGAGCAGGGCACATAGTTCGTAGAACGGGTGACCTATGGAGCCGTAAAGTTATCGAATGGAGATCACGTACCGGCAAGTGCAGCGTAGGACGTCCACCGACAATGTGGACCGATGACCTAATGAAGACCACAGGAACACCATGCAAGTCGCTCTCAACCGTTTCCATTAGAAAGCCATGTCCTACACCAGGCGTCCTAGGGATGATAAGGATGATGATGATTTCTAAGGCATGGTGCACTTTCTTAAACTATTTTATTAGGAAGTTAAAATACAGTGTGTGAATCGTGGAATTGAGTCCATTTTAACTAGCATGGAATAAATTCTTCGTAATAATAATTATTCGCAAAAAATGGCAAAACCGCTTTCCATCGTGTACAAAATTCGAATATTTCGCTCGAATTGTTTACATTATTGTTGATAAACGGCTCAGCCGATTTATGTAAAATTTCCTTTCGAACTAAAAAAAATCTATTCGGTTCACTATTGGCGAAATTATCAACGAACATACACAAAAAAATATAAACATACATACAGACGAACATAGAACCTCCTCCTTTTTGGAAGTCGGTTGAAAACCAGTTCACCTAACTCGATGTTTACTTGAAATGCTCTTATGACAGATATTATGGTAAGAGCACACTTCTCTTCATAAATAAATATGACCTGCCTACTAGAACTTGCTTGGTCAGCCTGCTTTCTAGCGCGTATTATTCATACATAGTATTAATGGCTTTTCAACCGGCCCCAGCAGCTATCACACTCACTCATTTGCACGTTTGAGTACATAGACATTAGGCCCAATTAAGAAGACGCCATCGTAAATTTAATAGCAACGTAAAAAGTGTTCTCTCTATCGAATGCCTAAAGTGAAAAAGAAACAGAAATATTCTAAATTGCTAATACGAGTATAACTACTATGGGGGCCTATTGGATTTTTAAAACTCTATTAAGCATTAATCAATCATAATAAATAACACATATTTTGTATTAAACAAAAGTTGTCAATTTTGTTGGTATTTTCGCGACTATTTTTATTACTTTTAATGTGTTTAAAGCAGGTTCACGTTGGATGCAAGCCGCTTCCAACCGGTCTTGAAGATCCATAGGGGATGACTATACTCAGCAGTGGACATCTTATGGCTGATGGACGGATGGAATGTGCAATTGCATGAGCGAGATGAAATCCGTCGTATAAACCCCCTTAAGTAGTATTTCTTATGTGGTATTGACCCATTGAACCAGCCGGCTGTGGGTGCCCCTGGTCAAGCATTGAGCAAGTCATGTCGTCATTTGCGATGACCCTACACTTACGTAAGAAGATCCTCTTTGCATATTGCATGCCATCTTCAACGATTAGCGACATGCGTCAGGCAGTCAACTATCCATACCAACCATGTCTACCTGGGTACTTCTTCATATACCTACTATCACTCGGATAGAAGAAAGACTATTTTGCCAATCCGAAGCAGAAACGTTTTACTTGCTGTCTTTTAACTAAGAGAAAGTTTGACATTGCCGAACCCTTAAAGAAAACTACATGTTTTCTTCAACATCTTCTATCTATATCTATATATATTTGTGAACGGCTGGACCGATATCGCTAATTCTCTTTTTGTTGTATTTGTTATTGTCAGGCGAAGGTTCTTATGAAAGAATAGTTATTGTTCGCAAAAAAATGGCTTAGCCGATTTCTGTAAAATTTAAATGGGACCATTTCGGGAGTATACCTTTTCAAACTAAAAAATTTTTTTCGATTCGTTTCACAATTGGCGGAATAATCGATGAACATACACAAAAAAATACATACAGACGAACATAGAACCTCCTCCTGTTTGGAAGTCGGTTAAAAAACTAAGAAAATTGTGTGGAAAATAATAAAAACATCGTCTTAGTTTTCCTATACAAAATGACCATACGCGCGTTTTTATGTGGCGCTATAAACGCCATCGAAATTAGAATCGTCCGAATTAGTGAAATGAAGGTGACATGAAGTTCACCGGGTCAGCTAGTAGGCCAATAAAAGTATACTAGAAACTCTATAGCGTAGCCAGAAGCTAAATTTTTGAGAATTTAACAGGGACATTGGGTGCTGCCTCCCTGGCTCATTAATAGGCCCAATAAAATTATAAAGGCGCCATCGTAAATTTAATAGCAACGTAAAAAGTGTCCTCTCTATCGAATGCCTAAAGTGAAAAAGAAACACAAATATTCTAAATATCTATTATAATTACGATGGCTCCTTCGTAATTGGGCCTAATAGGTTGCTTGATTCACATTATATCATATTTTTCTTCTCCTGATATATGCATTATGGACGAGGAAACTTCCTCACGAGATTTTCCTACACCGAAAAGCCCTTCCTTCCACTCGACACCACCAAAACGACACCATCGGTGGTGTCGTATGGAATCACTAGTCCATACGACACCACCGACTAATAGTGAGGTTACCTACATAACTACTTACTTCACTGAAATAAAAAAATAATATTTCATAAACTCTGTTTTATTAATTATTATCGTTTAACTATAGATAACTTGAAATAATAACTTTGGGGTCGGATCAATGTATGTGATGTTGTCTGATATTTATTTATTTATTTTAATGAACTGGGAGCTGTTAGTCAAAAACACGCGTTTCTGGACATCACTAGGGTGGTGTCGTTTTGGTGGTGTCGAGTGGAAGGAAGGCGAAAAGCAAGTGGTGTGAAAATCTGTACTTTAATATCTAAGAACCCTTTGCACATGACTGGGATTTGAACCCACAAACTGATAAACCGAGAGATATGTATACCTATACTTATTGATTGACATATTATTAGATTCAGATTGTGCAACTTCTGTATATGTTTATGTTTTGGATGCAGTATCAGCAGAACAATAAGAATTGTTTTACACGAGACAATGCGCGACGATTAGACTTGTCCATACATAGATATATCACGTATGAGATTATAAAAGCACTAAGATAATTATGTCATGATTCATTACATAATAACGTTTCAGAAAACTGCTAGCTGAGTTATCAATTTATAAAACCAAAACAAAATTCATGTTTACCTATGTGGTTCTAGTTGGAAAGAGTATTAAAATATAGACGGTTACATTTGAATACTGTACAATAACTACTATTTTATATAAACGACACAAAAAGCTGATCTACATAATCGTTTTTATTTATTAACTCTAGATTTAATTAATGCATCGACTTGACATTTTTTAATTTAATTACTCTACTCTACCTACTAGTGCTGCCATCTGTCGCGAAGTAGCTGAACTATCGAATTGCAAAGTAGCATTTTGTTCTAGGTTTATAAATAAATTACTAAATACTAGCTGACCCGGTGAACTTCTTCTCACCATCTGACGACTGAACATTTTGTATGGGAAAATTCACAGGGAAAATTTAATTAATGATTTTTTTATAAATTAATTACTCTACCTACTGGTGCTGCCATCTATCGCGAAGTAGCTGAATTGCGAAGCTACCCGAATACGTACCTGACGCCTCCTAGATAAAACTTACACGAGATCTGTTGTTGGGTCTCAATCGAGGGGTATATTATTGTGCAGGAGCCACTGTCCCTTCGCTATTCGCATTGTACTACAGATGCGCAGAATGCACGGTCTCGATTCTAGTTATTATACTGTAGACTAGTATACTAAGCGCCACATAAATCGGCGGATGGGAAGTTATGCGCAGAATGCTGCGCAAAAGCCGAAATATTAATAGGTATACGCGGGAGCCAGAGAGACCGGGGCACACCCGCCCGCCAACCTCATGCCTCCCGCGCGCTCCCTACGCCCGTGCTCACCACTACGCCACGTGGCGTCGGCATTGTGCACATATGCGCAATAATTAGTGAACCACGGCGAAGTGTCATGTACAGCAAACTTCTCATCCGCCGACTTGTGTGGCGCTTTGTATATGAATTATTTCTATAGAAAACACTACTAAATACTAAAAACACTCAGTTACTTTAAGAATTCTCACTTTATTTTGATAGGTTATTTCTTCGATTTCACAACCTTCATTTACACAAAACGATATCATAAACTTAGTATAAATTAAATAAATGGACATGGACAATGGATGTTAATACTACAAAATCGGGTGTTGCTTTGCAAAGTGCTCTTTAAAGTGTACTTATAATTATAAATAAGTTTTATTATAAACACCTGCGGAATTTCGAAAAAAATAACTTCTTTGATTGCCAAAAAAATGTAGGTGTAGGTCGCGCCACACAAGTTGGCAGATGTGAAGTTAGCTACAAGCTGCGCAATATCCAATCCGACTGAAGCTCACATAAAGCTGCACGTTGATTGGATATTGTACAGCTTGTAGCTAACTTCACATCCGCCAACTTGTGTGGTGCGGCCTATAAGGAATAACTGATTTTTTCGCGATCCAGATATTGGTCGCATAATAACAGTTATTCATGATGACTTTGCAAAACAATACTTTATACAGTCATTAACTATTCGCACATTTTGAAAGAATATATTTCTGTGTAACTTTATAAAGTAATCATTTTAAATCAAAATAATTTATTTCAAATGATTTAAAGAAGTTTTCTTATACAACAGTAGCAAAATACATCTATAATACTTGAGACACAACAATCTATAAAACACTGTGAATGATAACAACACTTCTTATTTACAAATTCGTATTTATAAAGGTAGAAATATGTACAAATAGATACAAATACATTCTAAGATATTTTTGCTAAAATTTGGCTTCAATTTTATAATTGTAAATGGCAACACTATAATTTGTGCACATAAAGACTACTATATTTCTGTAACATTAAAATCGAATTTGTATTTGAATGCCTTAGCGTAGTATCGAAATAAATTATTATACAAAAACTATGTACAAATAGTATTTGTTAAAAAATTTACAAGATAATTTTATTTATATTCTAAAAGTATGAATAAATAAAAGTTTGTTCTACTTTTGTTTGTTGCGGAATCTTCATGGGTAATCAACTGAGTGTCTTATTGTACTTTATTTACCCCAAGATATCAGTATACTCACCGTTATGAAAATACTTTTACTATGGGGCCAACACTGTTTTTTTTATCAATCAATGTGATGAAATCATAAACGTCATCTACTAGTCTACCGATAAATGACTTGATTTCTACTTTGAGAAAATGTATAGAACAGCTGATTCCATTCCAAGTTGGCCTCATAGCAAAACTTGTTCACAATGATGAGTACAATAACACTGTGGAAGCCCCGTGTAAAATACTCCAGTCAATCACTAATATGTAAATGCAAAAAGTTAGGAGTAAATTAATTGGATAGTATACACCGCACCACACAAGTTGATGGATGTGAAGTTAGCCACTAGCTGGGCAATAGCAAATCAACGTGCGGCTTCCGCGTCACGTCTCGTCAGGATTGGCTACTGCGCAGCTAGTGGCTAACTTCACATCCGTCAACTTGTGTGGCGTGGAGTATACTTAGGTTAAAGTTAATTAGAAACTATTTTTTTTCGTTGAGCGGCAATATCTGGTCGACCCGCGCGCGGTTTAGGCCGAAGAACGCAAGTGTACCTTATCACAGAGCATTACGAGTCATGTTCGTGGAAGAACGGATCGTCCTCTTCGGGAGAGTAACCTGTTATCAGTGGTAAGCCGGTACCGAGTCATCTGCGGTAGTCGTTATATTGCCGTCCGAAGAAAGAGAGTAAAGTATAAGTACAGCCGTCCGAAGAACGCAAGTAAAGTGTACTCTAATACAGAGCATTACGAGTCATGTTCGTGGAAGAACGGATCGTCCTCTTCGGGAGAGTAACCTGTTATCAGTGGTAAGCCGGTACCGAGTCATCTGCGGTAGTCGTTATATTGCCGTCCGAAGAAAGAGAGTAAAGTATAAGTACAGCCGTCCGAAGAACGCAAGTAAAGTGTACTCTAATACAGAGCATTACGAGTCATGTTCGTGGAAGAACGGATCGTTCTCTCCTGGCAAATAACCAGTAATCAGAAGTAGTCCGGTACTGACTCGTGTGCGATAATCGATGTATTGCCGTCCGAAGAAAGATAGTAAAGTGTAAGTACAGCCGTCCGAAGAACGCAAGTAAAGTGTACCTTATCACAGAGCATTACGAGTTATGTTCGTGGAAGAACGGATCGTTCTCTCCTGGCGCTCGCGGAAAAACAGCCATGAGGCCGTACAGTAGAACACCACGCAGACCGGGTTTAAGATTTGAAGAATGTGTACTTAATTACAATAGCATTACGAGTCATTTTCGTGGAAGAACGGATCGTTCTCTTCTGGCGAATAACCAGTAATCAGCGGTAGTCCGGTACTGACTAGTGTGCGGTAGTCGATATATTGCCGTCCGAAGAAGTCGTGTAAGGTTTATTCTTCGGCGTACACTCGTTCGCGGAAGAACAGTCATGAGGCCGCGCAACAGATCACCACGCAGACCAGGTTTACGATTTGAAGAATGTATACTTTATTGAAATAGCATTACGAGTCATGTTCGTGGAAGAACGGATCGTTCTCTCCGGGAGAGTATCCGGTAATCAGCGGTAGTCCAGTACCGACTCTCGCGCTGTAAACGATGTATTGCCGTCCGAAGAAGGCGAGTAAAGTATATTCTTCGTCGTAGACTCGCTCGCGGAAGCACAGTCATGAGGCCGCGCATCAGATCACCACGCAGACCAGGTTTAAGATTTGAAGAATGTGTACTTTATTCTAATACCATTACGAGTCATGTTCGTGGAAGAACGGATCGTTCTCTCCGGGAGAGTATCCGGTAATCAGCGGCAGTCCAGTACCGACTCTCGCGCGGTGGTCGATGTATTGTCGCCCGAAGAAGGCGAGTAAGGTGTATTCTTCGTAGACTCGTTCGCGGAAGAATAACCATGAGGCCGCGCAGTAGTTCACCACGCAGACCGGGTTTAAGATTTGAAGAATGTGTACTTTATTACAATATCATTACGAGTCATGTTCGTGAAAGAACGGATCGTTCTCTCCGGGAGAGTATCCGGTAATCAGCGGCAGTCCAGTACCGACTCTCGCGCGGTAGTCGATGTATTGCCGCCCGAAGAAGGCGAGTAAGGTGTATTCTTCGGCGTAGACTCGCTCGCGGAAGAATAACCATGAGGCCGCGCAGTAGATCACCACGCAGACCGGGTTTAGGAGGGTTATCTGGCCATAACAAAATAAAACACTTTTAAGCCGGGCACGAAGTGTCAGAACGAGACAGCGTTCTGGCAAAGTATATACATATAAGTATCTGTCACTTTTTTACATGTCAAAAAAGTTCTTTTCTTGGTTTTTCGTGGTCGCATAGACAAGAAGAACTAAGTACATGAACCGCTGTCGGACTCGGCCAGAATGCTGTTCAAACTAATACATAGTATGTAAATTGTATGTAGCTAACTTAATCAGAGCGAAAAAAGAACAGCTTGTTAAAGGTATTAAATTAAAGACTAGTACATATGGGGGCTTTCATTGATGTAACATCATTAATCACACATATCACATTGTTTTAATAAGACTATAAAAGAATAAAATATCTTTAATAGTAAATAAACCTATGTTTTAAAAATCCTTTATTTGATTTCACCTGCCCTCATTTGTCTGTCTGTAATCAAGACATGTAAAATTTCCAGTTTTCGATATATTTCATTATTATAGAGTAAGAACCCGCTTATTTTCTTTTATCATATCTCGAAAGGTTTGCCAAAGAAGAAGCACTAGCCTAAGGATGGCTAGTATTTTTACCAAGTTTGTCAAAAAAGGACTTTTAAGATACCTACTAATAAAGAATATGCTACTACAGAAGCAAAAAGGTTATAGGCCGCGTCACACAAGTTGGCGAAAATTAAGCTACAAGGCAGTACGAGTAGTGCTCAATATCCAATCCTGACTGAAGCTCACACAAAGCCGCGCGTTGATTGGATATTGCGCAGCTTGTAGTTAACTTCATTTCCGCCAACTTGTGTGACGCGGCCTATAATAGAATGTCTATTACCTGCGTGCCGATGGACCAGTAGAACCAGCCCACGTAGCTAGGATGTCGACACACGCTGTACACGCCGTGGGTCACCAACTGATGATCAGGCCTTTTCGTGTATTGTACCTGAAATTTCATAACTTTAGTAAAACACTCATAATAAATGTAAGACTGTATGAGCATTAATAAAATCGGCCAAGTGCGAGTCGGACTCGCGCACGAAGGGTTCCGTACCGTATGGGAGCCCCATTCCTCTTGCCGTTATTAATAGCGAGCAAAAAAACTCCTAAAATTATGTTTGTTGTATAAGAGCCCCCTTTAAATATTTGTCTTATTCTGTTTTTAGTATTTGTTGTTATAGCGGCAACAGAAATACATCATCTGTGAAGATTTCATCTTCCTAGCTATCATTGTTCATGAGATACAACCAGGTGACAGACAGACAGACGGACATTGAAGTCTTAGTAATAGGGTCCCGTTTTTACCCTTTGGGTACAGAACCCTAAAAACTTCCAGAATATTCCTTCTATTAGGTAATTGTATTCGTTACAGGTCGTCGCGGCCCTAGTTCTCAGCGGTTTTGGAACGGAATATAGTTCATAACTCACAGTATGGTTAAAGTTGGTCCTGGCAGTGAACATGGCAGATTTCCTGAACACCTCTCCCGCTATACACATCAGCACTCCGATGTAAGACAACCAGAAGTGACTCTTCATATCTGTGGAGTAGGAAACATAACATAGTCATTAGACTCAATTTCTAATATATGAGCTGAAATTTGTACTGATACAATTGTGTCAGATAAGTAACCTGATAAATTCAAATGAACTTAGGACAGCATTTATAATTTAATTGTTTATTTGCCGCTCTGTAATAAATTAAATATTTCTTGATAAGCGCACTCAACAAAGTCCATTTGCATCAATTCTACACTGGACCTCAAAATACAGGCTTAGCCGAGTTTGAGGCCCCCTGGTCATCATAATTATGTATTTTTGCTGTGGAAATATACTATTTTGTTTTATAACTTGTATTCTGTTTTCATAGCACAAGTCAGAGAAGCCTGGACCCAACCAACAGTGTGATAGAGAAGTCTGTGGAGGATTATGGTTCATCTACCTGAAATCCTGTAGGATTTACAGACACTTATGTTTGTATTATAAATAAATTAAAAATAAGCACATTGGTGCTTATTCCCTTCATTGATAAGAAAGCAGAGATATTTGTGCTTATTCCCTTTATTTTAAAACTATAGTAAGTTAGCTGTTAGTAACTTTTGTAGTACTGATGATACCATATCACATGTACAGACATGTGATATGGTATCAAGACAAAACTGTATTAAAGTGCTTGGTATTAAAAACAAATTGTGAAGATCTTACTGTACACAGTTTTTAGCAATAAATTATTTCATTTCATTATCATCTCTGCTGCAACTACCTACTAGAAGACTTAAGAGGCCTTGCTTATAAATTAAGTGACCCAACACAGATTACAACAAGACTAATGGAAATTAGTTCTCTACAGCAGTTTTCTTCAAAATTCTGTAATTTTTGTGCTTTTTTCATAATAATTTTCCGGAAGGACAGGAGGGCAGCAAAAAGTTGTACAAAATAAATCACATAGTTCCCTAACCATGTTGACTGGGAACACAAAAAGTTTTATAACTCACCAGGAAAGTAATAATACTCTACGCCCCACTCTATCCAACTTGCCACAGCAGCTAAACCATACTGCACGCTATGGTTCAAGATAAACGAGTCTATGGTCAGAGTCCCTGGGTTCGTCAGGGCCACGGACATGAACTCCGAGAAATGGAACATGGAGAGCACCATTGCATACAGGCCGAATACTTTCCAGCCATTGTCGAACATTGATAGGTAGAGGCCGGTTGAAAATGTAGCACCAAGGAAGAATGAACGCACTAATACCTGAAATGATCATAATAACTATTATGTTAGGTACCTAAAATATAGCTAAATTAGAGTCAGCTCACTGATTTATTTTATGCATAACAGCATGTGCAGCTCGCCTATACACATTAATAAATGTATTTATTGTTTATAACTAGTGTAAAACACATTTCACAGCAGAACATAGGCCTACCCACGAGGGGCCATAAATTAATTAAATCTGAACAATAATGATGGGACGACTACTGTCCGCGTGCGAGTTGAATGCAGAGCTTAGGAATGCGAATGTCTCCCCCCGCTATCCGCACGCCCAACCCGCCCAGGCGCGTGAGGTGGGGCGTGCGGATAGCGGGGGGAGATGCTCCCGCTCTTTACCTCAGACCCCGACTGCATTCAACTCGCGCGCTATCTGTACCTACTGTAAGTCTCCACAGTTTATCCTAGCAGGCATGCAATATTTTGTTACTGGGTGTACAATATGCAAAATATAAGCGGAAATTATTTTAAATTTTAATTCATAATTGTAATAAAGCCAGACTAATTAGATAAGTAGACGAAAGTCTTACCTCGTACGTGAAACCCTTATACCACAGCGTGCAAATAAAGTTAAAAAGACAAAAGTATAGCCCGGGTCCCCATAGAGTCAGCAGCCACAGATCCTTGGAATGTCCGAGCACACTTCCAGAGAAGAATGATATCGTAAACAGGCAAACGGAGAATGTAAAACATGCTACGGCCTGCCTCCCGGCGGGGCATACGTTTTTCATTAATATCATATCCATTGTATCACAGTAGGTTAGTTATAGACACAAGATGATGAGACTAGGTTGTTTCCTTGTAATGGAATAGATTTCTCTATTTGTTTAAGTAAAATATCCATGAAAAATAAAAACTAGAATTTTTAATTGGGATGAATCAACAATCGAAAATAATTTTAAATTAATGTTACTAGCATTGAAAACGAAAAAGTCCCAATTCCCATAGAAATATTATTTCCTTATCAATTAAATTAAACAATGTTAGGGAAGAAGAAGGAATGATTGCTGAATCTAATTAAATCAAATAAATTAATGTATTCATAACAGCTTTTCTGAAAGGAAAATCATACCTGATAAGTGATAACTATTGAAAAATAAGATAAAATCTTTAGAATAACGGTTTTACTACGACAACTGAGAAGTATCAAGTACCTATTGAAAAAAAATTTTACATATTAAATAGGCACAAGTAGGTACGTAAACTCAAAGGAGTTTCTTATGTCACCACATGAAGACACGTCGCGGCAGCGTGTCCAGCCAAGACAAAGAAATAGGAACTGGTGACGAAGCAGCCGTGTGTAATATTACACGAACCATTTCGAGCCACTTTTGACCCCTTCATAACTCGAAAACCATTTAACCTAAATAAATGCAAAATAAAGCATATTTATTTAAGTTCTTTAGGTTGACTGGAATACAACATTAATTTTGCTCCGACATTTAATTATATATTAACGTTTAAAAACCGGAGTTTCATTGACTAATTCACTAACTCACTCACTGACTTATAGATCAAATAACCTAACCCATTTCCAGATGACCTAGAAACTTGATATTTGGCATCAAGGTAGACTATCACGCATATGCAAAGGAAAAAATCTACAACCTTGAACTCTAACTAGGGAATGAAAGCTTATTCATACAAGTCATAGAAGTTGTTCATAGAAGTCTCATGACTTCCACTAATTTTCATGCAGATTTGGCGTAGCTTAAATAAATCACATCTCAGCTGTATTATCTGAAAAAGAGATAGATTCGATGATAAACAGTAGATCTAGTGCGTGTGCACCCATTGCAATACAATTTTGTTCATATTTGTTTTAAAATACTTACCCATAATTATTACCTAACAGGCTACATACTGAATGCAAATAAGGTTTTCTCCGTAGTAAATTATGAAAAAACTATGAATGGATTTATTTAAATAATAGTTATTTGAACTAACGAATATATAAACAAGGCCGCTATTTTCATGAAGAATGGGTCAGTTTAGTTCTTCTGTGATTTTTACATCCAAAGTATCCTGAAAATTTGAGTCAAAATTCAAATATTCCAAGGCTTGTATCATTCGAGTGGAGAATTGCATAGATTTTGTAAAGACAAATTGATATAAATCTTAGTTTTAGATATTCCACAGCAAACACTGCTGTGATTACCCACCAACGTTTGTATGGAGTAATGAGCGACTTATCTTTGTTATAAATAATACAACACGCATTTCAGGATCTTTAGTGAATCACCTCACAACCCTTAAAACTGGGGGATACCAGTTGGTAGTTTTGAAGCTAGAGATCTGAAAATCGATTAAAGTACTTGTTTTAGTAAAAAATCAACAAAAAGATAAAATCCAACTAAAACATTTTCATGTGAAATGTAGCCAAGATAAGACCACAGTTAGCACTATTAAAAAGCTGTTAGATCTCAATTGATCTCATGTAGATAGAGCTAAGCTTCTAAATCTATACGCCTTAACTCTACAAGTCCTTAGTTCAGAAACTCTACACTTCAGTCAATAATATATTATGCGGCTTGGCTGTTTCGCTTTCTGCACATGGGCGTGAAGTGAAGGGTAAAGGCCACAATTGCCACAATATGCGACAAAGGGTTAATTAATAACTGTTAATTAATTCTGTTACACAAATTTTTCTTGTTGTAACGAAATGGCCAAGTCACTTAAATTTACTAAGCTGTAGAGTTTATGGAGTAAGGACTTGTAGAGTTAAGGCGTGTACAGTTAGAAGCTTGGCTCTACATGAGATCTAACAACTTTTTGATAGTACGAACTGTGGTCTTGTCTTGGCTGCATTTCACATGAAAGTGTTTTTGTTGGATTACAAAATTACATCTAGAAAATTACGTTTTTTGGAAAAATAAAATGGTGTTGGTGTCGATGCCGATAAATGCAAATAAAAACAATCTTTGAAAATATTGGAGATGACATTAGTACACAAGATAGCATTGCACAGAAATCGGAATCATGTTCATAGTGCGTAATGATCGTAGTTTCAGATCCAATACAGGTACCCTAATTCTAGTTAAATAATTCATGGTATTAACACTTGGATAAAGAGTTAATCACAGATTAAAAAACATGCTGTCAACTTTTTACAGTCAGTCAGTGTCAGTGACAAAAAGATCGCAATCATTTGCAATCATTTTAATTACCATGGCAACACAGATCGTTTCTTTGACAGTTGACACTTGACACTTTGAAATTCAGTTAGTTCTTGTGTGTAATTGATCAAAACAATTTATGCAGCTCTCTCATTGGTTCAAAGGTAATTTTTTTTTCAATAAAATGAGCATCATTGGCCAAATATACTTCATGGTTATTATTATTTTTTGTTGTGGTCAATGAAAACGTAATACATACTTTGTTTTCCAAAGTTTTCAAATTCTGGATTCCTGTCTGTGAAAATAGTTTCTAGTTTCATACAAGATCAGAAATGTGAATTCAAGGGCCCAGAATTAAATAACACCATCATATTTAAACTCGCCTTAAGTTTAAAATTAAATGTTTCCTTCATTTACGGGTTGGGCTAAAATGTTTATTAACTGACGTAATCAGCCGTGACACAATCGTTTAAATCGCAATGCAGTCGGCATTTCATAAAATTAATTTTGCCTACGGGTAAATAGTGTTGCAGTCACGATTATCTTTGTATGAAGTTGTAGTTGTAACAAGTGGCTTGCGTGTGAAGTCTACGAACAGGACAGTCATTGCAAGAGTGTGTTGGGCTGCCTGAACATAGTCGGCACTCGTAGCCTGGCTTCTTTCTGACGCTGCGCTGATGTAATTACGGAGTGATGGACGACCCGTGGGACGTGAAATCCGTGCGAAAGTCCGGACAGTACATCTCATGTATGAAAATAAATGGGGTACCGCTCCTACCTCCTGTGGTGAGTATTTATTGAGTTCTGCCTATCAACATCAATTTATAATTATACTTTTGATTGTCTTTATTATTTATATCCTGGATATGCGTTCGGATTTTATCTATCTAATTAGCCTATATCTGTTTGCTCCTGGGTATAGGCCTCCTCTTTCACCATATTTTCTGGTACTGTGTTGGCATCATCCATTGCAAAAAAAAAAAAATTGTTATCTATTCAACATACTTTAATCCATTTCAAATATTCCAGATCCTAATGATCCTGAGTTATATAAAAAGTTACTCAAAATTCAAATAAACAGTTAAACATAGGTATTTTTTGATACTAATTGAAATAAAATGAAAATAACTTTACTGTGTAAAAAGTGTCAGAATAAATGTCAAATAGATAGTCAAAAAATATTAGACACATTTTTTTTCTTTTGTCAATTTAACAAAAAATTAAGAAGATATAGCCCGATAAAGTTCTGCGTGACGTCATTAACTGGTATCAAATGTACCAGCTAGTGCCGTCACAGGCCCCCACTCTCAAACTTTGACAAGATTTATCTTTGTCACTGATTTTTTTACTGACAAAAGAAAAAACGTGTCCAATATTTTTTAAAATAACTGACGGACTAATTATAATAATGATTTTTATACCTAGTAAACATCCCTATTACAATGAAAAAATTCAACATACTTGAAATATTCATTTTCTTCAAAAATAGTATGTACACCTAATTAAAGAATAGGGTAGTTAACTGGTATTAAGTTAGCTAAAGGTATTAGTATTAGTGAATTATACAATTAAATATGGTTCGTAAACTGAAAAAATAATTGAAATTGGCTTATCAATCTCAGAGATATAAGCTTGTAAAGATTTTGGTAGGAATAAAGAGGGGATGTCTTGTCCCTTTCCCACACAGCATACAATTGTATGACACTTGCGGGCAGTGACATCATAGCCTGTTATAGTGCACTCTCTGTCTAGCAAGAAAGTAAATATCCTTGTAACTGATTTATTTTCAAGTTGTTTTTTGTTTTGTTTTTGATAATAGGCTCTGTTTATTGTTAGATGTTACATGAAGACACGAAAAAAAAATTTATCAACTAGCCTATTGTATTGAGGGCGATCCTTTAAGGTTGAGTGGGAGATCACCTAGTATAGACCTAGACCTAATATCACCTAGTACTAGGGCACTATTCCTTCAGCCACCTAGGGATTAATGTTCAGAGGCTCTTCCAATTAGGCCCCTAAGTGGTTCCATTTATATTGGCCTTGTCAGGGACTCATGGGCAGCTTAATGCCTAATGACAAAACCTCTGTACATCTTTATTACATAGAAATCTTAGTCAAATTTTCAATATCACTATTGATAATTTACACAACTTAATTCACCACCTAGGTACCTATTATATTTTATTTCTCTCAAATATTTATTCATCTTCATTTTTTTACTCTAATCTTCTTCGTTAAATTTTCATTTAACTGTAATTTTTATTTCTTCTACTTTCATGCACAGTTACAGATTGCAAGAAGTTGTCAAATAGCATGTACAAGTGCAACCTTTCAAAATCTCAACAGTCTTAAAATTTGTCCGTAATAAATATTGAAATATATTACAAGGTTATTTTCTCTCAAGGTGACTTGACTTTATAACTGACTTTTTGTGCAATTATTCCAGGGTTTGACTGATAAAGTAATTTTCCTTTCAATTTCAGCTGTCGAAAGAGTGTCGGTCTGAGATGCAGTACTACAAGCTTCTGGCTCGGGAGGTAGAGAAACGGATATCTGTACTGCAGCCATATGTGGACTCAGACTCTGAAGACAAAACTGACGCCCCAGAGCTCACAGATTGCACCCAAGACTACAGCGATAATGAAACTGCTCAAAACACCAGTCACAACATTAAAGAAATCACTGAAGTACACACAGTTGTGCACATTAATGAAACTGTCCATAATAACAACCATTCTGATTCATACCATTTCACTTCTGACGGCACAATCGAGACTACAACTCCTCCCCCTTGCTCTCTTTTAGACTACAATTTCAATGAAGCATGTAGCAGCATTAATGATGATAAAAATGTCCCATCTCAATCTGTAGATATACCTGAACGAGATTACAACTGCGTCAAATCGGGAGATTTGCTAACAGATGTTGAAATAAAAACTATAAAATGTAAGCAACAGCAAGACATGATTATTGAAGAGATTGTTAATTTTAGTACTTCTATGACTAAAGAGAAGTCATTTGAGAGCTATTTACAAGCCACCTTGAGCCACGATGGTCCTCCATCTCTTGGTACCAAAAGTTTCACAGGCAGCTTGAATAACTTACATATTCCATCTGAGAGTAATGAATTGAGGCCACTGGTGAGGCAACACTCTTACACCATACTGCACCCCAGTCCTCAACTCTTGGCACATTTGGAAGTGCAGTCTTTGAATTTAGGTGTAGATGTGAGCTGCATATCGATGAGCGAGTCTCTTACTAACCTGAGTAGTCCCGGGAAAAAGCGCAGGAGTTGGGATTTAGAAACGGCCAAAGTCAAGTGGTCCAACATGGCTATGGAACTGAAACGCAAAAATTTGTCAAAGCCCCATCCGAAGAAAGTGACGGCTAGAGGGGCTGCTCCGAGAACCGTGTCGCCTTCGAGGGCAAAATGTGTGGCCGCTGCGAGGACTAAGTATTCCTCTTTGTCGTTGAAGCACGCGCCCAAGTCGGAGTTCTACAAGGCTAAAGGGAGTAGCCCTACACGGACGAGAAGCCCGACGAGGGCGCGACCTTCGAGCCCCGTGACAGACACGCCGTCTTCCAGCACAGTGACGCTCGAACCACCGTATTACTTGAACAGTAAAGAATCTAAAATTTCAAAAGAATCTGCAAAAAACAATGAGAAAACCCAACCTCAAAAATCTTCTACTCCCCGACCGCAGAAAGTATCTGAACCGAACAACAATACTCCTAAAGGCAGTAACAAGATCACTATACCGAAGCATCTATCGATCTCTGAGTCCGACGATCCGGCGGCGAAAGTACGAGAGCTTTACGAAAAAATCCAACAGCAGCAGAAAACGCAGATGATAAATTTGATGGAAAAGCAGAAAAGAGAGCAGATGTTGCTGCAGCAAGCTTTCGAGGAGCAGAATAACTTGCTGTTCAAGCAGTTGAAGACTATATGTCCGAAGTCGCCGGAAAAAGTGAAGAAAGCTTGGGAGGAGAAGAATGGCGGAGCGGACAGAGGTCCCGTGAGCCTGAGTCAGCTGATCAATCCGAAATCGCCTGAAAATATCAGCCCGACATCGGTGCACTTAACAGACGCAACCAACTACATCAATCAGTGTGAAGTCGTGTTAAAGAAGAGCAAAGACATCACGGACAGCATTAACAGTATTGTAAAGTCTTCCAGCCACAATGGCTCTGGGATTTCGAGCACGATTAACCTGGAAGGTAGTCGGACGAGGACGAACTCGCCGAATTGTACGCGGAAAAATACTCCGACGTCGCGACGACTGACCTACGACACGAGCGGCTCTGAACGAGATTACGACCCGATATTGACAGATCGAACGAACGACACTTTTGCCGATCTGAATGTGACCTTCCCCTCGGACAGTGAGGACAGTCGCCTCAGTCTCAAGAGGGGCCCTGATGTGACGGTGATCCACAAGAACACTCCGGTGCGGTCCACGGACTCCGCCATCAAATGCATGGAGCGAACGATACAGAACTCGATCAATAGCTGCAACGCGCGCGCCCCGAACGTCGTCAATAGCCAGCCGTCTGCCAGGCAGGTAAGGTCCGTCCTTTTCTCTATTTGAGTAGTTCTAACTTTAAAAATATAGATTATGATATTCAAGTGTTTGTATCAAACTGGTAAATCCATAAATACACTAGGAAAAATCAATAGGCTCGTAAATTGTATGATTTTTAAAACATTTCTGAACTCTCTTTGTGTCTGTTGTTTATATGCAATGTTTGTTTTGTTATATTTGTTTTCTTCGTGTCCATTGTGTTACTAATAATCCTGTGACCCTGCGCATATCTTCTGCTACCCCAAATCCTTTTCCTACAATCTCTCTCGATGTCCTTTCCAATACTACAGCGCCTTCGTCGTTTCTTCTTTCCATCCTTTTTTCCGTCGTCTTATCCTCTTCATCCACTCTACCATTCCCTTTTACAATTTCTTGCGTCCAGATTCCGAATCCTTTATCCCTTTTATCCACTACCTGTTTTATTATTTCGATTCCTCGCAATCCGAATCCCACCTCGCACCACTCCTCAACTGAGAGACTCCATTGTCATGCCTGGGCCCGTTGTAGCGAGCAGCAGCGACGAAGCTGGTAGCCCACGCGAAGGGCTACCTGGTCCGGAGACTGATGCAAACCGCGCGCGTGCAGTCCACCGTCCAGACCATCAAGGATGCCCTGCTCTGTGCGCTGCAGCTGCACCAGGATCGCGAGGGCATCCGGGGGGCCGATGTGGACTTACATAGGAGATTGATACAGCAGGTAGGCTTGCTTTTCCTTGGAACATGGTGGTGGTATCTTTGAATGTTTGTATTTGTGTATATCCTTTCCTTGAGACAGTATTTTTTGCTTTTCGTGTGTACACAGAAGATCGTAAACGAGCTATTTGTCACAGTCACAAACGCTGAGACTAGAAAATAATAAAAAACATTTGTTTTGTCAGTTTATGATGATGAATGGCGACTTAAAGTCCCGCTTATTAGGAAACTGGAATATTTATTCCAACAAAATAGAGTACATGCTTGGCGTTATAGTTTAAATCGCTCATTCTATTTGCCATTAGCATGTGGAAAGATCCTTATAGGCTATCTATTAGTAATAAGTATTACAGTGTGCATGACCATAGTTCGTCGCAGCATGTACTGTACTAGCCTTTTTAGGGTTCCGTACCCAAAGGGTTAAAACGGGACCCTTTTACTAAGACTTCGATATCCGTCTGTCTGTCTGTCACCGGGCTGTATCTCATGAACCATTGATAGCTAGGCAGCTGAAATTTTCACAGATGATGTATTTCTGTTGCCGCTATAGCAACAAATACTAAAAACAGAATAAAATAAATATTTAAGGGGGGCTCCCATACAACGAACGTGATTTTTAGGTGTTTTTTTGCTCGCTTTTAATAACGGCAAGAGGAATGGGGCTTCCATGCTGTACGAAACCCTTCGTGAGCAAGTCCGACTCGCTCTTGGCCGATTTTTAATAGTCCACAAGACGTAGGCCTACCCACAAAAGGTGATTTGGCCATATCCTGCACGCTGCCCCAGTGCGGGTTGTTGGGTTCACATAGCCCTCGAATTTCTTCTACGGTCGTATGCAGGTTGCCTCACGATGTTTTCTTTCACTGAAAAGCACGTGGTGTGAAATTCCGTACATAAATTCCAAGGAGTTCATTGGTACGGGACCGGGATTTAAACCCACGGCCTCACGATTGTAAGGCGGGTGTCATTACCACTAGACCACCACGGCTACATGTCTATACGTCGGCTATACACGCCTATACGTCGCAGTATGAGGCAGGCCTAATTGGTTCCGCATGTCGTAAGCCGCACCCACGTGTAGCGGTTATTCAATAACACTTTCCATCAGTGTAATGGAGTGGAAATTATTTTATCGGACAGATCTCGACTGTGTTGCTGCGGATAATTACTCTATAACTCGGCTAGACAAGAAGCCATGCTTTAGTTGAGTTTAGTTCATCATCATCATCATATTAGCCGTAGGACGTCTACTGTCGGACATTGGCCTCCCCTCTGAACTTACAATAAGACCGATTGGAAGCTATTACACATGCAAGTAGTATCTACCGTGTTTACGACTTAACTTGTTAATTGAAGTCCTACGATGCGCTTGCCGAGGCGTGGTCTCCGTTCGAGAACTTGAAGTCTCCGGCCATTGATGGAAATAACCTGCTGACATACAGTTTTCAGTTATCGGGTACAATATGCTGAACATATCGGTTGTCTCTTATGACGGCCAATTGTAGGGTATAGGCCGAATCAGACTTAATGGGGTCCGTAAAGTTAGCTACAAGCTGCGCAAATCCCCACTCACCGTCGTTGACATAAATTTGCTAATGCGCAACGACTCGTCTCGTGTTCTCGACGCCAATAATCCTCCCAGAAATATCCGCCAGAGCCGCCCTTGGCCCTATTTCAGACTTTATCCACGTTAGGCGAAAATTGACTTTTGATTGAACTATACTAAAGTCCAAATTGTATGCATCCAGATCACGGCAGCGTGCTACTCGCTGCACGACACGTTCATAACGAGCACGCCGGCGGAGCGCTGCGCGATGATCGCCGCCGACCGCAGCCGACGAGCCTCGCTCGCCTCTCGTCCTCCTCCGAAACACAGGCACTCGTGAGTACCTGCATTTTGTGGGCTCTCTGCGAATTGCACCAAATTCGATCACACAAGGCTTTGTAGCGATTAACTTCGCTAAATTCGCCAAAAGATGGCGCTAGCTACGCTACGTGTCCGCCCTCCAATCACATGGCGTATCGCCGCGCCTCAGCCAATCAGAAGCCGGAGTCTGCATCGCGCAAACTAAATTTACAGCGACGGCCGAACATACCAAGACCAAATGTACCACTATCGGATAGCTATCCCCGGGCACAACACCTCGCCCGGTGGAGTACTCCTTTGCGAGATGTTATCCTATCATCATCATCTCGACATGGACGACCACCAAGTCCATAGGTATTTTCCCCAGGTGTTCTCTATGTGTCTCCGTGCTTCATCTTAGAGAACGTCGCTTAGCATCAGGTGTATTGGTGGTCAAGCGCAGACTTATTCTCCGTTAAAGAAAGTGAGTGCTGGAATTATAGTTGGAAATGCTTCTGTTACCTACAGAAGAGTTGGTAAAAATATTTCTAGCAAGTAATAATGTGATCAGATTTGGTATAACTCGCTCGGAACCAGTCCTTATATTTTTAACTATACTCACGAAAGGTGGTGGATGTCTCTGGTTTCTCCTAGTTTTTGACAACGATTAGGAGATTCTTCTACTAGATACGTTTTTACCAGAGATGTGCGGGATGTACCTATTTTTAGAACCAATAGAACCTTCATTTGTGAGCGTAACTCTTGTGGATACAGTTTAGCGAAGTGAGGCTAAGTAAATAAAGCGATTATATTGGTTCTTAGCAAACACATCCCTCGGTACGCATCTTTGGACATTTCTGGTAGAAACGCAGTTATGCAACCATTTTACACTTACACGAAAGCGTGCCTTGCACCTTATAATCTGTCTCGGGAAGGTTTTTCGACTTATCCACGGAATCAACATGCGGTTGCGGTTCTACATATACTGTTTAAAATCTACAGATAACACTACGCTCCTAATACCTATTAGATATCTGGATAAGACACGAAAGGAAATATTTATAGTGTCTCTATTGAAAAAGTTCTTCAGTCTTTTCTTTTTAAAAATTTGGTTCAGCCTTCCTTGACATGGCATAACAAGTAACGACGACTTGCTACACAGTAGCACACGTCGGCGCTGAGTCGGGGTTGCCAATCTGTGAAAACCAATTTTGTCTCATTTATTTTAATTTTTTTTGAAACCCCAGTACGTAGAGGTTACAACAAATGACGTTGCAATTTTAAAACAGGGACATAATGTCGCAAAGCCACAGCGGCGCGTTCCCGCCGCGACAGAAGCGCCTCTCCGCGCCCCCGACCTCGCTCATGACCCAGTCTAACTATGGTAACACCACGCCTCAGCCAGCTTGCGATGTTTTGTTGCCACACTCAAAAATGTCAAATCATCCAGAATGTTGTCTAGCAGCACGGCATGCCGCTTTGCTACTTTTCCTATTAACTTCCAATGAACACACAGCTCATGTTGTACTTTTCTTTAAATATGTTCTGTCGTCATCCATGGTGTTGTATTTTTGTTTCGCTTTCATTAATTTCCGTTAATTGTATTCATAGCTTGAGAACGCTTCAAATAGATTCATTTATTTATTTCTGTTAAGGTTTTTTTATGATTTTCGTGGTTTTAGCTTTCAATAATCTAAATGCCGACTGCATGTAATATTTTGATACAATATTATTTATATCATACATATGCTTGTGTTTTTCTTGTAGGTATCTAACTGATAGTTACGCCGCACACAAATTTTCTTGATCGTCATTGTTGCCTAACAGCACTATAATTACTGTCACTATAAACAGCAATTTAATCCAGTTTGGTTCAGGAAAATTGTGTGTGGTTTTACGTTGTTACGGAGTAAACAGCTTTGTTTTTAACCCCCGACGAAAAAGAGGGGTGTTATAAGTTTGACGTGTCTGTTTGTCTGTGTGTCTGTCTGTCTGTCTGTGGCATCATAGCGCCCGAACCACTGAACCGATTTCAGTTTGGTTTCTTTTGGATGAAAGGAGACTTAATCGAGAGTGTTCTTAGCTTTGTTTTATAAAAATCGATTGAGCCGTTTAAGAGTTATGGTGGGTTAAAGTGGGGATGGAAGAACCAAAATTCTACAAATGTGCCCAAAATGGTTGTCAATGTTGTCAAATGTTTTTGTGTCAGGGGTTTTTTAATTAGGTATATTATTGCTAAAAAAAAACGTATATAAATGTGACCATCTTAGGATATGATATATCTTAGGATATGGATAGATATGTCCAACTACTTGCACCACAGTTAAGTAAAACTGTTCAATCAACCCGTAGTCCATGCGGAATTAGAATGGTAAGATGCCGATTTTCAAATATCAGGTGGCCATCTAACCAAGCATACGTCATCATCATCATCCACAGCCTTGTTTATTCCACTGCTGGGTATAGGCCTCTCTCTCTTATAGCGCCATCTGCTTTGGTCCTTTACATATGGCAAGCATACGTACGAGGACATATTTTTTGTCGACGACAAAAGAGACAGATACTTAACCATATCTGTCCCGTTTTCGTATGCTTAGGTAGCAGTATGTTTGTTTACATTTCCAGAGCCCTTAGTGCAGGTGTTTCCGTAGTTTACTCAAACTTTCGCGTTCGCGAGTGGTTCCATACATTTTGGTTAGTTCTTCCTCGTTTCCGCCAGGGGCGCTGTACAAAAATGTATAGAGCCATACGGAAATAGCTGTACTTTCAATTTACTTGTAAACCTGGACTAACCCCTCTGAACAAGTCGCATGTCAATCCGGTCTGCTCTAAAGTGTCCTTCTGATACGGAGCGGAATTTTTGACACCCTAGTCGAGCATTTCAATCTGAGGCTTATGACCCCGGGCACACGCTATATTCAAAATTTTTTGTTTGTACTTAAATACTCATCGATTCAAAAAAACTAGTTTTACTGCTAGCCAAATAATTATCACTTATTATCAGCCATGATTATCACTTAGGTTTCTTTAGTTTAGCTTAACTATAGTTATTTCTAATAACTCTGTATAGTTTTTGCTTGATGCTCATTAATTTGTGGGTACTACTATTTGGTTTTACTATTTTTTGGTGCATGCAACTTGTCAATACTGCCGTGGACATTTTCGAATCAATCTTAATGGCGTCTCTGAATATAGCAACAAGTTGTGCGGAACCCCGCAGCCTTCACCGTCGTTGTCACGATACTGCGCAACGTCTCGTCTCGTATTCACAGATGCCAATTGATTCGTAATCGCAAGTTTTTTTTATTTGGTCTGAGATGTACCTAGTACCTACCAGGTACATCTCAGACCAAATAAAAAAAATCAAGACAGAATGTTGTGAACAAACAAGTGAGGCCGGCAAAACTATGTCTCGCCGTGTACAGACACAACACACATGTACACATATACAAAGAAACTATGCCTAGGCTCATCAGTCGAACTATGGTGGCGCAATACTGACGCATTCATAAAAAACCGGCGTCACTTGTCTGTTTGCGACGTTTCGTCTTGATTTTTTTATTTGGTCTGTACATGGCAAAAAACTCAAGAATATTTGAATTTTGCGCGCCAACTCAGGGAAACCGCGTCAGAGAGATGGCAATTGGCGAGGGAGGCAGTAAGTACGTTTGGTTTCAGAGACATACGGCAGTGAGAAGGCGCGCGCGCGCTACCCGGCGAGCCCGCGCCGGCGCCCCTGGCGCTGACGCTCGCCGCCGCGCGCCTGCTTGCCGCGCTTCTTCGCGCACTGCTGGCCCAGGCCCGCCTACCTCTGACTCCACTGGCCTACTCTTTTCCTCTTCGTCATAGTTTCAGTCATACTGATAAACAACTTATGTGTCTTGCGACGTGGTCTGAAATCTGAACCGTCTGACTGGAGTCAGAAGGTTGCGTTTTTAAATCAACTTATGTGTCTTGCGACGTGGTCTGAAATCTGAACCGTCTGACTGGAGTCAGAAGGTTGCGTTTTTAAATCACGGCGCAAGACAGATACGCTGTTTTAAGAAGGGCAGCATAGGACGCCCACTGCTGGTCATAGATTCCCAATGAGACCTTATGTAAGTAGCTTGCATTCAGCAAGTTTGTGCGGGTTCTTTGTCAGAATTATTTGGGCACAGATTTAAGACTATATAAAAGAGGGCAGTACTGCCTTTGGCTCTAAAACAATTTGTAAAATTACAATAGGCCCAATTATGAAGACGCCATCGTAAATTTAATAGCAACGTAAAAAGTGCTCTCTCTATCGAATGCCTAAAGTGAAAAAGAAACAGAAATATGCTAATTAGCTATTATAATTACGATGGCGCCTTCATAATTAGGCCTGATATCCAATATCAGCTTTAAATTTGCTTTATATTGTAAGAATTATTGTCAAATATTGCTAAGTTGAATTTTTCGATTTTGCGCGGTATTAAACTCGTATACGAGTTTTTGAAAAAGAACCAATAACGTGACATGACTAACTAAACTAATCCCATGACTTTAGGTTTACATATTTATTGGAGCAGATAGATGTCTTCTTTTAAACTTTACGCTTTTGAACATATAATTAGAACATTACACGAAGTCCCAAATTATTTGTAAGTTATAATAAATCACGAACAAGTATTTTTATAGCATTTAGTCGATATGGTTGTATAAGGTTTTTATTCCATTTGCTTCCGAGGTTAAGCGCCTGTGAACGCATCTTAGTATTAAAATGCACATAGTAATCCTTTTATCCCCCGCGACTACCCTAGTATGAGTTTGTCAGGTTTTTTACGCGTTCGATAGAGTTGGCGTAACTTCAGTTTTATAATCCTACCGCTTTACTCAGTCCTCGTCTGCGCGGTACAGGGGCGCCGGGGGAGACGACAAAGGGGGACTGAGACAGGTGCGGGCGGCGGGGACACGCTGCCCGCACCTGTCTCAGGCGAGGCTGAGTTAAGGGGTAGGATTATAGTAATTCGATAGCGGTGTACAAATCTCATAGAAAACTTTAGTCTTTATCACTTTATCGCGCGTAAAAAAAACTTGTCATACTAATAATAAGGGTACAATAATATTATTAGTCCGATTGCACTGTAGTCGTTGACAAAATACTTAAAATTTCGTGAATATTTTGAATATCGCTTACATATCCACAGAGTGAGGTGGCGGAGAGATGTGTTTACTACATCAGGGTTGGAGCGGAGCTTGTGTATGGATAGGAGGATAGTTAGGCCGTCTGTGCTAAAATAAATGGCGAGTGCCTTTTTCACATAAAATGTGTACATTTCAGTATCAACGAAATCAGCTACTTGATTTATTGGACCTTGTAGTGATGAGATTGTTTGCGCCCTTTCTGTTCGTTACTTAGTGATTTACTTTTTAACAATAAGGGTTGCTTTACTATGAAACCTAAAAAAAAAAAACCTAAACCTTCATTTATATAATTAGTAGTTTCACTATTTTGTAATAGACTTAAGTATCAAGACTCGGGGCAAGAGGCCAGAGCTACACGAAAACTAATGTAGTTTCCGTTTACGAATAAAATTGTACTAACCCCTCTGATAATATGAAATATTTCGCCAAAAGCAACTGGCTATGTATTCCAAAGCACTAATTAATTCGATTTAAGTTAAAACTAATGAGTTTATCGATATAGAAGCCTTCTATTAATAAAAGACAAATCGTAAAGACGCTAGAGTAGTTAGAAATTGTACCTGTATTTTAAGCTTTTTTATAATTATTCGTAATTTATTCTCGATTTAGTCTAGCGAAGCTGTAAACTTGACCAAGTTTGGTTTACTTAGTTTGTATCTCCATGTTGTAAATGTAATCTTGCTGTTCATAGATATTCTTTTAATGTTTTTAAAATACTGTACAGATCGTTGCTTTGTAAAATGCAGGGACATTATATATCGTTGGTGGATAGGAGAATGGTATGATTTTTTTTCGTAAAATAAAAACTGTAATAGCTGTAAAGTTTAAAAAATGTCGCTTCAATGGTTTCTTCTTTCCACCAACGATAATTATGTTCATATGTGTGAGGAATCATTACTATGAGACCAACTGAGAAATCACGAAAAAATCTGTCCATACAAAATGTGCATTGACTCGAGAAAATGTATGGAGCAATATTTTTCTTTTTCGCGATTTTACAGATTGTCCCATTTTAAAAGTTGTTCACACTGAGTCCTTTTGCAAAACTAATTCAATTGCAGATATTCATACTTGCCTACACTTTGGTAATGCTGGGTTAGCACCAGTTTTCTAATGCTAGGTGCCAAAGTTAATTTTACAAGGGACAAATGCTTTGTCAAATTATGTGGCATGCACATGTAAGTTTGTCTCTCTAGTCTGTTATCTCTCAATAGCGATCTCTAAATTATGCCGTATTTATATGACAGTCATTGTTGGTGGCTTAAGTTTAAATTCATGATTGTATTTTTATACCATAGCGGATGTATTGTCGCTCGATTTTTGTATAGCCTTTTCTAGTAATAAGCTAAATCTCGAAATATTGTACAAGTCCAAAGATATCCATAACCTGAGATTATTTTGTATGTTTTATCCCTGTGTACCTTTTCATCACAAATAAAACTAAAGTTTACTTTGTTTTTATTTATTTTTCCATATACAGACCCATCTGACTTCAACTTTAAAATATCCATATAATTTTGGTGTACAAAAAAAAATGTATTTCTTGAGACGAACATAACCTAGCTTGTCAAATGAGATGAGCAAATTATAACTACCATAAATATTTGAATTTTGAATGAGAAGCGTGTATTACATTTTAATAAGCACAAACGAAAACGTCCCACATGTTTATCACTGTACAACCGCGTCCATTGCACCAATTTAGAGACTCCGAGGCACTCGCGAAAATCGCATCACAAATATACCCTTCTGTAGACCGTCGCGGGCCGCGCCGCCGACTATTATGCTAAATGCGATCACCACGCCGCCGTGCCGGTGTACACACGGCGTGGCTGTGCTCCGTGTAATGTACTAAGGCAGGGTATACTTGACGTACGGCACTTCTACATCGTCGCCTTCCTCGTTATTACAGCACAGTTCGAACACTAGAGCCTTCACGTGCGGCTCCAATTTCTTCTTAGAAACCTTAGTGACTACTTCGGACATGGGCAAGTTGAGGCGCTCCTGGCGCTTCGCTTTGGGCATGAAGAACGAATATAACATGCAGACGCCCTGCGACAGCATCGTGATCTCCAGCTTGTGTTCGTTCTTGAAATAATCTAGGAACTCTTGCAGCGTGATTTCCCCCTTGACTTCGAAACGGTCCCATAAAGTCCAGTTTTTGTCGTAGTAAGTGTTGGTGGGGGCTTTGATAGGTTCCGAGAAGCCGAAGAAGGGTAGGGCGAGGTTGACGAATCCGTTTTTGAAGACTTCGAGGCAGTTGTAGCCCTGCGCCAGCTTGTACAGCTCGAGGCAGACGAGGCCGGCCACTACGGACGTGGTGGTCGCGATGGCGGGGATGATTTTGCCGGCGATGAGTTTGGAGCGGTGCCGGTCGGCCGGCGGGATCTTGTAGTTGGCAGCGCGTAAGTTAGAGGCTGCTACGATGAAGTCCATGTGGAAGTTAGAGTCGTCGTCCTTCTCGAAGTCGAGGGGCGTGATGTCGAGTCCGGCGAGCTTGATGCGCGGCGGGAGCTCGGTGATGATGCTCTTGACGCGGTCCTGGTCCATGTCGTCGTTGTTGGCCTGAAGCTGCGCGTCCGTGATCGCGATCTTGATGCCCGATTTGGGACTGAATTCTGGCACCTGCGGATTGGAAAGATTGATGTTCATGAGAAAAGTTTTATAATCATTATGCGATTTAGTAGATAGGAGACGAGGACATCCTTACTATTATTATAAATCAAAAAGTGTTCGTTGATTTATTCTTTCAGCCAGCAATAGAGCAATGGATTGATTTGATTTTTGGCATGAAAGTTCAAAGTTCGGAGAGTGACATTGGCTACTTATTGCAGAAAAATAATCTTTTTCAATCAATCAGCAAGCATTTTCATGAAGCATAAAAACCAAAATTATCACGCGTGCAACAGATAGTCTTCCAATAAATAAAAACAGTAGGCACCTTAGCTTTACTAACCCAATCCGCGATACACTCCCTATTGATACAACTAGGCAGCCCGTACACCGCGCCACGAAAATTCGCCACGGGCACGATATAGTCCAGATGCAATTCATCATTAAATAATAAATAAATATTTGGGGACATTTTACACACGGCCTCTGACCCCAAACTAAGCAAAGCTTGTGATATGGCCGCCAGAGACTGATAAACTACTTATACACATTTTTAAATACATACTTATATAGATAGTAACTAAATAACACCCAGACACAGAGTAAACATCTATGTTCATCACATAAATCATTGCCCTGGGTGGGGATCGAACCCGCGCCTCTTTGACCCAGAAGCTAGGGTCACTAACCACTGAGCCACCAAGGCAGTCAAGTTATTAGTCTAGTATCACCTCTGACCCCGACCAGCTCTGGAAGCATGGCAAATGGACTAATAGTCTTTCCACCATTATATCCGTTTGTCATATCAGAGGCCTTCAGGCGACCTAAAAACTCTGACACCAGGGCTAGCCACCCGGCCTATACGAACTTACTTACTTTATCCCCTCGAAGAGGAAATAAAGTATGGATTGACAATGACATCTGACATTAAGAGTGGATAAAATGGTTTTCTCCCCTTGCCGTGCTACCCGGGTAGAGGTGTTAATACAATCTAGCAATACGCACCTCGACTTCATTAGCCCAATCCGCGATACGCTCCCTGTCGACACAACTAGGCAGCCCGTACACCGCCGCACGCAGATTCGCCGCGGCCACGATATAGTCCAAATGAAGTTCATCATTAGTATCGAAGGCGAGCGGCGCGGGGCACCGCTTGGGCCCCGACCAGAAGGGCGCGCCGCTGGTGGTCTGCTGGTCGGGCGGGAAGTTGTACAGCAGCTGCTTGATCTGGTTGGCGTACTGGTTCTCCCAGTGGAGACGAGCCCAGGTCACGCAGTCGGAGAAGTTGGCTGGGCGCTCGTTGATCGCGTTCTGAAATCATACAGTACATTGTTAATTTTGAATATTGTGATAGGAAAGGAGAAATCCTTATTAAGATTCCTGAAGTGTGTTGGTTGGTTTGTTTGTTACACTTTCACGCAGCTAAAGAAAGAGGGGTAGACTTGATTTTTTAAAAAGTTAAAAGTAAAGTTTAAGTTTAAAGGTCGGAAAGTGTCACGACTACTTTTAATCCAGAAAAATGATGATTAAAACTGTTTAAATGCATCTTATGAAGCTCTTATGAAGCTACCCCGGTGCTGCAGCGCGTCGAGCATGTTTGCTGAGGCGGGGGTTCCTGACTTCTTTGCAGTAATTAGATCTAGGGTGGCCTCGTTTTGGCAGCGTCTGCGTCATTCCGACAATGCAATTCTTGTGGCTGTCTCTGACTACTTCCGGAGCCCTTTGTTCGAGCATTGGGTTTCTGTCCACATGGACGCGAATAAGAAATGAATATACTACTATATCGACTCGGCACTATTGTGCGGTATAATTTTATGTAAATGTTTATAAGACTGGACGTTACACCCCTTATACATGTGTAACATTTTACATTATTTTATTAAATATTTTTTGTAACTCTGGGTCTGTGGCTGCAATAAATGGTTTTTATTATTTTATTTACATTATTTATTAAACAAGTTACATCATTTATTGTAATGTAATGTGACTTGTAAAATATTTTTTATAACATATTTGCTCGTAAAATGGCTGTAATTACACCAATTTCAATATCGTAATGTATTTCATTACGCACTCGTGCGTTATTGTAATGTAAAACGCACGAGTGAACGATACTTTTTAAAATCTTAGCAAAGAGTTTTTATGTCAGAAAAGTGGTCAATATTTTATGAATCAAATTAACTTTGGGAGACAAAATATAATAAAAAAACATTTAATTCTTTAATTTAATTAATTTTGACAATAAATTACAACCATTTATCTATAACAAAAACACAAAAATATTAACTTACTTTATTTATTAGAAATACTCGCTGTTTTTGTACCTTTGCCTAAAAAAAAACGTTGATGCGCGCGCATCGCTAATTTGTGGACAAGTAAAGATTTATTCGTTTAAGAAAGTCAGTTTCATTTATTTCCTCGCAAATATGAAACGTCGTTATGACATACGTGCGCTTTGAAAATTACAGCATCTGCTTCCTTATAGCCCTCGCCTACGGCTCGGGCTAGCAATATCGCCTCGGCTGTAATTTTCAACTTACCGCACTTATATCATAATGTACTATTATCAATAAATTTGACTATGACTGTTGCGAGACATGTTCGGCCGCCTGTCGGAACAACCCTTCAAACTAGTCGAGTGCACACTGCGGCGTGTGCTTAGGGCAATGTTTCGAGCGCTTCATTAAGTTCGCTCGATAAACAGCGAGTCCTTCAGATATTGCGAGACATGTTCCGCCGCATACTGTCACTAACAATGTCCGAGTACAGACATTGTATTGATCGATTAGCTACAAACTAACCTTGACGCTCTCGAGCGCTTCAATAGGCTGACTGCCAGGCAGCTTCAGAGTCCGCTCGATAAACAGCGGGTCCTTCAGATACTGCGAGGCGTGCTCGGCCGCCTGCCGGAACAGCCCCTCGAACTCGTCGCGCGCCCACTGCAGCGTGTGCTCGATGGCATTGGGGAAGTTCTTCAGAGTGCAGATGGGGATGCTCTTCTCTGGGGGGTCTTGGGACGAGCTGTATGACTCGGTCAGGTATGGCACTACCACCTGGAAATTTAAATTAAACTGATATATTTCGGAACCTTTGTGAAGTTTCATATAGCCATAGAATAGATGGCAGATATCGCGAAGTTTTCGAATGAAAACCACGTATAGTTGTCACATTGGCCACTCGGTCGTGCTTCAAAAAAACTGGCGATTTATCGTAGACAGAGATATCGGTTCATACAAATTACATATACCTGAGTATTGCCTTAGTGCAGCTAGCCAGAGCACCGCTCTCCAATAGAGGTTTGTAGCGTCGGTTCATTGAGATCCTGGCGTTGGCGACCCCGTCCAGGCTATAAAGCATGCGACAACGAAAAGCGACGAAAAGAACTCATTTCGACGTGTGAAAAAGTGACAGTTATATACTTTGCCATAACGCTGTCTCGTTCTGACACTACGAACGAAATAATTCGTGGCGCGCATACTAGCCCGGCTTGCCTTCAAAGAACAGATCTTCGTAGATTTAGATTCAAATTAAACATATCTGCGTGTTTCCCTTGGTGCTCAGAATACCGCTCTCCAACAAAGGTTTGTTATACGCAGCCTCGGTCCATATAGATTCTGGCGTCCACATTGTCCAGAGCGTTGGTCACTCCGTCCAGGGCGTCCAGGGTTTCAAAGAACTTGGTCAATATAGACAAAGATACCAATTTATATCTACAAGTGATACATACCTGAGTATTTCCCTTGGTGCCAAGTGTACCACTCTCGAGTAAAGGTTTGTTATAATACACGCAGCGTCGGTCCATATAGATCCTAGCGTCCACATTGTCCAGAGCATTGGCCACTCCGTCCAGAGCTTCGAAGAACTGGTCGTCATAGACCGACTCCGTCTCGGGACACACTCGGTTCTCCTGCGCTAGCACGTTCACGTCGGGATTCATGCGTTTGATGGCCTGAAATTGACAGTGCATAATGTTGAACGAAAAATGAAAATTGTAAAAAAATGCAGCAGACATCTTTTAAATTGATCTAAAATGTTCAGAAATTAGCTTTCGCAATGAATATTTTATGTTTATGAACAAAGTTGAATTAGGTGTCTTGTGCTGCTTTACAAATTAAAAATCGGTCAAGTGCGAGTCGGACTCGCGCACGAAGGGTTCCGTACCGTGTTGGAGCCTCCTGAGCCCCATTCTTTTATCCATTATTAATAGCGAGCAAAAAAACTATTAAAAATCACGTTTGTTGTATGGGAGCCCTCCTTAAATATTTTATTCAGTTTTTAGTATTTGTTGTTATAGCGGCAACAGAAATACATCATCTGTAAAAATTTCAGCTGTCTAGCTATCACGGTTCCTGAGATACAGCCTGGAGACGGACAGACAGACAGACGGACAGCGGAGTCTTAGTAATAGGGTCCCATTTTTACCCGTTGGGTACGGAACCCTAAAAAGTCACAGACTTAATACCAGGGGGGTGTCGCACCGCCGTTTTAGGTACTTTTTTATAGGCAGGCGAAACCTACAATGAATCAGGGCAGCGATATTCCGTTGTGGACAGTAACAGAATTACGCGTTAGAGAGAGAAAGTATAACTATGTAAAGCCGGGGACGGTGGTCGCTTATTCAAACTGAATTGCACTTTATTGCGTCGCGGCAATGTCGTGCTAATTGTATAATTATAACTAATAAATTATAACACTATTATATAACTCGGAGTGATTCAGTACTACTATTATGATCTTCAATTTCCGGTGTGTAAATGAGCATACAACCATCTTCTGCAGCGTCTAGTTTCTATTGCATGTAAGTAACATATACCTTGGCGGCGGTGCTGGACTTGGGTTTCTGCACATCGTGAGGGCGGAAGAGGAACTGTCGGTTGAGGTTGGACTTCTCGATGAGGTCCATGTCGGTGACGGTGATGCGGCCGCTGCCCGCGCCGACCCCCATCATAGCGAAGTTCTTCAGAAGCTCACAGCCGATGGCGCCCGCGCCTGGAATTGGAAACAAACGTAAGAATAGCCTTTGTTGACGTAAAATTGCTTCCGCAGCAGTCGGGGGCAAGTCAAATAATCGGCCAAGTACGAGTCGGGCTCGCGCACGGAGAGTTACGTACTGTATGGGTGCTCTCCCTTAAATATTTATTTTATTTTAATTTTAATATTGATTATTGAAATGAAAATAATATAACTAAATATTCTGTGAAAATTTCAAGCATCAAGCCGTCATCAATAGCCGTTTTTCGCTCTATATTAAAAATGGTAACAGGTAGAAGCTTGAAATTTTCACAGAATATTTAGTTGTATATTCACTTCAATAATAAATATTAAAATAAAATAAATATTTAAGGGGAGCTCCCAAACAGTACGGAACCCTCCGTGCGCGAGTCCGACTCGTACTTGTCCGATTATTTGACTTGCCGCTTGAAGTTTATTTTTATATTTTATTATTCTCGTTCCATATTTGTATTGTTTGAAGACAAGATTGACACTGAAATCGAAAAATGGATGAAAGGCGAAATAATTTTAATGTTATGCCTCATACAGCTACAAAATAAGATGACCAAAGAAGAGCAATATTCGCATTACAATATTAAAATGTAGCATGGAGTCAATGGTCCAAATTTATTCATAACGTGACAATCACGCGTTCATTGGCATCTATGCGACCTTGAGACCACTTTACCCACAACTCTCAACGATTTCTATATCAAACAGCAATTAGATAACGATAAAAAGTAAAACAAATACAAATATCTCTAGAAAGACCTTTAGAGAGCGGGTAAAGTAAGTAGTGATGGAACCGCTCTATGACTTTGTGCCCATTGCGATGAAATGAAATGAAATAATTTATTGTCATAATAGATAGATAGATAGATAAACTCTTTATTGATTCACACACACATAAAACAGAAAAATAGAAAAAATTAGATGATACAATATGTGAAGCAACCGGCGGCCTTATCACTGAAAGTGATTTCTTCCAGGCAACCTTAGGATGGAGAGAGATGGTACAAAAGAAAAAACGACGGGGTGTGCTAATTTAGAGGACACTTTAAAAATAAAAAAGAATTATACAATAGACATATACATACAAATATTATAAATACTAATACATAAATAAATGATATAATAAAATAAACTAATAAATACTTTTAACTTCTAACATACACAAATAACCAATGTACTCGTATAAGTAAACAAATACAATAATAAGCAAACTACAGAAATTAATAAAACACCCAAAAACTAAGAAATATTTGAAGATTGCGACAGATATAATTTTTTAACCTCCTCTTTAAAAACAATTACGGACGGGGCCCGTTTAATGGAAATGGGTAGAGGATTCCATAATTGGACTGCTTGGAATGAAAAGGATTTGCCATAAAAAGTAGTTCGAGCAGAAGGAGTCATCAGGATGAGGTTGTCTTTAGACCGAAGAGGGATAGTGTGGGATGTATGCCAATAAGAAAAACGCTCTTTAAGATAGGTAGGGGTAGAAGGGTTAAATAGAATATTATAAAGGAGGGAGAGGATGTGAGCATTCCGACGAAGGCGAACAGGAAGCCACTTGAGCTTTGCGCGAAATTCAGATATATGATCATATTTACGTAGCCCAAAGATAAATCTTATACAGTAATTTTGGAGGCGCTCTAGTTTGTCAAGTTGGTCTTCCGTAAGATCAATATAGCAGGCGTCAGCGTAATCAAGAATAGGGAGTAGTAGAGACTGCGCAAGTGCAACTTTGGTGGCAGTGGGTAGGAAGTTCCTAAGACGTCTTAGGGATCCCCCAGAAGCAAACAACTTGCAGCTAATCGACCTGAGGTGAGAGTCCCAACTTAAGGTGCGATCTAGAATCACGCCAAGATTTTTTACCGTTTCACAGTAGGGTACCGTGGTTCCTCCAAAAACGACTTTTGGAATTCCATCCCAGTCAATTTTGGATATCATATATGAGCTACCGATTATTATGGCCTGAGATTTTGTAGGGTTGACTTTAAGACCATAGGAGTTACTCCATTCCAAAATGCGACACAGGTCAGTGTTAATAACTGATATGGCGGAGTCTAGCTCACTGAGCCGGGCTTGTGAATAAATTTGGAGGTCGTCTGCATAAAGATGGTAGGAAGACGAAAGGTGTTGAGAAATAGCGTTTATAAAAATTGCAAACAGTAAGGGAGATAGCACGCCACCTTGAGGAACGCCGGCATCAGCATTACACCAAGAAGAAAAAGATTCTCCGAGGCGAACGCGCTGCCGACGGCCAAACAGATAACTGTGAAACCAATCGAACACCGGTGGAGATATGTTAATAGAGCGTAGTATAGCCAATAGAATGTCGAAATCGACGGTATTGAACGCATTACTGAAATCTAACAAAGCTAGAACAGTAAGCATACCGCCATCCATACCCAACCGTATGTCGTCGGTGATCTTGATAAGAGCAGACACAGTGCTATGCCCAGGACGAAATCCGGATTGTAGAGGATTTAGGAGATTTTCTCGGTTAAGGAACTCGGATAGTTGTTTGTGAACAAGACGTTCGAGAACTTTGGAAAGGAAAGGAAGGATAGAAATAGGTCGGTACTCGGAAAAGGATTTAGGACTGGGTTTTTTCGGCAGAGGCAAGATTTGCGCGTCTTTCCTGATGGTAGGGAAAACCCCAGATGAAATGGAGTAGTTGAATATATGGCAGAGGATGGGAAGAATAGCGTCCAGAATGGGCATGAGCATGTTCCGACTTATGCTGTCGCCGCCAACTGCATTGGAGGAAATCGACATTACACTCTTTTTAACATCACATTCAGTGAAACGATTAAAATTAAACGGAGAGAAGTCAGGAGTTGGAATGGCAGAAAGAAAATTGATAGTTTTATTTTTATCAGCATCAGATATAGTAGAAGCAGAAGAAAAGTGTTGGCTGAGAGCGTTAATATCGATATTGCTCGGACTAGATTGGCGAGATGATTTGCCGACTCCCAATGACCTAAGAAACTTCCAGACTTTGGCTGGATTCTCATCATCAACAGAGGCATGAACGTGGCGTCTGAAAGCATCCCTACACATCCTATTGCAGCGATTACGGGCCTGAACATACTTAGCATGATTGGAGTCGTTTGGATGCAACTTGTATTTAGATTTAGCAGCTGCTTTCTTATGCATCAAAGATTTTATTTCATCCGTGAGCCATGGTGCAGGTTGATGCTTAATATTAATGGTACGTAACGGAGCGTGCACATCATAAAGTTGTGTGATCAAGTTATTAAAAAAAGCGATTTTGTCATCCACTAGCTCAGCTTCTAAAACAGGCTTCCAGTCAATTTGTAGTGCGTCTGCAAGAAGAGCCTCCCGGTCCATACCACCAAAGTTGCGTTGCAGAAGAATTTGAGATTTTTGTTTGGGAGGACGAATTTTATAGGATAGAAAGACCAAGTCATGATAGGAGAAGTTGTCAGCAGGGTACTGACCGTGCTTAGCTATGTTATTAGGGGAAGACACGAACATTAAATCAAGCAAAGAAGGAGTACAGTTTGGGAAATGATGTGTAGCGTTGAGTGAGAGAATTTCCAAGTTGAAAGATTTGGCGATAGATTCCAAAGAAGAAGAGCGATGATCTTGTTTGAGAAGGCAAGTATTGAAATCTCCCATTATTATGGAATGATTATAAGAAGGAATAAATTTGTTTAAAAGAGATTCAAAAGAGGAAAAGTAGCTAATATTTTTGGAAGGGCAGTAATAGACTCCGAGAAGAACTTTAGTATGTGAGAGAAGAATTTCAATAAAAAGATGCTCGCCGCCATTAACAGGGGGTGGCTGTGACGACTTATCTATTACAGTGTATGGAATATTAGCTCTTAAGTAAATAGCCACACCACCACCACTGCGAGAGCTGCGATCATTTCTTATGAGGATAAAGCCAGGGAGAGAGTAAGACGTTGAAGGAAGACAAGAGCGAAGCCAAGTCTCGGAGACTAATATAACATGAATGTTTTTTTGATCAAGAGACGCCAGCATATCAGGATAACAAGACGGAATGCTCTGAGCGTTTATGTGAACAACGTTAAAGTTTTTAGGGACATCGGAAAAACTGGAATCTAGGAAGTCTGACAGTGGCAATAGACTGTTAAAACTTTCATTACTACTGTTTATAGACCCAGAGGAAGATGCAGACAGAAATTCATCGTCGCTGCTGTTCTCATTGTCGCCAAATATATTAATCATATAGTTAATTGGTGGTATGCTAGATTATAATAAATATATATTATAAGTTACAGATAATTATAAATATAAATTAATAATAATAAACAAAATTAAAAAAAAAATACTATTAAAAATTATATAACATAATGATAGCCAAAAAATAACGAGCAGGCGCATCTACTCAATCCTAAGGTTACCTGCCGGTTGTGTAACTGAAGAATAGTTTTGAAAAGAAAAATTTACACAGTAATATTTATCCTAACTAAAACTGTAGATAGCCACAGTAAAAATAGTCACAGAAATCAACATAGACTACATGCTAGAAATATTAACCCTAATAGGCAATACAAAGTACCACATAAACAAATTCCAGGTGACAAATAACGTGTAAGAAACCACTAATATGAAAGATACAAACTTTTAACCGAAAAGATCTACACACAAAATAAAATGTCAGTCGAGCACAAAGAATGGAAACAAAAATTGACTCAAGCTAAATGATTTAGTGCGAAGCCATTTTGAAAAAAAAAAAAACATGACATTTGACATTTTCATAATTTCTGACTGACAGTTATATGAAAACAACATTTTTCACTGCTAGTGCTGCCAAGTTCTACGTTTAGACGGCGTGCGTAACTTTATAAAATTTATATAAAACATTATGCTTGATTATTAATATACCGATCAGCTGACATATAAATGAATTACGTAAAAATCGTGAATAATTATCACAAATTACACCTTAATTGTGGCTATATAACATTAACTAACTTGACAACCAGTTTAAAATTAGTACATTGATACATTAATAGTACATTGAAAACAATTAAGTAAATAAAATAAAATGCTCATCAATGTTCCTATTAATGGACTCGTCCAACAAAAATATCACAACATAATTAAATGATTAAATAAACAAATTCAATAATCAAATAATAATAATTCAATAAATAAAAATTGAAATAAAAAACTATGTTCCAAAACTAATCTCATGTCTCAGTCAGAAAGCGATAATACTCTGAATGTGGGTATGAAAGATATTACGGTCTACCCACAAGTGTTCTACCGCACATAGAATAGTCGGTAATATGACTGTGTTGTAAGGTCATACCTAAGCAATAATGTAAATTTTAAATTAATGACTAAAATTAAAATTATAAATCCGCTGTATAGGGGAAATAAACAATATAAATACGTCACACATAAAAACTAAATTAAAAATCTTATACATATGGATGGAGACCATGGGCAGTTGGGGGACCGAAGCCAAGGCTTTGGTTCGCGATATTGGGCGGAGGATAAGGGACAGAGGAGGTGACTCCCGCTCTGGGTGGTTCTTGGTATCGCTATCCAACGCGGTAATGCTGCCAGTATTATGTACCTTTGCACCAGGAATCATCAGGTACGGGTTATTTGATTTGTTAGGACGTATTTGAGATCTTGATTTTGTATTATTTTTGACGTGATGTGTTAATTGAAAAATATATAATTTCTTGAACAAACAAGTCACAGTTTAGTAAGAAAGTTCGTATAGGGCGGGTGGCTAGACCGTTCTTAAGCCGCCTGAAGGCCTCTGGCATGGCTATACGGTTGAGACAACCGGGACCTACAATTTAACGTGTCATTCGAGCCACGCTAGCGCTCAGTTGTAAATGCCACCCGCAGTCACCCATCCGAAGACTGACCGTGCCGAACGTTGCTTAACTTTGATGATCGCTGACGCTGACAAACACCTATTCAAACTACGCCATGAGCGTTACATCAAAAAGGTCAAATAAATAAGGATAAAAAATCGTCCAAGTACGAGTTGGACTCGCGCATAAAGGGTCCCGAACCGTATGGGAGCCACTCGGCAAAAAAAAAAAAACACGTTTGTTATATGGCAGTCCCCCTTAAATATTTATATAATTCTATTTTTAGTTATTTGCTGTTATAGCGGCAATCGAAATACATCATCTGTGAAAATTTCAACTCTCTAGCTATTACGGTTCATGAGATACAGCCTGGTGACAGACAGACGGACAGCGGGGTCTTAGTAATAGGGTCCCGTTTTTACCCTTTGGGTACGGAACCCTAAAATGTATATAAAAGAAATATAAATTTCTTGAGAACAAACACGACACAGCTTAATGCAAAGCTACTGTAACATGAAACGATAGGCAGGCAAGTCTTTATTCTTGGCGTTCAAGGTTTGAGAAAAAACGTAGATAAACTACTGTGACCGTTTCTATCGATGTTCTTTGTGTTAATGTTGGCATAAAATGTCACTGGGAGGCGACACTGGCAGCCTGACATTGACCTTTTTATGGCGGAAAATTAAGCAAAAGATCAATAGGATCACGATATGGGAAGTATTAGGAATATACAGCATGCTACCTTCAAAAGGCGCTTTCTGCAAGGCCCAATAGGTTAGATAAGTTCGCATAGTCCAGGTGGCTAGCCCTGCGGGCTTAGCATAAGGACCATAATATTATACTATCGACGTGTCAGAACGTGACAGAGTTATGATGAAGCATATATCTGTCACCTTTGCACACGTCGATAAACTCTTGTCGTGGTCTTGTATGCTAAGCACACTGGTGTCAGAGTTTTTAAGTCGCCTGAAGGCCTCTGACGGAGACACGAAATAGGTTTTTGCGCATGGTTTTTATTTAATTATTAATTTAAATTGAAGTTATTAATTATTATGTTTTATTTTTTCATGATATTATGTTGGCCGAGTCCATAAATAGGAACATCGATGCTAATATTTAATTATTTCTTATCAGTGTAACTATTTTGACAATAAATGATTTCATTTCATTTCATGGCGAAACGTTCATAACAACAAAACGAGTAATAATGTAATTGATTTTACCGTTAAAGCTCAATAACAGCTCACTTAACAGTTGCTCACAACCGCCAAGAACTTTGATTCGGCCTTTAATTCAACGTGTCATCCGAGTTCAGTTGTAAATGCCACCCGCAGTCACCCATCCGAATACTGACCGTGAACCGTGCGATCACTAAGAAACTTTGAGCGCTACTCCAACAGGTTTCTTTATGGTATGAATAGATTTTGCGCGCGCGGCTTCGCCTGCATGATGATTCGAGGCCCTTCCTTACCACCCTTAATAAAAGAGGTGGAAAATAAAAAAAAACAAAAAAAAATCGATTTGACAGTTCTTTTTTGACATTTCGTGGAGCGCACGCTAGAATAGCTCGCAGATGGCAGAATTTTTCCTACTTACTTAACACTTATTGTTATAATATGGAAAATTTACGCAATATCATTATAATTTATAGCCTATGTGTTATTCTGATGTATAAGCTATATATTAATTGCAAAGTTTCGTCTTAATCCGTTCAGTAGTTTTTGCGTGAAAGAGTAACAAACATCCATCCATCCATCCTTACAAACTTTCACGTTTATAATATTAGTAGGATATAAGCCATAAGGACTTACAGAATAAGGGTTATAGACCCCTATATATTCTACTAGCTGACCTGGCGAACTTCGTTTCACGCAATATCTTTATAAATGATAGCCCATTTGTTATTCTGATGCATAAGCATTACTATTGAAAAGTTAATCTAAATCCGTTCAGTAGTTTTTGCGTGAAAGAGAAACAAACATGCTTACAAACTTTCGGCGTTTTAATATTAGTAGGATTGTACATAAAAGTACAGTTCTACTTCTATTTTACAACAACCATCAATGAACGTAAGTTAATACACATATATTTCTACCTATGCCTATATGCCTATCTGTCGCTATTTGGTCATTTATCTGTCTAGACAATATTTTTCATTCAAGTGTTTCAATTTACATATTAAAATTTTCTTCGATATAGCAAGCGATTTGAATCTATCTTTCCGATCTATATGAGCCAGGAGTGAATGGACTGTAATACGGTCAAGCACATATATTCAGTCAATTTTCTAATGGCTTTATTAATAAACTCAGTTACTTTGGAGTAGCGCTCGTAGCGTAGTTTGACTACATGTTTGTCGGCGATCACCCAAGTTAAGCAACATTCGGCACGGTCAGTCTACGGATGGGTGACCGCGAGTGGCATTTCCAAGTGAGCGCTGCCGCGGCCCGGATGACTCGTTAAATTGTAGGGCTCGGTTTTAACTGTTGTTTAGCTATATCAGTCTTCAGGCGGCTTAAGAACTCTGACACCAGGCCACAGCCCGGACACTCCGCGATTCTTCATACAAAATCTGCTGTCTTACACAGATACCACACATACGTGCGATCGCTACATGCGCATTTGTGTGCGAAACGTCTTTGGCTGTTTGACTCATCACGACGTGACGACTTGCCGAATGAGTGAGACAGTTGCGTAAAAAATTGCATAATTGAAAATAACTCTAGTGCTTAAAAAAAGTATAACAATTATTTAATTTGAAAGCACTGATAACAAAATGTTACCGATCTACCTACTTCATTTAAAGCAAAATATCAAGAGAAAGTTACCAAATAATGTAAAATAAGTTCCTTTTTTTTTTTCATTTATCCTTATGGAAACTTTAAAAATCATTGTTTTGTTACGTATCATTGATATTCAACCATACACAACACTAGTCTTCCCTTTGATTATTTAGTGTCAGTCTTCCCTATTGTCACACTCCAGGTATTAATTTTATTATTGGAGAAACCACCGGCCGGTGCAGCCCGCGCGCAGAGTACACGATCGTTTCATAAAACGCGGAGTGGAAGTGAGGAAGACTCAAACGAGTGACCGTTCTATACGTAGCATTACAATATCTTCTTTCACGAGAGCGAGCCGGCTAGGGATGTACGAACATTAAAATAGTTTGTCCTTGGATTGTTTTTAGGGTTCCGTACCCAAAGGGAAAAACGGGACCCTATTACTAAGACTTCGATGTCCGTCTGTCCGTCTGTCACCGGGCTGTATCTCATGAACCATGATAGCTAGGCAGCTGAAATTTTCACAGATGATGTATTTCTGTTGCCACTATAACAACAAATACTAAAATGAGAAATCAATATTTAAGGGTGGCTCCCATACAACGAACCTGAATTTTTAGACGTTTTTCGCTCTATATTAATAAGGGTAACAGGTAGATGCTTGAAATTTTTACAGAATATTTAGTTTTATATCCACTTCAATAATAAATAATAAAATTAAAATTAAATTAATATTTAAGGGGGGCTCCCATACAGCCAGTCACTCAGACAAGAACACTAATAGGTCAAAAGAAGTTATAGCTTTCGCGGAAGTTATTTATACAAAAAAATAAACAAACAAATTGATATTTTAAATTGCACTAAATGGGAAAGTAAACACAAAATTAAAACCTATCTTAATAATCTAAACTACAAAGAAACAGAAGATTTAATACGAATTGTCAGTTAAACAATCATACATAATACTTGGTAATAATAGCACACAAAAATTTCATAAGGCATACCTACTACTACATATTCACTGTTGTTCCAAACTTACTTTTACACTAAACCTATATTATTATTATTTATCAACGCATGCTCTAAATGTTAATATTTTTAAATTACATTTATTTATTTATTACATTTTCACAAAGCCATTATTTCTTTATCCCTTGGAAGAGACTAGTCATCGCAACACAGGGTATCCTACAGCGATGACTAGAGTATTAAATATATTCAAAAATTCGAAGATCTACCAATGTCAATCAAGTTCAATAATATTCAATACCTATAAATTGGTATTTTATGTCACTTTTGTTACTGAATACTATGTTAAGCATAATATTATTGGCTACAAATAAATAAAATTAAATTATTATACAGTACGGAACCCTCCGTGCGCGAGTCCGACTCGTACTTGGCCAATTATTTGTTTCTTTGACGATTTTAATTCACTTGTAAAAGAAAAACATTAGCTATTTCATTTTTGTTGTGTTTGTTATTGTCAAGACAAGGTTCAGTCCTATGAAAGAAAATATTAAGAAAATTTCGCGCACTATAATTATGTAATAAGAACATCAATTTAATTTTCCCATACAAAATGTTCCTACACGTAAAAGTTGCCGTATATGGCCGTTGGTGGCGCTAAACGCCATCGAAATTAGAACCGACCGAATTAGTGTGATGAAGGTAATATAAAGTTCACCGGGTCAGCTGGTTCTTTTTTTTATTTTATTTAGGTTTGCGTTTGACTACACACTACCTGATGTTAAGCAGATATGCGGTCTAGAGGCTACAGTATGTGCCATCAAAGATGAGACTCGAGAAACCACGTTTGTAATAAATATACAAATTCTGGATAATAGATATACATATAGATATACGTTGGATATTAGATATAGATATACGTTTAATAGATATACAAATTCTGGATAGTTAGTTTGTACACGACTGTACCTGCGCATCTTGAGACTGTACCTCTCATCTTTGGTGGCACGTACTATAACACGCTTACCTAGAAGATACGTATTTACTCAAGATTTGAAGACACTGTACTTTAGCGGGAAGACAAACTCAGGCAAAGCATTCCACATTCTCCATAGAAATTAAATGAATATGAAACATACCAACGATGAAGTACTTCAAATCTCCGAGCGTCTTCTGGAAGGCCTTCCCGAAGACGGCCACTTGCCCGTCGTACCGCGACCCGGTGGGCTGGCAGCTCTCTTCAGTGAGCACGGAGCGATCCTGACAAACATTTGTTTCACTTTTAATTAAGGAGCGGTAATGTATAAAAGGTCTAACCAGAATCAGGATTTTAGTACCATAATATTTTTTTCCAAAAAATGGCAGGAACGACTTCACCCGTGTACAGAATTCGCGAATATTTCGCACAGATTGATGTAGCATTTTATCAAAAATGGCGCAGCCGATTTCGATACAATTTAAATGGGACCAATTTTGAAGTATATGTACTCTTTCCAATAAAAAAGAATTATTGAAATCGGACTACTATGAAAAAAGTTATGCGTGGTTATACATAAAAAAAAATATATGCTTCGAATTGAGTATCTCCTCCTCCTCCGGTGGTTCGTAGGTCAAAAATACAATGCAACACCTATTGTACTGTCCTTGGTGCCCAAACAATTGAGCACTGAGCGACCTAGTGAAGGCCACCCCTCCTGGGGTAGCAGTCGCTAACTACTGGGCAAAGTTTATCTAGATAGAAAGATCATCATTACCTTAGAACCATCGATCAAACGAAGAAGAAGAAGTACTAAAAACAATATTTTTTTAAAAGATGAAACATATGTTGTTCTGGAGCATATCCTCTGTTGGCAAACTATATCTGATATGTACAAGGAATAACTTCTCTCGATCGAAAAAAAATCAAAAGTCACCTCTGTTTGGACTGAAGATCTTATTTCTTGACGAGTTTTTTAGGTAGTATTTTTTAATTATCAAGATTAGATAATAGTATTATAAGTCGTTGGTTAAAAAAGAGAAAGTGTAACAAACATCCATACATACTCACAAACTTTTGCATTTATAATATTCATCATCATCATCATCATGTCTCCCAACCGATTTCGGCCTCGGCGACTTTACCTCTGTTTAATACATAAGTTCATATCAAGGCGAGCTTAGCTTATTTATAATATTAGTAGGATTGGGACAAACACAAAATTATACAAAAAAACAACAAAACAAACAGCACAGCAAAATAGAAGCCTATGTCTTTGGACTATTGGAGGCCTATATCCTGCAGTGGAAGTTCTATGGCTGAAACGAAGGAAGGAAAACGAGGCCACCGAAATAAAATCTGTTTTCAACGCTGACGCGACGCATCAATATAGCCCGGGAGGTAAGCGAAAAAAAATGCAACTAGGTACTGTCTAAAAGCTAAATTTTTGGTATTACATTGTCATGGTGCTGTTTAACAATACGGCGCAGTCAGTCCTGGGATGCTTAGCGTTTGGTAGGGATACCCATTTCAATGTTTAAAAAAAGAAATGAGTGTCTTGCAACTACAAAAAGCTGAAAATAATTGGTGTATGGTTAGAAAAATAATTTAAAAAAGTTTAACCACAGCCAATCACCTGAAACATGTAACAGAGCCTGTCAGTCAGGCTTTAAAGCGGCGCTACTTTGAAGCCTGACTGACAGGCCTATGACAACACTACTATGACAATGTAATATGTACCAAAGCTAAAAAATTTAGCTTTTAGAAAATAGTTGCAGCTTTTTCCCTTACCTTCTGGGCAATAACATTTAGTTGATAATATTTACATTCTACGAGAGTCCTGACAACTTGTCGAAAACTTAAAAATTACTACTGTTTTTCTCTAAAATATAAAGTGATTAAATGGTACATACCTTAGGGAGGCATTCGATGGCGTCCAGGTAGAGCCACTGCATGATGGGGTGGAACTTGCCAGAGCAGGCCTTCATCACCTCCTGGGCTACCACACCTCCAATGCATGCGTTCATGGGGTTTAGCTCACCCGCTGATACCTGTGGAGGAACGTCATTTCAAGTTGTCATATGTTTAGTAAAATGTTATGTTTTTTTTTTTATAAAACACAATGTAAAAGTGTCTCTATTCATTGCCATGATTAAACTTATAACCAGAATGATTGGAAGTAGTTTAAGAAACCATCAAATTCTGAATGCTATTTCAACTGTGATCAAACTTTGCTAGAGTAGATCTAAAAATATTTATTGTCACTAGCAACCCGCCCCGGCTTCGCACAGGTGTATTATACATATAAACCTTCCTCTTGAAAAACTCTATCTATTAAAAAAACTGCTTCAAAATCCATTGCATAGTTTTAAGCATACATGGGGACAGACAGCGGGAAGCAACTTTGTTTTATACTATGTAGTGATTATAATGAAGTTATGTCTCTTTCTCTAATTTGGTGATTTCTAGTAGTGACAAAAAAATTAGGGAAATTGGTTGATACTAACCTTGCAGAAGGTCTCCAAAAGCTCAACATTGAGATCATCCTCCACTCCAAGCTCAGTCTTGACAGCCTTCGCCAACTCAATGAACTTGGTCGCATCGTCCACACTCCACGGCTTCGGCAGACGTCCCTCCACCTCCTCAAACTTGTGCAAAGCAGCAAACCCTACATGCAACTGCTGAGGATAGTCAAACTTTCCAAAATCAGCTATCAGAAACTCTGGGCTCTTGATAGATTCGCTCAGAGGTTTGAAGCTGATTTTTTTGGGCATTTTGACTTGGGCAACGATACCGCCTCGGACATATTTGGAGAAGGTAGTGGTATCTCCGATGCTAAATGTATAAGGGCCTAGGACTTTGATCTTGCGAGGTTCACAGCCATTCAGTTCAGTCATGCCTTGGACCTGTAGGATGAGAAGTGTTATTGATTATATTTGTTAAAGTTTAAGCCCAGTTTAGTAAACTACAAATAATAATTATGCTGTATAGAATGAATCAAACTACTACTGGCTGTGAAGTGAGCTACAAGCAGTGAGAAGCCCAATTCTCATGCAGCTGTGTGAGCTCCAGTCAGGATTGGGTTTTGTGCAGCTTGTAGCTACACAGCCGCCAAAGTTTGATTGTCCTATACCTATACCTTACTAATTAAGTAATATTTTTCTATAGATCTTTATCTCTCACTAATTTGGTAGTACTTCAAAGTCAAAGTCAAATTCTCTTTATTTCGTAGACACATTACATGTTCTTGAAAACGTCCGATAACAATGCTTTTAATTATATTATGATTGAAGAAATATTTCTTAAAAAATAAAATTCATTTCCTCATTCAACCTAAAAATTATCAAAATGCAACAAATTAAATACCAAATAAATACTATACAAGAAAAAAATAAATATCAGGGTCATTTGAAGTGACAATTTGAATGTCAACAAATACCGCTAAGAAACAAGTAGCATTTAAAATACCTTATGTTATCGTTCTATAACATACTAGTAACAGTTACGTTATCGGCAACAGTATGCAATATGCCAGAAATTACTATTACTTAATCTATTACTTAATTATATTACTTAATCTACAGACACTGTTGGTCAGTTATCAGTTGATCTTTTTTAATAAAATTTATAAATAATAAGAATCTACGTATGTATAATGAATTCTTGATTCATTATACATACGTAGAAAACAAATAAATGAATTTATGAATAGGTATCTTCTAGGTCTGCATGCTTCATCTTCGACCACAACATTGCTTACCATCAGGCCAGTTGGTGGTCAAACGCGGACTTATTTGCGTTAAAAAAAAACATCCAAAATAATTTAATTAGCAAAGGAGGAGATCCATATCAAGAAACTTTTTTTATTTATCAACAACTAGACGACCCGCCCCGGCTTCGCACAGGTGTATTATACATATAAACCTTCCTCTTGAATCACTCTATCCATTAAAAAAACCGCATCAAAATCCGTTGCGTAGTTTTAAAGATTTAAGCATACAGACAAACAAACAGACAAAAATAGCGACTTTATTTTATAAATTATTATAAATAAGGATTACAACCTTTTGACATTTCTTGTTTTTTCCCTATTCTTGTAAGTTAGGTTTATTACCAGTGTTACTACCAATCTTACTTCCGTTATAGATTGGCATTGACAGAAACAGCAATGCTAGCACATATTTAGAAGTCTGTGGCTTGCACCAATTTTTTTTCGAATGTGGCAGTAAAATGGTTTATGATTCCTTGATTATGCAGTACCATCCTTTTAGAATAAGCTCCTTTTCAAAAATAATTTTGCAGAAAATATGTCATAATAGAAAAATAAGGTATAACTGAGACCACCCCAATACCCGATTACTGAGGTTCCACTGTAAATTAAATGAGTACTATAAGGTATGATTAATTGTGTCCACCATAGTAATAATATGAGGCATTACCATAATAAAATTATTAATACCTCATATTATGCATAATTAGTGTAAGATTTTTCAATGAGGTCTGCATCAAAATGTAGCCTTTCGTAATTTTTCTACATTCATATTAGATTCTGAATGGATATAACATGACTGTCATAACTGTCTTTCCACTAAGGTACTACATAGGGGTCTTATGCCCGTTTTCACCAACGATCCCTAAACTACACCCTAACTAGGAAGCCCTTAAGCTAAGAGCCCCCCTAAAGTTGACCCTTACCTAAATTCGTTTTCACAGCGCTAAGTGACACGTAAATAAGGGACCCCTAGTAAAGTGACAGTTTATTTTTAGTCTATGGTTTCCAATAACCGTACTTTTACAGAATTATTTATTTTGTTGATATTTTACAGAAAAATCATCAAAAATACAAGAAATGTGCTTTATTGATAATATAATTTGAGTTTTTGGTAATGCATTATAAATAATAGAAAAACACACATTGTCCGGTTTTATGTAGGTTGAAATAGTGGTCAAATAAAAAAAAACAATCGTTTTGTTTGTTGTTGTGAAAGCCACTCTAGCGGCAAGCGCGGGAGCGGCCAGTATCTGGCTCCGCTCGAAAAGCCCTGAGCAGGAGATATAAAAATGTATTCCTATAGATAGAACTAGACGACCCGCCCCGGCTTCGCACAGGTGTATTATACATATAAACCTTCCTCTTGAATCACTCTATCCATTAAAAAAAAATTCCATCAAAATCCGTTGCGTAGTTTTAAAGATACATTTAGCATACAGACAAACAAACAGACAAAAATAGCGACTTTATTTTATACTATGTAAGGAAGACAACTAAGTTTAAGTACCTTCTTGCTGGTCCCAACAGAATACAGCGCTGGTTGTATACAACCATCGCGAAACTTTAGGCGCCCTTCAATTAAGTGTTTATCTATTTTGTTTGTGTATTTCATGTTTTGTTTTTTGTGTACTGTATTGGTTTTTCCCATAAGTAAATATTCTGTATTTCTATACTTTAGAATAAATTAATTATGTAGTTAAATATTTTACCTACATACTTCGAATTGTGTTCTTTTTTCTTTGATTAAAATCTGAATATTTTCACAAAGTTTTGGTGGTCGTACTTCGTGAAAAATTCAATCTTTTATGGCCAGTGCCAGACCATATGACATTAATATAAGGCAGAATGTGGTCAAATGCAAACCTATATTAAATAACAATAGTAAAAAAATAAAAACAAAACACGCTAAGAAAATTATCTTGCAACCTGCTTGCCCATACTACAGTCATTGAACTATGAATCATTGTCTTTGTTTGAAAACATGATTCAAGGTTTGTAATGACATGCTCAAGGAACTAAATAGAACTATAATAAAAAAATCTTTGAAATAGAGAATTTTAAATCCATGAATGTGATATCCTTGCACAATATTGAGCAATGATATTATTATAACCCAGTTGTTTAACTGAGCATATCTTTATATCAGTTTTCCTATTAGTTCTATACTTCATAGTAGTAGCATGAGGTATTGAATTTGGCCCTAGATCGTGTCTGTAGAAATTTTGCCATTATCTAGATTTTTCTTTTGCATATTTACTGAGTTTTTATACTATTTACTGTTCAAATTTTAATGTTGGATTATGTACCTAAAAAAATTAACAAATTTTTATCAATGACTGGTGATAACTTGACGCCTGGATTTGTATGCTCATCATTGTTGAAGTTGTAACGCCAATGTGTTTCAATTCGAAACGAGTTGTAGCTTTCGCTATCATTGCTATTTACCTAGTTGTGTTATAGCTTGAAAGATGATATGCAGTATTCCATGTAATAAACATGTTCTGACAACTGCTTCTGTAATCTTACTAACCTCGCTAAATGTAACATAATCTCCATCCTCCAGTCCATGGCGAGTATCATCCAAACATGTGACCACAGCTTCATACTCATGTGTAATGTCAGCTATCATGGCAGACACCGGGTTCTCTCCAGTCACGTCCACCACCGTGAACTCTGGCCCGAAGTCACAGAACACCTGGGAGAACAGGCCACGGGTGTCAGCGATCACCAATGCTATGTTGTTGCTGTGAGTGAATGCTGCGATACGCTCCTGCTCCGCGCGTGACGCTCCCGTCAGAACCACAACGCGAAATTTACGCAGAAAATCTTCAGTAAGAGCCCCAGTATACGCTGTCGTCGGCACATAGTGGTTCAACTCTGACAGCTGCTCGCACGAAGCTAGTGCCCTATTCTGGCCTATAGCACTCTCTGACAGGTAGAACTGAGAAGACAAGTCCGCGACGCTGCACGTCTTCTCATCGTGCAGGGTCACGGATTTCACTCCGCCAAGGATCACGTTCTTCGCGACCTCAACTCCGAGTCCGCCGAGTCCCGAGATCAGCACATCCGAGCTAGCCATGCGCCGCATGGCATCGTGCCCCAGCACGTACAGCTGCCGCGAGTACAGACTCTCGTCGATTTCATTTTCCACGCGCGTCCCGTTGTTCGCCATTGCCGAGTTGTTGGAACGTGACTCTCCTGTGTACAGTTTCCGCTTTTTCGCCGGGGGGTCAACGGAATTATCGGCGACTTCAGCACTAGACATCGGGCACGAACGCGCACAATTTTGACAGAATTTTGCTTTGCGTTTTCACTTTAGAAGAAATTATCTTCAGATGACGGACAGCGACATTCGCGCTTCGACAAGGGCCGCTTACTCACTGTCTTGAAGTTAGCTACGATCTGCGAACGACGTGGATTATGACCAGCAAAATTGAGTTCAATTAGATTTTTTTCTAGACACAACAAGTATTTAAGATTTTATATAAAATTGCACCATTAAATCAATAAGATTTCATTTCTGAAACGAAAAGAAGAGTAATATGACACAATTTTTCAAAGAAGGAAGAATGGCCGGTATTTTTTTTATGGAAACATTTTTTTTTTTTTTTTTAAATAATTTATTCATGACCATGGATACAGAGTCCTTCAGTCGAAGTCTTAAATAATAAAAAATTTACAAACATAGAAGAGAAATAAAAAATTAAACTTAACTAAATCTTTTCAACAGTATTTAAAATATACTTATAAATAGGTTTGTAAAAAACTTCACTTTTTAGTAAATCCTCAATACGGCGGGGAACACTAATTGAGTTACGAGCTGCTATGTCACTAATGTCACTGGCTAAAATTAATCGTTGTAAATGGAATTGGGGACATTGAAAAATTATATGGTTTATATCAGCATGCGGTCGGAAACAATACGTACAGTTATCTTCTGGGACTATATTAATTCTGTGTAAATGAGCTGGAACCAAGCAATGTCCAAATCTCAGGCGATTTATAACTGTTATAAACTTTCTGCCACAATATTCAAATTTGTTGTACCAAGGAGTAGTAGGTAAGTCTTTCTGTATTTCTGCATACCACCTTCCCTTATATTCTGTTGTAACGTGCCAATATTCTTTCCAAATTCTGAGTAAATCCTTATTAATTGCACAATAGTAATCTGTGAAAGGTACTTTTAATATATCTGTGTGATCTAGATCATGCTCTTGCCGAGTAGCCAAATCTACTGTTTCATTGCCATGGATGCCACAATGTGAAGGAACCCATACCAATTCTACATGTTTTGATTTACTAATCATTTCTATAAGTTCTCTAATACTATATATAATATAATTTAACTTATATGAGAAATTACTGTTGTTCAAAACAGACAGAACACTTTTAGAATCACTTACTATTAGTATATTTACATTTTTTACAGAGTTATTTACAAATGTTAAAGCGGTTAAAATTGCATACGCTTCTGCAGTAAACACACTGCAATTATTATCTAACTTTATACAGTGGGTTTTATTCATTTGTGGATCATAATATGCGGCTTTAACCCCTTCATCACTTTTTGAACCATCTGTATATAAAATATAAAAGTCTGGTTTATTCTCTATAAATTCTAGAAAATCAAATTTGTTATTTATTACATCTAAATGACAATCTATACTTAAGCAATTAATCAAGGCATTATATGGACATTTATATGTTGGCCAGATATCATGAGAACAAATGTTTTTACTGATATTTTTTAAAAATGACATTATTGTTGTGATTTCAGGCAAAACTCCCGAAACAAGAGATGTGGCTGATAAGCTAGATGTTTCAACTGATTGTGAAATCTGTGGATGACATAAAACATTATTCAGCACTATAACATTATTGGAAGTCAACTCTTTCAAACAGAATCTATCAGCCAAAAGTAAACGTCTCAGGATTAATGGAGGTATACAGTTTTCAATTTTATGGAAACATTTTTTTGTTTTGTGTTGCCACCATAATATTAAAAATAGGAACGATGCACAGACTCGACCTCCTAAAAATATTTGGACAACTGCTAACAATAAGCAGTGCATTAAAAAAATTGCTGTTTTTTGTTATTTTCATATCACTACTCAAAATTGAAATATAATGGATTGATTAAAAAAAAAAAATTACTAATTTCTCCGTTAATTTGACCATGATTTTTCATTGCAGTTAGCAAATGTCATTAGACTGCCAAGCCAAACTGACTGAATAAACGAATGGGGTTAAAAACTGAAAGCTAATCGCAGATGGCGCTACTGTTGAGTGATCCTAATCGCCGCCATAATGCGTTTTTGGTTCTCTGTGTTTACTAGCAAATTTGCCTCAAATACTACAAAAATGTATTCGACATGGAGTGTGAAGCAGTTAAAAGAAGAGCTGCGGAAAAGAAAAGCATCTATTTCTGGGAAAAAAGCTACTTTAATCGAAAGGTAACTAGATAATATGTAGTTCATTATTTGGAGGTTATGTTTATCCCCAATACTTATTTAGTCCTTTTTTCATTTAGATTGGAAGCGTACGATAGAAACGATTTACTCGGAGTAGAAGATGAGCTTGACGACGATATGCCTGATTTTCCGGATCTGGATGTTTTCAAGGACGTCAATGCGAGCACCAATCTTCCTGTCTTTTCAAAACACCACATTCAAGAGTTCGCAGAAAGGTAAGAATGCGTAACATTTATGAAACCGAATAATTATGTCGAGAAAAGATATCATCTATCATTACTTTTTAGATTTTTACTGATAACTTTTATCAAATACCTTTAACTACGAGTATTGTTTCAGGTTTCAAGTACCACCCAAAGGCAGACTTTTATATGAAAGTAGAAGCTTGGTGACTCTTCGAGTTGCCTTTGAAGGAAACAATGTATATTTTCATGCTCAATGTAAAGCACAAATGAAAAAGTTGCTTTACATAGTCATGCTGAAAATGGATTTAAATGGCACAATAGAGGCGAGTCATTGTGAGTGTGCTGCAGGAAGCGGATTGGAAGCTCACTGCAAGCATATTTTTACCGTACTTCATGGTATAGAAGACATAGCATGTTCCAAAACTATCATTATGCACAAAGTATGCACAGAAGAATTAATGGCCTTTAAAACACCAAAGAGAGTGTTTTATGATTCACCAATGCAGTCACATGTGTTACCAGGTAAGCGGCGTAAATCCACGAGTGTACTTTATCACCCAATCAAAGAAGAAGAAATAATGAGTAACTATGAAAGCTATGTGCATAATTTAGCAATTGGATTTGCCGCTACTTCTGGTAGCAAAATGCCATACTTACAAGTAATAAGACCGGCCAATCCTTATGCTGTTGAACAAGACCATGATTACTCGGAGACAACTATGAAGGACTCACTGTTAGAGAACTTATTACTTCAAAATATTAACCAACACCATGTGCAAGATGTGATGGCTAGAACTGTAAAACAGGATGCCTCTAAAGAATGGCACATCGCAAGAAGTGTCAGAGTGACTGCGAGCAATTTCCATGCTGTATGCCACAGTAAAGATGGTACAAGGAAAACATTAGCCAACAACATTTTAAACCCTAAAATGTTTTCATCAAGGGCAACAACTCATGGGAAAGTTAATGAGCCTGTCGCTCTTCAGAAATACGAAAACTTTCTAAGCTCAAAAATAGAAAGATGTGGTTTGTGCATATCTGAAAGCCACCCATTCCTTGCAGCATCACCTGATGGATTGCTTCAAAATGAAACGGTGGTGGAAGTGAAATGCCCTTTTGTAAGTAGGAACTCCTTTATTTCACCAAGCACAGTGCCGTATCTTTATGAGCAGAATGGTGAACTAAAACTAAAAACAAAACCCAATTATTACACACAAATACAGGGGCAGTTGTTTTGCACAAACCGCAAATTTTGTAATTTAATTGTGTATACATTCAAAGACATGAAAGTGATATACATTGAGCGAGATGAAGAGTTCATTAAAGAAATGATAGTACATCTAACTTCTTTTTATGAAGAATACTTGCAGCCTTTAATTATTAATAAATATCTATACAAGAATTATGATTCTGTAATAAAACCAAACTAAAAAGCAGATTTTTTTATTTATTTCATAATGCATTCTCTAAAATTACAGCACATAAGACAGACATAAAATATTTTTGATGCAAGAGGCACAAAATTATGATGTAACTCTTCTTTGACAATTTTGTAAGTTTTCATTAGACCAATTAAACGTTCTATGTGTACACGCTGACTAGCTAACTTTCTGTCTTTCAACAGCTTTAGATGTGGAATTTGACCCTTTCCTTTTAAAAATTTAGGGATATTTAAAGTTACATCTTTTCCAATAAACATGTCTTGAATATTGTATCCTCTGTCGGCTAGAATACTGTCCCCGGGCTCACACATTTTTATTAAGTTGCTTCGCTCCACAGTTTGTCGGTCACTTATTGAACCAGCATATGCAGGTGAACAGTAGGACAACAAACCTCCTGGTGTTGCACCAACTAATACCTTTAATGTATTATTGTGCTTGTAACTGCTCCAGGATGCTTGCTGTGCTACAGGGTTCCCAGGTTTTTGTATCCGTATCTCAGTTCCATCAATGATAACTCTAGTCTTTCTTCTTCTTCTTTTCAGCCATTGGACGTCCACTGCTGAACATAGGCCTCCCCTAAAGACCTCCAATAAGACCGGTTGGTAGCGGCTTGCATCCAGCGCGATCCTGCGGTCTTAATGAGGTCGTCCGTCCACCTTGTGGGTGGACGTCCTACGCTGCGCTTGCCGGTACGTGGTCTCCACTCGAGGACTTTTCGACCCCATCGGTCATCAGTCCTCCGCGCTATGTGCCCTGCCCATTGCCACTTCAACCTGCCAATCCGCTGGGCTATGTCGGTAACCTTGGTTCTTCTACGGATCTCCTCATTCCTGATTCGATCTCGCAGAGAAACTCCGAGCATAGCCCTCTCCATGGCTCGTTGGGCTACTTGAAGCTTACCAATTAGGCCCATAGTTAGAGACCACGTTTCTGTGCCATAAGTCATCACTGGCAACACACACTGGTCGAAAACTTTCGACTTGAGGCACTGAGGTATGTCGGACGAGAAGACGCTACGCAATTTTCCGAACGCTGCCCAGCCGAGTTGGATTCGGCGATTGGCCTCTTTCTTGAAGTCGGACCTACCTAACTGGACTACTTGTCCTAGGTAGACGTACGAGTCAACGACTTCAAGAGCCGAGTTCCCAACTGAAATAGGGGTGGGTACAACATGGGAATTACACATGACCTTTGTCTTGTCCATGTTCATTTTAAGACCTACCTGTTGAGAGACTCGATTTAGGCCTTCGAGCATCGTACTGAGTTCCTCCATCGACTTTGCCATGACCACGATATCGTCGGCAAACCGAAGGTGAGTGAGGTATTCGCCATTGATGTTGATGCCGAATCCTTTCCATTCCAGGAGCTTAAAAGCGTTCTCCAGAGTAGCAGTAAACAGTTTCGGAGATATTACATCTCCCTGTCTTACGCCTCTCTTCAGTGGGATCGCCTTGGAACTCTCTTCCTGTACTCGTACCGACATAGTGGCGTTATTATACAAACACTTCAACACTTCGATATACCGATAGTCAATACGGCATCGTTGAAGAGACTCAAGCACAGCCCATGTCTCGACCGAATCAAAGGCTTTCTCATAGTCCACTAACGCTAAGCAAAGTGGCTGGTTATACTCCTCGTTCTTCTGTATAACCTGCCGCAGCGTATGTATGTGATCCATGGTACTAAAGCCTTTTCGGAAACCGGCTTGTTCGGAAGGCTGGAAGTCATCAAGCCTGCGTTCGAGACGATTCGTAATGACTCTTGAAAACAACTTATAAACATGGCTCAGAAGCGAGATGGGTCTGTAATTCTTCAATAAGGTGTTGTCACCTTTTTTAAAGAATAGCACCACCACGCTTCTGTTCCATGCTTCAGGCGTTATGCCCTCGAGGACGACGGTGTTGAAAAGCTTCTGAAGGACTTTAAGTACCGGTTTACCACCCGCTTTCAGAAGCTCTGAAGTGATTCCGTCGTCACCCGGCGCCTTGTTGTTCTTAAGTTGGTTCAGAGCCATTCTAATCTCGTACAGACTGATGTCCGGGATGTCTTCGGTGAAGTGTCGGGTCAGCTTGGCTCTTGGGTCTTTAGCCGTGCTGTTTACAGGCTTTGCTACCGAGGCGTATAACTGTCCGTAGAACTTTTCGATCTCCTCCAATACCTCGGCCTTGGTCGACGTTATACTGCCATCTTCTCTCTTCAGCTTTGTCAACTGGCTTTGCCCAATAGAGAAATGCCTTGCGAACACTTTTGAGCCTTTGTTCCGCTCTATCGTCTCCTTAATATGTTTGGTATTAAAGAGACGAATGTCGCACCGCACTGATTTCGAAATTTGTCTATTGAGCCGCCTGTATGACTTTGCATCATCGGAAGACTGCAGTCTTAGCGAGCGTCGTTCGGCCATGAGATTTTGAGTATGATCGGAAAATTTCTGAGGTCTATCTGAACGGCGGGGTCTAAAGAACTTAGAACCCACCGTTTGGACAGCTTCTACGAGCCCGTTATTGATCTCGTCCACCGACGCAAAATTCTCCAGGCAAGCAAAGCGATTTGAGAGCTCGAGCTGAAAGTTCTCGGGGTTTTGTATATGAGCATGAGTAGGTCGGAGCGTAGACTTCATCAGACGGGACCTTTCGAGTTTAACGTTAATATTCAGTTTGCCTCGCACGATTCTGTGATCACTACCGGTTTTTATCCTGTGGATCACGGAGACATCGTTAAATATCTGTTTCTCGCTAGTCATGATGAAGTCTATCTCATTTCTCGTAGAACCATCGGGGCTCATCCAGGTCCATTTCCTGTGAGGTGGCTTCTGGAAGAAAGAGTTCATCATGAAGAGTCCCTCTTTTTCCAGAAAGTCTGCCAACCTTTGGCCCCTGGGGTTCCGTTGCCCATATCCAAATTGCCCCACTCTCAACTCATCATCGCTTTTATTGCCCAACTTTGCGTTGAAGTCTCCCATAACAACCGTGAAGCGGGTCTTAGACGTATGTATGGCTCGACTTACGTCCTCATACATAGCCTCCACTTCATCATCTGGGTGTGCCGATGTCGGTGCGTATACCTGAATGACCTTCAACGAATATCGTTTGGATATTCTGAGTATTAGGTATACAACCCTGCTCGACACACTTTCGATGGTAATAATGTTGTTAACGAGAGACTTGTGAACGAGAAAGCCGACACCACCTTGGGACCGTTGGTCACCTTCCCGGTAGTAAAGTAGGTTGCCAGATTTCAGGGTTATCGTGTCCTCGCCCTCTCTACGGACTTCAGACAACCCCATAATATCCCATCGCAACCTACTCAACTCTTCTTCCAGTTCAGCAATCTTCTCATCAGCCCTCATCGTGCGCACGTTATATGTTGCCAGGGCCAGTCGTCGTCGGTTGGGGTGGCAGCCGGATCTCTGCCGGAGATTCTTAGCACCCCTTGCTCCGCCGTTACCGTGGTCGCTGCCGTAACCAGGACTAGCGGAGCTGCCGGGGACTGGGGGCCTGGTTTTATTGCGTACAGAGAGATAACTCTAGTATTTTTATCATATTGTTTAAAACCATCCGGCATGTAATAAAGCACCAAGTCTTTTTCAGGCCAAATATTTAATTTTTTCCAAAGTTGGTCCATAAAATTAATCCATGTTATAAATATGTTGTACACTGTTGTAGGGCTGATTTGGAAAAATTGACCTAGTTCAAAATTGCATTTATTTTGACGTAACTTCATCATCGACATGAAAAACTGATTTTCAAAAGTAATGTTTTTGACATCACTTCCATAATACTTTATTGAATGAGCCATTGGGCTTAATGTTGAAAAAACAAAGTAGAACTTGTCATAAGTTTCAAACCCAGTGTAAAAAGCGATAACACTATCATTAGTCTTGAATCTTTCTATAGATCCATAAATATGTTCAAAGTTCACTTGAGTAGTTTTTGATGCAGCGGACACACCAGGTTGGTCATTCCCTAGCGATTCAATCTGTGGGTGGATATTTACTTCCATTTGTACTGGCAGAATCTACCTTCACACATAACTTCATTTTGAATTCCGCTAGTACCAGGCAATGAATCATTGGCCGTTTCAAAACTTAGTTTCTTCCTGCTTCTTTGTAGCAACCTTTCTGTCCGTTGTTGTGCCAATGGATCTGCTGTTTTCACTAAAGTAAATGAAAATATGGATGGCACTGCGTTTTTTTTCAATACTTTGTGTATATTTTCTTCACCTAAAGCAAACAAACTTACTATTAATTTGTGACAAAGACAAATATCCATTTATTGGACAGAGTTACAAATAGTTTTTCAAAATGATTTGTGAAAAAATCTGGACAGAAATGGAAGTCTCACCAGTGTAGGAATTCCTCGTATGGTAATCATCAGGTTTAAAATGATCCGCACATAACCTTGAATATTTAATCGGCGCCCAATTCTTTCGCCGTATAGCTTTTGTCCATTGTTTTCTTCTTTTGATATCTTTAGGGAATACATGGACTCCCGTCTTTTTGCAATCCAAAGCTGAACATAATGTCATATTATTGAAATAAACTCAATTCTTTCTATTTGTTGACAAAATTACATGACAGTTATCTGTCAGATTTAGGGAACACTCAACATTGCTGCCATCTGAAGTGAGCAAAAGTCAGTTTTTTACCTCATTAGTAAACAATAGATAGGGTGTGAGAATAAGATAGGGTGTGAGCACAGAGATACCAGAGAGATAATGTAATGAAAGAATGAGATGCAATGATTTAAGATGGCATGAGTTAGAAAGAGACATGAAAAATATCTCGATTGAGTGGCTAGTTGCCGTGTTTTTCTCTCGGTAGTGTCAAATTCCAGTACATATTTGACAGTTTTGACAGCTCTGAGCCAGATTTTCCATACATTTGAATACAATACATTGTGGATGATAATTGCCTCAAGCGACAACAGCGCAATCTCTAAAGTAGGGACAAGATAATAGGTCACTTTTGACATTTCATTTTATGCAAAGAAAAATATACCTTGTACTAAAGGAATAAAACTCCAAGCCGTATTCGAGAACACTTATCGGTCGTCGTCAATATTGTTTTCATGAGTTTTATTCCTTTAGTGTAAGGTATATTTTTCTTTGCATTCATGAACTGTCAAAAGTGACCTATTAAAATGACTCCACTATAGTTGTAATAGCTCTGTAAAAATTTAGTATAAAGCAGAAATAGTTTTTAAACAATAATACATAAATACAACAGACGTTGGATCTGTCATATTATACATTGTACTTATTAATATATCCTGACTACTCAGATATTGTCCGTTTACATATTGTTATGCAGTAAACCGCGCCGCGCGCGGTAATTATGGGCGGCGAGTTGTTTACATCTAATCGCGAGATTTATGGTTTTATGACTCAGGCGGCACCGGTTTTTGTGTCGCGTCTATTGTTTGTTGTTTGTTAGATTTTTTTGGTGTTTTCGTAATAATTGAGAACAATAGGGATTCTCGAACTTTACACTTGTTTACTTTGTCAGTCACAATGGCACCGAATATTCTACAGATTTCTAGAGAACCCTTGTTCCGATATAAATAGGGCGATGGTTTTCGTTCGTGGCAGTTATCGCGTTTATACTGGAGTGAAAACATCTCGTGTTCAAGTGCGGTACCAGTGATTGTGAAGTGACTAGTTGTGTGAATATCAGTGCCAGTGTGAAGTATTGTGCGATCCAGTTGTGTCGTGTGTACTGTGATTTTGTGCAATAAAGTGCAAAGTGAACAATCGGCGTTTTAACTGATTATCCAAGAACCCATCTCGTAACAATATTATGTACTCATAACTATTTTATAAAAGATTATTGTACGATTGAAATGGGCAGGCTGTTGAATCCAATTTTTTGTAACATCTTTTTACACGGCTTAACAATAAACGTTTTCTTATTCTTATTCTGTGGGTGTGAGAAAAAAGATGAAGATACATACTTAGATAACTATATATACGTTGTTACGATTTCATCATATTTAGACTCTAGATAATAGTAAAAAACTGCATAACACAAAATGTAATGATAAAAATTAGATAATAGTTCATAAGTATGTTTACTTAAGCATCTCATCAAAAATACGACAGTAGTTTATGGCGTGAAATTTTGTCTGACTATTACGCCTATACTCGGAATTTTAATTCGATTCCAGATTTGACATTAGCTACTGTCATTTTTGACAGTATGTACTGTCAAAAAGACAGTAGCTAATGTCAAATCTGGAATCGAATTAAAATTCCGACTAAAGGCCATGCATAATGGTCAGGCAAAAAAAACGCATACGCAAATAGAGACAAAATATATTAGTTTCGTCCTGCGGGGCAATTCTGTCAACCGATCTCGTTACTAAGGTGACACTTTCTTGAACCTGTCTCGTTTTTCTGACAGTTTTGAGCTGTCGGAACTCTCAGAAAAACGAGAGAGGTTCAAGAACGTATCGTAAAGAGATTGGCTAACAGAATTGCCCCCTGTTCACACTCTGATACAATTATAATAATACTACGCTGCAGTCAAGTCATCAAGCACTCACAGATTTATGCATTTAAAAATTTCAGCTGCTGTGATTGGTTGATGCTACCCTGGAACCGCAAGCCGCAGCTTTCTCGGGGATTCTTAATGCTTGATGGTAATATCATTTTTTTTTTCTAACATAATTAGGGTAATCGCATAATCATTATCATCGGCTTATTTTATATCACTTCTGGGTTAGTACTAGTGTTAGTACCCAGCACTATGATATAAGCTGTTGGGTACTAACCCAGCAGTGGTATAAAATTAGCTAATGATAATTAGATTGATGATTGATAAGAAGTATATAACAAACTAAACGATATATTCGTTTTTTACATACGGCATTTAGAACTGAAGCTCGCCGAGCCATGACTCTGATGACACATTAAATTGTAGGTTCCGGTTATTTTAACCGTTTATCCATGACAGAGGCCTTCAGATGGCTTAAAAATTCTGACACCAGCGCAAACCATCCGGCCTGTACGAACTCACTTATCATGCTCCTTGCACCTTTCATAAACACTTATAATAAAATTCCTCAAAGTTCAAAATGTGAAATTTTATAAAATTGAAAAGTGCAGATACGTTTATCGAGACCGTACACCGCGAGTTTACCTCTCTTTTCAACCAAAGTATCGTTCGGATATTTCCACGCCTTGCAACCATCCAACTTTTCTGCCCATTGTAACTATTTTTCCCGGCCAGATATTTATTAGTCTGGCATTTTAGCGTAACGTAGCGGACCAATTGTTTTTTATACTCCTGTCTATGCTTATCTGTCAGGTCATGCGGGCAGGGCAAATATCGGCATTTGGTTATTTGACTGCGTGAATCAGCGGTGATTATGATGTGACCACGAAGTTTTATGACGACGTCGTCGTACGGCATCTATTTCCTGTTCGACCGTCAAGACAGTATTTCTCAAATATTTATAAACTACGACCGTTGCCCTGTCCGCCGCACGCTGCCCGTCCTTACCAAAAATGTCGTCTTTTTCTAAGTTGGCAATGTTTTCAAACCTGTCAACTAATGTCAACTTCAAAAATTGGCAGACGTGCTGATCCTTGCTGAATCGCAACTAACTTCCGAGCAAACAATTCCATTCATTGGGAAAAGGCAGTCCATTTTGTTTCGTGTTCCGAATTTTCTTTGAAGTAAACGTTGTCGCGCTTTTCCTCGCCGGACGTAACTTGCGTTTTATTTATTTCGTAGTCGTCCGATGTCGGGAGTGAAAGGATCTCAGGCAGCATGAATATTGTGTGAGACGTTGAACTCTACGAGGACAGTTTGATCCTTGTTTTGGTTTTGTTTTGAAATCCATTGACTCAGTGAAAATGGTCCAGGAATACGTTTCCCCTATAAGGGTACACAAGTACCCCTTCGAAATGGTGATGGCTGTGAGTATTTTGAAGTATTTCATCACTGTTGTGCTTAGAATAGTGAAATTGCAGTAGATAGCAAGGTCATGTTGTTGCAAGAGTTGCTTTCAAGGATGTACATAAACATCAAATTCTGTCAGGAATCAATCAGGATTTCAAAATCCATCCTGTTTTAAGAGAATTTCTGAATGATGTACATAATTTTTAATTAGTGAAATACTTAGGTACTGCAGCCTGTTCTGCTGTGACCTATGAGATTTTTGTTCATCTTACAATATTTTTATTTCCTTCTTAAACATGAGTTTTTCCCTACAATTTCTTTAAGGCAGATAGAAAAGAAGTAAAGCTAGTATGTAGTGTTTAATAATTGTTTTGGTATTGATTTGAAACCTGGTGTAAATATTTACCAAACTTTCTCATAATGCTTACTTACTAGTACACCCATTCTCTCAGTAACTTAGCTGTAAATGCATAGGGATGAGCATAATTCACAAATATGTCAATACAATAATGTCAAAATAATAACAATAAAAATAAATTAAAAACATAAACAACCTGCCTCCAAGTAATTGTTGCCGGGGCAAAGGTCCCCAAAACACTAACCACATTATCCTGTTGATTGGCATAATGTGGTTTAATTCGAATTCCTAATTATGTTTTACATAAATAATTTATTCATTTTAAAAATTATAATTAATACCAGATTTAGAAGTAGGAGAAACGTAGGATAGAACAGAAAGGAGTGGAAAGAATTGGGAGACTTGCTAGCAGTAAGATAATACAGGTTAAATAAAAACAAAATCCTTTTTAGGGTGATCCTACAGCAAAGTTAAAGTAATAATTAGTCTAATCACACACTTCTGTGTTTGACTTAGCTATAATAACAATATGATGGCAAAGAAAAGCAGTACAAAATTAGAATTAATATATGTATAAAACTACCTACCTATGCATCATCATAATTTAAGAGCAAGGCTCTTGTCAGTGGTCTCAGTGGAGCAACTTCCTCATCTTGCGGTCCTCTGCTATAGGCGGACCGTTTATCTGAGTCCTCGCCTGCGCGGTACAGGGGCGCCGGGGGAGACGACACAGGGGACTGAGACAGGCGCGGGCAGCGGGTCCCCGGCGCCCGCACCTGTCTCAGTCCTCTTTGTCGTCTACCCCCGCGCCCCCGTACCCGCGCAGGCGAAGTCTGAGTTTAGCGGTCGGACTATAGTGTTTTCAACCTAGCTTTCAAGTTATTCTTTAATTTGGTCTAGAAATGCTCTGAATGGTCTTTCCCTCTTTCTTCTCTTTCCTTCTATTACTTTTTTCTATATGTCATGTTGTACAAGGTAGCCAAACATCTTTCCTCTTCTGTTCTCGATTACTAATAGAAGCTTCCTGTTTTCCTTGAAAAATGTCTAAACTTCTTTGTTTGATTTATTTTCTGTCCAGCTGATTTTTCAATTCTACCTATACATAATATAGGTATTGAGCATCAGTCTTGGTTTTCACAACAGTGTCATTTGTACAATGACTACATAAACAAGATTTAAACAATAACAGGGACTAACTTGGGATACATTTATCCTTAATCCAAATCCTGACTCTGAATCATAACTTTGTCTTTGGGGCTGTCAAGTATTACAGTTTGATCTTTACTATAAGATGCCTCTCCTCGCCGAGTGGCAGTGGCAAGACACTGGGAAAAGACCTTATAAATTCTCACTTAAATATTTTTTGGATTATCGACACGACAAAGAAGAAGAAGAAGTATTCCATAAGCGGATTTATTACAATTATTTGCCCCCCTCCCTTGTCAGCAAAAGTAAGCAAACCTCATCATACGTAAACCAATTCTTATGTAAACATTGGTACCAGTATGCATTTTTCTGTTTTTATTGATTCATGAGCAGCAGATTTAATTCTATAAATAAAAAAATGAATTTAGGATAGGTGACTTTAACACTATGCATAAAGAAATAAATAACTATTGCTGACGTGATCACCATATAGACCCTCCCCCCAACCCCCCATCAAAAATAATCAAACTGCTTACAAACTGAACGGCCCCTTTGATACATTACCAATATTCTAAAACCTATATCATTATGTTCATGGATATTTATTGAACTTGATCCATTGCTCTTCATATTATGAAAAGTATTAGTTATTTATTTGTTGAGTACAGATAAGACTGTAGTATGTAGTCAAACGATAACCTATTAGAAATAAGAAAGATATTTGACTTTAAGTAGAAGTGAAACTAAACTTAGGTATGGCATTGAATGTTGGTGTTTGCAGTAATTAGGCCATATAACTACCATCCTGGCAAATGTAAATTGGTATACCGGGTGTGGCTTTGCAAAATGCAGACTTTAAGAGGTATGTATGCTCATCATTATGAACAACTTTTATTAGCGGACCAATTGCAAAATCACCAAGTAGTCAACAGCATTGTTCTAACAACAAATAGACATGATAAAACAACCAAAACAAAAGTTCATTGACTCTTGAGAAAATGTATGGAGCAACTGATTGAATTTGCAATTTCGCATTTGGTCTCGTGTAAAAGTTGCCCCTAATGACAACACCTTGTATTTTAATGTGGCTGTACTTACTGTGATGTAAATTATAAGTTAAATTGATGCAGTTCAGAAATTAAGGTCATAATGGCCTTATCTTATAGATAGATAATTCTTTATTAGTTTAACCACAATTACAATACAAAAAAACACACGAAAAATAAAAACATTACAAAGTTCTACTAAATGGCGGCCTTATCGCTTCAAGCGATTTCTTCCAACCAACCAACTTATACAGTGTGATTGGGTTAGAACTAGCGATATTCTAGAATGTCATTATACTCATCATTGTAATTTGTAAGCAACTTTTACTAAGGGACCTACATCGAAATTCCAAAAAAATAGCTATTCCATAAATTTTGTCGAGAGTAGATAAACTTTTTGTATGGAACAGCCGGTTTTTTTTTGCGATGTCGAGGTTGGTCCCTTAGTAAAAGTTGCTTACAATAATGAGTACAATGACATCCTAGAATATCGCTAGTTCGAACCCAAACACACTGTACAATGTACATATACCACTTACTATAATCCTACCGGACGTCGCCTGCGCGGGTACAGGGGCGCGGGGGTAACGATGCCACCCGCACCTGTCTCAGTCCCCTTTGTCGTCTACCCCGCGCCCCTGTACCCGCGCAGGCAAGGATTCTAGTCACTATTTCTTCTTATTGTATCTTTCAAATTAAAACTGATACTGGTGCAAGATCTGGTCAGGTGGGTATGTAGCAACAGTAAGTTTGCTTTAAGAAGGTCAACCAATATCAAGTTACTATCTGAAATAAATATTCTGATAAATGGGGCTTGGGATTTATATTAATATATTTTTTGGTTTGCCTTGGTTGTGTTTTTCAGATTATTACTGTTTTTTTTCACCCAACTGCAAAGGAAGAATCATGTTTTTGTATATTTTAAAGGTAAAGATGTAAAGAAAAGTCAACTCTTATATACCTATTTAGTTTAGTTATGAATCAAAATGATAATAATAATATCAAAGTTTAAGATTAATTTGTATCTCAAATACATCACAAGGATATGTACAGGAATCTTATTTGATTCTCGATAAAATGTGTGAAGCAGTTGATTTTTTCCGCGAATTAGCAGTTGGACTAGGTTTAGTACCTAAAAGTTGTTCATAATGATGAACTATACCCACAGGGGCCGTTCAAGTATTACGTAAGCAGATTTATTACAATTATATACAAAAATAAGCAAAGGATAAACCCCTCTCCCCCCTATAGTGCTTACGTAATACTTGAACGGTCATCTGAAACATCTCTATCTACATCTGAAAGTCACTTTGTAAAGCGACACTGTATTAATTTCTATGTTCTTGACTTTTTACCACGGAATGTAAAACAACTTCAATTGATTAAAACATGCGATAGTCCTAGGTACATTAAACAAGTTAGAAGTACCTAAGCAGCTAATTTGTAAACAAACTATAATGGCTCGATAAACGTGCGCTAGTATGACCTGTTATTTAATTCAATTGATTTTCCTACTCATAAAAGTTACTGGCATAAGTTGTAGTAAAATCTATTTATGTATGTCCAGTTGTATTGTATGATTGACAAAACCGGCTATTTAAGCCGTTCTTACACAGAGTTATCAAATTGTTGGAAACGGAACGTTTACAGTGCTAACGTAAACGTAACGTTGGGGAAATACCCCTGAGTATTTCCCTCAAATCTGTCCTAAATAAATACCCCTAAATAATCGAACATTGCCGACAAAAAGAGTAGAGTAGAACCCGTGTAGGTACGAAGTATCGTCATGATTTGTTGAAAAATGCGACATGTAGAGGAGAATCAATATCCGGAATCCAGACAAGACGATGAAAGCAAAATTGTCAAGTCAAAACTGAGATTCTTCGCTCACTGCGTTCTCTCGGTCAACTAGACCACAGACTTGATAAACCCGAAATAACATCTTGATTGAAATAATCAAGGAAGCCGACTCATTTTTGCATTTGTAATGGAAATTAGCTCGGTTTTCGCATATTTTATTTAGAATCATGATTATCATCAAACATTAACCGTCTTACCACAAAGGTTTTACGCACGCTTTAGACAATGTTTAACAGTACAAATTTCAACAGTGTTTAAAGCGTGTTTAAATCTTTTGTGGTATGGCGGTAATAGTTTAGACCGTATCTGGCGGCCTTCTTCAAAAACCTGTCATTGGTTAGTTAGGTTGATGGACTCCGATATTTCAGAACTCTGATTATGTGTAATTAATACTAATTATGGTGTGGCCATCATAATTAGCCTTTTAGGACCCAGTGCAACCCTTATTCTTATCTATAGACTGTGTTCAACTGTACCAGCCTTTTTTAATAGTCCACTGCAGGACGTAGGCCTACCCACGAAGGGTGACTGGGCCATATCCACCACGCTGGCCCAGTGCGGGTTGGTGGATTCACAGACGCCATCGAATTTCTCTTACGGACGTATGCAGGTTGCCTCACGATGTTTTCCCTCACCAAAAAATTGTGAAATTCTGTACATAAATTCCAAAGAACTCATTGGTACGGGACCGGGGATTCGAACCCACGACCCTACGATTGTAAGGCGGTTGTCGCTACCTCTTGACCACCACGGCTTATATGTTCAAAGACCTCACTAATAGGGAATTCTAGATCCAGGCTGTACAGTTACCCTAAACATATTTTAAGCGAGACAAGGCTAAATTGCAATTTGCAACATAATCATTTCAACATCCACAAGGACGTATGTCTTGGTCACGATAATATCCTTTTCTACTTTACAATAAGGCCTATTATTCTCTGTTTTTAATCCACGACCAGTAGGAGGACGTTTTCTCTTCACCATTGCCATGGCCTGTCCGGTTTCATTATGACTCAGAAGGATTGACTTTTCAACTTTCGCTCTTATTTCGTTACGATAGAGTTGTGGTTTTCGAAAGTAGCCAGAATTTCCGATTAGAGTTCAATGGCACCGTGACTGATGGTATAATGGTGTTAGTATGAAGTAACCCTTCCATTGGTATCCATAGAAAAGCAAAAAGTTATTCGGATTGATTCTGTGAAAACCACAAACCCTGATCGCGTGGTGGATGCAAAATGTGTTAAAAATCGTGAAATTCTTGATAACTGCTTCATGAAATCTCTCTGGTCTCACAAATGAAACAATAAACTAAATTTTTTAGGGTTCCGTACCCAAAGGGTAAAAACGGGACCCTGTTACTAAGACTTCGATGTCCGTCTGTCTGTCTGTCACCGGGCTGTATCTCATGAACCGTGATAGCTAGGCAGCTGACATTTTCACAGATGATGTATTTCTGTTGCCGCTATAACAACAAATACTAAAAACAGAATAAAATAAATATTTAAGGGGGCTCCCATACAACAAACGTGATTTTTAGGAGTTTTTTTGCTCGCTATTAATAACGGCAAGAGGAATAGTTAAATCTGACCACCCACATTCCCAATAGACCCTTTCTCATAGCCTCTCGACTGTCGAGAGATACTGGGGCTGATTGGAAGAGCGAAGTTGACTTGACTCGTCCTAAGTAAACGCTACTTTATACTTTAACACATACGAGTATAAGTAGGTACTGTCTATTGCTTCCTGGTGTATAGTAAAATTGTTCATGTATCTCTTTTGAACCCACTTCCAAAAAGGAGGAGGTTCTATGTTCGTCTGTCTGTATTGAAGTGAAACTTCTAATGCGACTTCCAACAAGGTTGCGTTAAACGTTTAACTCTACCATGAAGGGGGGTATGAAAGCACTGTTGCGTCGAAGTTTCACTTCTTCCGCGCGGAGGGACTGCACTTGCACATTTTTTGATGTGTATGTTTATTGATAATTTCGCCAATTTTGAACCGAATGGAAAAATTCTTTTTTAGTTCGAAAGGTTCTTCCGAGGTTCCGAGCCGTTTTAAAAAAAAAAAAATAAGCAATTCGAGTGAATTATTCGAATTTTGTACACGGATGAAGGCGGCTTTGCCATTTTTTGCGAAAAGTAATCATTATTATTTTCGTCACTTTTGCGCATACGTGAAAGAAAATTGCTATAAATCGAATACAAATTCTTAGCTGCTGTGAAATTAGCTTCAAGCTTATCGATATACCTATGTATTAGATAAAATTAGCTCTACGTTCGCTATATCGCAGCACGGCACCTCCATACGTGATCTCGTGCCGCGATTACTTGGTCCAAGCTTATTGTACGTTTCCTGAGTGCCCTAAATGCTCTCATTAGCCTATACAGCTTTCTTGAACCAGGCTCTATGATTTAAATATGCAGTCTCATAAAAACTGGCAACACTGCAACAACATCGCACGTGATCTCATGCTACGTTCACTTGGGTCGAGCTAATTGCATGTTTCCTCTGAGTGCCCTAAATGCTCTCATTAGCTTGTGCAGCTTTCATCACCAGCCTCTAAGACTTCTATAGATATGTAGTGTCACGGGGACTGGCAACACTGCACCGCCACAGCACGTGATCTCGTGCTACGTTCACTTGGGTCGAGCTAATTGCATGTTTCCTCCGAGTGCCCTAAATGCTCTCATTAGCTTGTGCAGCTTTCATCTACCGGCCTCTGCGTGCCTTGCCCTGGCCTGATTAGTGATTAGGCCAATTATCAACTTGAACGGTCTTTGATCAACTTAGAGATCTATACGCGCTATAGTAAACGAGCGTCAGATCGGTACAGTAAGAAACGCCGCCACTGACGCTTTACTGACATCCTATGAATGCACCGGATAGGTGACAGTGGCCGCTTCTCCTACTAATGTTGCTACGTAGTACGCAACCTAGCCATAAGCCGTGGTGGTCTAGTGGTTGTAACGCTGGCCTGCAATTCTTGAGGTTGTGGGTTCAAATCCCGGCCCCGTACCAATGAGTTTCTTTGGAACTTATGTACGGAATTTCACACCACTGGCTTTTCGGTGAAGGAAAACATCGTGAGGCAACCTGCATACGTCCGTGGAAGAAATTTTATGGCGTATGTGAATCCACCAACCCGCACTGGGCCAGTGTGGTGGATATCATCTTTCGTGGGTAGGCCTACGTCCTGCAGTGGGCTATTAAAAAGGCTGGTACAGTACAGTACGCAACCTAAGAGCGCTTGTATAAGTCCGTTTTTTTTACCATTTAAATATTTTTTTTTTTTTTTTTTTATTTGAATGTTACACTCCACAGACTCCAGGGTCTGTGCTTTTTAAGATTAACATTTTTTTTAAATGATTTGAACAATATTGCTTATAACTAAAGGCTTTACAAGAGGACACTAAAATGAATCTAAATCTAATTTTCTTTCTCTTTAAATACGATTTTAAACTACGATTAAATTAATTATTTATTATTTTCCAAATAACTACTTATACTGCTCAGGGCCTCCATCACCGCCGCGTTCCGGTCTTTAAGACCATTTAAATATTAATATGGTCCCATGTGGTCCCATTCAAATATTATCGAATTTTTGGCTGAGCCGTTTTTGATAAATCAACAGTAATAATGTACATGGATGTCGGTGGTGCCATTTTTTGCAAAAAATCATTTTTTCGTAATTATTTCCGGGGTTATAAAAAGAATAAGTAATGAACTACAGCTCTAGTTATCTCGACCTCAGTGAGTGTTATCAGCTGCGCGCGCGCACGTTGCGCCGCGTCCATTCATCGGCGCATCAGACACGTGACCGATACCTATTTGCTTACAATAGCAGTTAGGTAGCACGATGTCTACGTGTTTTGTTGGCCAGGCTTCCTTGAACGCTGACCAACGTAACTGACTGCAGTGTTGTTCCAAGTAAATTTTAGAGTGGCCGTATGTCAACCAAAAAATCTGTATTTTAGTGAAAATGTATGGGGAAATTTGATAAATGAGCCGTATTTAAAAAAAATCGTCATTTTTAAGGTTCCGTACCCAAAGGGGAAATAGCGGGACCCTATTACTTAAACTCCGCTGTCCGTCTGTCTGTCTGTTAGGTCTGTATGATGTCACCAGGCTATATCTCATGAACCGTGATAGCTAGAACGTTGAAATTTTCACAGATGACGTACATCTGTTACCGCAATAACAACAAACATTAAAAGCAGAATAAAATAAATATTTAAGTGGAGCTCCCAGACAACAAACCTTTCATTTTAGGGCTTCCATACGGTACGGAACCCTTCGTGCGCGAGCCCGATTCGTACTTGGCCGATTAGTTTTTTATAAGAAAATATACGGCTTTTAAAGGGCAGCCGAGCCGTATTTGACTTTTTTCGGGGTTTTAAAGAGCCTGAAAGCGGTATAATAAAATAAAATAAATATAAGTATAATACGGCAAAAGCCGTATCAGGGACATCACTGACTGACTGGACAGTTATTTCACCGAATGATTGTTCTATTGATCTAAGTTATTGTCCTATTTCTATTGATCTAAGTTATTATTCTGTTTATTCATTTATGTCGCGAGGAAACCTGCGTTCGTCGGTAGAGGCGACGTATTTGAATCCACCTTCATTGCGCCATCGCAGTGGTTATGATATGATCGATTTTTGCTTACGATAGCACGAACTCTCCACGAGGTTTACGAATGTTTGGTAATTGTTAGGTTTCCCGGAACGCTTGCGTGGACTGACTGACTCACATGACCGACTGGACAGCTAAATAATTTACTCGATCGATCTGACTAAATTTTTATCGGACTACAATGTTTAGATAAATTCTTTTTCGAATCACACCAGATATTACAATCTATACCAATATTAGAAAGAGGAAAGATTTGACTGTTTATTTGCATCGAATAGGCTCCGAAACTACTGAACCGATTTGATCACTACATACATTGAACTACTACATAGTATAAAACGAAATCGCTTCTGTCCCCATGTATACTTATATTTCACTATGAAAACTAACGTGGTTTTCGTACATTTTAATTAAGTAAAACACAGGTGTTACTCACGTTTGATTTTAGTAGGATACTACTATAGTTCGCTCGCAGTGCTATGCGAGTATATATAGTACTTCAACCTTGAGAAAGATCGCCAAATGCGATCGAAACTATAGTAGTATCCTACCAAAATCAAACGTGAGTAACACCCGTGTTTTACTTAATTAAAATATACTTATATTATTAAAACTACGCAATTGATTTTGATGCTTTTTTTTATTGATAGAGTTATTCAAGAGAAAGGTTTATATGTATAATACACCTGTGCGATGCCGGGGCGGGTCGTTATTATATTTTCAAAAAAATTAGGTATCTTTACTATTTGTCTTCTTTAGCCGATCTTACCGAGCCAAGCCGGAACGGGCAGCTAGTATAAAATAAGTGAAACAATTGGTGGCGTTATCACTGAAAGTGATCTCTTCATCACTGAAAGTGGTCTGTGTGTCGTGGATGGAAATGTGCATGTATACCTTCATAAATGAAATTCAATGATATAGGTATGTGAATTCACAAACCCGCACTGGGCCAGCGTAGTGGATATGGCAGGTCGCCGTTCTAACATGTCTTATTTTCAATTTTAAAGACCAATACATTGACTGTCGCAAACAACGACGTTTAAATTTTCTTAAAATTGGCTCTTAGAATTGGAAAGCGAAATACTTCCAAAGTGTAAATGGGCCAATATTTCCACTTCCGCGCGTTCGCATTCTGAATTATAAAATTGAAATAAGATCAGGGCCAAGATAGTCGAAATAAATTAACATACGAGCCATAAAGCTGTTAAAATACTTTATGTTGCACGAAAATATCTGAGGCTGTCTGATATATTTGCTATTTTCATCCAAACGAGACGGGCAAACACTTTTGCAGTGTTATTAAATTGTTAACAAGGGGCCATCTACGAAATACGTCAAACGTAACGAAGGGGAGTCGATATTTTTCAGAAGGTGTCGTCCCCTTTTAAAATAAATCGAAATGTATCTATGAGTTTTTCGCGTATGAATAGTTAACGCAACATATAAAACAACGGCCTTATTACAAATCCGTAGAGGAAGCCTATGTCCAGAAGTGGAAGCCCTACAGCCGATAATGATGATGATGAATATGTGTCGATATACTAGAGATGTAGAGTTTCACAACTATATAGCTCTGACAAGAACGGATGGTTCAATAAATCATGAAAGTAAATTGGCCGAAATTAGTAATTTATAGATGCCCCCAACCATTCAAATGTTTTGTACCAATGTTTACATTTCCACGTTTAGAGGTCAAACTTTATCTCCACACTTATCTCTATATAGCTGAACATATTTCTTGTCCCATTTTGGCCCATATTTACTGCCACAATAAGACACAGTTTCTCTTGCGCAAATACAATGATAGTTTCCGAATTCGTTTTCCGGCGTGTAACAATGTATTCATAGATCGTTGTTCTCTTTAAAGATCGGAAATTGCGAAAGCAATGGAAAACATGCTCTGTTTATCAGGGAATTGAGATGAAAGTTCATTGTTCATTCAGCTGTAAAGTCAATCTTTGTGAAGCAGGATCGAGGGTTTGTTTTTATGTAGCTTAGGGCTGGCGACTTTTCGACTGGATTTTCGACAGCTTTCTTTGCACATTTTTTCTTTGCAAAATTGCACATTTTGTTGTGTAGTACAGTTTGTCGATGGCTATCTCAGCTAAACATCAGTTAAGAGACACAGGATGACACATTGTTTCCACTTTTTATTTCTTGGCAGTTTCTGTTAAAACACTACTGTACCAACTTTTTTTTTTGATTATATCGCGAAACATCCCTGACATGATCAGGTCTTATCTGGTCAGATCTTAATTACAAAATGATAAAAAATATACCTATGTTTCAATGTTTTTGGCTGTTTGCAGTTATAATAAACATTAAACAATGGTACAGCCAAGTTTATACCTACTTGTTCCTAATTATTGCTTTTTTACAAATATTTGTGCAAAATTCGATAAAATTGTTTCAAAGGTGTCTTTCATTATTTCATCTAAATTTTTACGTGTTAGATTAATTCAAATTTTTGCTCTAAATCAAATCGCTGCTTTCCATAAACTGGGCATTCCAAGATTATGTGCAGTGGAGTGTCCTCTTTTGTGGGTTCACAGATGCACGATGGGCTTTCCCTCAACTTAAATCGATGTAAGTATTGGGAAAACCCACCATGCCCCGTCAGCACTTGAGTTATGATTCCCACTGGTGCTATTTCTCTTACGATCTTGTATGCCACCCTTGCATCCGGAAAATATAGTCTGGACATCCATCCGGCGAAAAATGCGAAATGTCCGTTGTCCGGTGAAAAAACACCACCAGCTGTTACACTAGGTAACTTCCCTATGAAAACGAAAAATGGAGAAAATAATACTGTTTTTCCATAATGGTGTTGTGAGTTTTATCTACCTATATCATAAAGATAAGAAGCTCGTCGACAAATCCGATAATAATAAACTCTACATTTTCTGTCGATCATCCCATAATTACAAACGCAGTCAACCAAATTCCAAAAAAACCGTATAAAAATTGGATATGTCCCTCGGCCCGTCAAGCGGGGTTAATTTATTCAGTTGATTAATAGGGCGCCTTCGACGACCGCCCACGCGGAGCCCTAACTGATAGCCTGTCATTTACACGTGCTTTACAACTGCTTCTGAGAATCATGGGCGCCTGGTAGCTTTGGCGAATTTTCGAGCTTTATTCATCATCATCATCTCAGCCGGAGGTCGTCCAATGTTTAACACTTTATTTAGTTAACTAGCAGCGCCCCGCGGTTTTACCCGCGTTGTGCCCGTTCCCGTGGGAATTTCGGGAATTTTTATACATGTAAACCTTCCTCTTGAATCACTCTATCCATTAAAAAAAACCGCATCAAAATCCGTTGCGTAGTTTTAAAGATTTAAGCATACAGACAAACAAACAAACAAACGAAAATAGCGACTTTATTTTATACTATGTAAGGATAAAGCGCCTTCGACGGTCGCCCTTACAGAGCCCTAAGTGTTAGCCTGTCACTTACACGTGTTAACACTTATACACAAGTTGCTTTTAGGATTCATGGGGGCCTGGTAGGTTTGCCGAATTTTGGCCATTGTGGCGTGTGCAAATTGTTATAAGTATTTGCTCATAAATCACTACATAGTATAAAACAAAGTCGCTTCCCGCTCGGTCCCATTGTATGCTCATATCTTGAAAAATACGCAACGGATTTTGATGCGGTTATTTTTATTAGATAGAGTAAATCAAGAGGAAGGTTTATATATACAATACACCTGTGCGAAGCCGGGGCGGGTCGCTAGAACTTATTAAAATATATACACTGCAAAAATTCGTATGTTATTATACTTACTTCCATAGTGCTATTATAGTTTTGTAATCTTGTCAAGTACTTCTTTGTAGGACACTCTTTACATACTCTCAAGTTCTCAACCTAAGAATTCTTAGAATAAAAAAGAAAATAATTACTGGTAATTAGTAATTTCCGGGCTGCTTAATTTTCTATCAATGATTCCACCTTCTGTACGACATTACATCTGCCATATATTTGAGCTGGTCAAAAAAGCTTTCGGTCTCTAGAATAGAATAATAATTGTTTATTGTTCTAATAATATGATCATTCAAAATTATAATAATTACGAATGACAACTGTTATAGCAGATACGGGAATGTTATCAGTGACCCTAAACAACTATCTTTGTTCCCGATGTGGGTCACACAGCTCCTTGACTGATAGCTGATAGTCTAAGTCCCGGACTCCACCAAAGCGGTGCTAAACAGAACTATCCGGTTAAAAGCGGAGCTTCGTGCGTAGTCCAAGCACACTGGATATTTTTTTTTTATCGAAAACAGAAAAGTTCTCCTCTAAAGAGCTCTCGCTGTCGTCATTCGGTCACAAGTCATAAAACCAAGTGAAAGCAGGAGCGAGCATATTAGAAAATTAATGTTAATAATAACAGGATATCATAGACATGCGGTTCTAAAAGCCATTCCTGTCGGTTTAAAATTTAAAGCCTAATTCCGCTTCTTCGCCGCCGCGTTGTTCTGGAAAATGTTTTGCCATTTATACAGAGCATAGACTGCAAGTACTGAAACGCTCCGCTCAGCTTCCCTTTGGTAGAATTAGTGGCATTTGTGCTTTGTGGCTTACAACACGAACTTACAATCCAATCCAGAGCTGCGCGAGGCTGGGGTTTCCGCGCAGCTTGTAGCTGACGTCACAGCCGCCGAGAAGTCTGATTCGGCCTACGCAGCTACGCTCCGCCTTAGTGGAGCTTGGGCCTGGTAGAAACTTCTAGATGTCTTCCTGCAACTAGGGAACTGCTGCGACTCGGCCCACTAATGTCGGTTTATCTGAGGCCACCGCGTGCGCAGCTAATCTATACGTAATGATGTTGTAAGGCAACGGGGGCACTGACCCGGGCGTCGCGGGTTCAAACCCCGCGTAATTTTTTAGAACATTATCTTGTAATTCGTTGTTGTCTAATGAACTGAGTTCTATTGCTGATCACGAGTTTCTTATTTCGAGAAAAACACTAAAGTAAAAGTTAGTAAGTAAGTAAGTAAATAATCGTGATATAAATAGTCCCACGAAAGCTTGTGAACAAGGAATGGAGGCCAAAGTAACCTAAATAAGTGTGTCAGAAATCTTAAACTAACCTAAAATAATAACATTAGTGTTAGTCTCTATAATGCCACTATACACACTACGTGGATAAACATATGACATGTTATTCTAAAGAAAGAAAACTCTAATAACAGTTTATGGAATGTTCATATCACTCCTTCAGCACGTTGTGAAAATTTTTATGGTAAATCGTTTGCATTCCAGGCTGTTCAGCTTTGGAATGCATTGCCTGTGTCTATTAGACGCTCTCAATCTCTGGCGGTTTTTAAAGAAAATGTACATGATCATTATATGTCGCAGTTGCCGTCTCTCTAATTATACTCAAAAATTATTTATTTTCACTCATTTCTGCCATCATTATAAGCTGTTAAAATGTAGTCATTTATAATTTCCGATATAGTTATATATATTAGTTTATTTTATATTGTGTATAAGTAGGTTATTATTAGAATTTATTAGAATGTATGTTGTTTAAGTAAGTATATTTATGACTTTCATGCACACCCCGTCGCCTATACCTTTTCGTTAATCCTTAACATGTAACGGTTGCCTGGAAGAAATTGCTTTTTAGCGATAAGGCCGCCGATTGTAACACTTGTTTGTAGTTTCTAGTTTAAGTTTTCCTAGTTTATTTAAGTTTTGGTGTGTCAATAAAGTATTTATCTATCTATCTATCTATCTATATCAACTATGACTTGGCTTGAGTGATATTTTTCTTCATAAATTGTTCAGACCAAATTATGTACTGTACTGTAATCTTCGGAGAATCTTTACTAATATTCCGAAAGTGTGCTTGTAGGTTTGTTTGTTACCTTTTCACGTAGCAATGGTGCGAGGGATCGACTTGATTTTCATGGATGCTAAAATCATAAAAACAAACTATAGTTTTATAGGAAAAATCTTTTTCTGATTTTACGTGAGCGTATCCGCGGTAGATACATCTTTGGTTCTGAATAACAATCTGAACCCGAGGGCGAATGATTAAACGCTTATTAGTATTATTTTCACGATAGTTTAATTTATCGGATTGTATTAGCGAATTGGAGGTCAACAGTACATCGCTGACCGAGGACGTCGCTATGTCGATGACATATGGATATGAATTTAAATGAGAATCACTTGCGCGCGAGTTTACTCTTTGTTCTGTGTTGTTTTCATAGAATTTCAGATTTCAGTGTCAGGGATTTTCCCTATAGTTACTCATTCTTTGCAAAAAATGGCACCACCGTGTACAGAATTCGAATAGTCTGCACGAATCGATGTGTCCTCCATGTAGATTATTGTTGATTTATCAAGAACGCCTCAGCCGTTTTAAATGGCGAAAATATCGATGAACACACACAAAAAAAAACATACAGACGAACATATTACATCGTCCTTTTTGGGAGTCGGTAAAAATTACCAATAACGTAAATGCACATGAATTTTAGAAAACACAATCTGTGCAGTACCTACGAGTTACTTGCTACTACGGTAGACCGATTTTGATGTTTATTCGTCAAAGTAGAATTAGACCACATTTAGACCACATTTTAAGTGATGAATATTTTATACAGCTTCGAATTAGTGCAGTAATAGTGACTTCAGGTTATTTCTCGCGACTTCAAGATTATTTTCTGTAGTAGAGGTGCAAATTCATTGTAAATTAATGATGAGTACAATGACGACTCAAAATATTGATAGAATAAAAAAATTATACAAAGACTAGTTGTCCCGGCGAACTTCGTTTCACTGCCGGGCTGATTTGTGAATCTAAACCATCCAGGGCGCCACCCAAATACATACAAAAAAAATCATTCAAATCGGTCCAGCCGTTTAGGAGGAGTTCAGTGACATACACACGTACAGTAGAATTATATTATAAAGATACTGAGAGGCTATTTTGCTCTATCGAAAAATATGCAAGACAGAAAGTAAAGCCACAGAGCACTGCTAGTATACCTAGGATCATTTGAAAGTAATATTATAAGTAATAGCTTTTAGATTGGCTCTAGACTTTGTTGTAAGATGTTACGATATTTTGTTTTGAATAACAGTTTCTTCGTCCGAAATTAGTTTTCTCAGAAGCCATTAAATTTATTCAAGTCTTTAGTAAGCAATATTGAAAAAGACAGCATTGAAAGTGATTATATTAAAAGCTTTCACCTTCAAACTAAATCGATAAATGCGCATAATCTGTCTTTGTACTTGTAGTTTGTATAATATTATGTTATACACAACAACAAAGTAGTATAGTCATTAAGTAGTATGCTACACTACTTCACTATCACTAATCACTATATAGTATAAAACAAAGTCGGTTCCCGCAGTCTGTCCCCATGTATGCTCATATCTTTAAAACTATGCAATGGATTTTGATGTGTTTTTTAGGGTTCCGTACCCAAAGGGAAAAACGGGACCCTATTACTAAGACTTCGATGTCCGTCTGTCTGTCACCGGGCTGTATCTCAAGAACCATGATAGCTAGGCAGTTGAAATTTTCACAGATGATGTATTTCGGTTGCCGCTATAACAACAAATACTAAAAACAAAATAAAATAAATATTTAAGGGGGGCTCCCATACAACAAACCTGAATTTTTAGACGTTTTTCGCTCTATATTATGGTACCTGGTAGATGCTTGAAATTTTCACAGAATATTTAGCTTTATATTCCCTTCAATAATAAACAATCAAATTAAATAAAATAAATATTTAAGGGGGGCATAGAGTGATTCAAGAGGAAGGTTTAGTAATCCGCGTCTGAAAGCCAATAAGGATAGAGCGTTGTTTTCCGCCTTTTTATCACGCGACATTGCCCGTTATGTACAATTAGCAAGGATGGAGATTGTAATTAGCATTGTTATGGCACGTGTAAATGACGGAAGGTCTTGTTAGGTATAGGCCAAATCTAAGTTCTTGACGGCTGTGAAGTTAGCTCCAAGCTGCGCAATGCGCATATCCCCTCTCATGCGTCGTTAACATATTATATATTGTTACTGCACAATACTTTACTGCGTAACCATTCTTCTCGTGTTCACAGATGGCAAGGAGTTTGAATTCGGCCCATAGCAAACAACTGTTGAGTTATAAGCCCTGTTGGAATCTTCTTAGACCTCAGTCGTGTGCTTTCAGAGTAGCGCGCATAGCGTAGGTTGACCAATATTGCCTTAGCGTACAGTCTAAGAAATCAGAAAGAACTATCTTCATAATGAACAAGGTCAGTATGTAAAACTTTACAGATCCAACTTACAAAGATCCCTCCCTGCGTTTTAACCGACTTCCAAAAAGGTGGAGATTCTATGTTCGTGTGTATGTATTTCTTTGTGTATGTTCATCGATAATTTCGCCAATTGTGAACCGAATCGAAAAATTCTTTTTAGGGTTCCGTACCCAAAGGGTAAAAACGGGACCCTATTACTAAGACTCCGATGTCCGTCTGTCTGTCACCGGTCTGTATCTCATGAACCATGATAGCTAGGCAGCTGAAATTTTCACAGATGATGTATTTCTGTTGCCGCTATAACAACAAATACTAAAAAATAATAAAATTAATATTTAAAGGGGGCTCCTAAGCAACAAACCTGATTTTTTAGACGTTTTTCGCTCTATATTAAATAGTGGTAACAGGTAGATGCTTGAAATTTTCACTTCAATAATAAATAATAAAACTAAAATAAAATACATGTATATTTAAGGGGGGCTCATTTAAATTTTACAGAAATCGGCGGAGCCGTTTTTGATAAATCAACAATAATGTCAACAATTCGAGCGAAATATTAGAATTTTGTACACGATGGAAGGCGATTTTGGCATTTTTTGCGAAAAATACTTATTACCTCGAGTGCTAAAGAAGCTTTCTATACACCGAGTGTCAGAGTTTAAAACCTATACTAACCTACAGACAAGTGAGGCCATCTCTTATGTCTGACAAGGACTTGGGAATCATTATCCTCTCTGATCAATCATTAGCCTCTCTGATGCGGCGGGTGCGCGGGAGCGACAACAGCTACCTGGCGGTAGTGGCGGGGGAAAATGATGGCCCTTTTATTAGGCATTTTGTAAGGACACATGTGCTGCCGTGGCGTCACTGCGAAAAATAAAATATTTAATTTAATGACATGTGTAATTTCAATTTAATTTACTGTAATTTAAATTTCAATTTATTATGTTAATTTTAATAATGTTATGGATTGCTTATGTCTGAAATAAATGTTTTTGAATTTGAATTACTGCGTCACCGACCATGTAGCTCTCCGTTTAAACGTCCTAGTGGTCACATAACTTGTCAATTTTGGCTGTTGCCCACCGCCATAAATAAGATCCAATATGACGACACCGACTCACGTAACTCCCTAGGCCCCGCTTTGGGACAATAGAGCCCTTTAGGCTCTGCGTTATTATTATAACTAACTACGTCATATAAAGCAACAAGCCCTCCAAAATTGCGTTGGGAAAATGCCCGACATTGCCGAAGTTTCTTAAAATTAATTTCAGTAATAAGCGTGGCGTTGCAAAGCTATTTTTTTCAACACTAATTGAGTTCGTCGACCGCTCCTTGATTAATTGTTGTACTGTTAATTTTTGCCAGCCACTTGGTATCGCTCGAGGCTATTTGGGTTTTTAGGGTTGAATTTTTATTAAGTAGGCCAATTTTCTCCAGAAACTTGAGATATGTGTTAGATTTTAACCAGTTCGCCGTAAGGAATGTTTATTTGACGTTTTGTGTAATTTGTAATCGTACCGCGATGTTTCTCATTTGTAAATGCTAATTTTATTTCTTATGGATGTTATCGTGACTTACGGCCTTTCAGAGAACTGCTGAATAAACAGTTGATGATATTTTATAGGGTTCCGTACCCAAAGGGAAAAATGGGACCCTATTACTAAGACTTCGATGTCCATCTGTCCGTCTGTCTATCACCGGGCTGTATCTCATGAACCATGATAGCTAGACAGCTGAAATTTTCACAGATGATGTATTTCTGTTGCCGCTAACAACAAATACTAAAATTTTGAATAAAATAAATATTTAAGGGGGACTCCCATACAACAAACGTGACTTTTAGGAGTTTCTTGCTCACTATTAATAACGGCAAGAGGAATGGGGCTCCCATACAGTACGGAACCCTTCGTGCGCGAGTCTGATTCGCACTTGGCTTATTTTTATTATAGGTATAGTGTCTAGATTTGGCCCGTATTCGTCACAGACGTCACAGTTTTGCCGAACTAAATGAAAATGCCCAAGACAATAGAATTTCACGAACTATCATACTTTTTTCTATTTAAAAGACGTCGTCATGCGTTTTAAATGAATTGCCTTTGGTTTGCTTTCATGTAGCTCCTCAGTAACGAATAGGTAAAAAGTCAATGAATCGTACCTCATCATATTCTCAATGATCATCTTCATATCACTATCAATCTTAAGATGTCCAACACTGAAAATTGTCCCCTGATGTGAGTGGAGTTCGGCGGATAAAATGGTGAAAACTATCGTATGTGTAACGATCAGAATATGACCGCACGTCTTTAGACTCCTCAGTAACAGGCGTAACATATCACTAAATATGGACTAGGAGTCCGTTCTATTGGAATTCAATTTATTCACCCCGTGAGCCTCTCGCCGACATCCACTTAGCGCGACGTAATGGCACGTGACGTCACTCACCCCCGCTTAGTTCACTTTGATTAACCGACTTCCAAAAAGGAGGAGGTTCTATGTTCGTCTGTATGTATCTTTTTTTATTTTTTTTGTGTATGTTCATCGATAATTTCGCCAATTGTGAACCGAATCGAAAAAATATTTTTTAGTTCGAAAGGGTGTAATTCGCCAATTGTGTATACTCCCGAAGTGGTCTCATTTAAATTTAACAGAAATCGGCTGAGCCGTTTTTGAAAAAAACAACAATAATATAAGCAATTCGAGCAAAATATCCGAATTTTGTACACGATGAACATCGATAATTTCGCCAATTGTGAACCGAATTGAAAAAAATCTTTTTTGTTGGAAAGGGTGTACTCCCGAAATGGTTCCATTTAAATTTTAAAGATATCAACAATGATGTAAAAAATTCTAGCGAAATATTCGAATTTTGTACACGATGGAAGGCGGTTTTGCCATTTTTTTGCGAAAAATAATTATTTTATTTGAAGGACGGTTACGGGTTAGTGATAATAGGAAACTATTTTTGATTTCCAATAGCTGCTATTTGTATTGGCCGAATAAAACTTCTTACCGGATGTGAAGTTAGCTACAAGCTGCGCGAAATCCAATCCTCGCGCAGCTGTTATGTGATCTTTAGTCAGGATTGGGTTTTGTGCAGCTTGTAGCTAACATCACAGCCGTCAAGGAGTTTGATTCAGTCTATACCGATTAAGGAGACATACCTACGTTCTGAGTAGGGCCGCAAAAAACGATGGCGCGCCCCTGCGACCGGCTGTGTAAGGAATGTTTTTTTTTTTTTTTTTTTTATTCTGAATAGGTTTGCGTTTGACCACATACTGCCTGTTGTTAAGCAGATATGCGGTCTAGGTTGTAGCACGCTTACCTAGAAGATACCTATTTACTCGGGATTTGAAGACGCCCACATTGTACTTTAGCGGGAAGACAGACCCAGGCAAAGCGTTCCACATTCTGGCTGTTCGTATGAGGAATGAGGATTCGAAACGCTTGGTTCTAAATTCTAATGCGCGGAATGTCCACCATAAAAGGGTGGCGCTTTGGTCGCGTCTGTCTAGCCTTACGATAGAAGAAAGGGGGAGTGTATACCGAACTCCGAGGCGCGTAGGCATAGACCGAATCATACAAGTCGACGGATGTGAAGTTAGCTACAGGCTGCGGAATATCCAATCCAGACCGAAGCTCACATCCGCTGACTTGTATGATTCGCGTCCCGACCGTTTGTATGAAGACGGAATACTGTAAAATACCATTACCATGACAAGGCAACCTGTACTGTATCGTTTTGCCGGCCATTTCCTTAATTAGCTTTCGATACGAATTGGCTTAACGCTCAGGAAGGCCATTACGCCATTACCTAGGCGGAATCGATACCTTTTCAGTAGTTAATGTGTGAACTCACTTATTTAGTGCTATTGAGTGGACGGTTTTATAGCTGGATTTGATTGCGAAACGATTGTACGGGATCAATGAGAATGTGGAACTGAATCTGTAACTATCAGCCTTTTTTAGTAGTCAACTGCTAGACGTAGGCCGGTGACCGTGCCTTATCCATCACGCTGGCCCGGTGCGAGTTGGCGGATTCCACAGATCTGTTGTTCCCTGATCTGTTTCTTCTTCTTGATTTGTTTCTTTTGTTATGTTTTCTTGTTGGTGTCAATAAAGTGTTGTTGTATTGTATTGTATCTGTGGTGGATTCACATACGCCATCGAATTTCTACGGACGTACGCAGGTTGTCTTACTGTGTTTTCCTTCACCGAAAAGTCGGTGCAGTGGTGTGAAATTCCGTACGTAAGGCAAATGTTAGGTACCACTAGACCACCATGGCACGGGATATGGAACTATTTTGACCACAGATCAGGGAACAAGGGAGATATGGTAAGTAGGCGGGGCCCTTCGGGCAACTTGAAGCCCATTTTAGTCCCGTCCACTATCATTCGAGTCTCACGTCTCGGGTGGCAAGACGTACGAGTAGTTCGGTAATTTTCTCAAAATGCCTAGTTGTTCAGTAGTTGTTTGCAAAAAATCTAGTAGTAAAATGAATTATACCAAGGATGGAATCTCATTTCACTTGTAAGAACCCTAATACTTATTTATTATTTAGTAAATTCGGCAAAATAAAATATCTGCACAAGCTAAGGAATAATCCCGACCAAGAGCGCACTCGGGCTCCTATTTTAGTGTTAGTGAACATTAAGTATCGTATCATTGCTTGTGTAGTATGAGGCACGCCATTAATATGCTGTTCTTACGCCGCAATGGATATCCATTCCAGCGATACCTTTTTGAACCCAATTTTTTCATGGTGCGGCCGCTGGTAGAGTCCGTAGAGTAGAGATGAGCTGTCGATGTTATGATTGTCGATATTTTTCGTTGCGTAGTCCATAATTGTTTAGTCATTTAGAAGTAATAATCAAATTAATGTTTTTTTAACTATCCAAAAGATCTCAAAATAAAAGAAAAGTGGATAAATGCCGCAGGAGGAGAGATAACATTGAGAGACAAGACAGACTTCATCAAGATTTAATTTAATTAAGGACTTTTGATGAGTAAAGTGTTACGTCCTGCTTCAAATTCCCACGATTCTTAACGGGACCAAGGAATTATGGAACTTAAAATGATCAATAAAATCCGTTAGTTAGGGACTGTTTAGTGTTAAGTTATTCGTAGTACTCGCACAACAATAGAGCAATATAAGATAAAAAAGAGCGCCAGATGGGTCCGTTGCTCAAACCTGGAAGAACATCTATTAAAGATAGCTAGGTAATTATAACTGTTTTGGGCATTTAACTTGATCCCTAGTAAAATTAAACAGTATTATTTTATAGTTTTATAAAATTAAGAATATCATAGCATAGCTTAATTCGTTTAAAAATTACTCTGCACCATATAAATTAAATAAATTTTATCGAATTTTATCTATCGACTATTACTTTTCATCTCTACTTTGTCAAAGTGTTTGTATTTTGAATGCATAGCTGCACGTCAAAGCCACATCCCTGCTTTTGTTTGTAGGCAATTAAAGGGCTAATTTGTGTTGCAGCAAGTTTTTAGTGTGCGTGACAATTGCAAACATGTGTGCTATGCTTACAGTTTTTGTTTTTGTGTTAGTGAAGTGGGTGGGGTAAGGGTCTCAGCCCCTTGGATGCACCGGGTTTCGATCTGTAAAAAGCCCATGCCAAATCTCCCTTGTTCCCTGATCTGTGATTTTGACGAAATTCCTGGTTATAGTTAACTAGCAACCCGCCCCGGCTTCGCACAGGTGTATTTTACATATAAATCTTCCTCTTGAATCACTCTATCTATTAAAAAACAGCATCAAAATCCGTTGCGTAGTTTTAAAGATATAAGCATACATGGGGACAGACAGCGGGAAACGACTTTGTCTTATACTATGTAGTGATAGTCGGTTTTACTTCTGATTTTGATGCAGCAGGCCCCAGGTTTGATTGCTAACTAGCCAGATATTATTTGGGCGTTAGTTGAACTATTTGGCTTTACGCGTTGTCTTCGGTTTTCCCGCTTTCTTTCTTTTTAGGTAGAGCTAGAAAATACTTTAATTTTAACAACTTTACAAACAAACAAGCGAACGGGATAACACAATGTCATTACATCTAAGTTTGTAACTGCCAGTCTAATTGCTAATCGTTTTCTAAAATAATAATTATTTTTCGCAAAAAATGGTAAAGCTGCCTTCCATCGTGTACAAAATTTGAACATTTCGCTCGACTTGTTTACATTATTGTTGATTTTTCAAAAACGGCTCAGCCGATTTCTGTCAAATTTAAATGGGGTCCCATTTAACACCAGGAGGATATACCCATTCGAACTAATAAAGAATTTTTCGATTCGATTCACAATTGGCGAAATTATCTAAGAACAGACACAATAAAAAACATACAGATGAACATAGAACCTCCTCCGTTTTGGAAGTCGGTTAAAAATAACCACCACATCCATTCCATCCTATCCACGAACAATCCAATTGCTACTGTCGGTCATCCATCCAAAGACTGGAAAATTACAATTTTTATTACGTACATAGATCAACATCAACATTAAAAAAAAAAAAAATTAAAACATAGATATAATTTTCTTCCTTTCTTTGGCTTATTTTCATGTCGCTTGGCTGGACTAGCTCAATATTGTTTATTTTTTCAATCCACGTGACGTCACCTGCCGGCTCCACCGGAAGACCAGCGCTGGTTGGTTCCTAACCAGCATGCGCTGAGGTGGAGCTGGTTTATGACAGAAATATAGACTGAATTACTTTTGCATAATTATTTAGTTTCAATATTTATTATGTTGTACTATAATTATGTTAAGTGTTTTGTTCTGTATTTTTGTCACAATAAAAAGCTGTCTATGTCTAGATCGGAAAAAATATCGGAAAATTCTTGTATATTTCAATGTGAAAACGTAGATCTGAAAAATATCGGCAAATTTATTCTGGGAACTAGGTTTCATAATCCGTTATTGATTTGACACCCGAACGCGACCGAATGCCGCTTGATCGCCATTGGTTCCGTTTTCGAATATAAATTTTTAAATCTCGAACGATATTCGGTTTCGGGATTGGTTGATGAATATTCTATTGTATCAATAATACAATTTGGAGCTGGATTGGTTTGTATACTGAATAGGGTATAAATGTTTGTGCACTGAATATTTATGTATGAATAATATAGTTTGGCTGTTATTGTCAGTTCTATTTTATTATTGTTTTGAATTGGTCGTCCAAAGTGGCAAAGAATGAATTTTGTATGAAAGTTATTTGGTCCAGATTACAAGTTAGCGGTGTCCAAGTGATCCTTTTGGAAATGTGTGTCAGGATCAGGATCAGGATGTGGTCAAACACAAACCTATCATATAATAAATAAAATCAGCCAAGTGCGAGTCGGACTCGCGCACGAAAGGTTCCGTACCGTCTTGGAGCCCCCTTAGCCCCATTCTTCTTGCCACTATTAATAGCGAGCAAAAAAACTCCTTAAAATCACGTTTGTTGTATGGGAGCCCCCCTTAGTTATTAATTTTATTGTTTTTAGTATTTGTTTTTATAGCGGCAAAAGAAATACATCATCTGTGAAAATTTCATTCCTAGCTATAGCGGTTCATGAGATACAGCCTGGTAAGTAAGTAAGTTCGTATAGGCCGGGTGGCTAGCCCTGGTGTCAGAGTTTTTAGGCCGCCTGAAGGCCTCTGACATGGCTAAACGGTTGAAACAACCGGGGCCTACAATTTAACGTGTCATCCGAGCCACGGTAGCGCTCAGTTGGAAAATGCCACCCGCGGTCACCCATCCAAGTACTGACCGTGCGGAACGTTTGTTAATTTCGGCGATCGCTGACAATCACCTAATCAAACTACGCTACAGCCTGGTGACAGACGGACATCGGAGTCTTAGCAATAGGGTCCCGTTTTTACCCTTTGGGTACGGGTTGGGTTACCTAAAAAGTGCTGATATAATAATAAGAAAACGATGAAAAATTCTAAACTTCAAACAGTTATGAAATTTCGAACAAAATACCAGCAATAGCATGAAGGAGCAAAAGAACAGCAATGCGAAAAGGTATTTCGAGTGATCGAAGCAATCTCCGCAGTTATCTGACTTGGCACCGGTATGCCGCCGCCGTGCAGGTAAATGTTAACCGATTCGAACGTAGCAAAATATCTGAAGTTTACGATTGTATGAATCACACTTACGTTATAAATGCCAAGTCTGCTGCGATGGTACGTTTGCTATTCGTGCTGGAACGGAATCCTGTAGGAGACTTTTGGTTTCGAATAAATCAAGGCTTTTGAATGAAGTTCTTTCTTCTTCTTGGGCGCTACGCTCTTTTTTTGACCGACGAACCACCGGAGAAGGTACTCAATTCGACGCGTATATTTTTTTTTTAGTTTTTTTTTATGTACAACCACGCATAACTTTTTACGTAGTGGTCCGATTTCAATATTTTTTTTTATTAGAAAGAGTATACTTCGAAATTGGTCTCATTTAAATTTTATCGAAATCAGCTGAGCCATTTTTGATAAATCACTACATAGTATAAAATAAAGTCGCTATTTTGTCTGTTTGTTTGTCTATATGCTTAAATCTTTAAAACTACGCAACGGATTTTGATGCGGTTTTTTTTAATGGATAGAGTGATTCAAGAGGAAGGTTTATATGTATAATACACCTGTTCGAAGCCGGGGCGGGTCGCTAGTCAACAATAATGGAAAAAAGGCTACATCGATCCGTGCAAAATATACTCGAATTCTGTACACGGGTGAAGGCTATTTTTTGCAAAAAATAATTATTTATTATTAAATCGATTACCCGAAACGTAATTAGGGAATTTATTTAACATGTTTTGCTTATCAACCAACATTTAAATATAATTTTAACAATTTCATTGTAAGTGTTTCATTCAGCGTGCTTATTAATATACAGTAATATAGTGTAGTATAGGAAGAATTAAACTCGGGTGTGATGTTAACTACAAGCTGCGGATAACCCAATCCTCGAGTAGCTGTTGACCTTCAGTCAGTATTGGGTTATCCGCATCTTGAGCTAACATCACAGCCGCCTAGAGGTTTGACTCGGTCTATAAGGGCAGATGTAATGCGATTTACGATGTCTCGCCGTCTCTATCATAAGCGGACTCTATCCCTGTCCTTTAATTCCGATTTTTAATTACAGTATCAGGATTCCCTGTGGTCGTAAAACTTGGTGAAATAAAACCTTCGGGCTCTAAATAGTTTCAAACATTCCTCGGCCATTGTCTTAAAATTAAATGACACCGACTGCGTTGTTATAAAAGTCATAAAGCCTTCTGCTACGAATTATCTTTCGTCAAAAGCAAAAGGAGGAAAACTGATAAGATTTACATTTGTTCCAGTTTAATTTTGCCTTTTACTAACCGATTCGGACTCCAGGGGCCTTACTGCGTAAGCGCTCTGACGTTCGGCTTCGCTTTTTCTCCTACTCGCGCCATTTACTCACGCCACGAGAAGCGGGAGGGAAAGCGAAGCCGAACGTCAGAGCGCTTACACAGTTAGGCCCAGGTTCACAATACAACCAGAGCGATAAGCAAACGCGTCCATTGAGGCAGACATTTTCCAATTCAATGGTTCTCGTTGACAGGTGTCGCCGTCTGCTCGTACAGACCTACTGTTTGAAGAACTACAGGAAACTGTGATGTTATTGTGTGAATTTGTGACTGACAAGCAAAGTGTAAGATATCGCTTTATGTAGACGTCATCGTCGTCGTTTCAGTTATAGGACGTCCACAGATGCAACATAAGCCTTCCGTGTAGATCTCCAATAAGACCGGTTGGACGCAGTCTGCATCCAGCGCGATTCCGCCGCCTTGATGAGTGGATGTTCCGTCCACTTTAATAAATACTGAATACCAGATAAGTAGGTACTGAATAAATAAACCGGCTTGTGTTTACATTTGATCTCACAGTTTTTAGGGTTCCGTACCCAAAGGGTAAAACGGGACCCTATTACTAAGACTCCGCTGTCCGTCTGTCTGTCACCAGGCTGTATCTTATGAACCGTTATAGCTAAAGAGCTGAAATTTTCACATATGATGCATTTCTGTTGCCGCTGTAACAACAAATACTAAAAACAGAATAACATTAATAATTAAGGGGGCTCCTATACAACAAACTGGTAGATGCTTAAAAATTTCACAGAATTTTTAGTTGTATATTCACTTCAATAATAAATAATAAAATTAAAATAAATAAATATTTAAGGAGGGCTTCCATACAGTACGGAACCCTCCGTTTGCGAGTCCAACTCGTACTTGGCCAATTATTTAATGTGGAATGCTCGAATTTTTGTACTTTTTACATGCCATGCATGTTTTTGTTGGGATCTGTACTTTACTATCTTTGTACAGTTTTTAACATAAAATTGGTTCTATTCTAAAATGAAATGTCGCTCTTTGAGTGGGTGAGGACTGAGGACCAAAGAAAATATTTTTTCTTTTCATATTCGTTTATTACTTTTTAAGTGTAAACCGAAAAGTTTCCGCTTGTCAAATCATATTTAGCGTGGCTCAGGTAGGCTTAAATAATATGACAGCAGCCAAATTGTGGTGGCTTTTTATCATAAACAAAAATATGAGTTTGTAATACGTTGTCGAGTCTGTGTAATGTACTGGACTTTGAAAGGATTTGAAAAAATCACTGCAACATAGGCCTACTCACGAATGTTTACTGGGCCGTATACACTACGCTGGCCCTGGTTGGTAGATTTTTTTTTTTTTTTTTAGTCCCGGCGCATAGGTCGGGCCCGCGAGCTACTCCCTAACGTAATCAGGGGGGTTTGACTATTTATTTATTTAGGAACTTATTTAATTTACAATATCTCATACTACAGTTATCTTATTCTAAGCTATCTTTAAAATTACCGTTTGCTTATAGTACTTTTTACATCAAAACTTATCCTATTATTAGGTTGATATTGATATATTATTAATATAAATAAATAAAACCAGGATGTGGACCGGGGTTTCCTCCACATTCGGCTCACAGGAGCATGACGGGTTGTCCCTCAATTTGAACCTATGCAAGTATTGGGAGAACCCGCCATGCCCAGTCAACATCTGAGTGAGTATTCCCTGGGGATTAATCTTTCGAACCATCCTGAAAGCTACGCTGGCATCCGGGAAAAATATTTTGGTTGTCGATGCAGTGTCACCAGTCACATATCTCCGATTCCATTCGTCGATCGTCTCCAGTCGGATTTGACGTTTGACAAATGAAACCGGGACTTTATCGTAATTCGGTCTGGTTTTCAATTTTAAAGCCGCGTCTTTTGCCAATGTATCCGCTCTCTCATTCCCCTCAAGTCCCACGTGAGCTTTTATCCAGTAAAATTGTACAGTTTTGCTTTGAGCTATACATTGTTTTAGTATATTACGGGTTGCGACTGCGAGTGGATGGAGAGAGCAGCCGTTGGCGATTGTTTCCAGAGCCGACCTTGGTAGATTAAAACTCACGTTAATATTATTTATTTAGATTATTATATTACGTACTCATGTTTTTGATCCCAAAGATAGAATAGGATAGGCAAGATGGAATAGGCGTCAATCATATAGGTACTTTACCTTCTTTGTGAAATTAGTTTTTTTTAATGATAACTTATTTAATGTTTTCCTGCTGATAAATTTTAGTTTACTTTTCCTATAATTTAGATAGTAGTGGTAGATGTATGTAAGTAACAAAATATCACTAAACCGTGTATGTCAGCTTCTGTGACCTTTGCGAGGTTGTGTGTAACTCCGGAGCGCCGTAAACGTTCGTGATAATGGCATCAACTTCACTGTTACATAACAGCTTGATAACATCTTTGTGGAGTCAACATCAATAGAATATGAGTTCCGTCACTTGAGACTTCGGCTTTTATGGTTTTGTGACAAATAAATTAACCTACATAGTATAGTTTTTTTTTGAGTTGATGATTTCGATAAAGTTGTCTACTATTGTACATAAGTCCCCTACGTACTGGTTTCGAGTAGAACCAGTTTGAAGTGGCATGCATCCAGCGCGTTCCTATGGTCATTAGGGTCATCGATGCTCGACGAGCCGCGCTAGTGATTTATAAAATTTACAAATTTACCTATAATTGCAGCCTATACCTAAAAAAATCATCATGGTCTCCCGTAGAACGTCGACTGGTGGACATAGGCCTCCTCTATAGAATTTCAATAAGATCAATTGGAATCGACTTGCATCCTGCGTGTTACCTCGGTTTTAATTAGGTATTCAGTGTACCTTGTCGGTGGACATCCTACTCTAGGATACATAAAATATCGTTATTCCATATCAATCAGGTCTTTAAAGGTGAGTATAATAGCAATGAAACTACTAAGCATGGCGTAAGTAAGTTATAAAGTTCGTATAGGCCGGGTGGCTAGCCCTGGTGTCAGACTTTCTAGGCCGCCGGAAGGCCTTGGCTTGACTTGGCTAAACGGTTAAAACCGGGACCTACAATTTAACGAAACTGTATTGTACTGGCATCGCGTGAACTTGACAGATGAAATAAATATCTTTGAATTTCTAAAGCAAAAAAGGAAATTGCCATTAAATTGAACGTTTCTTTATGTTAGTGAAGCCACGGGCGAAGCTCAGAAAACGACAAAGATACGAGTATACCTAACGCTTAATTTCTCTGAAAAGAAAGGACTAGCTTTTATTGTTCTTATTCCTAGAAATGTTCTATTTCAATCTCGTAAACACATTTGATTACACGTTTGATTTCGAAAGGATGAGATTTAAACGATCAGCAGTATCTACAGGATATACTTTTGGTCAGCAATTTTCCATACTGATTTTTGTTGGAAATAGATTTTAATTGGATAAGTAACTTACAGTTTGGGAATAATTAGTCTTTAGCTTTCAAAGCACATTGTTCAGTGAAATTATCATTATTGAGTATGGTGTTTATTTATTGATACTAACTTATTTAAAAATACTATGTCCACATTAAGATTTCTTACCGTAAGCTTGAATTAGTATATATACTTTTGTCTCGCTCAATGAGCTGATTCATGATAAGAACAACAGAAATGAATCTAACCAAATTAATGTTCACACTCAGATCTTAATACATATTGCTATCTGATCTTGAAAGTCATGTGAGGCAGCAATAAGTGACTTGTTATTAAAACTTTTTGCTTTCAAAAAAGTCTATAAGTACTTTGTTTGAATAGGAAGATTGATCCTAAAAAAATAACTAAATCTTGCGAGCTAACCAAATAAACATTACAGATGACTAAAATGGTTATTTTGCTGACCACGAGTTAGGTACTAAACCAAAGTGGTTTTCCAGCTTACCATTTTAATAGTTTCCTTTGTTTTCGTTTGATTTCAAAAGGCAATACTTGGCATACCTCGGAGCGCCTAATGCCTCTTATATTACGTATGCGCATAAAATTGTGTTTCATAAAGGAAATGAAACGAAAATATTGTCTTCGGATTTGCACTCGCGTGATTAAGTGGGGGTTGGTATTTTCTAGCATTGACATGGATATACCATCATATACCACAACGAGAACATACAAAGTGCTGTTTTGCTTAGTGTAGACTGTAGATGGATTGGATTGGATGGATTTAAAGAGGTTTTATGTACTCATATTATGAATGATTTTTACTATGAGACCATGAACAACTAAAAATGGGACCAATCCCGAAAGTGCGAATCTTTTTTTTATTTCGGATTTTTTTATTATTTTAACTTGGTACACAATTGATAAACATACGGACGAACAAATAACATCCTCCTTTTTTGGATTCGGTTAAAAATAAAATTAGGTAGTTCGCATAGCACGCGTGAATGCGCTTGAGAAAACTCGCATTGTAAAGCTTAGGTCGGCATTGGTACCATCATTACCAACCAGCTTACTTTGTGATCAATGCGTGGTGGGTTTAGATCATCTAGACTAGACTGGAGTACAGAACGGAATCTGTGTGATGATAGTCTGTGGATAAATTCTAATCCAAATACCTATTACATTTTTGTCAGTATATTCTATATTAGTACTGAATCCTTATTTGATACCGAGTTATAAAACTGAAAAAGTTATTTTTTGTAACCGGTTATGGTAAATAGTATTCCTTACTAATATTGATTGACTTGATTTTTGGTATAGATAAAGATCAAAGATCGGAAAGCGACATAGACTACATTTTATCCCAGAACAATAAATTGTTTCCATAGGATTAACACAAAAATTAAAATACCGCACATGAGACGCCTCGGGCAAAAGCTAATAAGGAATACAGCAAAGAAAACAAGAAAACTTAAAATGTACATACATACATATATTAGGGGATTTCTTACACACGGTCTCTGACCCCAAACTAAGCAGAGTTTGTGATATGGCTGCCAGAGACTGATATACTAAATATACATATTTTTAAATACATACTTATAAAGATAATACCTAAATAACACCCAGACACAGATCAAACACCTATGTTCGTCACATAAATATTTGCCCTGGGTGGGAATCGAACCCACGCCTCTTTGACATTACCTGTACAAGTGTTGTTTTACAAAATGTACACACTTTTAGAGGTAGGTAGGAGATATAAACTATTATATGTTATGTACAACTTTTACTAATAGAGCAATTCTGAAATCGCCAATAGATAACAGCTGTTCCATAATATTTGTATTGTCGAGGCTCAATGTACTTCGTGTATGGAACAGCTGTTTTTTTTTTTGCGATTTCGTTAGTGATCCCATAGTAAAAGATGTTCATAATTATTAGTATACAGGGTTATCTCCTTACCCTGTACTAAGCCAAAAACGGGCGATTAAGACCATCATTATGAACAACTTTTACCATGGGGCCAACTCAAAATTAGAGAAAAAAAAATCAGCTGTTCCATACAGAATTGCAACTCGGAACCGACATTATAAAAAAAAAAAATACAAAATAATTTATTGTTTAAAATACAAGTTACATAATTATTAAAGAAACCCTGCCTGCTGCTTTAGCGTTAACTGTGTTGCAGAAGTCAGTCTCTTCCCCAATTAGTGGGTACTTAAAACAATAAAGTAAGCAATAAACACAAAGGCATTATTATACTATTTATAGTAAATAAACACTGAATACACTGAACACTATTTATAGTAAATGAACACAAGGTTGTTAAATTAAATCTTTTTCAACATAGACCAAATACAATTTTCAGTTTAAACTAAGAAGTATGTGTGAGTGTATGAAACAGCTGATTTTCTTTTCACTAATTCCAGCTAGCCCCATAGTAAAAGTTGTCCATAATTATGGCCAGAATTTCAAATTATGGTCTGAACTTCCTTTGCGGCATAGTACATTAGTTCTAGATAACCCTGGATAATACACCTTCGAAAATCCCTGGACTTAATAAAGCAGCACCTTGAGTATACTATTTATTACGTTGTAGGCAATGAGGATACTTAGTGAGCGAGTATATGAAACAATGTCGTATTTGACTGAAATTGTGGGAAAACGTTCCAATACACTTTACTTACAGCTAATAAATATCCCTCGGTCGTATCGAACCACGCGTTCAATATTATTGTCTGAACCGTAAAAGCGAATCGTAGAACATACAATGGCTCGTAAAATTGAAAGTTATATCGGCCACGCCAAACGCTAACTATTCGTAGAGTCATAAATATATGGTTATGGACGGTATAACATAACATTGGGCATGGACTATGACGATGGACAATTGGATATGTACGATACGATTGTATTCGTCACTGTGAATTTGTTAACAACTTTTACTATGAGGCTGACCTTGAATTTGAAACTTGCTGAATCATCTGTTCTAAATACAAACAAACAAACTCACTGAATTTAGTGTGAAAAATTTAATTGTTTTTAACTTATTATATGTATATTGATTTTAATCAATTTTTTTAATAATCGAATCGGAATTGTTAATTAGGTTACTATATTGTTATTACAATAAGTTAGTATTATTAAGCTGGACATGTAAATTGGTTTTATGAATAAATTACTATGACTACAAGTATTTTTTTAGTGTTGTTCAGTTCCTTAATTATCAAAATTACATTTAATAGTCCCTAACGCAATAAGATTCCTATTGAAGCAAACACTAGAGCTGATAACTTAGAAACGGCTGAACCGATTTTGATGAAACATATCTAAGAACACTCCCGACAAATTCACCTTTTTCAAAGAAATAACAAAATCAAATTCGATTCATTCGTTCAGAAGCTACGATGCCACAATCAGACACATCAGGGGTTTAAAAAATAGCTTTTGTCCGCGTAATATTTTGGTTTTTGTGCTATTTTGTAGAAACCTTTCAGTTTTCCGGGATAAAAAGTAACCTTTGACATTCCTTTATACCATATATGGATAGGTATATCCATGCAAAAAAATCAAGTTGACCACTTCCTCTGTTGCTGCATGAAAGAGTTAAAAATTAACCAACAAATTTAGTTTCCGATTTATAATATTGATAGGGATAGCTAAATTTCGAACACAACAGCTTACACACAAATATAAACTGTGTCAAAATAGATCCATATAAGTTTCGGAGATGAGCAGAGTTAGTGCAAAAAGAGAAGCGTCATAGGTGAGGTCGCCCTTGTGCCATTTTGTTACGTGGACAACACTGCTGCACTGCTTTGTCATTGCTAGTACAACTAAAAGTGTTTTATATATGGTAGACAACAATTCGGTTTTCATCAGTACTCGCGTCTACCAAGTATAGTCGGTACCTTGGCTGCTGATTAAAATCTTATTGTTAGTTCACCGTAACGCCACGACGGTTCTCTTTTTGCACACACTCTACCTATTGCATTGATTTAAGTACTCATACTCGTTATCACTTATGGATAAATCAGGATGTATCACTAAACCCCATCAAGCTTAAAAAAAATAAGGCCTTTAAAAAGGCCTTAAAAAACCTTTGGTTAAGCTTGATGCTAAACCCAGACTGAAACCAACCTCTTACGTGTCAATGGGCGAGATTTATCTACACGTGAGGCATAAAGAGAATATAAACTTGTTGAGATAATAAAACAAACTTTATCTCAAGGTGAAGGTGAAATCTTTGACTCACGAAAACAGACGCGCTAAAATAGTATGAGAAAATCCAAACTGACGAATTCCATGTTCTATCTTGGGAGGGGTAATTTTGGCAGATTAGCGAAATTAGACGACTACGAAGAGGTTATTTTTCACCTCTTTATTGCTTCTGCTTTCCTAGTTGCTAACGCATTTAGCCTCTGAATCTAAAAGAAGTACGTATATTATGTACTAGCGACCCGCCCCGGCTTCACACTGGTGTATTATATATATAAACCTTCCTCTTGAATCACTCTATCTATTTAAAAAACCGCATCAGAATCCGTTGCGTAGTTTTAAAGATATGAGCGTACATGGGGACAGACAGCGGGAAGCGACTTTGTTTTATACTATGTAATGTTAATGATTTTCCGTGTTTCACTTATTTTGACTGAAGTGTACTCGTAAGTAGAGTTTGTTAAGTTAGAGCTTGTAGAGTTAGCTCTATATGAGATCTGGGGGACAATTCTGTTAGCCGATCTCTTTACTGAAGTGATACGTTCTTGATTCTCTCTCGTCTTTCTGACAGTTCCGTCAGCTCAAAACTGTCAGTAAAACGAGACAGGTTCAAGAACGTGTCACCTTAGTAACGAGATCGGTTGACAGAATTGCCCCGCAGATAACTTTTTAATCGTTCTAGCTATATTCCCGCCTTGGTAACATTTTATATGAAAATGATTTTGGTGGGAATCACAATAATTTGTCGATACGGAATTGGAATTTCTTCTTCAGAGTTGAGATTTTTTCCAAGACTGTTTTAAGGCTAATACTATTCCATAGGAACCTATAAAATCCGAAATAATAAAAGGTTTACATGTGATAGCCGCGGGTAAAATCAGGTCCTTACCCGTGCACCCACTGGTTTCACCCACCGGTGGGTGTAGAGGTAATTCCTGTTTACCCGTGTACCCACTGCGTCATAGTTGGAATTAATTATAAAGATATCGATTTATTTTGTCGGTAATTTTAAAATGAAAAATAATATAACGAGTCAATTGTTTATTAAAACTAACTAATCTCTTTACATATTATTTAGACCTATTTACATATATTATAATATCTCAATTTGCCACTCTAGTAATATACAAATATTTTAGTTTTACGGTAGTAACACTGGTAATTTATTATTGCTGTTGTAACAACTTTCAACTGCAGTACTTCATTACTACTTTATTATAGTCTGACCGTTTAACTGAGTCCACGCCTGCGCGGGTACAGGGGCGCGGGGGTAGACGACAAAGGGGGATTGAGACAGGTGCGGGCGGTGAGGACCCGCCGCCCGCACCTGTCTCAGTCCCCTTTGTCGTCTACCCCCGTGCCCCTGTACCCGCGCAGGCGTGGACTCAGTTAAACGGTCAGACTATAGTAACAACGGTAATTCATTTACCGTTCTTACTACTGGTAGTAAGATAGGTAGTAACACTGGTAATAAACCGAATAGCTTGTATTGGGTTACGCTTTTATAAATCTTTACCAACACCTAATATACAGTACGGTCTCTTGGCAAAGTCAAAGCAATTTACAGACTAAGTTATAATAATTTGATCAGAATACGCGAAACCAATGACCCAAAATAAAACCCTGCAAATCAAGGCAAATTGAATAAACAGGTCAGTGTTAAAGAGTCGTAAATTCCTTGTTAATCAATTGTGTGATTAGCATTTTATGGTAACTGATTCGTCCTGAACGTCCGGATAATTGGTGTGATCTAATATCCATTGACCTTCGGGATGCGGGCATATTCTTCTTACAGAAGATCTTGTACAAAAGAACACTTCACACGCATCGTTTCCTACTATACAGGGTTATCCAGAACTGGTGTACTAAGCCGAAAGGTGGTAATTCAGACTATCATTATGAACCACTTTTATTAAGGGGCCAATCCAGGATTCGAGTTTTTTTTGTCCTTACAGGATAAGCAGATAACACTGTACTGTATCAGCCTTATATATACCACTTTTAAATATAGGCCTGCCGTCAACGGGCCATTGGGTCTTGTTCATCTCACAGCCCCAGTTGCGGATTAGTGGATTTGCATACGCCATAGATTTTCTTCCGATTGCTTCACGATATCTTGATTCTCCAAAAAGTCAGTGGTGTGAAATTCCGTACATAAAATTCAGAGAAATCATGACACTAGGCTGCTATTTGAATCCAAGACTTAATGATTGTAAGGCGAGCGTTCTTCGACTAGGCCAATACAGCTTAATACCCCGCTATACATAAACATTATGCTATGGGGGAATAGTGTAAACGCACAAGAAATATTTATAATACAGAAAAAATGTTTTCGTATTCTGGCAAATATTAAAACTCCCGACATTACCAAAAAAACTTCCATAAACCATATTTTATAAAACTTGATATTATGTTCCTGGTGTCTATCTATATATTCGAAATAAGTAAATTTGTCAAAAAGCTTTCTGCATTTTAACAAACCGTCTAATAAATCGCACAAAATTAGATCACAATACAGACATCAACTCGTGGGATCAAAGTCCAGCTTAGCAATGCATAGTTCCAGCCCGCATTCTATGGCTATAAGTAAAAAATATTTAGTAAACTGCCAAATAATCTAAAAGATATCGAAAAAGAAAACTGTTTTATAAAACAACTAAAAATTATTCTACTATCCAAATTCTATTACACATTAGACGATTTTTTTAACGATAATCTAGAAAACATAATAATAAATTGTTCCAATACAAATAATAAAATTGCCATACCCTTGTAGGGTCATATGAATAACTGTACAAAACTTCGTCTTCGATGATCATTTTCTGCTTCTTCAATTGTACATTGTGCATAGTGATGATAAAGTGTTAATTTTAATTACCGGATTGATTTATAAATAAGTAAATCATCTCTGATTTCTGATTCTGAAACGTTTACCTTTTTTCGTGTCGGTAAAAAATCACCAAATCAGAGCATTCAAGGAGGTCTAACACAATTACGTTTACAAGGTGAAAGCAAAGGATAAACGAATTCTTTGCCGCGTTTGATTATATCTGCCTTGACGCAGCGCCTCGTTTTATTGGATTCCGATCCAGTAGAGACAGATTCAATCCCCGTACTACACTTGAAGGATTCTTGTTTCAATTTATGCCAATAAACGGGAATGGGCGCGCAGGTATCTGCTTTGGAACGTATTTTATTCGAATGAGATTATATCTTTGCACTTTCTAAATGAGACTCGTATATGCAGAAATTTTAGATATTGATATTTTGATTTCAAAATTTTCACTTACTAGACTCTTTTAACGTTTTTATTAGGGTTCCGTACCCAAAGGGTAAAAACGGGACCCTATTACTAAGACTCCGTCTGTCTGTCTGTCTGTCACCAGGCTGTATCTCATGAACCGTTATAGCTAGAATGCTGAAATTTTCATAGATGATGTATTTCTGTCGCCGTTATAACAACAGATACTAAAAATAGAATAAAATAATAATTAAAAGGGGCTTCTTGTTTTGAATAAATATTTAGTGTATTTCCGCTCTGTCGTAGTCATATAAGTTAAGGGTACTACTCAAAATCCAAATTAAATCACAAACAAAATTAGTAATTAATCATCAAACTGTATCTAACCATAGTCGAACCATGATACAGTTTGATGATTAATTACTAATTTTGTTTGTGATTTAATTTGGATTTTGAATGGTACCCTTAACTTATATGACTACGACAGAGCGGAAATACACTAAATATTTATTCAAAACAAGAATTTGAAGATGAACTTCCGCAAAGTAACGCCTGATTCAATAAACTATTAAAAGGGGCTCCCATACAACAAACCTGATTTTTATGCCGTTTTTCGCTCTATATTAGTAATGGTAATAGGTAGATGCTTGAACTATTTAGTTGTATATTCACTTCAATAATAAATAATAAAATTAAAATAAAATAAATATTTAAGGGGGGCTTCCATACAGTACGGAACCCTTCGTGCGCGAGTCCGACTCGTACTCGGCCGATTATTTTTGATTAGGGCTCCCTTTATTTCGAGGCTTGCGCTAAGTTCTCCGGGTACGAGAAAAAAATCCGTAAGACGTAAGTTTTTTAAATAAATTGTATAAGCCTAAAATAGTTTCCTATAGGAAGGATAAAGTGTTTATTTTCTGAACAGTTAACTACTCTGTGTTATGCTAAGTTCTTGTATTTTGTAGATGTGGACAATAAAGCAACTATCTATCTGAAAGTAAATATTGTACTGATGTAAAAAAAGAGTACATTCAACATATTTTTTTAGCCATTGCCACGAAATCATGATATCTAAAAATATCTATCCGTTGTTACGAGTACTTCACGAAATTGCAAAAGCGTTTAGATGTAAATAATACCACCCACGGTCACTTGAAAACTGACCATACCGTCCCATCGATCAAGAACTAGTCGAGCCAGTTGAGGTATGCAGTGTATGCTACAAGCGTTTTAATGTTCGTGTAAAACGGAACGAAATGACCAATAACTTATTTGACGGTCGTGAGAAAACTGTTCAGGCTCAATAAATACAGCAACATAATATTATGTTGCGAGATATTTTCGTTGTAACCAATAACTAACCGACGACGCGATGGCGAGAGCTTATGGTGGCGTAGTGAGAGAACGCACGCTTTAAAATGGCAAGTTCGTTGGTTTAAAATCAGATACTCATGCCAATAAATTGTTTGGAATGTATATTGTACGTATAGGTGATAGTCACAGTCATACAATTAGCTTTTCGGTGTAAAAAAACGTTGCGAGGAAAACTGTTTAACTGTTCACGTTCGGAGTCCTTGGTGAAGAAATTCCATGGCATGTGTGATTCCACCAGTAACTGGTATAGCATTTGTTTGATAGTTGTGGCTAAATCGCACTTCGAACAGCAGTGGGCTATCACATAAGCACGACGTATCACATGACTAGCTCCAAACAATTTAATCTATCCATATTGGTGTCGCACCCGAGCCGTTTCATATTCTACTTGAAAAACAATTTCATTGATTAGGAATGTAGTCTGCGAGCCTCCCAAATAACCGTGGGAACTATTTGATTCGTGGGTCTCATAAAATACTAAAGAATTCGCTTAAGGCGTGTATAGGCATAAAATTCGGTGTCTCTCGCCCATCTTCGCCCATTGAGTGTGTATTTTGCATCGTTTTACAGTCATAGACATAATAGACATAAACTTTTGTTTGCATAGGCATACATAGGAGCACTCGTTGGACTTGAGGCAGAGAATGTATAAAAATCGGTCAAATTCGAGTCGGACTTGCGCACGAAGGGTTCCGTACCGTGTTGGATCCCCCTTAGCCCCATTCCTCATGCCACGTTTGTTGTATGGGAATTTAAAATAATTTTTGTATTCAGTTTTTAGTATTTGTTGTTATAGCGGCAACAGAAATACATCATCTGTGAAAATTTCAGCTGTCTAACTATCACGGTTCATGAGATACAGCCTGGTGACAGACAGACGGACAGACGGACATCGGAGTCTTAGTAGCAGAGTCCCGTTTTTACCCTTCGGGTACTGAACCCTAAAAATACTACCTTGAGCTTCGTGAAAGGAATACAGAAAAATATTTCTCAATATGTTTTAAAAATTTTACGGAGATGATAATTATTTGGAAAAAAATACCAAATTATTCTGCTTTTCCTAGATTAAAACAGCATGAAACAATACTTAAAATAACAATTGTACAGCAATGCTTTTGACTAGCATTCACTTGCAAATTATTTGTTGTGCTATTGAGAGAACCCTGTTGCTAACGCAAGGATTAACATTGTTGGGCAGAGTTTAACAGAGTTTTGATAATTTCACGGAATAGCCTACTCTGTGAGTGCTCATAAACATTAAACATGTTTGTAACATTATCCAAGTTTAACATTGTTGTCGTATTGACATACTACCGGAAAAAAAAAACAATTTTTAACCGACTTCCAAAAAGGAGGAGGTTCTATGTTCGTGTGTATGTATTTTTTTTGTGTATGTTCATCGATAATTTCGCCAATTGTGGACCGAATCTAAAAATTCTTTTTTAGTTCGAAAGGGTATACTCCCGAGGTGGTCCCATTTAAATTTTTCAGAAATCGGCTGAGCCGTTTTTGAAAAAACCAACATTAATGTAAGCAATTCGAGCGAAATATCCGATAGTTTATTGAATCAGGCGCCACTTTGCGGAAGTTCATCTTCAAATTCTTGTTTTGAATAAATATTTAGTGTATTTCCGCTCTGTCGTAGTCATCTAAGTTAAGGGTACCATTCAAAATCCAAACTAAATCACAAACAAAATTAGATTTAAATGTTTTGGAGCAAACATCAAAACACACAACGAGTTGCTGAACGATCAAACTACCGTCACATCGCCTTTACTTCGGTGCTTCACGACGAGTATACATATAAGAAGCGCCGGCGCGGTGAGACGTCATTCTTGTGAGTGAGCTCGAAGAGTCAACACGTCCTGAAGGTGCCTCGTTTAGAGGCGAAACACGTGTCGAATAGAGTACAGTAAGAATAGGGGTGCTATTTATTGACTAAGTATTTTTTTAACTATTTTATACCATTTTTTTATAAATAAATTATACATATTTGTAATTTTAACATTTTAATTAAATATTATTTTCAGGTTTACTACATTTTTTAAACAGATCACTAATCACTATTTTTGTTACAGGTTTAATTATTTTTAACGGATTAATTATAATTTTGTTTCAGGTTCATTAATATTTTGTAAACATAACCTAAGCCTAACCTAATTTTTTTTTTTTCTCTGGCCTGACCTAACCTTAGCCTAACCATAGTCGAACCATGATACAGTTTGATGATTAATTACTAATTTTGTTTGTGATTTAGTTTGCATTTTGAATGGTACCCTTAACTTAGATGACTACGACAGAGCGGAAATACACAAAATATTTATTCAAAACAAGAATTCGAAATATCCGAATTTTGTACACGATGAACATCGATAATTTCGCCAATTGTGAACCGAATCGAAAAATTCTTTTTTAGTTCGATAGGGTATACTCCCGAGATGGTCCCATTTGAATTTTACAGAAATCGGCTGAGCAGTTTTTGATAAATCAAGAATAATGTAAACAATTCGAGCGAAATATCCGAATTTTGTCCACGATGGAAGGCGGTTTGCCATTTTTTGTAAAAAATAATTATTCTTCAATAATTCTACTTATTAACTAAAGGCCTCTAACATTGCTAAACAGTCAAAACTACCGGGACTCACAAATTAGCGTGTCATCTGAGCCACGGTAGCGCTCTGTTGTATATGACACCCGCGTTCACCCATCTTTGGTGATCATTAAGAAACACCTAGTCAAACTATGCTATGAGCGCTGCCAAATTTTGGTATTGACTAAAGTCGTAATCATGTTGTTTTCAAGGAGAAGTCGAGATTGTTTCAAATGAACGCGAAATCGTCTCAAAAGAATATTATGAGAAAATGTTTTAGCCTTTCTGACCTTTACCGCCTTTTTACCCATCGCCTAATATTGCGAATGGATCCGAAGCAGAAATATTTTCCCTCTGGGCTGGTACGCTGCCGTTTCCGCCGATTCTTGATTTACTTTACGGTCCAACACCTCCAACGTGATTTGGCGATTTCTCGTCACTTTCTTCCAATTGTTGCTCTAGTTTCATAATAATAGTTGTTTTTGGCTCGTTTCCTAGCCTGATTGCAGAGGAGCGTGCCGCCACAAACGCTGATTCTATAGAAAAGGCAAGACCACAACCGTTTGCATAATTATTTATTGATTGACAAGATATTTCTTGGAAAATTATACATATACATTTATTTTTATAATTATACTATACATGTATCTGGAAAGATCGGGGGAGGCCTTTGCCCAGCAGTGGGGCACGACAGGCTAGCAACAACAACAACGTATTACACATATACAGGGTTATTCAGAACTGATGCGCTAAACAGAAATGAGGTGATTCATACCAACTTTTACTATGGAGCCAAACCGAAATTCGAGAAAAAAAATACATTTTGTCGATCCCAATTGTAGTTGCGTATGGAATAACTGATATTTTTCTCGACTTTGGGTTGTCGCCAGTAAAAATTGCGCACAATGATGGTCTAAATCGGCCTTTCGGCTTAGTACTGGGTAAGCAAATAACCCTGTATAGTTTTCCATTGTTGTGTCAAATGTTCTGGAGCAAAATATAAATGTATCGATGTTAAATTATATCATTCCGGTTCCATTGAGCAATTTTAAGTCATAAAATTTATTGTATCACTTCAGAGACTATAATAATAATTTTGCCTATCATTGTAAAATTATAACTGCTCTAACATCTTATGTTACACCCACACGGGAGAGAAAAAACAGAGTCGCCCGCGTTTTCGTAAAATAAATGTTGACTCTTAAAAGCACCGGTGGCGTTGAAATAAGTTTGTAAAATTAAAAGTTTTGATGTAGGTATGCAACCTTGTAGGAGTTGTAAGAACTCAACCTTTTGGCTAATCCTATTTTCCGGCCTTGAAGACACAAATAGTACTAGTCACATATAGGTATGTGAATTGTATCCTCAATGTTACTGACCAATGGAACTAGCGACGACTTATACATACGTGAGTAGTACCATCAATGAAACTAATCAGTGGTACTACTGACAGAAAACCGTTTAGAGCTGTGGTGACGCTCTTGTCTGCGTAGTCACTAATAGATGACATGTAACTATGGTGTTATCAATAAATTGTTTGTATTTGAGGTTTTCGACTAGATTTCCTTCTTATCTAAAATAGTAAGTAAGTACTGGCACACTTACCATTCCATGTTTTATGGAAATGGATCCTCGGCAGGATACTCGCGATAAAAGATATTTTATCGCGGTCTTAGGCGTCGGCCTTCGGGATTTATCGCGCTCGTGAGAAATGGGACACTTGCCTCGTCTAGATGTTTAATTTTCCCTTCTTTATTATTCAGATGCTTTTTTTCTATGTTCCTAGAATACTATTAGTGGAGCGAGATAAGTTTTAGTGATAATTTTAGGATTTATTACAATCTTTATACAACTTTGTTTCTTAAAGGTGGATTTAAGAGATCAAGATGAACAACTTTTACTATCTGACCAACCTTATTACAGAATAATAATAATTTTTTTGCAAAAAATTTGACCGACTTCACCCGTGTACATAATTCGCAAATATTTCGCACGGATCGATGTAGCATTTTTCACATTATTGTCGATTTATCAAAAATGGCTCAGCCGATTTCAATAAAATTTAAATGAGACCAATTTCAAAGTATACTTTTTCCAATAAAAAAAGAATTATTGAAATCGGACTACTCTGAAAAATGTTATGCGTGGTTATAAATAAAAAAATATATACACGTCGAGTTGAGTACCTCATCCGGTTCGTCGGTCAAATAAAATAGCTGTTCCTTGTAAAAATCAGAAGTTTTTCAATTTCACAGTTGGTCTCGTAGTAAAAGTAGTAGTATAGAATATTGTTCATATTAATGTGTTAAAGTCGATTAATGTACTAAACGACTCTGACTTGGGTGCATACATATATCAGGTAGGACTTGACGAACATACAAAACATAAAAATGTATCAATGTCACCCTTAAGGAAGCGTCCATAAATTACGTAAAGAGGTCAATAAATCATGAAAAATGTCTTACATAATTTATGGACTTAGGAGTTACACCGAGTTACACCTAAATTACAAGCAACCACGTAGGTAGATGCACCAGTTGTGGTCATCTCAGTGTTGACTGCCTCGGACTGACTCTGGATCAAAGAGGCCTGGGTTCGATCCGTACCCAGGGCAAACATTTATGTGATGAACATAGGTGTTTGCTCTGTGTCTGGGTGTTATTTAGGTGCTATCTATATAAGTATGTATTTAAAAATATGTATATCAGTCTCTGGCAGCCATATCACAAGCTTTGCTTAGTTTGGGGTCAGAGACTGTGTGTAAGATGTCCCCTAATATTTATTATTTTTGGCTACTTTGATTTTAATGTTTGTGTAGACAATTTTAATGTTTATATAATATTTTTACATTACCAGAGTCTATCTTACCTTTTTCGCTTAATAAACCGATCAACAATGTAAGCATCATTGCTTCAGTGCTTATTCAATTTTGCGTAAAATCAGCATGTGAAATATCTTTCAATATTAAGTTAATGCGAAGTTTGTACCCTGTTGTGAACGGCGAACCCTTTTAGGCCAAATTGTCGTTTATGAGCCCTAAAAACCTCTTACGCAAATTAAACGTGTATATCGACTTTGTAGCACAAATTAACTACCATGTTATTGCCAATCAAAATATATTGCGTTACTTAGTTGATATTTTAAATTAGCACAGTACTTACACAGATGTTTTTGAAGTAATCATATGTATTATTTGCTTTGTAATACCAACCATTTAATGTTGTTATCAAAGTAACAGAGGTAGATATTTAAATGCTAATCGTTGTAAACGACTTTCACGATGGCATCTACTCTGAAAAGCATTTAATGCCGGAAGTCAGATGATGCAGTGAAAAAGTTTAGAGAAATGTTTGGAACAGCTGATTCGTTTTTCGAGATTACGAGATTATCCCAAAGTAAATTAACTTTGATCAGGTATATCTACCTTGGTAAATGTGCTTGTCCTTTGTAAATAACAGTTTGTACGAGGATTATTTGAAAGATAGCTCAGTACTCAATATTTTATTGCACAAATAATGAAGTCTTTTATCATATCATGCAGGTTTTAGAGGCATCGTATCACGCAGTTGTAAGTATCTATTTATTCAATCAGCCTGTCCCCAATGTTGGGTAGAGCTCCTCTATTTCTCGCCATTCTTTCCGGTCCTAATCATGCCTCATCCATTGCTTCTCGACATGTTTGACTAAATTGATAATTTGATTAAAATGAACAATAGTTATTTATGTTTGATAACTTAGAGGTATTCTAGTATGAAATATACAAACACAAATTATGATCATTTGGGGTAATAGCAACATTTCACGTAGTGATTGCATTGTCACGTCTGAATTTATCGTTTAAAGCGTACAGCTGTGATGATGTTCTCTCAGTCCAAAGCAATCTTCAAGGCATGACATTTGTTTGTTTCAGGCATACGAGCGGCGGTTCCCCAACTGCCCGCAGATCCCCGTGGTGGTGGACTGCTCCATCACAGACGACAGCTGGTCCGCGGACGACTCGCAGCGGCACACCACGCGCCGCTGCCAGCTCAATGTTGACGCGCCATACCTGCTCAAAAAGGTAACAAACTCAAGACATACCATGAGGTTATTACTACGTATAGAGATCCTGTCTCTAAGAGCGATTGTGCTCTTTTATCCTACTGTAGTTACGACAGCCACATTGAGCTCCTGAGCATGTAGGTCCTAATTGGTAGCTACTCCTTGTCCATATACATAGATGTTAATGAACGAATATGAGCCAGCTGATATGCGTGAGCTGCGACATAGTGGTTGTTTGTGATGTCATCTCTTTACGTGGTAATAGAACTCATTGAGACATAAAAACATTTTACAAGATAGGCCAAAGTCATCGGAGCAACTTATGGTGATTCGCTAGCGATACTAGCGATATCACTGTACAAAATCCCTTGTTGAAAAAACATGGAAACGTTTTCGCGCTCACTTCGCTCGCACAGTGTATGCCGCATTACAGTGGGTATATATTTCTATTTGCTTAAATTATTTGATCACATTTTCGAACAATATTATAAAAGTTAGGAATCACATCCTTAAGTAATAATATTTCTCGAAGAAAATACCACCCTAAAGTAATGAGATCTTATAACGATCAGGGGATATCGATGTCATCTTCCGTTGCCCCGGCATAAGAGCGAAAAGCAAACATACCCACAATGTTTATTGTGTACAATATGCCTGTTAATGTTCTAGCAAACATTTGGTCTCACCTTGCAGTCCTTTGTGCTCTTGTGAGTAACCTTGAAGTAGACAGACATCAGTCACTTTATCACCACAACACAACACAACAAAGAATTTGAAAGTACTATTTATCTGCTGGGAGCAAGTACATTGACATTTAGTGAACAGCTGATTTTTTTCGCGATTTCGCAGTACAGTGTTTTTTAGAGATCTGTTGCAACTAGCAAGTTGCTATGAATGATAGTAATAATCGTATGTAGAATCGGGTAGTTTATTATTTATCTCTTTATGGTTACATTAACAATCCAGTGATAATAATGGCCGGTACATAATAAATAATATATAATAATTCAATGAACTGGTATTACATACCTACCTAGAATATAAATAATTTATTTTGTTTAGATACCTAACATCAAAGCAATACCAAGTAGAGTCGGCATCTCATTCGCGGTAAAGCAAATGATCCATTTAACATTAGCAAGTTGCAATCTAGTCGTAAATGAATTTATTTCCATCTACATATTTATGCCATTTACAAATGGATGATTGTAAGTCTAAAAAACATACTTAGTGAAAGGATGTAAGTGCACTTACATCCTTTCACTATGTTTTTTAAAGCCTTACAACCTTTACGACATCTACAACGATGTAAGTGCCAATGGTAGTTAGACCCTTTTAGACTTACAATCCTTCAATTTTTAGGATTCCGTACACAAACGGTAAAAAAGGACCCTATTATTAAGACTCCGCTGTCCGTCCGTCTGTTACTAGGCTGTATCTCATGAACCGTGATAGCTAGAAACTTGTAATTTTCACAGGTAATGTACAACTGTAAGGCACTTCATAATTTCAATGATACAAACATATCAAAGTAAGAATTCGACAATCATTGTCAACCGTTTAGCCATGTCAGAGGCCTTCAGGCGGCCTAAAAACTCTGACACCAGGGCTTGCCACCCGGCCTATACGAACTTACTTACTTTATTGTCAAACTTTTATATCAGACCAACATCAGTCAGAGCATGACAGGTGCAGTTTTTTTCAGTGCACGTCCGCTGAATGACGTCCAAAACGTTATCAGAAGCATTATTGATGGCTCTCTCTATCACAGACTAATAAGGGATTCATAACTGATATGGTTAACATCAATCAAAAATGTTATGTGTTCGATAACTGGTTTGTTTGTAGTGTGTAACGTAAAATCGTAAAAAAAACTTGTTTTAAAAATCTAAATCGATTCACTGGCAGTTTTGTTGATCATAAAGGATTTTGGCCGACTAATAGTATAATTAAATCATCACTCACGCGCTTAAAGATCTATCGGTGATGATGACCCATTAGTTGTTTTTTTATTTTTAACCGACTTCCAAAAAGGAGGAGGTTCTATGTTCGTCTGTATGTTTTTTTTGTGTATGTTCATCGATTATTTCGCCAATTGTGAACAGAATCGATTTTTTTTTAAGTTCGATAGGATATTTTTTTTTTCGTATAGGTTTGAGTTTGACTACACACTGCCTGATGTTAAGAGGATAGCCTAGTGACGAAGAAATTGAGAAATAGGTATTTGGACTAAACTATTGCCGTCGCGATGTGCCCAAACCAGGGAGCTTCAATGTGTGTGTGATGCAATTGTATTTGTGTGCGTACTGCGCTCGAACTGTCCCCGCACCCCGCCCGCGCCTCCAGCGCGGCCAGCGTGGCCGACCGAAATTTGATTTTGAATTGTAGCAAAATTTGATATCACGTAGAGTGCGCACAAGATAACTCTGCGCGCGAGTCGTGGCGCCACGTACGTTATTTCACTAGCATTCCGTATTCCCTGGCAGCATAGAATTTGTTCCTGATTTTGGCCGTACGTAGAGCTATCTTACGCGTATTCTACGTATAATCTAGTTTCCTAGTAGGTATGGCGGAAAGCAAACAAAAATAATCCTGCCAATGATTATTTAATTTTCTGCCATTAGGAAGCTACATTATTTGTGACATAGGTTATTTTTTCTTTATAGGCTTATTTATTTTCTTTCAAATTATTTTATTATTGTTGTACAAAAACATAATATGTACCCAACTAACATCATATACAATTGATCTTGAACCCAAAGCAGGGAATAAAAGTAGCAATTTGGCTATTTCTGTAGGCGTTGTAGTTTACATTATATATTTTGACTGAAATTACTTCTTTCTAATTTTAAGTTAATTATTTTTTATTTAAATACCTAACATAGTTCTTCTATAAACTAAAATAAATATGGACTCGCGCTTGAAAGGGTTCGTACCGTATGGGAGCCAATTATGTAATACAATTATTTGTTTTTTAAAATTGATATTAAATTATATTACTAAATACTCTGAGAATATGTCAAGCGTCTACCTGTTGTGATTATTAATAGTTATCGTGCAAAAACTCACATCTGTTGTATGGTATGAATAAATTTTTATTTTATTCTATTTTTGACCGATGAAACGGAGGAGGTACCTACGCAATTCGACGCGTATATTTTTTTTATTGGAAAGCGTATACGTCGAAGTTGGTCCCATAATTTTCTTGAAATCGGCTGAGCCATATTTGATAAATCAAATCAATGTGAAAAATGCTACATCGATCCGCGCGAATTCTGTACACAGTTGAAGTCGATATTTATTTCATTCTATTTTTAGTAAGTATTTGTTTTTATAATGGAAACACAAATACATCATCTGTGCAAATTTTAACTGTTTAGCTATTACGGTTCATGAGATAGGTACAGCCTAGTGACCAACAGACAGACGGACGAGGAGAGAAGAGGAGTCTTGGTAATAGGGTCTCGTTATATTACTGTATACCTGCACATCAAAAACTTCTTGCCTTTTATATGGTACCTACCATATTTTCATTCCGCTATTAGTTCCATAGTATAAAAAATAATAGAGGATTCAATAAAACAGCTGCGAGGTTTACTGTTTAGAGAACGGCTTGTCATACCTTGGTAATACTTTAAACACTTTTAAAAAAACTGAAACAGCAGGGGGTAGGACACACACCATAGTAGGTAATACAGGATAGAACATCTACAAAGTAGGTAGATATGAACTGATTAAAGCATTTAAAGGACTTCTAATTGAAATTTTCAGCTCTCTCCAAATTCAGTGGATTGGCAAGTTAAAATGACAGAGGGCAAGGCACACAGTTAAATGATCAGATAGCCAATGGGACTGTTTTCTCAAATGAATCTCACGTATAATCCGCGCCACACAAGCCGGCGGATGGAAAGTTAGGCGCAGAACGCTACGCAAAAGGCAAAATATAGGTATGCGCGGGAGCCAGAAAGGGGCACACTCGCCCGCCAAACTCATGCCTCCCGAACGCTCCCTGCGCCCGTGCACTCCACTAGGCAACGCGGCGTCGGCATGGTGCACATATGCACAATAATTAGCGCATCACAGCGAAGTGTGCCACGCATCTGTTTAATTGAATTGAGAATTCAATTAAACAGATCAGATGCTAGGCTTACTGTTTGGAGAACTGCTTGTCATACTTTGGTTCTACTTTAAATACGTTTAAAAAAGTTAAAACAATTAGCAAATTAAAGCAGCAGTGGGTAGGGCACACACCATAGAAATACAGGATAGAATATCTACCAAATAGGTAGAGACAAACTCATTGAAACACTTCTAAGTAATTGAACTTTTCAGCAAAACTCAGTGGATTGGCAAGTTAAAATGACAGAGGGCAAGGCACATAGTTCAATGGACGGATAGCCGATGGGGCTGTTTTCTCGAATGGATCTCACCTACAATCCGCGCCACACAAGTCGGTGGATGAAAAGTTAGGCGCAGAATGCTGTGCAAAAGGCAAAATATAGGTATGCGCAGGGACCAGAGAGAACAATTCACAGTTCTAGCCCAAATTCTGTGGCTCTAAAAATATTTAATAAATTGCCAAATAATTTAAAAGATGTCGAAAGAGAAAACTGTTTCATAAAACAACTAAAAATTATCCTATTATCGAAATGCTATTATACATTAACGAATTTTTTAACGATAATCTAGAAAACGTAATAATAAATCGTTCCAATACAAATAATTAAATTGCCATACCCTTATAGGGTCATATGTATAACTGTACAAAACATATTAACCAAGAACCGCATGTAAATTTCATATGTTGCAATATATGAATTGAGTTTGAGAGACAAGACGCCGGGGCACACCCGCCCGTCAACCTCATGCCTCCCGCGTGCACGCCTGTGCTTACCACTACGCCACGCGGCGTCGGCATTGTGCACACATGCGCAATAATTAGCGAATTACGGCGAAGTGTCATCTGCGGCTAACATCTCATCTGCCGACTTGTGTGGCGCTACCTATACTGGCAAGCGCAGCATAGAACTTCCTGCATCCGCGACGAATTTTTGAAATGTTAATCATAAAAAGTAACTCTTTGAGCATAGAACTTATTTATTTTATTAGATCTAGATTTATTTATTTTGTTGTGTTTGTAATGTGACTGATTATGTATTTTTTAATGATTTAATGTCGAGTCTTTTATACTTGAATAATTTAATGGAACGTTTTTCGCTTAGGTAGGTGGACTAAGGATAATTATATTTATACGTAACAGTTATTCCACGATTTTAGAGAGCACGTGATTTTCCTGATTAGAACCATTATTTCGCTTTAGGCGCAGAATTCTAATGATGGCACATAGTTCTAAGAAATCTCAATTTTAAGAATGCCCAATTCTCACAAAGGCCAGGTCTAAGAATGCTCAATTCTCAAAATGGAAAATAAAGCACCACCTCTTTAGGGCAAAGTTAATAGGTTTAAAAAGAACATCTTTTACTATGGGAGCAACTAACTCCGGATTGGCGTTAAAAACCAGCTGTTCCATACACTTTGTCCATTATCAACGGACTTTTTCTATGGTATAGTTGATATGTCTCGCGGATTCGGCTCTGGTCGGTCCCATAGTAAAAGATATAATGTACTTAACTCGTCAAAGGAGGTTGTTTTAGGTACCGGTAAGCTTTTATATGTATTTAAAATGTGTGATTTTTTTAGAAAATTCCTAATCAAAATTATGTTGCCATTTTGAGAATTGGGCCTTCATAGAATTATGCTTTTGTAGAATTGAGAATTCCCGGATTACTTGGGCATTATGCGAATTGGTTATTCTGCGCCTAACTTATTTAGATGTCTGCGGATACAACACGATATTCTGTATAATCGCTGCAAAATGTCGCAGTAACTACACGCCTATATCCTCCTGAGACCCAGGTTATACAAAATCATGCTACTTTTGCTGATTTTTAGTGCTATTGAGAGTATCAGGATTATGAGCAAATTAGAAAAAAAAACAATACAAGAAAATCGGTAGGAAATAGCTATAAATAAATGAAAGACCATATCACTAAGTATCTGATTATGACTCTTACTCGTAGTTCAGACTTGAATTCCTTGAAAAGGCAGAAATATTTTTTTTCGCAAGATATCACCAGTGATACCGTATGACTCAGGAGGATATTCCATACATAAAATCTTTTCTTCAAAAGTAACAAACATACAACGGTCAAATCAGAAGATTGGAAAAAAAACTAATGTTTTTAATAAACATCGATATCGATGGACATCACTAGAGCATCGACAAAAATATCGACTATTACTACATCCCTAGTGCTAGTGTACGTATAGGTTTGAACCTCCCTTACTTCGACCCTACCCCCGCATCGTGCGATAGGGACAATTGCAGCTCAGAGCGATTTATACCTACAAAAAACTTGGCGAGACAACGTTTCGTATTACGCTGTTTTCTTCTTCAAACACTATTTCAATCAAGTATTTTTTTAAGTCAAAATTTAAAAAAAATATGTGTTCATGATTCTGTCATTTTATATTTTGTTAGATATTATTTAGTCTCTTCTGGTAGGTCTCTAAAGACGTCGGTATTATTGGAGAATTTTTTTGTGATTTTGAAGGGTCATAATTTTCCTGCTAATTAATTTATCGAGAAAACGAAAAGACAGAGTAGTCTAAACAGCAAAATTTAATTTTATGACAAAAAATTGAAGCCCTATAAGTATTTTCCAGGAAGAAAACAGCGTAATACATTTGTATGGAAAATTACAGACCAACCAAGCTCTTAAGCAGATATGCGGTACTAAACAGGAATTCATCAAACGATGGAAAGTATTAATAAAACAAGATGCCATAGAGGAATTAATCACTACGTAAGATGCTAACTAGATTTAATTTTTACAGAAATCGGCTGAGCCGTTTTTGATAAATCGACAAAAATGAAAACAATTTGAGCGAAATATTCGAATTTTGTACATGATGGAAGGCGGTTTTGGCATTTATTGCGAAAAATAATTATTGATGATGTAGATGTCTTCAACACTACAGATAGCAAGATATTTATGGCCTAACTCAGACTACAATACAATTTTGGATGAAACTCGCTGAGACAATTTTTCGAGCACGATCTATCTACTCGTACCTATTACATCATCACCATCAGCCTTTAATAACACACTGTGCTGGGCATAGATCTCTCTTTGTTTATGCCATTCACCTCTATCCCCATTTACTCTACAATTTTCTAAATTGATTTGGATATGAAGTACGCGTTTGATATTTTATCAATGTACTTTTAGAGTCTAGAGCCTGGGCCACACGTTGGCTATGTTGGCTAAAATTCTACAGTTATAGCCTTGGTTCCAACAATCTAATGTGTGGATCGATCTTGGACTGATATTGGACGTAAACCGAACAATAATAAATTGTCTCTGATTGTCTGTTCAATTCCTAGCCAAGCCTGGACGCAAGTCGCCGTCCAATGCATGGCCTCGGCATAAGCCAGTATCTCTGTAATTCATGTCTTCATAATATTTATTTCTGCGTAGATTTTTTATCAAACTGAAGATTGTTTACCGCTTATCTGCTATTCAAATATTACCTTTCGTGTTAAAAAATCAAAGCAAACAGTACGTGTCGGCGTCTATTACTATAAGATAGCAAATTGAGTCGCTTCTGTGCCGTGAAGGCCAAGTTGCGGGTTAGGGTGGTCACACATTGGGAGCATTGCGTATTAGGTAACGTACTCGTACGGTTTGAGAAAGAACAATATTGTCAGCTGGTATTATTGTGTGTCTCCATAATGACACAATTTGTAAAAATATGCAATTTATCGCATTTTTTTTACAGTAGTTTATTACAGTTTATAAACTAAATTTAATCAGCATTAAGTAGCATCCCAACACGGTCCGGCCGCTCGGTAGGCCCCGAAAGATGTGGCGTAAGGAAATTTGACACATTTTCCATTAACTGGTACACTACAGCACGTAACCGCCAAAACTGGAAAGTACGGGGGGAGGCCTTTGCCCATCAGTAGGACACAGCAGGCTAACATAACAACAAACTAAATGTATGAATAACGGATACGGATTATTTGTGTTTTTTATGAGACTGCCTAATCATACCGGAGTGGATCCCTATCAACAATGACGTCATCAATAGCGAATATACTTTTCTAGTCTCCTGTGTCTCCTCAACACCATCCACCGTCATTACATTAAACACGAACGCTCCAAGTGAGACACCACCTTTACACACATTCGCAACACCTGTAAACACACGCCGCTCTACGTCAGAAGGACAACACCGTACAAAACAGATATCTGTAAATTACCGTACAATCATCATACAATCTCTTCTGGTTAACAATCACCTGTCAAAATGATAGTTCATGAATGTATATGTCGGATCCATAAAAAGGCTCTGCATCAGTTATGATTCTGCTTCAATGTGGTAATGATTTATAACACTGACCCAACAATGCTTCAGTGTGGCGTGGCGTGGGTTTAGCGGGCGAGGAGATAAAGGCGACGTCACGAACAATCAGTTTATTTCACAGAAGATTACGTATGATTACAATTATAGAGAGAACTTTAAGCGAAGGACATGGCGTTCCGCAGCGTAACGCACGCTGCCACCATTCTATCAATAATCACCAGGCTTGAACCGTTCTAATCTCAGTTTTCCACAACATCTTCCGAACAAGCTCTATTTACAACTCACTGACATCTGTCTGACCTGTCACCTCGCATTTTCCCGCCCATCGGCCGATCATGCGATGTCAGTGTCACTTAAAACCTCCTTAGAATCAATCAGCAGCGTTTGTCACAAGCGTTACCCCAGGAATGTTGCCACTTCCATTCCTAGTCCTTCGAAATTATACTAAGTGGCACTATTTAAAAATAAACTTAAAGCTATTGTCCCGTTATATATAGGTATATACTTCATATGGACAATACACCTGATTACATATATAACTCAGATATATTTAAAGCATGTTATGTTAACCTATGTTGTGTGGTATTTTTTAAGTTTAATTTAAGGATAAATTTTCTTAGATACTAAGTCCTTACATACAAATGTTTGCAACGCCCTAACAGGGTATGTACCTAGCCATTAAGATTGCTTTGTACATAATGCAAGAAATCTTCAATTCCATGTAAATATAAAAAGATCTGTGTACTATTTTCCACAAAAAAACTGTGACCAGTACTCAAACCAGTATTGAAACAGGCTTAGTAGGTACTGACGTAAAAGGTTGCGTTAAAACCAACGAGTTACTCGTAATCTAGATAAAGTTAATCTGTTCTGGTTATCCGCCAAATGGCTCGTTGGGGCCATGTTTCGTAGTAATAAACAAATACCACAAGGGGAGGTAATTAAGAGTTTATCTACGTTATATATATTGTACCTACTGGGAAGGCAAAGTGGTGACAGGCAAGAGTAAGACAGCGACATGGCCTAGACATGACAGAGAGAAAAGGTGATAATATAAATATGAGAAAACTGTTAAATTTCCCCGAATTTTTGAGCGCCAACCAGCATTGATGATCTAAATGTTCGATTTTTAATATGGTGATATTTCGAAAAAAAAAACTACTAAGTGGTGTGGATTAAAAAGTATCTAGTGTTGCACCATTTCAAAATCTTAACTAAATGGGCCATCTTTTAATGTAACTTGCCCAGGGCAGTACATTTTTATTCTTTTATGAAGAGTCAAAGTTCGTTGATATAATTTTTTTAATTATGGTTTCAAAAAACTATGTTAATTTTAACTAACTTAACAATAGTTTATGCTTGATTTGTGACTGCAATTCATTAGTAGGTTTATTAAGGATCATGTTAGTGAAAAAATCACCGTAAAATTATAAAATTTGTGGTCACAGTTCATAAAAATATGGTTCAAGGTATTGATTTTCCCCATTTTTTTTAATTTTGGCTGTATAAATTCAAATAACTGATTAATGATTTAATTTTTTAAATATTTTTCCCGGGAATGGGGTGACCACCCCTTTCACCCCGTACCGGCTTGACGTTGAATTCAGGGACACCCTGTAAATTGGAGAGGTAATAAGACGAGATAAGTCTGTGAGAGATATATCACTCTGATAGTCTAGCTAAGTCTTCTAGTCTTTACACAAGCTTGTTCTAATTAATATTGTAACTTTACCAAATCTCTTGGCATAGCATATCCATAAATAAGGGTACCGAAGCAATCAGGGGATTGGTTACCGAAATGCCAATGGGTAGATCTAGGTGCTTGAAGAACCGATAACCGTTAGGGTTTTCTTTAACTGAGAAGGTGAGGTTACTTGAACTAAAGTCTAAAGAAACTTGCCTTTGTGATAAAAACGTTTTGATACAATTACACTATTAAACGATATCTATAAACACATGATTCGGCATATAAATGCATCTTTGTCATAAAAAAAATAACTGCTTAGCGTTGTTCGCGTTGGAGGAAAAAAAATCAGATCTTCCATTCGATTAACTCTGCATGAAAACCAGTGCATATAGATCATAGCTATTAGAGCTTGGCATATGGATTGTTTCTGGATAATGTTATGAATACCAAACTACACCAAATTTCTATGGAATCAACACAGAAGATTTGATCCGCCATCGTTCAGCTTTATAAATGAGTCGTTAGTTATAAATACTGACTGGTATTCAGCAGGGTTGCCGATGCTAATTTATACAAAATTATAAACAACAGTAGGTGTCCTTGAAGGTTGGGAATTTTTTTGAATAATATTAGATTCAATCTTTAAACCCTCCCTCACTCTGCATATTTACCGAACAGGCTATCCAGAGTATCCAGCCGTCTAGCAACGGTCATTCTGCGGCTTATAGGGTGAAATGGCTTCGGTATTATAATAATCGGCCAAGTACGAGTCGGACTCGCGCACGGAGGGTTCCGTACTGTATGGGAGCCCCCCTTAAATATTTATTTTATTTTAATTTTATTATTTATTATTGAAGTGATTATAAAACTAAATATTCTGTGAAAATTTCAAGCATGTACCATTTACCATTATTAATATAGATCGAAAAACGTCTAAAAAATCAGGTTTGTTGTATGGGAGCCCCCCTCAATATTTATTTTATTATATTTTTAGTACTTGTTGTTATAGCGGCAACAGAAATATATCATCTGTGAAAATTTCAGCTGTCTAGCTATCATGGTTCATGAGATACAGCCCGGTGACAGACAGACGGACATCGAAGTCTTAGTAATAGGGTCCCGTTTTTCCCTTTGGGTACGGAACCCTAAAAAGAACACAATACGGGTCTAGCGGTTTAGCATTTTGAATTTGTCCTGATCAGGAATATCAGGACAAATTCAAAATCATCAGCACAATACTTGCTCCAAAAATGTAGTCGATTCTGAATTCCCGACCTTTTGCCGAAGTACCCACAATCTTGGAAATTCTTCACGAATTCGGGCAGTGCTATCTTAGGAGATTTATTACCACTTAGGCTACTTCAAGGGTGTTGGGCGACCGAAAATCATGATTGAAAGGCTTCTTCGGAAAGGAAAGTCACCCATTTTGGCTACTTTGATCAGGCTCTACTTAAACCAAATTGGGCCAAAGTCACAACACAGTGGATGGCCCATTCCGAAACTACTTTGCGGCAGATCGTAAAAGAGATGGCTGGACTATCTAGATATACACCAGAAGGACTGGCAAATCGGACAGCTCTGGACAGAGATAAATCGAAAGATTTGTAGAGAGGCTTTGGTCCAGCATTGGGATATAACGGGCTTTTAGTGATAATTACCCTAAACTATGGAAGACCTATACAAGGCTACACCCTGCGGGGTCGCAGTGGCCAAATACTGGGACAAAATTATATAATTAATCATTTTGAACCATTGACTCGACGAAGAATAAGACCAAATTGGATAAGCCCTTCCGCCTCCAATCGGACTTATTGAAAATCCATAGGGCATGTCTATGGAAGATATTGTAGGCATGCAGGTCCAGTAGTAGATGTTCTGCGACTGATGGATAGTTGTTTGGATGGAAAATCCCCACAATTCGGTAGCCCTAGAGTGTAGTCTAAAACTGTACCTGTAAGACAAACATCCTAGAGCAGCGGCGGAGCGCGTGGGTGGCTCATTGCCAAGGATCAGCCGTGTTTGTTATCACAACAGACATATTCATCCAATTACGCGAATGAGCTTTGATCCTACATTCTGGAAACCGGGATTAGTTGGCGAAATATTTTCGGTGTTTGCAGATGTTATTATTTGTCTTGGTTTGTTTGTTTTCTTTCAGTTACTAGTTTCGTGTAGTTACATTACATTACTGGGACATGGTAGGCATGTTTTTTGCATCATGTTTTTTCAGCTTTTCTGTAAGGAGATTTCTCCGTCCCGAAATTTCGTACACTGAGCTTGGGAATCTATTTTTTTCCACGAAAAAGTCCGCGTTTTACTGCCAACACAACTGTTGGTCAGCGACGCTGTGGTTGAAGATGAAGCAAACTTACAAGATCCTATTCACCGTCCACACGAAACTAATTGTAATAGACCTGCCGTAAGTTAATGTTTGTAGCGCTCATATTTTTTTAAGCGATCACTGTTGAGTAACGTCCGGCACGGACAGTTTTAGGATGTAGTCGTAAGTGACATTAAAATTGAGCGCTACCGTGGCTCGAATGAGAGAAATGAAAATAGTTTGCAATAGGTAGAAATTTATTAAAACAGCCGAAGACGAATTTAACGTCTCATTCAAACCACGGCAGCGCTAAGTTATAAATGTCACCTATGGTTACCCATCCGAAAATTAGCGAAGCCAAACGTTACTTAACTTCGGTGATCGCCTACAAACACTTAGTCAAACTATGCCATGAGCGCTACAAATAGAGGTATTTAACTTAGAAGCCCCCAGACTTATAAACTCTGATATCATTCAGCCTATACGATCTTACTTCTAAAGTTTATCATACTAATTCGCTCTATATCTTCCACCCAGATGATCGGCGTCGACTACGTGTACTTCCTCCAGAAGAACCACCTGGACCTGAAGAACAGAGTGCTGGTGATCGAGGCCACGAACGAGACCTTCGCGTCCAGGGTCTGCGTCGTAGAGAAATGCCGATACTATGTAAGTAGAGTTTATGTTTTAATGTTAGATTAGATACTATGTAGAGGCAGACCACCAGCCCGATGGTCAGGTGACATCATCACATATTTCGGAAGGCATTGGATGTAGACTTGGGCAGGACCGGAAAAAAGGGCAGCAATGAGAGGAAGCCTATACCCAGCGGTGGGTGGAACAGGCGGAATAGATAGATAGACTATATTTTTTTAAGGCGCGGTACCACCGTAAACATGTACGCTACATTTGTTGACATGTTGTGCAAAAATCCAACAGTGGGCGAACTTGAGTTGTAGATATTGTTTCTCCGTCTCCACTGAAAGTATACGTATCGCCACACAAATCGGCGGATGAGAAGTTAGCCGCAAATGACACTTGGCGGTGATTCGCTAATTATTGCGCATGTGTGCACAATGCCTACGCAAGTGTGGCAAATTAGTGAGCACGGCGGGTGTGCCCCGGCGTCTCGTCTCTCTGGCTCCGGCGCTATATTTTGCCTTTTGCGCAGCGTTCTGCGCGTAACTTCCTATCCGCCGAATTGTGTGGCGCGGATTATAACATCTGTACTCATGAGTGTGCAACACAATGAGCGTCAGTTATGAAATTCGGTGGAACCGCGTCTTTATATGACGCGCTTTATGTGGGCAAGATTGTGCGCAGCTTGTAGCTGACTTTACATCAGTCCACTTGTTGATTCAGCCTATACGGATTTTTCCTCTACTGAGAAATTCGATGGCGAATGTATACAGATAACGCTTATTAAAATATCCGTCTTGCAAATAGACTGTGAAATGTTTCAGAAAAATTACTAGAAATATCGTGGAAATTACCCGCACAAAGAAACATTGATTATTCCATTTATAAATATGTACATTGTACGTACATACAAATCAATACCTAATTATAATGCTGATATTAATGACAGTATTCCACAATTATTGTCTGAAGCGTCTAACAATGACCGTTTTGTTTATAGATTTCCTTCACAATAGATGTCTATATGTAGCTTTCATCACAATTATTGTAATTTATTAATACTGAGTAACTAAGTAAGTAGTACATTATAATAATAGTCATGGTGACTGGGTAAACAAATCATTATTGTAATTAATCCGTTTGTTAGATTATCAAAAAATATTAGACACTCATTTTTAGGGTTCCGTAACCAAAGGGTAAAAACGGGACCCTATTACTAAGACTTTGATGTCCGTCTGTCCGTCTGTCTGTTACCGGGCTGTATCTCATGAACCGTGATAGCTAGGCAGATGAAATTTTCACAGATGATGTTTTTCTGTTGCCGCTATAACAACATATACTAAAACTAGAATAAAATATAAATTTAAGGGGGGCTCCCATACAATAAACCTGAATTTTTAGCAGTTTTTCGCTCCTATGCAGTACTTATTGTTATAACATGGAAAATTTACGCAATATCATTATAATTTATAGCCTATGTGTTATTCTGATATATAAGCTATATAATTGCAAAGTTTCATCTCAATCCGTTCGGTAGTTTTTGCGTGAAAGAGTATAACAAACATCCATACATCCATCCATCCATCCATCCTTACAAACTTTCACGTTTATAATATTAGTAGGATTTACAAGAGAAATAAAATCGGTCAAGTGTGAGTCGGACTCGCGCACGAAGGGTTCCGTTCCGGTTCCACATTCCTCTTGCCGTTATTATTAGTGAGCAAAAAACTCCTAAAAATCACGTGTGTTGTATGGGAGCCCGCTTAAATATTTATTTCATTCTGTTTTTAGTATTTGTTGTTATAGCGGCATCAGAAATACATCATCTGTGAAAATTTCAGCTGCCTAGCTATCATGGTTCATGAGATACAGCCCGGTGACAGACAGACAGACGGACAGACGGACATCGGAGTCTCAGTAATAGGGTCCCGTTTTTACCCTTTGGGTACGGAACCCTAAAAACTAGTGGCAACAACAGGCGGCCTTATCACTAAAAGCGATTTCTTCCAGGCTTCTATTGTAGGTACCTAGGAAAACTTATACAAACATTGAAACAAAAAAAAAACAACAACTTGCTTAACAACATCTTGTACGAGTATGTGTGTGTGTTTTTTTTTTGTTTATATGTTACGCGATTCGGTAGCAATCAGAAACCGATTTACATGTTCCTTTTACTATTATGTAGAGCATTCAGCATACCTTGCATAATGATCTCACAAAAGTTGCATTAACTTCAGCTCAGTAATTTTTAGCTTATTTCAAATTATTTAAGTAATAATCTCACATAATACATCATTATTTACAAAAAGTGTCGCGACAGCAAATGTCTGACTATTACAGTTAAGGTGCAACAAGTTGACGGCACGAACTCAGATTTGGAGTAGCTTAAATTAATGATATCTCAGCTGTATTGTCTAAAGAAGAGATAGATTCGATGATACACGGTAGATATAGTGCGTGTGCACCCATTGCAATATAATTTTGTTTTTATTTGTTTTAAAATACCTATAAATACAGCTGCGTTCTAAATGCGCATAAGGTTTTCTCCGTAGTAAATTATGAAAAAACTGTTTAGTTAATTTATTAAAATAATAGTTATTTGAACTAACGAATACACAAACTAGGCCGCTATTTTCTTAAAAAAATACTCAGTTTAGTTCTTCTGTGTTTTTATTCCACCCAAAGTTTCCTAAAAATTTGAGTCAAAATTCAAATGTTCCGAGGCTTATATAATTTGAGTGGAGTTTTTTTTTTCACAATTTTATTAGCAATAAGCATACATTTGGTAAAGACAAATTGATATAAATGTTAGTTTCAGATATTCAACAGCAAACACTGGTGTGATTAGCCACCGACGTTTTTATGGAGCGATGAGCGACTTGTTTACTCTTAAGCCACAATAAGTGTTCTGTTTAACCGACTTCCAAATAGGAGGAGGTTCTGTGTTCGTCTGTATGTATTTTTTTTTGTGTATGTTCATCGATAATTTCGCCAATTGTGAACCGAATCGAAAAATTCTTTTTTAGTTCGAAAGGGTATATATACTCTTGTATGTTTTTGAAAAATCAACAATAATGTGAACAATACGAGCGAAATATTCGAATTTTGTACACGATGGAAGGCGGTTTTACCATTTTTTGCGAAAAATAATGATATTTTAAAATTTTAATTGAATTGCCGTCGCAAGAAAAGGCTCTTAATTTGTTTGTTTTTATTCATCCTTTTCAAAATAAATTACTTCACATTCAATACAGCTACACAATTAATTTTAGTTAGGAGTTTTTTATTCATTCTCTAAATTTAATTACAATAAAGTCAAAGGTGTTAAGATACCAATAATAATTAGTCCGCGTGTCAGTAATATTATTTATAATTCGCGTGTAGCCAGGAGTGGACGCTGTTATGAAATATTTTCATCTGGCACTCACACAGACACGATTGGCAAAGGACGAGAAAGATGGCACTGCAAGAGAGAGGCCTATACCCAGCAGTGAGATAAAGAAAGCTGCAGTAAATGATTACGCTTGCACAGATACTAAGCCCGATTACAGAGGCGCCAGCGTAAATTAAATAGCAACGTAAAAAAGCGTTCTCTCTATCGAATGCCTAAAGTGAAAAAGAAACAGAACCATGCTTTTTAGCTAATATAATTACGCTGGCGCCTCTGTAATCGGGCTTACTATCGTCTGAAGTTGGTAGCAAAACAAAAAAATATATCAATATTTCCCCCTATTTGTAATTCGAATAAAACACCACCACGTGTGTCAGTTCCCGTGCTGATTCACGGTGACTTTTACCAACCCCTGATTATATTGCTCGAGGACAATGTTAGTTGAAGTACACCCAGAGATATAGACACAGAGGCCTTCTCGTCACCCGACGACATTTATATCAATCCAGCGATCAAAACATTTCATTACGATATTATTATGTCAGATGAGATAAAATAAGACACAGTGAAAAATATTGAAAAGTGGTTCCTGAACTAGCCAGATAATAAGCCCGATTACAGAGGCGCCAGCGTTAAAAAGCGTTCTCTCTATCGAATGCCTAAAGTGAAAAAGAAACAGAACTATGCTATTTAGCTAATATAATTACGATGGCACCTCTAATCGTATTACTGTGCTATGAGGACTAGCAACGAACAAAAATCATGATAAAAAAATCAATCTACACGTGTAAATTTAATACTACTAGCTAATTAATGAGCAACAAGCACACTACAGCTACGAACTGTGCAAAGACTGATATACCGCAAAATTTATGTTTACTAAACAAATATTTCAGAAAAAGTGCTATATGAGCGCATATGAATCAATTATTTGAGTGCTCATCACTATCACTACTCACTACTTAGTATAAAACAAAGTCGTTTTCCGCTGTCTGTCCCCATGTATGCTTATATCTTTAAAACTACGCAGCGGATTTGAATGCGTTTTTTTTAATAGATAGAGTGATTCAAGAAGAAGGTTTACATGTATAATACACCTGTGCTATGCCGGGGAGGGTCGCTAGTAAAGTAATAATTGTCTATTGTCGTAGCGTGTAGTGCAGAGGTTTGCGTTTGAAAGATCGAGACGACATATCCCACCTCGCGATATCTGTGGGTTTTTGACTACTTAGTTAACTATCATCCTCGATCACTACTTATCAATTATGAATATATATTTCTTTGTTTCTAATATATCATGGGAATCACTCAGGTGTTCTTTTTATTTCTACGACTTTTAAACGATAAAATTTTCTATGGACAACTGCAATACTTGAAGCGTTAGCTATTTTCAGAGGTTTGCTGTATGTATGAGGCAAGTTTGCATACCTGAGACCTCTTCGGAAAAGACGGGCCTTTAGTTTGATTATTTTTTACCATAGATTGTTTTCTATTGAAAATAAGTAAACTAAAAAAAGGTGCTTATCTACGCACACAAGTAGTAAAATATTTGTCGTAGCAATACAGTAACATTTTCAGTTGGCTGCCTATATACTTTTAAAAATAATATAACAACTAGAAAAACAAACAGGCGACGAGGTCCCGTTTTAATTTTTAAAATACCTAATATTGGAACGGTTACGCTTTATACAACACATAAGATCGTAAATTATATAATTGATCCAATGGAAAATACAAATTGTCTTCGATAGCCGTAGCGACCTGGCTATAAAGCATACGACCACGAAAAGCGACGAAAAGAACTCATTTCGACGTGTGAAAAAGTGACAGTTATATAGTTTGCCATAACGCTGTCTCGTTCGGACACTACGAACGAAATAATTCGTGGCGCGCATACTAGCCCGGCTGCTGATAGGTATTGGCTTTCGACACTAAGAGCTGAGCTGTTTTCTTACCTGAATTCATATTATTCTTCCAAAATATATATTTTTAAGAGTAGCACGTTAGTTAAAATATATTATCATACTAGCTTAAAACCCGCGGCTTCGCCCGCGTGGTCTTAGTACATAGGTACTTGCTTAAAATGAAAATAGCCCGCGGTTAGACCCGCGTTGTATTGGTACTTGCTTAAAATTAAAAAAGGCTGTCTGATGGCCTGCGTTGTCATATTACTTGCAATGATAATGGCCCACGGTCTGGCTCGCGTTGTTTTAGTAATTTTATTGCTCAGAATAATAAAAACCTACAGTTTGGCCCGCGTTGTCTTGGCACTTGCTTAAAATAATAATAACTTGTGTAGCCCAGCATTGTCGTATAACGTATTACTTGCAAGGATAATGCCTACGGTTTGGCCTGAATCGTCTTAGTATTTGGCTGGATAAAAAACGTATTGTATGGGTCAGAGTGTTCGGCCACCATAGGGAGAATGAAAGGAAATTGCATGCAGCGGAGATACGAATGCTGAGATGGATGTGCGGAGAGACAAGAATGGATAAGATTAAAAATGAGTATGTTAGAAGAAGTCTGAAAGTAGCGCCAGTGACTGAGAAATTAAAGAGTGGCAGGCTATCTTGGTAAGGAAATGAGACGGGAAGAGAGTAATGTCACGAAAAGAACCCTAAATATGATGGTAAGCGGCAGAAATAGGAGGTGACGACCAAAAAAAGTGTGGATGAATTGTGTGCAAGATAACATGCGAGAGAAATGAGTTGATGATGAGATGGCGTATGATAGAGTGAAGTGGCGAAAAGAAACGTGCTGTGCCGACCCCACCTAGTGGGATAAGATAAGATAATATTTATTGTCATCAAGTAAATCTAAGGGCAGGATGATGATGATAATAGGTCGCGGTTTGGCCTGCGTATTCTTAGTACTTGCTTAAGATGGTATATAAATTACGCAGCTTAGCCCGCGTTGTCTTAACACTTGCTTAAAATTATAATAGCTTACCGTTTGGCCTGTGTTGTCGTATTTTTTGTAATGATAATAGCCCACGGGCTGGCCCACGTTGTTTTAGTAATTGCTTAAAATGATAATAAACCACAGTTTGGCCCACGTCGTCTTGGCACTTGCTTAAAATAATAATAGTTTGTGGTTTCGTCCGCATTATCGTATAACGTATTACTTGAAGGGATAATGTCTACGGTTTGGCCTAAATTATCCCAGTATTTGGCTAGAATAATAACAGGTCGTGGTTTGGCCTGCACATGCTCAGTACTTGCTTAAGATGGTAATTTATAGCACGTAGCTTGGCCCGCGTAGTCGTAGTACTTGCTTAAAATTATAAGGGTAGTATTTAAACGCAAATCAAAAAATATCCTTATTCTATGCAATAAGATTCCAAATTCCCATCAAAATTACTGATTGCACAGCATAATATTCAACTCAAAATATCACTAAACACACTACAATTTATTTTCGCAGCGTACAGCGATTTTTCCTAAAGCAAAAGCTTTTTCATCAATGCACAGCTAATAATCTTAATGCACATTATACCTGTTAACTCTTTTTCTTTTAAATATAGCTTCTATTTTTATATAATTTACAGCAGTTTTTCTAAATAAAACAGCATTTTATTAATCACAGTCGTCTTAATATTTAACCTAAACTAACCTAACCTAACCTATTTTTTGTTTCACACCTAATCTATAAAGGCGATTCGCTTCTGGCACTTCGCCGGCCGCTGCCGCGGCACGCTCGCTTCGCTCGCTCGGCTCGTGCGTTGTTTTGTCATGTTCTAACATAACCTCACCTATTTTTTGTATCACACCTAATCTAATTTCTTCACTAATTTACCCTAAAGAAACCATCCATTGATCTAGACCCCTGATTTACAGAGCATTCCCTAGGAAGCGAGGGTCAACTTAGGGATTATGCGACTGGGATGGTTATTTTGCTATGAAATATGAAAAATTTGCTGTGCAGTCAGTATTTATGCTATGTATGTAGTATTTTTGTACAAAAATAAATTTAACTGTATTACATTATGAGGAAAAAAGTAATGTCATATTGATGTAAAATTTCGAATTATCTGCAGTTTGAGTTTTGTTACTGAAATGAAATTGTTTATGAAATGAAATTGTTTATTCACCAGACAATGTCCACAATAAATTCCACAGATTAAATTAAAATGACAATAAAATTACAATTTAAATATTAAAATGTCAATAAAACGATTACACACATTAAATAAAATTACAATATAAATATTAAAATGTCAACAAATAGAATAAAATGTCAACAAAAAGCGTGCGTAACGGGAGCGTGGTACGCTCTCCACGTTCTATGCAGGGGACTAGGATCCCACTCTCTCGCCGCCGAGACCAGGGAGTTGGAGGAGCGGTACAGCGCCTGCCAGCCGGACGCGCGCGGCCGCGAACATGCCGCTCGCGCTGCACCACCGCGGCAGCCGGAACATGGCGCGCCACGCATCGTTGTACTGCACCCTCACCTCGCCGCGCGCCGCCGCGCGTGTGGTTTGTCCACAGTGCTACCGTATACACGCTCGTGCAAAAACTGATAAAAAGCTGAGTTTTTACGGAGTCGCTACAAATGTGGAACCTTCTGGCGCATGTTGGCGCGCGGCGAGGGCTCGCCTCTGCCTCTGTATGTCGGCGTGATCCGATAGGTCGGAGGTGATCATGTGCCCGAGGTATTTGACTTCCTCGACTCTCTCTAGCGCGGCATTTAGTTAGCGGCAGTTATCCTGAACTCAATGACAATCTTGCCCAAAACCGTTCACCCAGTCAAAAGTGGCCGAGACACTTGTAGGACTTTTAGGCATTCTGACCCTGTACAGATGAAAAAGTAGCACACAAGTAGGTATATTTTATTTGAGAAATACATATTGTACCTATATCTAGACGACAGGCATGTTCTAGGATTCTATTATACTCATCATTTGACTTACTTTTACTATGGTACCAACCCCGAAATCACGTAAATAAAATCTGCTGTTCAACATAAAAAGTTCATCGACCCGCGGCAAAATGTAAAGAATAGGTAATTTTCGCTTTTTCAGGTAGAACCCATAGTAAAGTAAGTTTATTTATCCGTATGTACCCTAAGTTCAAATCTATTGGCTCACAAAATAAAATCTTTCGTAAACTATTAGGGGCCCATTTTGCCCCATTGACGGATGAGTCATTATCTAAATTTTATTCTAGATACTTCACTATATTACTAAAAAGTGCGTTCAAGTTATTTTTCATGCTTTTATAGGACGTTTGGTCTAGATTTCGACAAGGAATCCGGGACTTTTCCCAAAACGTCAATATAGTCATCTATTAGTTAAAAGGGTGGGCTATTTTTAAACAACATTGCATCGATTTACGAATAGATTTTTAGCATTTTTTTAAGAAATTGTTATCGTGACCCACTGAAATTTTCCTGGATAGCAGTAGGTACCCCAAGTGGTAATTTGTGTTATTGTCTAGCATCGTACCAAATTTTGTTAGAATTCATTTACCCGTTTTATCTTAGCTTTATCTGATAATTTTGGCTATCCCTAAGAGACCCTATAGATTTTCCGGGATAAAAATAGTTACTGTATTGAAACATGTTATGTGCTTCCTACATACCAGATTTCATTCATAACCGTTCCGCTCGTTGGATGTAATTTATGTTTTTTTCACCAACTTTGGGAAGCTATTTGACCTCTTAGATAAAGAAAATTCAGAAAAACAGGAACAAACGTATTTTTCATTTTGTCTGAGTAGCATGTTAACAAAGTTTTAAGTCAATCGGTACAGGAATACAAAATATACTTACAAACGAAAAGAGCCCGTTTTACCCCGTCAAAGGTCAAAAGTTCAAAGTTTTCGTCTTTAGTGCTCCATTACGTCATACAATGTACCTATATTCCATATTTCAAGTTTATATCTTTAGCGGTTTGGGCGGCAGCCGAAACTGATTAATTTTGGCTATCCCTAAGGATCCCCATAGAATTTCCGGGATAACAATAGTTCATGTGTTGAAACATGTTGTGTGCTTCCTCCATACCAGATTTCATCCATAACCGTTCAGCTCGTTGGATGTAATAGACGCTTTTTTCACCAACTTTGGGACCCAATTTGACCCCTTAGATAAGGAATATTCGGAAAAACAGGAACAAACGTAACTTTTATTTTGTTTGAGTAGCATGCATACAAAGTTTCAAGTCAATCGGTAAAGGGAATAAAAAGTTACATACAAACGAAAAGGGCCCGTTTTACCCCTTTAGAGGTCGATTTTTCAAAATTCCGTTCTTAGTGCTCCATTACGTGGTCCAATGTATCTTTGTTCCAAATTTCATGTTCGTATCTTTAGCGGTTTGGGCTGTAGGCTGTCTGTCAGTCAGTCACTCAGCGAAGCCTTTTATATAATAGATTGTGTACATAATCCTAACAAACAAATTAAAATACAGTACATATATCAATTACCTCTTCTAAAATTAGGTGTATTTAGGACTAATTACAAAAGTGGCCTCAATTTCCTGAGAAAACTTTTTAATTAAATCTAAACATGATCCCCGCGCCGCGATGTTTGTTTTAATTTCAATTATTCTCTTTATTTATGTGATTTTATTAGAGCTTTTTTTTATATAAAAGCTCTAATAAAATCACACATCAAAGATATTGCACTTCAGATAAGCCATGACAGAAGGAAACTTTGATTGATACTGACTGAATAGTTTTTTTTTTTATCGAATAAGTCCGCGCTTGACCACCAACTCGCCTGATGGTAAGCGACGTTGTGGTCGAAGATGAAGCACGCAGACCTAGAAGATACCTATTCACTCTGACCTTGAAAAGCTAAATTATATCTCTTAGGAAACAGGAAAGCAGGAAGACTGTTCCATTCCCTGGCGATACGAATCAGAAAAGTTGAGTCAAACCGCTTCGTACGTATCGAAGGAAAATCGACAGTGTAGGGGTGGTGATGTGGCGTCCTACTACTTGTCCTGTATTAAAAAGGGGATGGTAGGATAAGGTCGTGCAGCTCAGATGCACACTCTCCGAAATGAATTCTGTAGAAAATGGACAGACTCGCAATCCTACGGCGATGCTCCAGGCTATGAAGTTTTTTTGAAACTAACTTTTCATCGCATATAAGCCGAACAGCACCACCGATTCCAAGGCCTCAAGCTGATACTTAGCCGAGCCATCCCAAAGATGGCAGCAGTATTCTAGACACGATCGGATCTGTGCTTGATACAGAGTAAGCAACTGTCCCGGTGTGAAATACCGCCTAACTTTGTTAAGGATACCCAGCTTCATACCAGCCAGTTTGGCCCTAGATACTAGTTACGTGCCGTAGTTCAATGTGGGAGTAAGTGTTAGCTCCAGCAGTTCAAGGCGGTAAAGTAATAAACACTATCGTACACTAGGATATCAAAGACGTTCAGTGTTACGTTATCTAAGCCGGTTTAAAAGTTAAGCTTTTGTCTTATAGGCAAATTATTTTACTCGAATCCACGATGAGCGCTGTAATGTTTGTTTTTGACCCATCTATGTGTCGGGGCTACGGGCACGCTTCCGCACTCCTCCGCGGCTGAGTTGTGTCGGAGCTCAATTTTCGCATTAGCTAAAGTTTTTCTCTCCGCTCACACACAGTTTCGGGGTTGTAACCGTGTCAGCTTTGAAAATCTAAGTTAATAAAAACAGAACGGCATATAGAATGCGACTCTAAAAGTTGTTTCTGTCGTTTCATAAAAGTTTCTAGGTCTCTACCAGCAGCTAAGTGCGAACCTGAATTGGTCCGCGATAACGTCTTTGTATCAAGAAACGTTCTAGCTGTGATTGCTTTTTCGTTGATTGTAATTGTGACTCAAACTTAATTATGTACGTGTGATTTATTACTCGTATTTCTAAGACAGAAAATGGGATAAATAAGGTTGGATAAGTAATTACATTACTTTGTTCTTAGTGCGATTGCTACGCTGGCCTCTACAAGCGTTATTATACCATCCTCTTAGAGTGACCTAAACGATGCAAAGTATCGAGCGATACCCGTGGCATCGTTGCACATCATATATACATATATGTAATAGATCTATTTCATGATGCAACTAGAAAGTTTGTATGCAGTCAGCGGTTAAGACTGCAGATTCTGCTAGTTATTACATTTATTTTACATATTTTAACGATTTTGGGAATCCTGGAATGATGTCGTGCTTGTGTCGCAGTTAAGACGGCGGGAGAGTAGACCGCCGAAGCGGCGTAGGAGAGGAAGTATTATCCCCTTCTCTTTCTACCGCGTGGCGAAAATGTGTGCCTGCTCCCGCGAGTGAGCGTGTGTGATATTGTATTTTACCACATTCATTATAGCACTTTATATGTTCAAGTTTTCACTTCTGCCGGCAATCCCGGAGTGCAACCCGCTGTTTTTTAGGGTTCCGTACCCAAAGGGTAAAAACGGGACCCTATTACTAAGACTCCGCTGTCCGTCTGTCCTTGTCTGTCTGTCTCCAGGCTGTATCTCATGACCGCTATAGCTAGAAAGCTGAAATTTTCACAGATGATGTATTTCTGTTATAACCGCCGCTATAACAAAAAATACTGAAAACAGAATAAAATTTATAATTAAGGGGGGCTCCCATACAACAAACCTGATTTTTAGCCGTTTTTCGCTCTATATTAATAATGGCAATAGATAGATTCTTCAAATTTTTACAGATTATTTAGTTGTATACTTATTCACTTCAATAATAAATAATAAAATAAAATAAATATTTAAGGGGGGCTCCCATACAGTACGGAACCCTCCGTGCGCGAGTCCGATTCGTACTTGGCCGATTTTTTTCTTTACGTTCGATCCTGTAGGAGGCCTAGAGCACCTCGTCTGAGGACGCTGCGCGTGCCGGTATGTGTATGTAAACCTCTCCCAACCGATCTTATTACAAATCTATACCAATATAATAAAGATTTGATTGTTTGTTTGTTTGCATTGAATAGGCTCCGAAACTACTGAACCGATTTGAAACACAATCCCCGGGTGTCATAGGCTATTTTATATTTAAGTTCTAGACAATAAATTCAAGTCCTGACTGAGCTATCTCAGTCAGGACTTGAATTTATTGTTAGTGTTTTATTTCTATAAATCTCGTCAACATATTATTTGAGTGGGGCGAGAGTTCGTCGACACATATTGTTCCCTCAGGACAAACAAACAACTAAGATTGTAAGATTGCTGTCTGGAAATCTGGGGAGTATTTATAACTTTGTCTTTAGAATTGAAAAACTTTGACATTATCTTTGTATCTAATGCTTTTGAGATAAAATCTTCGACTGTTATTACTATGTATTTGTTCCACCATTCTATGCTGAGTTGGGGTCAGTTTCGTGGCAAAGCATTGGGTAGCATACTTGGTTTGTGAATTGTTCTATTTTTAGGGTTCCGTACCGAAAGGGAAAAACGGGACCCTATTACTAAGACTTCGATGTCCGTCTATCTGTCTGTCTGTCACCGGGCTGTATCTCATAAACCATGATAGCTAGGCAGCTGAAATTTTGTTTTGCACAGATGATGTATTTCTGTTGCCGCTATAACAACAAATACTAAAAACAAAATAAAATAAATATTTAAGGGGGGTTCCCATACAACAAACCTTAATTTTAAGACGTTTTTAGCTCGATATTAATAATGGTAACAGGTAGATGCTTGAAATTTTCACAGAATATTTAGTTTTATATTCACTTCAATAGTAAATAATAAAATGAAAATAAAATAAATATTTAAGGAAGGCTCCCATACAGTACGGAACCCTCCATGCGCGAGTCCGACTCGTACTTGGCCGATTATTAAGTAGTTGTTTCCATGTTTTGTTTCTGTGTACCTAATTGTTTTGTCCCGAGTAAAATTTTCTGTATTTCTGTATTTTTTCTGTATTTCTATTCCGCACTGAGATACGAGAATATGGCCCAATCGCCTTTTTTAAGTTGGCCTATGTTCAGCAGTGGACTAGTCTAGACTATGATCGGTACTGTATTTGGTTGTATAAACCTTTAATAGGCCTACCGTAGAAGGCGATTAGTCTGAATTTACAGAGCTAGTCCAGTTGCGGTTAGTTTCACGTACATACGCTTTCGAAAAAAAAAAAGACGTGGCACTCGGGGACTGCCGCGGTAAAGCTATTGCATTACGTCTAATCGCACACAACGCCGTGTCGAAGACTGCCGAACTGAAACGACGTTAGACGATGCACGGCCTTCAAGCCACACCTCCTTGCCCGTCGGAGTGGGGAGCGTGAGGTTTTTTCGTTACGGAATTTCTGGATTCGGTCCCCGCGCTCAAGGCCCGCGATAGAAGCTATGCAATAGCTTAAAAATACTACGATAGCTTCACGATTTTTTCTTTCACCGAATAGCCAGCGGCATCGAAATCATATTGAACTAGGATTTGAATCATCGACCGTACGATATTAAAGCGAGCCTTTTCACACTAGGTACTATTTAACGAGAGGTACCTCATGCTGAGTTCTTTCATCGCCATTCCAGTTCGCCAATTTGTCTTATTTGCTCAAATACAGCGATGTGAAGTAGTCCGTACTCGTATACGCAGACGCACCCGTTCCGGAGCGGTGTTCGCGTAAACCACGAAGATATGCAAACTACATCGAAAAATACACGAACACCAATACCAATGTTAAGTTTCAACGTGGGCGTCTTCAAATCCCGAGTAAATAGGTATCTTCTAGGTAAGCGCGCTACAACCTAGACCGCTTATCTGCTCAACATCAGGCAGTATGTGGTCAAACGCAAACCTATTCAGAATTAAAAAAAAAGAGCAGCTGTTTGCCGAAATACAGATGCAAACTTAGTACGGCAGCAATTGATCATATTTAATGTTACTCGAATTTTATGTTATTTCAGTCCGTAATATTATAGTTCGGCCGTTCAGAGAATGCGTTCCTGACACGTCATCTTGAAAAAATGTTTTTTACCGATATTTCGAAAACTATGTACTTAAGGGCAAAAAACATTAAGATCATGTTTCCATTAAACTTTTTTGTAAAACTTTCCGTTTACGGTTTATGGACCATTTAATGTTAGACAAAAGATGCGAAATTTTATTTTCTACAAAAATGATCTTAATGTTTTTTGCCCTTAAGTACATAGTTTCCGAGATATCGGCCAAAAACATTTTTTCAAGATGACGTGTCAGGAACGCATTCTCTGAACGGCCGAACTATAGTTATAATAATAAGACAAAATATTAATATCTATTAGAATAATGCAATATGAGGATCCAGCATTACTTGTCATTATTCTGAGATCCAGCATTAAATGGGATTCTTAGGGATTTATAATTCTGTGACTTGTAGCATGCATCACATTCTCATCACCCATTGTTACAATCTCTTCACTAACATCAAAGGTACAAAGTGTAATATTGTGTGAATACCAGTTGTAATGTATAATTATAGTGATTTATTCTAATCGTTTCCGTTTAATACGTAATCGTTGCGTTGCATCGGCTCGTATTTTGTTCGATTCAAGGCCTGAAGTTTCAAATCGATTTCCGATACATTCATGTTTACCTGCATAATGAGAAGGACTAATTTTGGACGCATCTTCCAACCTTATTCAATCAATCAATCAATCAAATCAATGAAAAAAATTTATTGACATAAAATAAGGTACAGGTAAAGTAATGAAGCCTCTGATTCCCGAACTAGCCAGGGGCTGTACTACGGGAACCAGCGTCTTCTCCTATATTAACGACAAGTTATGTCAATTTACTTAACCTTTCTAATATTATTAATTTAAATTTAATTAATACTATGATACGTATTAATGTTATTATTATTAAGTGGTTTGATGAGTGTATGATATGTGTGATATTTTAGTAAAAGTTTGTAGTATTATACTCAAGATAGAGACGTCTTTTTCGAGTATAAGTTAGTATTGTATTGAATTCGGTGTGAAGTACAAATAGTGGAAGCCATTAAGGCCCACTGCCCTACGGCAGACCGTTATGACGACAAGATGATAATTTCTAGTATAAAGTTAAGATAAATTGTCGTCATTCTGACATTATTATCAAAGTCTCAAGTCTTGTTGGTGTGTGGTTTCTTTTAGAGAACTTTACGAACCTCGGCCATCAGTTGCACATGTTATCTGCCCTGCCTACTGTTACTTCAACTTGCCAATTCACTGGGTTATGTTGGTTAATTTTTATTCTTCTTAAATTCCTTAGTAAAGTGGTCCTCTTTTACGTGTGTTATAAATTTTTGGCATTTAAAATTAACCAAACAATTAATTTTGTCAGTGTTTGAATGGTGTTACAATACCAATTAGTTTGTAAGGTGATCAACATTCCTTTGCACATGCCGCATGCCGCAGCGGCTACAAGGTCTCAGGGCTGCCTGCTGGTGCCTGCCTGTACTATACACCACATAGCTTAATAACTGCATAAGCCATAAGCACTTGTAACAAAACTTGAGTGCACGAGTATTTCTAGAATATCAATAAGTTTTGATGAAGTGAAACCATAAAGTAGTAAAGTTCATATTGGTCGGATAGCTAGCCATGCGGTCAGAGGTTTTAAAGCTACCTGAAAACCTCTGAGATGACCGAGGCTCACAATTTAACATGTTTTTAACCTGTATGTATTTTTTTGTGTATGTTCATCTATAATTTCGCCAATTGTGAACTGAATCGAAACAATCTTTTTTAGTTCGATAGGATGGACCCATTTAAATTTTAAAGAAATCGAGCGAAATATTCTAATTTTGTACACGATGGAAGGCGGTTTTGCCATATTTTGCGAAAAATAATTATTAAAATTCATAATAGGGCTACATTTGGCCACCAACTCGCCTGATGGAAAGCGAAGTTTTAGACGAAGATGGAGCATGTAGACCTAAAAGATACCTATTCACTCTAAGTCTTAAAGATATCCAGATTGTAAATAGTATGGGAAACCCTGCCCTAGAATGTTATAAGGACGTTGTGTTTGTTCCAGGTCCACCCAGAGAACTCTGAATGGACGTGCTTCGAACAAAGCGCGCTTCTCGACGTGATTAACTTCTTCGGTCTGGAGAACACCGTCGAGAAGCTCTCTATGAAGCAGTACGCTGCCAACATTGCCAAAGGTAATTACATCTAATCATATCTTATTAGTAAGCTTCAAGTAGCCCAACGAGACATGGAGAGGGCTATGCTCGGAGTTTATCTGCGAGGTCGAATAAGAAACGAGGAGATCCGTAGAAGAACCAAGCTTACCGACATAGCCCAGCGGATTGGCAGGTTGAAGTGGCAATGGGCAGGGTACACAGCGCGGAGGACTTATGACCAATGGGGTCGAAAAGTCCTGGAGTGGAGACCACGTACCAGCAAGCGCAGCGTAGGACGTCCACCCACAAGGTGGATGGACGACCTCATTAAGACCGCAGGATCGCGCTGGATGCAAGCCGCTACCAACCGGTCTTATTGGAGATCTTTAGGGGAGGCCTATGTTCAGCAGTGGACGTCCTATGGCTGAAAGGAAGGAATTATATCCAATAAATGGCAGGCATAGAGATGGTATAATAAAACTCATAGTCTCTAACAAACTTATATTTTTGGGCTCGGCTTTAAACGTAATTTCATGCGAGCTTATTAAACTTTTGAAATGAGATAATCAATAAAAAAAAAAACAAACGACTAACTAATATTCAAACACAATATCTAGCAAAATCTGAACAAATCTATTTTTTTGTGGATAAAATGGTTTTATTATTTTGCCAAACATAAGTACTTAACATAGTTTATTCTAACTTATAGTAAAATATTTACAAAATATGTACTTAAAGTAATATACATACAAAACTTCATATACAAATCTCATTTTAGTTCATCTTTATTATTCGAGTGATGTAAACCTACCAACCAGCTGGATGATTTCCAAAACTCTCATATGGCAACATTGTGTTGTGGTTTTTAGATGAGGTTAATTGTTATTGTTCATTTATTTTTATGTTACATTGATATTATTGATGTTCTAATTTTGTTGTTAATAATTTTAAATGTAGGTACTTACATTTGTAATGACGATTCAAAAGTGTATGTTATGTACTTAATTGAAATAAATACCTATACTTGAATTGAATTAAAAATCAGCCACCCTTTTTTAAGGGTTCCGTACCCAATGGGTAAAAACGGGACCCTATTACTAAGACTTCGATGTCCGTCTGTTCGTCTGTCTGTCTGTCACCGGGCTGTATCTCATGAACCGTGATAGCTAGGGAGCTGAAATTTTCACAGATGATGTATTTCTGTTGCCGCTAAAACAACAAATACTAAAAATAGAATAAAATGAATATTTAAAAGGAGCTCCCATTCAACAAACGTGATTTTTAGGAGTTTTTTGCTCGCTATTATTAAAGCAAGAGGTATGGGGCTCCCCATACGGTACGGAACCCTTCGTGCGCGAGTCCGACTCGCACCTGGACGGTTTTTCTGCCGGAATAAAACTTAAGCATTCTAGATCATTGATGGCAGGCGTTACATATGATCTGACAACCGCGTCGAACTTAGCTTGAAATGTGATCGGTCAGGCTAACCACATTATACAAACAAGTATAGGAAACAAGTAAATAGCCACTCACACACTTGTCAGAGGCCTACCAACTTCTGTCGGAAAGATTCTCAAAGTTGACACTGGCCAGTTGAATGCAAAATATATCTGAAGGAAGTTTCTGCAAAGTTTGACAACCTTAAGAGCCTATGATCCATTTATCTGTGTTGAGGTACACGAGTGTAGTGTTTTATTTGTTCGGAGTGTCCCTAGTCTGGCGATACCCAGAAGTTATGATGGAGAAGTCTGTAAAGATGATGATTACATCGTTTGAATACTGAATAAAGAAACTTGGCAATCATGAGCCAACACAGGTTCGCAATAACGTCTTATAATATGGGTCTACGAATACACAAAGGTTTGTTTTCATCTCGACGAGGACTGTTGTGAACTCGAGAGCTTTTCCAAAAAGCATTGTATCAAGATCTGGGGCCGTATTGTATTATGCTTTCTGACGTTCGCGTTTTCTCCTGCTCGCAGCACTTACTCATGCCACGAGAGCGAGTGGGAGAAAAAGCGAAGCCGAACGTCAGAACGCGTACACATTACGGCCGCTGGTCCTTTGTTCCGAAGAGCTTTTCCAGTTCAAGTATTTGCTAATTACAATAATAATGGTGTACTTACTTCTACTTTTCGAATATTTGATTACTCGAAGATTTTGAGTAGTTTTAAGTTTAATAGTAATGCAGAAGGAAAAAAGATTATCTTGGCTCCTCCTAAGATGCCTAAAACTGACGCTTTTGCTTTTATGAGAGCCAGATCTCAGTCACTGTCAGAAAACATAACCAAACCTAAAGCATAGGAATTCATAGACACCGGAAACGTGAAAACAACAAATAATACAGAAGAAACAGTAACACAAAAACTTAAGATCCCCAATACGGCTGGTCACCGAGGGGAGATAGACCACACCCCCCTACAGCTTGCAGTAAATGGGTCCAACAAAATGTTGCCAAAAAGAATCAATTCGGGGAACAAGGCACAAAGATCGAATAAATTAAATATAGCCACATTGAACGCAAGATCATTAAAGTCTCAAGAATCTCTATTAGAGCTAGAATATGCCCTGGAAAATGTAAACTGGGATATTATTGGATTGAGCGACATAAGAAGAGCAGATGAGAATATAGAGGAATACGAAAAATATGTACTATATCATAAAAATGAGACAGTTGGGCTATATGGAGTAGGATTTATGGTGAAAAAGTATCTTAAAAACGAAATAATAGAATTTAAAGGAATCTCCGATAGGATCACTGTTTTAAACATCAAATTGCCAGGCTTCAAACATCCAACTTCAATTGTACAAATATATGCACCGACTGAAGTCGCTAAAGAAGAAGTGAAAAATGATTTCTATAATAACCTACAGAGTATAATGCCGAATTTGTTTAAAACAATAATTATAATGGGAGATTTTAACAGCCAAATAGGCAGAAGAAAAAAGAACGAGGACAAAATACTTGGCCCATATACAAACGGAAAGAGGAACGACAATGGACAAAGACTGATTAATTTTGTATCCGAAAATAACTTACACATTATGAACAGCTATTACAACAAAAAACCTAACCGAAAATGGACGTGGATATCACCCAATGGAAAAACAAGAAACGAAATAGATTATATTCTTACAAATAAACCAAAATTGTTTACAAATATTGAGGTGGTAAATCAGCTTAATTACAGCACAGACCATAGAATGCTTAGAGGACAAATACCAAGGAAACAACCTAAAACATCTAGAAAAAACATGCAGAATACCAAAATACCATTGCACTTACCAATAGAACAAATCATCTTAGAATCTTTGTCCAATAACTTAGAAGCAATGAACAGAGCTATAGGAGTTCAAGAAAAATATGACATCTTGGAAAACGAACTGAAGAAAGTTGAAATTAATGCTAGAAAAAGTAAGATAACAAAGGATAAATTGGGCATAGAAGCAAGAAATTTAATAAAACTCAGAAAAACCTTATACGATGATCGAAAAAGCAACAAACATGAGATAGAAAAGTTAAGCAAGGAAATAAATCTGCAAATTAGAAAACATAGACAAAAGGAAAGAACTAATACTATAAACTATTATATAGAAAAATCAGGTGGTGTGAATAAAGCATGGGTAGAACTAAAAGAAAGCTCGAACTGGATTGACAAAATGGTACATCATAGAAATAATAAAAACCAGACAAGCAGAATCGAAATATTAAGAGTAGCAACAGATTACTACCGTGAGCTATATGAAGATAATGAATTCCCATTCGAGTACAAAGAAATGATAATGTCTTCCACAACTAACGAAGATGATACTCCAAGGATACTAAAAGAGGAAGTTCTCAAAGCTATTAACTCACAAAAGAAAGGAAAAGCGCCAGGAGAAGATTTCATATCTAACGAACTTTTGATCGGAACATCTGAAGTAATTATAAATTTTGTTACAGACCTCTTCAATGAAATATTATACTCAGAAATTATACCTCAACAATGGACCACATCAACTATAATACTACTTCATAAAAAGGGAAGAAAATACAATATAGCCAACTACCGACCCATTAGCCTGATGTCCAATTTATATAAAGTATTTTCTAAAATATTATTGAACCGCGTAACAAAGATTCTTGACGAAAATCAACCCAAAGAACAGGCGGGTTTCCGAAGTGATTTCTCCACGATTGACCATATACACACCATAAAGCAACTCATACAAATAAGTCATGAATATGGTATTAAGTACTACCTAGCATTCGTGGATTATAATAAAGCTTTTGACTCCCTGAAACACTCGATAATATGGGAAACACTGACATCGCAAGGAGTAGATAAAAAATATGTGTGCTTGATCCGAAATGTATACAGGCATATGAAAGCCAAAATAAGAACAGAGAGAGCAGGGGAATATTTTCCTATAAAAAGAGGAGTAAGGCAAGGTGATCCCATGTCACCAAAAATATTCTCAGCTGTACTAGAATATATATTCAGAAATTTAGAGTGGAATAACTATGGATTAAATGTTAACGGAACACAATTGAACCACTTAAGATTTGCAGATGATCTAATACTAATTTCAAAGGATCCAAGAAGTCTACAAGAAATGCTAGAACAACTTGTCCAGGAAAGTAATAAGGTCGGACTGTCCATGAATACTGAAAAAACGAAAGTGATGACCAACTTCGATAAGATCCCAATCGTAGTGAATGGTGCCATAATAGAATACGTGGATGAATACACATATCTTGGTCAAATAATATCACCAAAAGATTTGACAACAAAAGAAATCGAAAACAGAGTAAGTCTATCATGGAAAAGATACTGGTCACTTAAAGAAATTGTGAAAAACTCTCAAGTGCCACTAAAAGCCAAGAAAAAGATATACGATTCTTGTATTCTCCCCATTATGACATATGGCTGCCAAACGTGGAGTCTAACTAAACAAAATATACACAAACTGGAAACCTGTCAACATAGTATGGAGCGAAGTATGCTCAGTCTAAAGTTAAAAGACAAGATAAAACTTGAAACAATAAGAAATCAAACCAAACTTAGAGACGTGACATATTGTATTAAGAAATTAAAATGGAGATGGGCTGGGCATATGATGAGAAACACAAATAATAAATGGACTAAGATCGTGACAGAATGGTGCCCAAGACAACACAAAAGACGAAAAGGAAGACAACGACGCAGATGGGACGACGACTTTAAAAATATAGCTGGCATTACTTGGAGGAGGAAGACGCAAGATCGCAAATTATGGCAAGCGCTAGGGGAGGCCTATGCTGAAAAGCAAGACAATCATAAAACCGGTGTCTAAAACTGTTGAATTTAAAATCATATTACGTTTAATTTTAATACTAAGTAAAATAGTTAAGTTTTTTATATATGTTTTGTAAGATTGTTGAATAAAGGCTTTTATTATTATTATTATTATTATAAGTTTAATAGTTAGATATTAAGCCCGATTACATTACAGAGGCGCCATCGTAATTATATTAGCTAAAATGCATAGTTCTGTTTCTTTTTCACTTTAGGTATTCGATAAAGAGAACGCTTTTTACGTTTCTATTAAATTTACGCTGGCGCGTCTGTAATCGGGCTTATTGAAAAGGGAAGTTTTAATCTAATTTGTAAAGTCTTAGGGATTTAGCTAAGAAATACAATATGGCTTTTACGTTCGTTTATTTATTTTGTACAGAAACCGACAATATTGCAAAAATATGAAGACTCGCGAATGAGTTATTCAAACCTGTTTTGTAAAATTATATGTATGTCGGTTCAAGGCCTATTTTTTTATCGTCTAATGCAAACTAAAATAAATCTAACGCCTTGAGTTGTTTTGTTGTTCTGATAATTTATTTGAGGTAAAAATGTGAAATGTACAATTTTTTATCCATATATTGAGAATGGAGCTTGTTTACTATGTGTGGTGGAGTGGTGTAGGATTGTAACATTTCTCCTGCTCATGCTACTTGCTTCCGCTAGATGAGCGAGTAGGACGGAACGATAAGATCAACATAATCGTTTTTAACCGATCATTTTCGTCCTGTATCCGACCACTGCATAAGCCTTATTCTTATTGTTGATCTTATTGTACATTCTTGTTAATTTTACCAGCTATTTTCACAATATCGTCAACACACTACTGGTGGACGCCCACACTTCGTTTACCGTTCCACCGACACTAAGTATGCTGCCAATGTTTAGGACCACCTGCCGCCGTTATCCCTTGATAAAGGTCTACCTCTAGTAAAGATCTAGCTCTGAAATAATATTTTTTTTTTTGCAAAAAATAGCAAGACCGACTTCACCCGTGTACGGAATTCGCGAATATTTCGCTCGGATCGATATGTAGCATTTTTCACATTATTGTTGATTTATCAAAAATAGCTCAGCCGATTTCCATAAAATTTGAATGGAACTAAGTATACTCTTTCCAACAAAAAAAGAATTATTTAAATCGGACTACTAAGTACGAAAAAAGTTATGCGTGGTTATACATAAAAAAAATATATATATCTCGAATTGAGTACCTCCTCCGGTTCGTCGGTCAAAAATGGAAATGTCACTCTAGCAATAGAAAACATAGTCATAAAGTTAGCTCTATTTAGTTAGCGCTGTTTCCTTGTCTCTCCTCCAGGCAAGGAGTTGATCGAGTCATTCATGGAGGGAGTCCACGGGGAGGGCATCAAGGAGCTGAAGCCCTGGTCCGAGGCCGACCCGTCCTACAACAAGTACCTTCGGAGGGTCGTCTCCAGAGGCACCGAGCCGCTCTCGCCCAAGGACTTCCCTGAATCCAGACCGCACGCACAGCCAGGTATGTGGAGCTTCTTATCCTTATACGACGTGAGGGCCCCTCCAGCGTTTACCCGAGCCAGCCAAGCTCCTGGAAATAACGGAGCGTGGCTCTGGCTCGCTGGCATAACTGCTCCAGCGGTTTGGATACGGAGTTGGTTTAAACCTTCTAGTATTTCTAGTAGAGACAATTTCTGAATCTTACCAAGCCCACGAAAATTCCTGGTGCATGTGTAATTTTATTAATTAGCTTTTGCAGAAACGTCCTGGAGAGTGCCAACGTTTTCATGTCACAATGCCAAAAATTACTATCCTATTGACATTTCCTAATAGCTTCTGTTTTACAGAAACTTGTAGATTTCCGCCCAGCGTTACTCTTGTTTTGTCCCAAAGGTTTTGCACACTTAGCTGATAAATACGCAGATCATGTATAAAAGGAAATTTAGTATAATAAATTTGATCAAGACCTGTTAGATCTTAGCTAACCATTTTATGTGCTTACTTATAAGTCCCTCCTGCCGGTTACACGTCAGATTTTGTTAGCCTTCCTAATCTTATTAGCAAGGATCGTATATCAGATTTAGTGTTTCTGGCAAACGTCCAGCGTTTTCGGGGGCGGCTCGCTCTTGACCGTGGTTCGTAGGTCGTAAGGCCGCGCTTAAAACGTACTGAAATAATATGGAACTACCGAAATGGTTTAATTTTTCATATTCATAACTTTATGAGAACCTTTTTCGATTTTTTATTGTTAGCATATTTTCATAATTATTTTTCCCAAAAAATGGTAAAACCGCCTTCCATCGTGTACAAAATTCGAATATTTCGCTCGAATTGTTTACATTATTGTTGATTTTACAAAAACGGGATAATACCCTTTCGAACTAAAAAAGAATTTTTCGATTCGGTTCATAATTGGCGAAATTATTAATGAACATACACAAAAAAAAATACATACTGACGAAAATAGACCTCCTCCTCCTTTTTGGAAGTCGGTTAAATAATAATTGGTTAAGTAGAGCCGAAATTGTGCTAAATGTCTGCCCAGGGGGCCTATTCAGCTCATACGAGATGAAACTGAACTAGAACTAATGTAGACTTCCAAGCTGCTGTAGGTAATAACCCAAAACGTGTAATATTTTGATGACCGATGGGGTCGAAAAGTTCTCGAGTGGTCTTTACCAAGTACTAGCAAGCGCAGCGTAGGACGTCCATCCATAAGGTGGACTCACCACCTGAACAAAATCGCAGGATCAATTATGATGCAAGCCGATTCCAACCGGTCTTATTGGAGATCCATAAGGCAGGCCTATGTCCAGCAATGGACGTCCTGTGGCTGATGGATGCATAGTATGATATTATGACATTTGACCGGCGGAAAAACAGATAAGCAACAATTCAAATTCATCTCATGTTCAAGAGAGTAATCTACTAAAATTACACAAACCAATAGAAAAAAAAACCCGCAGCAAAAATACACTAAACTTGATCCAAGTGATGGCAATCCGGATAAAAAACAAAAATAAATGTTGTCTCTCGAGTATACATTCGAGACCTAAATAAAAATATCTCACGTAATCCTAGATTCTCCGGTCCGCAATAAATATTCATCGGGCCGCGGTTGGGCGTTAGTGCCAGATCGTATTTAGGGATCGCTGGCGGTGTCGTTTAGCGTCGTTTTAACCTTTGAACACGGAAAAGCCCAGATGAAATCTTGGGCTGAAATATTGAATAATCAAAAATAAAATTCTCAAAAGTTGCTATAATATCTATTTCTAACTAAATAGACTGTGATAAATAATAGATTCGACCTGTGCTTTTTTAGTTTCTCTGGATTTTTAAAGAGTGAAACGTGTTGTCGATGTCAATTTTGGGCACAGCATTTTTATTCAAACGTAGCTACTTCCTTCGTATCTTCACCATCGACTCAAAAAATAGGAGTGTTATAAGCTTCACGTGTTTCTCAAACACTAATATCACATAAGTCATTCAGGATTTTCCGGTCCGCTATAAATATTAATCGGGCCGCAGTTGGGCGTTAGTGCCAGATCGTATGCCACTTAATATTTAGAGATGGTTGCCGGTGTCGTTTAGCCTCGTTTTAACCTTTGAATACGGAAGAGCCCAGAAGAAACGTCGCGCTCAAATACGGAATTATCACAAACTCTCCTACTGAAAAAGACTTGGAACTATAGAATTTTGAAACGCGCTGGATTCGTTTCTTTCCGTCTTTCAAAGTACTTAGAGTGAAGGGTGTTTGTAGATGTCAAGTTTGGACACAGTGCATTTTATGTCAATGTAGGAAGTCCTAGTTTTTTCCGTGTTTGAATTTTGTAACCACGACAAACGACGAAAAATAGCGGTTTTATAAGTAAAACAAGCACGTCAAGTGCGTGTTTTTCTGTGAATAACTTAATTCTGTATTCCAATTTAAAAGGAGGAGGTTCAATGTTCGTCTGTATGGTTTGTTTTTTGTGTATGTTCATCGATAATTTCACCAATTGTGATCTGAACCGAAAAATTATTTATTTTGTTCGAAACGATATACTCCCGAGGTCCCATTTAAATTTTACAGAAATCGACTGCGCCGTTTTTGAAAAATCAACAATAATGTAAACAATTCCAGCGAAATATTCGAATTTTGTGCATGATGGAAGGCGGTTTTGCAATTTTTTTGCGAAAAATAATTATAATTTTGTAAGTAAGACCACATGCTTAGATAAATAAATATCTAAATATTTAAATCTTTTTCACGTAGGTAATTCTAGATTCTCGGGCCCGCTGTAAATATTGATGCGGCCGCGGTTGGGCGATAGTGTCAGATCGTGTGCCACTTATTATTTACGGATGGTTGACTCCATATTTAGGGGGTCCTTTAGGCCTCGTAACCTTGAACGCGGGGATTTTTACTTTTCATATGCCTTCAGAATATGAGGAAGGTTCTATCTGCCTTAAACTAAAACCATATTAAATTTAAATATTCGTTAATTGCACAATGCATTGTTACAACAAAAGTTCTTACAAACTAGAGTCTTAACTAAGTGAACTAGAGTCATTATTATATCGTCTTTGCCATAACTTAAACTTTCAGCGACTTCTATACTACCTTGAGTTACGAAAAAGTTACATAATATTATTTTACCGAAATTGAATAAAAATAAGGAAAAAAAAATGTCTACTTCCGTGAAGTTCCAAGGAGAAGGGCTCAGCAATTTGTCAGCTTCCACAGTAGTATTTTTCCGGGTTGAAAACTTATTAAAAGTTATGAATCACATTTCCGAGTTTCCCCGAAATGAATATCGAGCATTCGGCGCCGCGGACCATTCGTTACCCTTTACCGGAATCCAAAGGGAGTTTTTTGATTGAATGTATTTTTAGGGTTCTGTATCAAAAATGTGTCCAATTGAACTCTGTTGCTAAGGCTCCATTGACGTCTGTTTATTTGTCCGTTTGTACATTTGTTCATTATTATAAACAACTTTTATAATTGAACCAGCTAACCCGTAAACACGTCTTAAGATCTGCTTTAATTTTTTACATATTATTATATATCTGCACTAGCTGCGCCCTGCGGTGTTACCCGCGTTAGCCCGTGATAAAAAGTAGCCTATGTGTTAATCCAAGGTCTGAGCTACCTTCATACCGAATTTTATCCAAATCGGTTCAGCCGCTTGTGCGTGATAGAGTAAAGGCCGCTGCAACGTGACGGGTTTTTTCACGGACGGGACGGAACGGAACGGAACGCGAAGTTTTAGAAATATCGTTTCATACAAAATGTATATGGAAGCGCATATGTCACGGAGACACGGAAGGGACGGGAACGTGGCACTGACGGGGCGGGAAAAATATCGTCGCCAACGAAGTTTACCACGTCCCGCCCCGCACGTGCCCCGTCCCGTCCGTGTTTCCGCTACGTATGCACAGTCATTCCGTTCGTTCCGGAGAGAAAAGTAGTGTTGGACGTTTGTAACTATTTCGTCATCTAGAACAATAGCAATTAAAGCCAATTTTCGAAATGACAAATCCATCTTTCCTTCTTCAGATCCGAATTACTGTTACGGTACGTATGCATTAAAAACACGTTCCCGTCTCGAACGAGGCAGTCACGTCCCGTTCCCGTTCACGCCCCGTCTGAGGTATTATCTCGTTACGTATGCAGCGGCCTTAACAAACATCCATACATACTCATAAACTTTCACGTTTATAATATTAGTAGGATTCTAAAGAAGCTGCAGGCCAGCAACCGCGGCGGGCGCGGCTAAAAACCTCTTTTCGTGAGTCCTTAGCCCAAGTTTCTCTTTTGTCCGATATACAATGAGCCACATTGAAGCGTGTGTCCTTGGACTATTCACACAATATCCACATTTGCTCGACATCCGTAAAACAATGCTTTAGCCCGCCCCTGAACACTCAAAAGACGACAAATTAAGCAGGTAAGCACTATGTACAGTAGTAGATAAATAATTACATACGCTGCTTTTATGGGACAACATGGAGACGTGTACTGTAGCTCTAAGATGCAGTACTCAAACTCTTCCCATAATGTCATACAAATATTCAGTTTAAAAGTTTTTAAATCCAGAGTAAACAGGAAGCGTGCTACAGCCTTGACTGTAGCACTGCTCAAGATTATGTAGTACATCGCCAATCCCGATACTATCGTAAAAAAAAATACGGACTTGTGCTTATGATTAGGTAAGTACCAATTGGAAAATTAAAAAGTCCTGAGAAAAGCCTTATTTCCATTCAGCATAGCACCAAGCGTTCCAAGCTGCAAGTACTGGAGCACTCAATGAATACTGTTTATTTATTTACGAGCTTTCTTCCCTACTCAGAACGGACCTTTTCTTTAAAACAAAGGATATATTTCACATTTATGTTCTTAAAGTCTTTTCCTGTCGTATATTACAGAGTGAATTTTAATTATTTCGGTGTTATTTCATTGTTGTTTTGGTAACGTTGAAATTACAAACGTAAGTAGATAGAAGATTCCTTCAGGTTGATTTTTGTATGTACTCTTAGTTGCAAAGCTTTTTTAGGCGTCCAAGCTAAAGCGGGAATGTGTCAACATATTTCAAGCAGAGAGTAGAGACGCGTAAGACCCAGACTCCGTTGTAGCCCATGAGCGTCTCGTTAGTTGTGAGTGAGTTCTCGTAGTTTTTTTTTTGTTCTGCGCTGAGCAAATATGACCTTTTTATACACTTACAGACTATAAGTCAAACTCTTCTCTGCTCCGCACATATCCGCTCCAGCTTGGTGGAGTTCAGGGACTTATTATTAGATAATTGCTTAGATAACTGCTGTTCTGTGGTATAGGCCTTTCAACGTCAGAACTCAGAGCGCACATATGTCAAAATAAAATGAAGGGACATTTTCACTAAGGATTAAAAGATTTATAGTAGTTTCAACTAAATTTTCCATTTGTTACTCGAGCCGAAGAACAACGCCGCGCCGACAGCGTTTGTTTTAATCGGTTTCGCGAAATCCCATTACGGCGCGGCCTCGTCCTCCGCGGCACAAGGACAGCCTTGGCTGGCTTCGGCGCTTGAACAATAATTAATCCTGTTTCCCAACAGCCGGCGCGGAGTTATTGTTGGACAATTAATTTATGTTTCGTCAACTTTATGATCTCCTGGTACATAGAATTGATTAGCTAACACACCCTACGAATACTTTTGCTATGTCAATGCTTGTGTAGCTTCAGTCTCGTCATATCAGTCGTAGGCCGCACTCCTGGGCAATATAGGACTGACTTTTACCCTAAGGTCCATTCTTACTTCCATAATGCCGGTTGTAGGCGGCTTCAGCCCTTGAACAATTAATCCTGTTTCCCAACAGCCGACGTCAAGTTATTGATGGACAATTATTTCGTCAACTTTATGATCTCCTGGTACCTACGTAGAAGTGATTAGCTAACAACCTTACGAGTACTTTAACCATGTCTTTGCTTGTGTGTAGTCTCTTAATATCGTCATCATATCAGACTTAGGATACCCACTCCTGGACATTTTTAAAAATTCAAAATAGGGCAACATTTGGCCACCAACTCGCCTGATTGAAAGCGAAGTTCATAATTATAGGACTAACTTACACTAAGGTCCCTAAAAATCACTTCTAATATCGCCGGTTGGAAGCCCGGTTGGCATGTATCCAGGGTGTTTCCGCTATCTTGATCAGATTCTCAGTCGGCACCCTGTGAGGGTAGACACAGCGCTTGACCAGTACGTGGTCTCTTTTTGAGTACTTTGCTGCTCTATCTGTCATAGGTTCTATTAACTATGTGCCTTACCCACTACCACTTCAATTTACTAATCAGCTGGGCTGTCTAGTGTCTATAGCTAGACTAATATTATGCTGCTGGCTTCTATTTTGTTTGGTTGTCACTCACAAATCTCCACCTTCAGAATGAAGTCATGTTCGCTGGTTGATAATAATCGAAATATCTACAATTACAAAACAAATACAGGCTGAAATGAAAAGAAAATATTTAAATAAATTCTGGCATTTGTAGGCTTAAGTCCCCGTCTACATTTGTGTAGGCATAGTGTGTAGGTATGAGAGCCACCACCGGCTTATTACATCAAACGCTCAGTCATACGGGTGCTGAAGTTTGCACAACTTCTAATGAGAAATGTTCCCAAAACGTGCCTGGTAAGCCGGGCCCTTACCGTAAGACGAATTAGGCCTAAGTACTTTAAAAAATGAGCCGTTATTTGCCGAAAACAAGGTCGTTCGTCTTGCCACAAAGTCGCGGTCTCTTATGTTTTACTCGACTACTTAGAGATATTTAAAAAGGTACTCAATGCGAATAAATAATAATATGATCCTATTTAAGAGCTAAGTATTATCGGTGCAAGTCACTGTTTTCAGCCAGTACTTGATGTCACCTTCCTATTCGATATGACATTAATAATGAGGTAACTAAAATATCCGCGAATTTTTCTCGTGGTACGGTTTTTGCTGGTCAAACGCGGGCTGCGAATTTTTTTTCCATACTACAAACAAATAATCAAATTACTATTCATGAAAAGTTTTGTGTTCCGTGGTCGTCCAATTAAGTATAGTTAGCTATATTTTTATACTACCAGCGATAAGTTACAGCGAGAAACAACGCACTAAATGCAATAATTCAAGTTATTTTTGGCGACGATTCAGGCATTCTGTTCCGTTTAAATAATTTCCAATTCCCACAGATCCTTATATTCCCTATCCTTATTCCCATCCTAACTCCTCACCTTTCCTCCACAGGCACCTCAGCCAGCAGGAAAACCTTAAATGCTACCCAATCTCTCAAGAAACTCATTGCTAAGACAACCCAGAAACTTTCTCCGAAAACATCTAAAAAACTCCTTGGTGCTAAAACCCGACCGATAGAGATAGAGAAAACCGTATCAAAACTTAACATGGAAGGTGACAAACCTTACAGACATTTCTTCAAGAAGCGAAGCACTTCTGCGGATTCCAAAAAGACAAAAAATAATTCAAGCTTTAAAAATAAAAACTCGGTTTTGCGAAAAAGTATGACTGAGTTGGACTCTACTAAGGACATTTTGCATTCAGACACTACAGACGAAGAAACAAAAGCCCAAGAAGAAGGGCATTCGAGTGATGTGCTGAAAATACCGCACACATCTTCCCTAGCAAACTTGGTTGCTCTGAAGAATGAAATAGAGAACCAAAACATAAAGCTGGTAGAAGAAAAGCTGAGAGATATCCGGCCTTGCACGTGCCCGGAAATCCTGAACTTGACATCGCGACCCCTGGACCTCAACAGGTGGGAGGGCCTAGTTACAATCCTAGTGCTGGTCATGTTTTTTGTGTGGATACTCTCTTCACCATTTTCTTATTTCTTTGGTAGGAGAAGACGTAGTTAACGTACATGTAATTGTATAGATTTGTAAATACATATAGGTATTGTTTGTTAATTTTTTTTGTTTTATTTTTTTTGTACTTGTGATGCGGTTTTGTGCCGGACGGAAGAAGATTGTGTTGTTGATGCTGCAGGAAGGAAGGTCTGATAATGACGCTTGGTGAGGATTATTTATACTACAATATTATTGTTTTGTTTAGGTACCTACATAAAGACCAGGAAAATTAATCGTTTACAAAACGTTTAGGACAAGTCAGACTATTTATGTTCGTTCAAAACACCATCCATGTTATATGGAAACGGTTCCCAACCAATTTTGGAAGTGGGTCATGAATCATGATTCCAATTTCGTAACAAGTAACAACCGATTCAATAGGTCGCCTAATTGTTCTAAAACTAAACAATATAGATTGATAGTTAAGATAATAGTTATAGTTGTACCTAATTCTACGATGCCAAATAATTTTCGAAACCATATCAAAAACTTATTAATTGCCGTGTGATTTTTTGTGCGTACCTAGTACTTGAATACTACTACTACTTTTGTAGTATGAGTAAATACTAGTAGTAGACGTTGAAAAAAGTAAATTTCCTTTGCGATCGAGGCACTTTTCTCATTTTTATGCCAATTATACAAATGTATTGTTGTAAGAACTTTTGCTACGGGTAAAAGCTTGCCAAAGCGCCCTGCGGGCCTTCAATTGTTTGAAATTGAACACCCTTGCACGAATGCTATGTGTAACATGCAATTTCCACGGCACTGTTTGCCTCAAATCATTAGTCATAGTCTGTTAGCAATTTTAGCAGTAAAATACAAACGTAGTTTTCCATTATTTGGCAGTAGCCAATTTGATATCTACGTATGTACTACGTAGTATTAAGATTAAAATTAATCAACTGCCCAGGATAGAGTTAGGTGAGAAGAGTTGGGATGCTAGAAGTTTTTCTGTGAGGTCGAATTCCGAAATAAGGATCCGTATACGACCTCAAGTTACTTAAGGCCACCGAATTATCTTCCAAACTTTATGTGCGATATCCTTTACTTCAACAACACATCACATGTGCATATGACCATATTCCTAGCGTATTGAGCACAAAAATGAAATAAGTGACTTTGTATATTCGTTATGAAGATTCGAGGCGCAAAAACGCAATAAACCCTCATCTGACTTAAGATATGGCACAAAAACTGTATCCCAGTTGTTTTGCAAACTGGATCACGCACCAGATAAATCCAGTATTAACCAAATCACGAGCTAACATCTCGTGGAGCGGGACACGTGAGGTGGGTCGGGTATCTTGCATGCTCGCGACGCTCAATTGGTTGATAGCTTGTTTTGATACATTGCCTCTTCCCTCTAATGATATACAACGTAGTATTTCCGTAGTAAAAAGATCTATATACAACGTATTTATATGAAAGGTGTAGTTACAAGACAAGGAGTGGGCCTTAAGGCCTACAGCTAACGTACAAGAAATGTTAGTTAAACAGAAAAAAAAGAAACCTAACGAAAAGAAATGAGATCCAATCTAAAACATTGCAGGTAAAAAATTCATATTACAAAAAGTTAAATTAAATTTTAAACAAAGTTATACTACAGAAATTCCGATGTTGAATATTGATGTCATCCTTTCAGAATATAGTTAGAAACTTTTTTGGACCAATTTATGACAAAGTTGTTGGATACTTACTCCTAATGATTAGTACCTACTGAATAAACTAAGCGACTTGGGTTTACATTAGATCTCAGAAGTTTTTACAGTAAAACATTGTGTACGAGACTTGGCGTTTTTTTACATGCAATGTTTTTGATTGGATTAGATATTGCGCAGCTTGTAGCTAACTTTACATCCGCCTACTTGTATGATTCAGCCTATACTAATAGGATCAACGCGGAATTGGAGAAATAAAATCGGCTGTTTCATACATTTTTCGAGTACAAGTTACAATTTTGTATGAAACAGCTGATTTATTTTCCTATAATCGAGATCAATTATTATTATTATGTTTCGATAGGGCTAAGCGATGCGATGCGAAACTATTGTAAATTTTATTTTGATGAACTTACTCAAATCCTTCCCATCATCTAAGACACAGGCTGCCACATAAGCGTCTTTTACACCTTTATTATTGCTTGGTTTTGGCTTGCATTTTGCGTAATCCAGCGGTGAATATGACGCACATAATGAATGGATGGAGCTTAACGACTATATCAATCTTCAGTTTTGCGTGCTATGTGCCCTGCTCACTGTTATTTCAATTTGCTAATTCACTTCCCATGTACATTGGGTTAAAGGGCAATCATGACATGATTGCCCTTTAACCGATGATGATAACCGACAAATACATACTTTAAATTCATAACACCCTCCTTTTTGCATCAAAAGCTAAAACTAGAACAAAAAACGAGCGTAAATTTAGATATCAGAAGAATGACAAGTAATAGAAGTATTGCTAAATTTTACTCAAAATAAAAACTACGTTACAGCTGTATAACCAGATATGAATAATATTCATTAAGTTCGCTTGTATGTGTATCTTTTTCTAACACCTTTTAAATTTCATACTTATTTAAAATGGAACAATATGATGATCTCTTGCTATTTTAGTACGGTTTCTATTACTTTAGTTCTGATTCTATGATTTAGATATACTAGAGGATTAGAGTAACATTTACGTATTACCTAAAGCCCTAAAGTCTAGATTACGTTATCCTAGGTTCTAAAAGGATTACATCAGACTTTGTATCTAATTCCCTTTAGTTTAGAGCTTTGAATCGCTTAGTAGATATTTTGGGAGCCTGTCTACAACGTTGTCGAAAATAGGATTCTATTCACAACATTAGATTTAAATGTTTAATCTTTAATGCTCGACATTCCTCTCTGTAATTTAATTCTTGCTTTACACAAGATTGCTATCTAAGGTTATAAATATTTGAGAGCTAGTCTTCGAGCAAATATCTATAGAGTCACAATCGTGCGAAAAAAGTGACCGAGGCAAAACTCTGCCCAAGCTACGTAGTGGGCAGGCATTTTAGTTAGTCGTGAGGCGATTGCAAGCCGACTACAACGCCGCGCGATGCTTAAGTGCTCGGTTACAAACACTAATTAGGTGACATAACGTCGAGATTCGAAAAAACGGGTCATTGAGATTTATTTAATGTAAATATCTAAGTCGGTATGTATGACGACGCTCGGACATTTTTTTACTACTTTCACTTAGGGATTGTGGCTCCGTAGATATTTGCTCGAAGGAGCTAGTTGCTATTCCTCTCAGCACGCGTTTTCCTCGGAGAATAGTCTGAAATAGACTTACAGTATGCGAATTGGTTTATGGTGGTCAATCGTATTTCGTATTCGTATCGTGGGCCTTATTCCAACGTAACTCAACGTGCAATAGAGGCTACGCAGAAGGCTACGCTCAAAGTCTCTTTTGCGAAATCTAATCAATTCTTATAACTAACGTAGCCCAGCAGATTAGCTAGTTGAAGTAGCAATGGGCAAGGCGCATAGTTCGCGGAACGGATGGTTGATACCAAACGTAGCACGCCCACAAGGTGGACCGATGCGATGGCCTGATAACGGCTGTAGGAACACGCTGGACGCTGAAGACTGAAGGCCTATGTTTGATAGTGGACGTTCTACATCTCAAAGTAATGAATTGATGATACGAGTAAATCGTATCGTACTCGTATATATGCACTCAACTGAGGCTTCCACATTTTAGTAGATACTTCACAAAGCTTCAAAACAAAAAAGTTCCTTCAACAAAGCTCGTACATTTTCAGTGATTTATGAAAGAAAATTCAGTGCGTAGGCGTATTCCCACGCAACGATAAATGCAAGCACTTAGGGTTCCCACTGACGAGGCTTCCGAATGGAAGGCGTCTATTCCATGTGGCCATTCTATTGAAGTTTTGGCGCCATATTTTATAGGATCATTGTTTGAAGATGAAGGTAACCGAAAATACAATCGTCCATATTCAATTATTATTTTTTTGTTTACTTTTGACATTATTATTATTATTTTATTCTTATGTTTCAAATTTGTAATTATATTGTTTTAATGTTTTTCATTTGGTTATTAAAACAAGTTGTCTTCGCTTTTAAATACTGTGACATTTGACTCTGTTTGTTTACTATGCTAAGCTTATTTGGCTCTTTCGTTTTGTGAATGTGTTGATGTACATAGTATAGGCAAACAAATTAATAAAATATAAAAAAAAAAATGTCGACCATAAATAAAAGTACGAATGTGCGAAACAAACAGTTGTCGACCGTTTGTCTCTCCTTTATTTCGCTCTACTTAGTGATTTATGAATAAACCTTCTGCGCGTAGGAGTGTACCCACGCTCGACGCTGCAACCACTTACAGCCTACGTCACTGGACTTTGAAACATTATGGCAGTTACATTCATGAGGGTCGCGTTAAAAAACATTGAAAATAGAAATACAACAGAAGTATCTAGCAATCGTGTGTATTACATTTTCTATAACGTGCGGAGTTCTTCATGAATAATAATCGGCCAAGTACGAGTCGGACTCGCGCACGGAGGGTTCCGTACTGTATGGGAGCCCCCTTAAATATTTATTTTATTTTAATTTTATTATTTATTGTTAAAGTGAATATAAAACGAAATATTCTGTGAAAATTTCAAGCATCTACCTGTTACCATTATTAATATAGAGCGAAAAACGTCTAAAAATTCAGGTTTGTTGTATGGGAGCCCCCCTTAAATATTTATTTTCTTTTCTTTTTAGTAGTTGTTGTTGTAGCGGCAACAGAAATACATCATCTGTGAAAATTTCAGCTGCCTAGCTATCATGGTTCATGAGATACAGCCCGGTGACAGACAGACAGACAGACGGACATCGAAGTCTTAGTAATAGGGTCCCGTTTTTACCCTTTGGGTACAAAATCCTAAAAATACATACATTAAACTTATGACGTTCAGTTAGTCCCTCAGAAAAAGAGGGTTAAATAAATGTGTACGATTGTGCGAAATAAATAATGTCGACCGTTTGTCTCTCCCTTATTTCGCTTTACTTGGTGATTCATGAATGAAATTTCAGTGCGTAGGCGGGTACCCACGCTCGATGCTGCAAGCACTTACGTAGCACATCCCTGGACATCGCTGAGAGTACTAGAGGTGGTTCTGTTCGATGAGAGAACATAACAAGGTACTAAAGAAACGCCTAGTTTCTGGAAAAAGTGTAATCGGCATCACACAACGTGTTAATTAATTTATTTACAGTAATAACTGTCGAATACTGGGAACCGTAGACAAGCACAATTATGTAGGTAACTATAATGAACGCCCACATTAAACAACGCAATTAGCTTTATTAATTAAGCTCGAAGGTAGGACAATGTCGTATGAATTTCTGGCGCCCAACGTGGGCGTACCTATACAATGTTAATAACGATTCCATGAATATATTAGTTTTGTTTAGTTCTCTACACAGTTCGAACAGTGTTGCAAACCCCAACCAAGACTACAACTGTAATGGAGCTTATTAAAAGCTAAAAAACTGTAAATAATTAAATTAAAATAAAATAAATATTTGGTAGGGGGGACTTCCATACAAGAAACGTGATTTTTTTGCTCGATATTAATAGCGGAAACAGGAAGATGCTTAAAATATTCACAGAATATTAAGTTGTATATTTGTTTCAAAAATAAATAATCAAATTAAAATATAATGTTTTAAGTGGGGCCTTCCATACGCCACGGAACCCTTCGTGCGCGAGTCCAACTCGCACTTGACCGATTATTCTATAATTGTTTGTTACTCTGTTACAGAACCCTAGTCCTTACAAAAAAAATTTAAATAATAAGCCCAATTTTAGAGGCGCCATCGTAATTATAATAATAATTTAGCCCTGTCTCTTTTTCACTATATACATTTGATAGAGAGAACACTATTTGATGTTGTTATTAAGTTTACGATGGCGCCTTTAAAATTGGACCTAATTTATCTAAAAAGAGCGAAAAACGTCTAAAAATCCAGGTTTGTTGTATGGAAGCCCTCCTTAAATATTTATTTAATTCTCTTTTTAGTATTTGTTGTTATAGCGGCAACAGAAATACATCATCTGTGAAAATTTCAGCTGCCTAGCTATCATGGTTCATGAGATACAGCCCGGTGACAGACGGACAGACGGACATCGAAGTCTTAGTAATAGGGTCCCGTCTTTCCCTTTGGGTACGGAACCCTAAAAAAACTATCCATGCCCTTTATTGCCACAAAAATAAATGCTATCACTCACGTAGTCGGATCAGCTATGCGGTCGATGTTACAGGTATTTCCCATTTACGGAGCGGCTCCTGGTCACACCAGGCGCGGATTGGCCTTTATAAGCAATCCAATGTCGGCATGCCCATAAAAATAAAATCGGCCAAGTGGGAGTCGAACTCGCGCACTAAGGGTTCTGTACCGTATGCTAGCCGTCATTAATATCGAACAAAAATCAAGCACCTGTCACTGGTCACTTTTCGGCTTTTAGTTGTGATAGCGGCAACAGAAATACTACATCTGTGAAAATTTCAACGTTCTAGCTATCACCGTTCCTGAGATACAGCCTGGTGACAGACAGACGGACGGACAACGGAGTCTTAGTAATAGGGTCTCGTTTTTACCCTTTGGGTACGGAACCTTAAAATCATCAAATTATTTTTGGTATTCCTTTATTCGGCGCCGGTTCAGAGGAAGGACGGTCATGATTCCACCTGAGCCAGTATGTTAGGTCTGTGTCGAATGTCAACCCTATAAAGCTTAGCTCAACACGGTTTCTTGTTAAATAAGTGGATGGCACCAGTTGTGACCACTTTTTTGCATCGGTTTTGGCCCTTTGATGTTTAAATTATTGCATACTTAAATAGATTGATTATAAACAATGTAACACCATAAATTAATATTGTTTGTGTGAATGTCAAAGTTTGAAAATTGTATTATTTCATATCATTAAAATTGTCTTCACAATCTTTAATATTTTTTCGCAAAAAATTGCAATACCGACTTCCACCGTGTACAGAATTCGAATAATTTTCACGAATCGATATGACATCTATGTACATTTTTGTAAATTTATCAAAAACGGCTCAGTCGATTTCGATGAAATTTAAATGGGACCACCTCGAAAGCACCTATATTCTTTCAACTAAAAAAGTTTTTTTTTTTTAAATCGGTTCACAATTGGCGAAAATATCGATGAACGTACACAAAAAGACATACTGACGAACATAGTAGCTCCTCCGTTTTGTAAGTCGGTAAATATCAAAGTGGTCAAAAATGACGCTAATATGGCAACAACCGGTGTATCTATCCTAGTTCGGTTCAGCGCACAACAAGCCGAATTGCGGATGACCGTGCCCATACCTTTGTGGGCTGGATCCGGCCCTGGGCGCGACTTCTCGGGAAATGTCCCATCTTGTTCCAATGTTCCGAGAACGCCGGGAAGAATGAGGAAAGTTTGTCGGAAAATGTTACGTATTTAGGAACGAGTTAAATAAATTATGCAGAGAGACTTCCGAATGAGTAGACTGTTGATACTGGAATTTATCTTCAAATAATATTTTTTCGCCAAAAATGACATTACCTACTTCAACCATGTATAGAATTCGAATAGTTCGCTCGAATCGATGTATCATCGATGTAGTAATTTTGACATTATTGTTGTGTTGTGTATGAGGGCTTTTACCCTCTGGCGTGATGGTAGTCAAACGCGGATGTATTTAATAAAATAGTAATAGTTATGTAAGCAAAAAAAATATCTTGTCGATACTAGATATTATTTTGTATAAGTAGTACGCTACGTCAAAACGTCCGATCAAGCGGTATCTATTTCGTAAGGATTATTCCCCTTCATTACCATATCCCTGCCATATCCTCAAATTCAAGTATGTACCATCATTCTAAACTCCCCCTTGTGTAAGCCAGAAATAGTACCTAAATTGGCATCAAATCATATCGTATCAACAGCTCTCCACCAATCTCGTATTCAAGAAGGATCGTGTAAATCTGGCAGCTTGTACGACGCCTGTACAAGTAATAAGGACGTACTCGGAACGTAAGGCTGGTGGCAGACGAGCGTTTCTCATCAGCTACAAACTTCGTTGTTAGATGAAGCCGCCTCTGTTTATTACTGTGTGTGATTCTTAATGATCATCATTATGATACTTTAGAGTACTATAACGCTATTTGTGACATGTAACTGCTATGTGATTTTTTGGTTATTTTAAACTGTTATTTTTGACGATGCTATTGACATTTCAATTACAGTATTTCTGACATCTTAATTTTCTTAATATTTTTTTAAATGTTGTAATTTTAATTTAATGTAATGTACCGAATTTTATACATTATGCCTAATAATTATTTTGAGTACATAATTAATAATTGTTATTTTGACGATTCGTAGAGTGTTGCTCGTAGTATATTTTTGTGTACTAATGTTTGTAATTATCCTTACTGAAAATTAAGGACTATCTATCTTATGGGTCAATGGATAATAATATATACTTTTTTATTTATCATTTATTTATTTTAAAGACCTCAGTGGTAACGTTTGTTGCTGTGGCTATACTCTCGTATGCTTGCCTCATTCTCAGCTAGAGCCAACTCTTTCGTTCGTGCAAAATGTCCTACGTACATTACTTACTGCCGATTACAATAAGTACTTGGTAACAAAACAAAAACGTGGAAAACATTATGTTCAGTAAACAATTTTCATGTCGCACACTTAACAATTGTATTTTTCATCTTCTTCGCCAAAACATTTGCATAACGACTAAGTTGTTCGAATAGTCCGGGTGGCTAGCCCTGGTGTCAAGTTTGTAAGCCGCCTGAAGGCCTCTGACATGGCTAAACGCTTAAAACGGGGCCTACAATTTAACGTGTCATCCGAGCCACGATATCTTTCATATGTAAATACAACCAGCTGTCACCCACCCTAAGGCCGTTTTCTGACTTGTCGGTGTGGGAACGGTGCGGGATCTGTAAGGTCTGTACCGAAACGATACCGCGTTGCCTTCACTTACTCACCTATCGGTATATTCTCGGTATAAAATTCTGCAGTACCGAAGATGTCGTCTTCTAGTGATGACGATATTTTGGCGTGTTATTATGTTTATCGCCTACGTAAAAAAAGAAAACGTTATTGGCGTCATCCTTATATCGAAAATAATATTAATTGCCGATTTTTTGTTGCGGCTAAAGAACTTTCCCAAGATGACGAAAAATTTTTTCTCTGTAACGTCCTTTCTCGAATATTCCGCAAATTTATAATTATACAATGCAGGATACTTTTCAATTTCTAGTACTAAAACGACGTGAATATCTCGCTCCGCCATCTTGTTTGCACGACCTCGCGCGGTAAATGTCGAGCGGCGCCTGGACACGCATCCCGAGACGCGGTAAAACGAAACGATCCCTCCCCGCTCCCGCACACATCGCGCCAATCAGAAGACGCGCATTAAAACATAGGCGCTCGGCAAGCTTTCGGTACCGTGTATACCGAGCGAAACGAATCCGCACCGCTCCCGCACCGACAAGTCAGAAAACGGCCTAAGACTGACCGTGCTGAACATTGCTTAATTTCGATGATCGCTAACAAACACCTAGTGGATTAAATCGTCTACAAAAATTCATGACAAAAAATGTGAACAGAATCAAGGAACATCTTCTCTAATCCCTTACCCTTTTCCGAGACAACGCACCGACTGAGTACGTTAGCGTTGCAGGCGGTGGCCTTTTACTATCAGTTTTTCCGCTTGTTTACTTTCCTCAAATAAAAATACTGACTACGCCCCTGCGCTGCAGACTCGAGATAGGGGTAATCGTGGGTGCGAATCCATGGAAGCGCCCACATGTCTGATAAATCGGATAAAATGTGCCGGTTTACATGGGACTGCTAATGCGATCCGAATTCAGCTTGCGTCAATGTTTTTTGCTGCCCATAATACGACCAGTGATATGTGTACTATGCCTGCGCCCACGAATTTAGTATAAGTACTTAATATCTTCTTTCAAGCAAGTTTAATTTTGGCAATTCAACATTTTAACATTAAGTACTAAGTGCATTTTAGGATTCAGTGTTTTGATGTTATCAACCCTATAAGAATTCAAAATTTTGGCAAATACTACTTTTCGTAGGTACCTGAAGGATCTTATTCACAGTAAAGTATATAGAGCTTCGTTTGTATGTCATATGTTTTCTATGTCCTGAATGTGAGCATTTTGGAAGGGTCAAAGTCTTTCCACTATGGAGATTTAATTGTGCCGCACCTGAGGAGATGAGTTTTGAATAATAGCACAAATATTGTTCAAAAAGTTTCGCTACCAACGCAAGTATTTAATATCGGGTTTATAAAGATTAGGGTATAATATGATCTTTCTTTATTTATTTCCTGCTGTTCGTCAGTTTGAGGATATTCTGTCTCGTTTCAACCTCAAACTAAGCGTAAACCAACCTACACGTCCTCGCAGTAATACGTGCCTTGACAACATTGCTCATAATATCAGGGGTGGTACAACTGATGTGATAGAATGCGCTCTGTCTGATCATACTGCGCAAATTTTGACATGTCCTGTAAAGAAAAGTTATTTTATAACCCAGTTTTTTTTAGATATAAAAAAGATTACAGCAGTGAGAACATCGCTAAATTTTCTCAATACCTTAGCAGTCTGTCCTTCCATGAAGTTTATAACAGCGATGACGTCAACAAAGCGTATGATGAATTTATTGACTTGTTCCTTCTCTTATACAACCTTTGTTTCCCCACAGTGAAAGTAAAAATTCCTCTTACAAAGCGACCGAGATGGTTAAGCAAAGGCGTAAAGGTCTGCACTAAGCGAAAACGTCACCTGCTGTGGAAATATAGACACTCATCGAATAAATCTAACAGAGAAACTTTTAAAAAGTATTCGGCAAGACTAAAGCTTATCATAAAGCAAACACAAAGAGCTCAAAATAATTACTATATTGGACAATCCACGAATAAATCAAAGGCAGTGTGGAATGTTATCAATAAATCTAAAAAATGTAATTTGAGGGAACAAATAACTCAGGTTAAAGTAAATGGCAAAATTATTTCCAACCCAAAGAAAATAGCGCAGGCTTTCAATGACTCTTTCATTGACGCAATAGAAAAAAATCCTGTCAATACTCGTGCAAATAATACAAACAGCACTACAAATAGGCTAAATCATTCCCAATCAAACTCTTGTTTCCTAGAACCTACAAGTGCAGACGAAATTGAACAGGTTATTAAATCCTTAAATAATACAAATATCACCGGGTATGACGGTATCTCAACCAGAGTAGTTAAGAGTGTAGCTATTATTATTTCACCTATCTTTAGCGACATGATTAACAAAAGCTTTGAGAGAGGCGTCTTTCCCGAAAAATTAAAAACTTCTATAGTCGTGCCTCTTATCAAAAAAGAAGATAAAGAAGATATGGGTTGCTATAGACCAATTGCGATGATACCAGTATTTTCTAAAATTTTTGAAAAGGTAATCTATATAATGTATAGGTTTTTTGAAATGAACAATATCTTTGCCCCCGAACAAGCAGGCTTTCGTAAGAAAAAATCAATAAATACAGCTATATTAGATTTTCTTGGAAGGATATATTGCGGACTAGACAACAAAAAGAGAATTACTGCTCTCTACATGGATATGTCGAAAGCATTTGATTACGTTGATCACAATATATTAATTAAAAAGCTTGAGCGATATGGTATAAGGGGTAATGTGTTAAATTTGATAATATCATATTAAGCAAATAGGTTACAATACACAGAAATTACTAGACTAAATACTACAAACAAAATAGAGTCAAAATTCCTCTCCAGTCGAAGGGAGATAAAATATGGAGTGCCACAAGGTAGCATACTGGGTCCACTCTTATTTTTGGTTTACATTAATGACCTCCCCAGCGCCACAAATCACCCAATGGTTATGTTTGCTGACGACTGCACCGTAATTTTTGCAGATGACAAAAGTGGTGAACACGAATATGACATTAATAGTACTTTAGAATCTATAATTGACTGGCTTCAAAGCAATAATCTTAAAATAAATCTGGACATAACACACAATATGACATTTAAAAACAATAATACTAATTTTGACATTTTAAATATACATTATTACGGCAAACATATCAATGAAGTCCAAACGACAAAATTTTTAGGAATTCACATTGACTCAAATCTATCTTGGAGGACACATGTAGCTCATGTGTGCTGTAAGCTCAACCAATTTTCATACGCGCTGTATATGTTACGTAAAGTGGCCAACGAAAACACTTTACTAAGCGCCTATCACGCTTATGTAGGATCAACACTAAAATATGGTGTTTTAGCCTGGGCCAACTCCGGGGAAAAGCTATCAGCTCTAATAGCTCAAAAGAAATGCATTAGAGCAATATGTGGGTTGAAGCAAAGAGATTCCTGTAAGCCCTTTTTTCGGAAATTAAAACTACTGACACTTCCTTCGATATACATTTACGAATCAGCCGTACTAGTCAAGAATAACCTAGATAAGTATGAAAAGTTAACGAGTAAACGGCACAAAGATAAACTGCGTGAGCCATACCGTAGGACAGCTCTTTATAATAACAGCACGTTTATGATGAGGTTGACTATTTACAATAAACTGCCGAAAGTTGTGAAAGATACTGATAATATTGACATTTTTAAATTTAGACTTAAGAAATTACTAATAGACAAGACATATTATTCTATAAATGAATTCTTAAATGACAAATCTTTGTGCAAATATAATGTTTAATGTACTTATAAATTCAATAATAATGATTTTGCATGCCATGATGCTAGAGCATGGTGCACATAATTATGTAACAAATTTAACACCTACATTTTACCCATGTCTCCGCAAAATAAATATTTTGACTTTGACTTTTGACTTTAGTCCCGTATTTCAAAGAAAATGTATGAATGAAGATCTCGAATTCTGAACAATTCATTTATTGCTACGTTTACGCTTGTTGAGTACGTAATTTTATGCTAGTTCTGCAGGACTGCTGTAGTATTAGGCATCTACGATCTTTATGCCCAATTGTCCTGCTGTTACCGTCATAATTCAACAATTAACCAACATAATAGAGCATAACTAAACTAGTTGTTCACATAGTTCTTACATAAATACACATTACGTGCGGGTCTGTAAACCGGTCCTGAAATGCACAAAAACTTTGAGCGCCAGCGACCTGCTTCTGACCTGACCTTGACATTTGAGAACCACTGCAATGACTAGACTCTGAATGAAAACACTATTTTATGTACAGCAATGTAATGTGACCCAGCGTATTTGCCAGGACCCCTATCATGGTGAATAGACAAATTGTCCTTCCACCTATTTATACCCTTGAAGAGGAAACAAAGTTTGGATTTAAAAAGGTAATTAAAAGTGGATAAAATGGCTTAATCTCTTTACCATATGCTACGGGTTCAGAGGTGATTTGGATAGATAAGCGATGTTCGAACAAAAATACGGCAACAAAAACCTGACACTTACGTTACGTTCATGTCCATGCATTTGAATTTTTTTTTATGCTTTTTAAATAATTACTGTTTGTAAAAAAATATAGGTACCTTCTCATCCATCCATCCATCAGCCGTAGGACGTCCACTGCTGGACATAGGCCTCCTCCATGGATTTCCAATAAGGACGGTTAGAAGCGGCCTGCATCCAGCACCTTCCTGCGATATTTATTATATCGTCAGTCCACCTAGTCAGTGGACGTCCTACGCTACGCTTGATGGTCCGTGGTCTTGATTCGAGAACTTTTCGGCCCCATCGGCCATCCGTTCTTCGAACTATGTGCCCTGCCCATTGCCACTTTAATTTGCTAATCAGCTAGGCTATGTCGATAACTTTGGTTCGTCTGCGGATCTCCTCATTAGGTACCTTCTATTATGCGTCAATTTTGGTAACTAGGCAGCCAGTTAAGACCTTAAAGGAATGAACCATAAATAAAGATGTACATGACGCGAAAATGTCTGCGGCCTGGATTTACCGTTCAATAAGAAGGTACTGAATCCTTCTCACATACATGTCGTCGTTCCATTGAGAACCGTCTAGAACAGCTCGCTCCACACACCAGGGCACATATCCCCTAAATGTGCCAATAAAACGCGACCTTGTAACGCTCAGCACTACACCGCTATCTAAACGAAATCTGCAGAACACAAGGTCGAGAACCGCTTGAACCTTGCTGGTAGATACGACGTTTCAGTCGCAAGGGTCGTGTAAATCGATTGATGTTTCCTCTGGGAAATGGTGAACGGAACCTGTGCTAGCCCGATCAACACGTGTAGGGAGCAAATATGAGATGTAACAGATAAAATAAAAGGTTCAATTTAGCTTAAAATGTTATGAAGGCTCATTCACTCATATCTATAGGGAAAGTGATTGCTCTTTGTGCGTATAACCTAGGATTGGTATTGCGTAGTATAGGCCGCACCACAGCCAATCAACGCGCGGCGAGCTTATGTGAAATGTAAGCGAATTAGGTATGTGAGCTTCAGTCAGGATTGGATATTGCGCAGCTTGTAGCTAACTTCACATCCGCCAACATGTGTGGCGCGGCCTATAACTATTATTCAGTCTAGTCATTATTCGAGTGGCAATCACTTATCGTCTTCGTATCATACTCGTAAATCAATGGCCCGTAAAATAAATCGCTGTCCCACACAAGAATGATAAATAACTTAAATTCAATTAATGCATTTAAATGCATTACAGGTTAAAATTAAGCTTTTCAAGTCAGAGTGAATAGGTATCTTCTAGGTCTGTGTGCTTCATCTTCGAACACAACGTCGCTTACCATCTGGCGAGTTGGTGGTCAAACGCGGACTTATTTGCGTTAAAAAAAACAGGGTGTTGTTTCGGCTTTACTTAGGTAATATCGAGACATGAGCTAAACACAGTTTTCAGGAATAATATTTTTAATAGTAGCCGACTTCAAAAACGTTGCTATATCATTATTATATAGGTATATTCTTTGCTATATGATTTAAAAAATCTGGAGTTCACCCCAATGACTAGGGGTATAAAATATAGTCTACAACCTTCGAGCATTTGCTCGAAGTCTACAATCTATTCTCAGACCTATCAAATATCAAATGATCGATAGTTTGGGAGTTACTGTAAGTAGTAAAGTACACACATACTCAAGTTATAACGCTTCTCGAGGGTATAAAATAATCGGCCAAGAGCGAGTCGGACTCGCGCACGAGGGGTTCCGTACCGTATGAATAACCCTTAATATATTTTATTTTAATTTAATTATTTATTTTTGAAGGGACAACTTAATATTCTTTGAATATTTCAAACATTTTCTTGTTGCCGTTATTAATATCGATAAAAAATCACGTATCTTGTATGAGAGCCCCCTTAAATATTTATATTATTAAAATTTAACTATTTATTTTTGAAGTGAATATTTAACTAAATATTCTGTGAATATTTTAAGCATCTACCTGTTATTATAGCGTCAACAGAAATACGCCATCTGTGAAAATTTCAACGTTCTAGTTATGACGGTTTTTGAGATACAGCCTGGTGGTGACAGACGGACGTTTTTACCCTTTGGGTACGGAACCTTAAAAACTGACACTTTTCTCAGATGTATTGTACCCATAGAAAAATTACAAGGTACCTACAGTAAACAATACGTTTTCCTCCGCTTTCAATACCAAAATAATGACAATACAGTACGCAACAAGCGTTGTTATTGTGCTTGTTGCGTTAAAAAACAACAACCCAGCGCCCTTCTAAATCCAGACTTAGAGGGATGTTTACTGGGTAAAAATCATTATTGTAATTAGTCAGTTAGCTTATTAAAAAATCGGTCAACTGCGAGTCGGACTCGCGCACGCAGGGTTCCGTACCGTATGGGAGCCCCAATCCTCTTGCCGTTTTAATAGCGAGCAGAAAACTCCTAAAAATCACGTTTGTTGTATGGGAGCCCCCCTTATATATTTATTTTATTCTGGTTTTAGTATTTGTTGTTATAGCGGCAACAGAAATACATAATCTGTGAAAATTTCAGCTGCCTAACTAGGTATTACGGTTCATGAGATACAGTCCGGTGACAGACAGACAGACAGACAGACAGACAGACGGACAGACGGACATCGAAGACATTAGTAATAGGGTCCCGTTTTTACCCTTTGGGTACGGAACCCTAAAAACATTGGACACGTACTTTTTCTTTTGTCAATCCAACAATTAGTGACAAAGATAAACCTAGTCAACGTTTGAGAGTGGGGGCTCGTGACGGCACTAGCCGGTACATTTGATAAATAAATAATAATAAATAATCAATTTTTGTTAAATTACTTAACAGAAGAAAAAATACGTGTCTAAAATTTTTTGACAATCTATTTGACGGACTAATTATATTTTTTTAGTAAACAAGCCTATTGAGGTAGATTTCAACATAATTTCCGCTGTTTTTATCCGAAAACTGACCGTGCGTAACTTCGGTGATCGCTGATAAACATCTTAATGGTCAGTTTTCGGATGGGTGACCGCGGCTGACATTTCTGACAATACCTTGGCTCGGATGACACGTCAAATTGTAGAAAGGTTTTTCATGTAACATGCAAAAAGCTACCTATTCTTTCTGCTCCAGTATTCTTAGTTCTTCTGCCTTAAAACGTTGCGAGATCCAACAAACGCAAGCCTATAGTTCGGCCGTTCAGAGAATGCGTTCCTGACACGTCATCTCTAAAAAATGTTTTTGGCCGATATCTCGGAAACTATGTTCTTAAGGGCAAAAAACATTAAGATCATTATTGTAGAAAATAAATTTCGCATCTTTTGTTTCCATTAAACTTTTTTGTAATTATCGGCCAAAAACATTTTTTCAAGATGACGTGTCAGGAACGCATTCTCTGAACGGCCGAACTATAACTTACTCAGTACTGTACTGTGATACTTGTATTTACAAGAAAATACCCAAAGATTCTACGAATAACTAATTATGTAAAAGTTTCGGGGTTTGAAAGTTAGACTAGCTAGAGCCGACAGTTCTAACTTTCAGATGCCTTAACTTATTCACAACTTTGAATTTCTTTGAAACGTTCGTATTTTCTAAGCCCTGTTTCGCTCGAGCCCGGGACGACTCAATAGAAACTGTTGAGACTTAGAAACGTAATTCTTAGAAACTAAGAAACGACCGATCTTGGCCGTATTCGCAGTTGTTAAGGTTTGAGTACCCCCCTTCCTACAAAATGTTATAGAAACCAGCTGGTAAAATAGCAAACTTCTACTTGTAAGCGAGTTCTCCAAGTAAGTACTTTTGTTAAAAAATACGACGAAATACGATAAATTATGTGCCTTTTCCGTGGCAGAGACGATTCGATCGCTAAATTTTGAAAATGATTTCTGTTTGAAAGTTAGAATTGAATAGTAGCTTTAGTTGGTTCGCAAGTTTTATGTTGGAATCCTACTAATATTATAAACGCGAAAGTTTGTAAGTATGAGTGGATGGATGGATGTTTGTTACTCTTTCACGTAAAACTACTGAATGGATTTTAATGAAACTTTACAATAATATAGTTTATACATCAGAATACCACATAGGCTACAATTTATAAAGGTATTGTGTGAATTGTGCAAAATATGACGATAAGTGTCAAGTAAGTAGGAAAAAAACTACCATCTGCGAGCTATTCTGGCGGGCGCTGCCAAAACCGCTTGAGTTCACGTAGGCTACTTTTATTCTCGCGCTAACGTGGGTAACACCGCGGGGCGCAGCTAGTAATATTATAAACGCGAAAGTTTGTTAGTATGTATGGATGTTTGTTACTCTTTCACGCAGAAACGGTTAAACCAATTTGCATAAAATACGGTATGGAGGTAGCTTTGACCTTTGATTATCTCATAGGCTACGTTTTATCTCGGGCTAATGCGGGTAACACTGTGGGGCGCAGCTAGTTATTAATATTTTCCTCCGATGTCTCGGCCGGGCGTTAATATAAGCTCTGACTTCGGCTGAAGCCCTGGTAGGTTAAAAGACTTAAACTAGAACTGAATAATGAATAATACTTCTATTGACCGTGATATTACCTATATTTTTTGTATCAATAAACCAATTTTGATATTATATTTGAACACTTGACGAAACACTGAATACTCTGTTAGTATTTTGTATTTGTTTATCTGGATTATTTACATATTTTGGAAAGTTTTCTTGTCTTTCTATATTTTTGACTATGGGGCTGACCCGGAATTCGAGAAAAAATATCAGCTGTTTCATATATTTTGTCGATACCGAGTTGAGATTTTGTATCGAGCAAATGATTTCTTTTACTCCTATAGTAAAAGTTGTTCATAATGATGGTCTATACTGGATAATCCTATATTGTAGTTTAATTTCTCCGAAATATGATAAAGATACGTTTGAACTTAGAAATGCTATGGTCCTTGGAGTAATTAGACTAGAAGTACTATTGACACTCTGACTCTGAACTGAAAGAAAAAAATTAAGCAGCTTCCTTTTTTTTTTTACGGAAAGTCTGTTCGCCGATAGAATGCAGATCGTGCGGTATCTGTGAAACATTAATTAATAATTTTTAACATTCTTTCGACGAATCGAGCTGTTGGTAAAAAAGTTAGCGACTGAAAAATTTATCTTTGTACCGATGAACGGCGAACAGCGGTTTCTATTTACAATGATGTATATCGTTCAAGGGTAATTCTATATACAGAGCGGAGCTAGTCTGCAAGTATGTACCTACTTTTCTTGCATTTCATATTTTTGTTTAGTTCATCTGTATAAGTACCTACGAACTCTTTATTATTATTATTATATACCTACAGCTACAAAATATATGTTAACTTTTCAGAAATATGTTAAAGCCACGACGTTTGAAAGTTAGAATCAGTAGCTCTACCCTGGCTATAAGTGGCCAGCCGCAAGTTTAATTTTCTCGAAAATTATTCGTATTTTCGTGCGAAGTCTCGCGCGGTCTAGAGGCCTCTAAGCCCTGACCTCGCTCGAGCCCGGGGCAGGCTCCGAGGGCTGTAAGAAGCTCCCAGTAAATCCCGTTTTGTTGGCCCGACACTTGACGTATTTCCGGCAAACACTTTCCTTGTAGCTATTTTGTATTGTTTACTTTGATACTTACGTAGGTAAGAATTTTATTAAAGCGTGCGACGAGAAACTTTATCGGATGTATGTTTTTTTTCTGTTTTTAATAATACTGTTGCAACCAACTTGTGACTTCGAAAGTTAAGAAAACTTATCCTTTTGATAGACCAGGGGCCACATTTTTTAAATATTAGAATAATTTGTAGTGTTCGCACAGGACCGCACGCTATGCCCTAGTTCTCCAGATCAAGCTACTGTTTTGATGCTAGAGTTTAGTAAAGCCAAGTGATTGATTCTCTAAATTTTACAAAAGTATGGGTACGTGTAGAAATCGTGTCGTCACTCATTGTTATAAAATGCGATTGCTACTGGCGAAAGTTTGCTTCGGTATCGACACAATGTCCACGATAAGAATGACGAGCACAATACCTACATTTTTTAAATAGGTATGTAAATAAATGATAATGAATGTTTGTAATTGTTACAGATCAGTACACACTGGACAGCGAGTACATCCGGCGCTACCTGGGCGAGCTGACGCCCATGCAGGAGTCGCGGCTGGTGCAGCTGCGGAAGTGGATCGCTGACCTGCAGAAGGGCAAGGTAACACTTCACAAACATCGACGACACAGTCTTCTAATGTAGAGTAAACAGTAATATAATCCGCGCCACACATGTCGGCGGATGGGAAGTTATGTGCAGAACGCTGCGCAGAAGGCAAAATATAGGTATGCGCGAGAGCCAGCGAGACTCTCGCCGGGGCACACCTGCCCGCCAACCTGATGTGCCCCGCGCGCTCCCTTGCCCGCGCCCGTTCTTACCACTTCGCCACTTGCGTCGGCATTGTGCTCACATGCGCAATAATTAGCGAATCACGGCGAAGTGTCATCTGCGCCTAACTTCCCATCCGCCGACTTTGTGTGGCGCGGATTATACCTTTTAGTTAATGGGGTCACAATTCTGCATAACATCAGTCAAAATGTTAATATCTCGTCACCAGGTACCGAGTGACACCACCCTACTGCGTTTTCTGCGCGCGCGAGACTTCAACGTAGAAAAGGCTAGAGAGATGCTCTCACAGTCGCTGCTGTGGCGGAAGAAGCACCAAGTAGACCGGCTGCTGGCTGACTACGAGGCTCCAGATGTTGTCAAACAGTACTTCCCGGGAGGCTGGCATCATCACGACAAAGGTATATTAGAGCATATCAGTTGCCAAGTGACACCACTCTAGTGCGGCTACTTCAACGTAGAGAGGGCAAAGGAAATGCTTTCACGGTTGCTTTTGTGGCGCAAGAAGCACCAAGTAGACTGGCAGCTGGCTGACTACGAAGCCCCAGATATCGTCAAACAGTAGTTCGCGGGAGGCTGGCATCATCATGACTAAGGTATAAAGCATTTCAGTGGTCAAGCAACACCTTGTACGCAGTTACATCAACGTGGATAAGCTGATTTCTCTAGCTCTTCCATCTTGCAGTCTATAAATAATTAAGCTGATCTCCAGATGGTAAGAGATCACCGACGCCAATGTACCCCAAAAGGCGTTACGTTTGACATTGTGTAGCCCTTAGGCGTAGCCTATTTTTCAGAGTGAGGATTCTGTAAACATTTTTGAAGCTTCCTACAGCTTTGCAGAAGATTTTTTTTGCCTTTGGCGGAAGAACATTCTAGAACAGTTCTGTGTTCATATGTATTTCTTAGAAAATGTAAAGAATTATTGTTATGAATTTCAGACGGTCGTCCGCTGTACGTCCTCCGTCTGGGCCAGATGGACGTAAAAGGGCTGCTCAAGTCCATCGGAGAAGACGGTCTTCTAAAGCTGGTAAGTAAATAAGTAAATTGCATATTCTTCCTTACCTCGGGCGATGTTGCTACATATATTTTTCCTGAATCTCTATATCTGTGTATGCGATGTTTTTAGGGTTCCGTACCCAAAGGGTAAAAACGGGACCCTATTACTAGACTCTGCTGTCCGTCTGTCCGTCTGTCTCCAGGCTGTATCTCATGAACAGCTATAGCTAGAAAGCTGAAATTTTCACATGTAATGTAAATTATTTTTGTTGCCGCTATAACAACAAATACTAAAAACAGAATAAAATTAATAACTAAGGGGGGCTTCCATACAACAAACCTGTTTTTTAGCCGTTTTTCGCTCTATATTAATAATGGTAACAGTTAGATGCCTAAAATTTTCACAGAATATGTAGTTGTATATTCACTTCAATAATAAATAATAAAATAAATATTTGAGGGGCGCTCCCATACAGTACGGAACCCTCCGTGCGCGAGTCCGACTCGTACTTGGCCGGTTATTTACTGCTTATCAAAGCGAAGTAGGGCTTAGTCTTTGGAAAGATTACTCCCCACGGTCACCTTTCCAAAGACTAAGCCCTACTTCGCTCAATAGCGCTACTGTGGCTTCCACAAGTTGAATTTAGTCCCCGATAATATAAAGATTAGCCTTGTCAGATGCGTTCGGATGACGTGAACTTACTTTCCATTTATATTAATTCGTTTTCTATCTCCACATGAATAATGGAGTATTATGCTGCCATATGTTTCTTTTAACATCGCTATTTATTTATTATCACCAACCTTTCAGACACTTCACGTTTGCGAAGAGGGTCTTAAACTGATAGAAGAAGCAACTCGCGAAGCGGACTCCCCTGTCGCGTCCTGGTGCCTCCTGGTTGACTTGGACGGCCTCAACATGCGGCATCTATGGCGGCCTGGCGTCAGGGCCTTACTGAGGATTATACAAATCGTAGAAGCTAACTACCCAGAAACCATGGGCAGGGTGCTCATCGTGCGAGCTCCTAGAGTCTTCCCTATACTTTGGACCATCGTGACCACTTTTATAGGTAAAATCCAATTCCCTTCACTTTTTAGGGTTACGTACCCAAATATTAGCATTAGCTTTAGGTATTTATAAATAGTTACTTTTGATGATGCTATACTTTAGATACTTTAGAGTGTTATTATGCTATTTTTGACATGTAACTGCTATGTGATATTTTTATTAATTTTAAATGGTTATTTCTGACAATTCTATTGCAGATATTTTATGACAGTATATCTGACATCTTATTTTTTTAATATTGTATTTTTAATGTAGTGTACCGAATTTTTAACTAATTTATTATAAAATTGTTCTTAATAATTTTGAAAGTCAATACTTAATGGTTGTTATTTCTGACGATTCGTTGGACGTTGCTTGTAGTATATTATATTGTATACTAATGAATGTAATGTTCTTTCCTGAAAATAAATGGTATCTATCTATCAAAGGGTAAAAATGGGATTATACTAAGACTTCGATGTCCGTCTGTCCGTCAGTCCGTCTGTCTGTCTGTCACCGGGCTGTATCTCATGAACCATGATAGCTAGGCAGCTGAAATTTTTACAGATGATGTATTTTTGTTGCCGCTATAACAACAAATACTAAAAACAGAATAAAATAAATATTTAAGGGGGCTCCCATACAACAAGCATGAGTTTTAGGAGTTTTTTGTTCGCTATTACCATACGGTATGGAACACTTCGTGAGCGAGTCCGACTCGCACTTGGCCGATTTTTCAACTCCTTCAAAGGGCCAGATGAAGTAAATCATTTGCGAAATAAGATTTCAAAGTACTGGAATAAGTGACTTATCGAGTGCATCATGGTGTCTTTCGGTATATTGAACGGATGATCTATACGTTGATTTGGCAACGGTAATGATATCTAACAGTTATTGTGACTCGGCCCTGTCCTTGAAATATATATATACCTACAGCGCCACGTGGCCACGCAGAACGTACCACGCGCTAGGGGTAGCCCTACAGTATTTTAATTTCATCTACTTACTCTTTACCTACTTGAGTTTCTTTCTAGTTTTGAATCATATTGTACCTATTAAGATGTAATATTATTACAAAAAGAAATCCGTTGTGAATTAAAAAGGAAGTGTTCAATAAAAATACATCATATTGCGTTTTTGATGTCTTTATATTTCCGTAGTAAAACGAGGAACCATAAAAACGTAAATCGCACGCTTACTAGTTGCAAACCCACTCGTTCGTTCATCAGAACGACGCGCTGCGACTGACTAGCATACCATGAGCATACACCGCTCCGAGGCGCGTAGGTATGATTCGCGCTCCGACCGTTTGTATGAAGACGGAATACTGTTAGATATCATTACCGTGATTTGGCTCACTCAAAAGTGGATTATGTAAATCGTAGAAGCAAAGTGCCTAAAAACCGCGGCAGACGTGGCCATCGTACGGTCACCGAGGGCATTTTCATTATTTGAACCAATGTGACAGGATCATGAATATGAATGAATCATAAGGTAAAGTTCAGACATCATAGTTGGACTCATAATGCCAGAAGAAGCAACTCATTTCTGAAGAAGGTGTCAGACTGCTCAGAACTCAGGTCTGCTGGGTTTCGGGCGCTTTTTGTAATCAGCGCCACTCAAGTCGGCGGATGGGAAGTTATGCGCAGAACGCTGTGCAAAAGGCAAAATATATGTATGCGCGGATTGCGCGGAAGCCAGAGAGACGAGACGCCGGGGCACACCCGCCCGCCAACCTCATGCCTCCCGCGCGCTCCCTACGTTCGTGCTCACTACTTCGTCACTTGTGTAAGCACACATGCTCAATAATTGTGGCTAACTTCTCATCCGTCGACTTGTGTGGCGATACCTATAGCTAGTTTTTTTTAATTAGTGATTACTTTAGCTATGGGTTTTTTTAGATTCCTACATTTCTTACCTACTGAATCTTAGTAAATTTCGTGGTAAAAGATTAAACCGTAATTATTGTTATTTCTAGATGAAAATACAAGAAGCAAATTCCTGTTCTATGGCGGTAAAGACTACCTCCAGCCAGGCGGCCTCCTCGACTATATACCGAAGGATCTCATCCCCGACTTCCTCGGGGGACCCTGCAAGGTAAATTGTTCTTAATACAGTCATAAATAATGTATGTAATGGAAATAAAATAAAATTCTGTAACACAGGGATCTTCGCCGTCATCAATATATTTTTTTAAAGTTAACTAGTGTCTACATAGTAAAAAAATACATCGGAATGTTCGCTTTAGGAAACAGCAAAAATACTACACAGTTGATTCGGCGATTGCAATAAAATGTTCGCTGTATTTTTTAGATGACATTGAATTTAAATTTAATTTAACTTATTTTAAATTTAAATTTTAGTAATGAGGATGAGTTGGGCTGTCGTTAAGGATCTAAAGCGTGAAAATACATATTTTTGCAACTAAACGAAAAAAAGAGCAGAGTATAAAGTTATTCTTAATTTCCGTGAGCCTAAAACTAAAATTATTGACCGTAACGAGAGTCCAACTTACACTAAGTTGTTTTAAACATATTATTTTAACAATTTTCTTATGTTGTACCTTTTGTTTGGTTTCCATTTTGCAACAGACGGAGATAGTAGAGGCACCGTTACACGTGCCGCAGCAATATTACGATAACGTACGAACTACGGGAGTATCCTTGTTTAGTACACATGTACTCGATAGTTGTGCTAGTCCCGCCGTGTCTCACACGTTGTCTAGTGGGCGAGCGACAGCGACGCGATGCGATGTCGAACATCCTACTAAAATTATAAACTTGAAAGTTTGTAAGGATTGATGGATGGATGTATGGATGTTTGTTACTCTTTCACGCACAAACTACTGAACGGATTGAGATGAAACTTTGCAATTATATAGCTTATATATCAGAATAACACACAGGCTATAAATTATATTGATATTGCGTAAATTTTCCATATTAAGTATTAAGTAAGTAGGAAAAATTCTGCCATCTGCGAGCTATTCTTATAAGAACTGTCGAATCGAACAAATGTCAAATCCATTTTTTTTTTTTTTATTTTCCACCTCCTTTATTAAGGGTGGTAAGGTATGGCCTCGAAATAGCATGCGGGCGAAGCCGCGGGCAAAATCTAGTATTTAAAATAAACCAAAAATGACACTAGCGGAGGACCTCGAGACTGGAAGTTGCTCCACCGAGAAGAGCCGCGCTCTTAAATTCTGAATTCTGAAACAAAAATTGTAAATGTAAAATTCAAAATTATGTATATCTTTTATATGGATTTCATTCAAATGTATTTTGAATTTGAAAGGATTGTTTCTCATAAACTCATGTTACTATATCTCAGTACTCCTAATGCATGATGATGTCGCACAAAAGCAACAAGTAAAAAATTGAAAATTGACTATCCTAACATAATGGATCAAATAAGATTTACGTAGGTATATAAATAAAGTCAATTTTATTTGAAATTAAATTTTATAGCCTTGGGTTTTTTTTTTTATCTGTCCCCGCGCATAGGCTGGGCCCGCGAGCTATCCCTACTTTTAAATATATGCAGGGTTTATTAACTTTTATAATTATTCTGAATAAAATTTTTCAGAGGGGTTTTTTTTATTTTTTTTTTCAATTGTTTTTTTTTATTATACTTAATTTATTCATACATCTTAGTATTAGTACAATTGCCATTAAACTTATACTTATTTCTAACGCTTAACAATTGATCCGTTGGCCCTTGCTGCTGCGTAAAGCTGCGTGGCTTGGGTTTACATGACAGTCTGTGTTACATTGACTTTTTGAGTCTTCGTATAGTATCGCATCGCATAGCGTCGCTTCGTCGTGTTTCTCGCTTACGTAGGTCAATGCGTCATCACGAACACTACACAGTTGTGTGTGTAACTGTGTATGTACTACATAAGTGTCTCAATTACATCACAAATTCAATTTTGTACACGCTACTTAATCCGTCATTGTACTTGTCGTCAAAGCTACAGTATTTCATACATTTTATGCAAGTTACATAAAAATGTTGTCACTTCTGATTACAATTTATCATAAACACATTTTATTGAGCTATATTCAATTGCCGTGTAATTCATATTCGTACATAATCATAATAGTTTGAATCTTTTTGCACACAGGACATATAGCAAGTTGTAGTTTCGATCAATTATACACCGTCATAGTGTCTAAACATTACAATTGTTGTTAGGTTCAAACTGCGTCAAAGCGAAGCGGAGATATGCGGAGATATACCTAGTGAGTCCGTGATTCCACTGCATAAATGCTATATTTACTAGATGAGGAACAAAACAGTCTTGACCGAGCGGAGTCTTAAGCAAATATGACATGAAATGATTTTAATTTTATAGTACATCCCACACTAGGTTTATCTCGAAGAGTTATTTTTATGATAAACATTTAAAAAATTCGTCGCGGATGCTGGACTCGAACCTTGCGTCTTCGTTTTTTGAAATGTTTATCATAAAAATAACTCTTTGAGATAAACCTAGTGTGGGATGCACTATAAAATTAAAATCATTTCATTGATTTAGCAGTGCGCCATCTCTTGTCAATATTCAGAAGTTCTTATAACTTCAATTGAGTCCTGTCTAATACGGGTATCACAGGTGGCGCCGCCAACGCTATAAGTTGGTTAAAATGATAAACACTTCACAAAATTCGGCGCGGAGTCAGTACTGCGGATTAGCTCAGTTGGCAGAGCGTCGGGCTAGTGATCCGAAGACGCAAGGTTCGAGTCCTGCATCCGCGACGAATTTTTGAAATGTTTCTTACAAAAATAACTCTTTCAAATATGACATCTGTAAAGTTGTCTTAGATTCTACAACGCATTGTGTAGCTCCGCGTATCTCCGCACCACTTTTAAGACATAGGAGTTTATTAATCTATGACGTAGGTGACGCTATCGCTAAAGGCCCATTCACACATATCAGTCAACCCACAGTTGCGTCACAGTACGAAAGAATTAAAGCTCTCGTCACACAGAGGCGGAAGCGATAGCGATCCGGGGCGGGAATTTTTTGTTATATTCGAATTTGTATGCAACCTAACACATAAAAAGCGGGCGCGATCTTTTGTACTGGACCGATATCGGATCGGTTTCTCGCGGCTCCCGCTTCTGTGTGACCCGAGTTTAAAAGAACTGTACCTACGGCACTGTACCGTCATAGTGAAAAATATTCTTTTATTCATTATCTGTCAATACATATCAGCAATCGTGCAGCAATCACTGAGAATAACAAGTGGAGATGCGCGAGAATTTCTCCTCTGTGAAAGAATATTTTTTATTGTGCCGGTACGGTGCCTGTACTGTGACAGAACTGTGTCGGAATGGTGGGTTTACTGATATAAGTGTGAATCGGCCTTAAAACAATGACTGCAGACAAGTTTGAAAATAAACTTACTGTATAGTTACCTCCAAGTTGACGCATGTCATGGGTCCGACAGTCTATAATAATTTGCCTGAAGACGTCACCATGGCTGTCACTATGCTGTCGTTCAAGCGTAAACTCAAAATGTGGTTAATAGAACAAGCATTTTATGAATTTGAAGAATTCTATAAAATTGATAAGTAATCTTATCTGTTATGAATTCATGATATTTTGTATAACATTACTTACTATATTTTTATTTAGTAAACAAGTTCATCACATTTGGACTGAATTTTGATGATTATTATGTTGATTTATGTAAAATTATTTTTATTGGATTTTATTGGATTTTGAAATGATTATTATTGACATTGTTATTTGATCATTTTTTATTTTACTTATACTGAATTTTTTATTTACAATTATTGTACCTAATTCATAGAATTATTTACCTATATAATGTTTGACTTGTAAAACTGTTTTTATCAATAAATATGACTATGACTATGACTATGACTATAGGTATACTTCATACAAAGTAGTACTTACGGCACACTTCATACAAAGTAGTATACAAGGCGTGACTAAAATGTAGCGGTTGGTTTTGAAATGTGTACGTTGTATTGCAGAGTTTCGTGCACGAAGGAGGGCTGGTGCCCAAGAGTTTGTACGTGAGTGGAGCGTTCACGGAGCGAGAGGGAGACCCTCTGTGCGAGGACAGCATCTATAGGTCTGTCAGCTTGGCGAAAGGACAGGTGAGAATTTTCTTACTATTTTTGAAGTGAAAACTTCTTTAGCGGCGTTGTGCACTTTTTGGAATTGGTAAAAAATGTTGAACGCGTCAGGACACGTGAGCTGATTGAAAATTTGTAAGACGGAGGGAGAGCAGACCGCCGAAGCGGCGTAGAAAAGAAAGTAATACCCCCCTCTCTTATAACCGCGCGGCGAAAATGTATGCCTGCTCCTGTTGATACGTTTAAGCGACGCAGTGCGCTTGCGCGAGTGTGCGTGTGTGATATTGTATTTTACCACATAAATGATAGTACTTTTATACTGATAAATAAAGCAATCGTGCGAAATTATTCCCTAACAACCATTCCAAAACATTCAAAAATGCACAACGTGTTAATGCTCAAGTTTTCACTTCGGCACTCCCAGAGTGCAACACGTTGTTTTTTTTTCACTAATGAGTGCGCTTGACCGCTAACTCGCCTGATCGCAAGTAACGTCGTGGTCAAAGATAAAGCACGCAGATTTAGAATATAGTTACTCACTCACTCTGACTTTGAAAACCTTATAATATTTATAGGACCACGAAATCGGGAAGGCCTCTTCCACCTGATTGCCTATGAATGAGCATATTAGCTACTCTCCTGGGTTAATTTATTGCCTACTCTACTTGATTAATAAATCTATTAAAATAATACACAAAATATTTTTTTTTACTTTTAAAATACATAATTATTTTTGACATCTTTATAGGTTTATATAGCCTCCTTTATCTCACGGTATTAGATTACTTATCATGCCGTTCCTTAAATATTATTGTGTTAATTTCAGTTGCACGAAGTGATAGTCGTGAACAAAGACCCAGGAAGCGTGCTGACTTGGGATTTCGACGTGATTCGACACGATATCGAGTTCTCTGTTATACGCACCGAGCGCGACGTGCGGCCCGCTGCTACTGACGCCTCCGCTGGTAAATACCTGCCCTTCTTATGATAAACAGATGTTATACGCACCGAGCGCGACGTGCGGCCCGCTGCTACTGACGCCTCCGCTGGTAAATACCTGCCCTTCTTATGATAAACAGATGTTATACGCACCGAGCGCGACGTGCGGCCCGCTGCTACTGACGCCTCCGCTGGTAAATACCTGCCCTTCTTATGATAAACAGATGTTATACGCACCGAGCGCGACGTGCGGCCCGCTGCTACTGACGCCTCCGCTGGTAAATACCTGCCCTTCTTATGATAAACAGATGTTATACGCACCGAGCGCGACGTGCGGCCCGCTGCTACTGACGCCTCCGCTGGTAAATACCTGCCCTTCTTATGATAAACAGATGTTATACGCACCGAGCGCGACGTGCGGCCCGCTGCTACTGACGCCTCCGCTGGTAAATACCTGCCCTTCTTATGATAAACAGATGTTATACGCACCGAGCGCGACGTGCGGCCCGCTGCTACTGACGCCTCCGCTGGTAAATACCTGCCCTTCTTATGATAAACAGATGTTATACGCACCGAGCGCGACGTGCGGCCCGCTGCTACTGACGCCTCCGCTGGTAAATACCTGCCCTTCTTATGATAAACAGATGTTATACGCACCGAGCGCGACGTGCGGCTCGCTGCTACTGACGCCTCCGCTGGTAAATACCTGCCCTTCTTATGATAAACAGATGTTATACGCACCGAGCGCGACGTGCGGCCCGCTGCTACTGACGCCTCCGCTGGTAAATACCTGCCCTTCTTATGATAAACAGATGTTATACGCACCGAGCGCGACGTGCGGCTCGCTGCTACTGACGCCTCCGCTGGTAAATACCTGCCCTTCTTATGATAAACAGATGTTATAGAGTCACAATCGTGTAAAAAAAGTGTCCGAGCCAAAACCCTGCCCAAGCTTTTTAGTTGGTCGTAAGGCGATTGCAAGCTGACTACAACGCCGCGCGATACCAGTGCTCGGTTACAAGCACTAATTAGGTGACATAATGCAAATCGAGAAAACGGGTCATTGTGAATTATTTAATGTAAATTATATCTAAGTTATATATGACGGCGCTCAGACATTTTTTACTACTCTCACTTAGGGACTGTGGCTCTGTAGATCTTTGCTCGAAGCCTTCTTATGACAAACAGCGAATGTGCGTTGCGACGATATGCTGTTTATCTTAAGAAGGGCAGACTCGTGTACATAGGTAACTAATTTTATTTCGTGATTTTGGGATAGGCCCCATGAGTACAATATTATCAATGCATGATTTTAGACTTATACTATTATCTATTCATAACTTATACTTCAAAAATCAAACATTTCAACTTGAGTCAACAATGCAAAAGTGAAAATAAATAGGTGTGTTGTGTGCAGGCGGTAGCGAGGAGGGGTCTGTAGTGCAGAAGGGGTCTGTAGTGCAGAAGGGGTGGCGGGAGGGGGAGCACTACCACCGCGTTGAGCCCACGCTGGTCTGCCACGACGGAGAGAGCATACAGGTGCGCATTGTTTCTTACCTCTTGCCTATATTATTTCCATCTTACCTCTTGCCTATATTATTTCGACCTTTCCTCTTGACTATGTTATTTCGACTTTACCTCTTGCCTATATTATTTCGACCTTACCTCTTGCCTATATTATTTCAACCTTACCTCTTGCCTATATTATTTCGACCTTACCTCTTGCCTATAATTATTTCAACCTTACCTCTTGCCTATATTGTTTCGACCTTCTCTTGCCTATATTATTTCGACCTTACCTCTTGCCTATATTATTTCAACCTTACCAAGAGGTAATATAGGCAAGAGCCTATATTATGGTCAGACCCATTGAACAAGCAGCTTATTGGTCTGGTTTCTCCACGATAGTCCACATACATGGATTTTAACTGTCCACTGTATTAAATTGCTTACGTCGACGCTAAAGCATTTGACACAATATCACATTCTAAAGTAACCGTCATGAGATGCTATAAATTTTGTAAACAAGTGTTCAGGAGTTCACAACATTTGGACCAACAATAAAAATGAATTTGTTTAAGATTTAATAAATTATTAAGTAACAAATATTAATTAACATATATATAGATAAATTGTATTACGCACCTTTTGACGTTTTTTTCGTGGCGAATTTATTTCCTTAGATGTACTGGCTACTGGCTCCATTATACGTAATAACAAATAAAATTAACGCAACAATTAAAGTAACAATAATAAAAAGTGATAACGAAACAATAACAAAATTAACAATAACAACCAGATCCGCGATATATGCAAAGCAATGAAACAAACTCGTACGCATTCGAAACTCGAATGACGCGTTTATTTCAAAATGGCGTCCCGATAGTTTACAATCCCTGCGACGGACGCGTTCCGGTACCAAGAAACACAAACGATAGCGCTTTGCGTCGTTAAAATATGATCCGACTAAATTAAATAGGTTGTTACTTTCATATAACCCGTCTATATTTCATGTCGATTGAATATGGTCAATTTATTATTATCTCGCAGTATAAAATGTTTACTTAGTAAAAGATGTTTGTTTACATAATATATAGCTTCTCGTGACGGGTACTTTATCTGGAAAGCTTTGGACAAAAGTATCGTTACGAAAAAGTCGTGTTAAGCTAGAAACGAAAGCATGAGAAATACCGATACAAAAAGGAGTTCGACAAGGAGACCCTCTTATCTCCCAAAATGTTTATCTCAGATCACAGTGCTATAAACAACAATTTTCAAAACTAAAATGGGAAAGAGAGGGTATCAAAGTAAATGGCTGCTACCTAAGATTTCTAACGTAAGATTACTTAATTTATTATGAGACTAGTAGTTTTCCGAATAGTAGAACTCGCAACACATCTTTTTAACTAAAAGCGAAATAACCCCAATCAAAAATCGCTGACAAAAAAAAACATTAGCATATAATACCTATATTCTCAACGGATCGGACAGAGATCCGTTGAGAAATGCGACCTGTTGACAAAAATCAACATCTATTTATTTTTTTGTTTATAGGCGAGCAGTGTATACTGATATGCCTATATCAAGCAGAGTCGAATAAAATTTGTATTTATCTGACAAATAATTTTTTTCCTTCGTTATCCAAAGGTCCAGTCTATTCTAAGTTGTGTTTATAGTTCTTGCTGAGATTACATCCTCAGGCAACTTATTCGAATTGTAGACAACTCTGTTGCAGAGGATGTGATGTGCAGTGTTGGTTTGTGATGGTGTAGGTGTATGGTGTCTAGAAAGACGAAATCGTGGAGTTAAGTTCCTGGCTTCATTTCATGGCTGTATATTTGTAAGACGTGTGTATCGTGTCTTAGGGTTCCCACGTGATGGTGTCAACGGGCAGCTACGTGCTACAGTGGCGCAGCGACACGCTGGAGCCCGCGCCGCGAGCCGCGCAGCTCATGTACTTCCACGAGACGCTGGCCAGCCACCATTACAAGTAAGATGTCGTGTCGGATCTATGGATACTTCTTTTTCCACCTATATCCACGGGTGGATTCTGACTCGGTCTATAAGGATGGACATGAAATTTCACAGGCCGCGCGGCCATGTTATCGTCGTTTCTAGATCTGCCCCCCGACCGCCTAAGCAATAGCAATCGTAATAGCAATCGTTTATGACTTCATTTTAGACATTTGGCACCGCCTATGTGACGTTAGCCATCAAAATTGTTCATTCAACGATTGCTTTCGCAATCCGCGCAAAGCAATTGATGGCTAACGTCACATAGGCGGTGCCAAATGTCTAAAATGAAGTCATAAACGATTGCTATTACGATTGCTATTGCTTAGGCGGTCGGGGGGCAGACATGATAATATAAAATGTGGAAACTGTGTGCAGGGGATCGATGTCGAGCCTGCAGTCCGGCACGTCTGGCTTCTCGTGCCTGTCTGGCGTCTCCTCGTGCCCCTCGCGGTGATGCCCCCCGCCCGCGCCCCGCGCACCACACCCGCTGTGACCTCACGGACTATAGTGAATATACTATACGTGCATATGTAATACAAGTGTGAACTGCGATACTATATGATCGAGCTAGGTATCTATAGTAATAACATCTGTCATTATCGTAGACTCGCGGTGATCCCACTGTAACCTCAAGGACTATACTATACGTACTCCACGTCTTGTTAGTGCGAGTGCGAACTGCGATACTGTCTGACGTCACGTTACGTTAGTGCGAGTGTGACGTCATCTTATTGCAAGTGTGGCTGGATATACAGGGTTATTTCTAATCAATTAGCATCCTTTTCGGGGCTTATTCTGTACAAAACTAAAAACTTTTGTTCTACGACTTTTATTAATTCTCAAAAAAAGGTGTTGTTCCATAGAAAAATATGGGTTCACCCTCGACGAAATGTATGGAACAGCTGATATTTTTTTGAATTCTTACAAGAGTCGCAGATCGAAAGTTGTTAGTTCCGATGTACAAAATAAGCCCGTAAAAGGATGCTAATTGATTAGAAATAACCCTGTATACAGTAATGATATATTATGAGGTGCAGCCACCCTGTCTCCCTCTCTACGAAGCGACTCGGATACAAGTCGGCGATGTGAAGTTAGCTACAGCTGCGGTGCTCGTGTCGCCTCGTAGAGAGTGTGGCTGCACCTTTATAGCTCAGTTCGTGCCCCTTGATGTGACTTGATGGACTATACGAGTGTGACGATATCTTAGTACAAGTGTGGCTAGGTTTCTACAGTAGTTCCTAGTATCTTAGTACAAGTGTGGCTAGGTTTCTACAGTAGTCCCTAGTATCTTAGTACAAGTGTGGCTAGGTTTCTACAGTAGGTCCTAGTATCTTAGTACAAGTGTGGCTAGGTTTCTACAGTAGTGATATGTTATCGTCATAAATAAATATTAGGGGACATCTTACGATAGCTGTCATTTTCATTGTCTCGCGATATTCGCTGTGACCGCGTCTGTATTATATTAATGTACCTACGTCTAAACCAGTGTTTTTCGAACTGTGGGTCGCGACCCCCAGGGGGGTCGTGAATCCTTACTAAGGGAGTCTCGAGCAAAATATAAATGTAGACATATATGTTACTATGTATAACTACAAAATAGGTTCGGATCAAAATATTACAAAATTAGTTTATCAAGTTATTATAATAGTACGATTTTGACCCTTGGGGGGTCGCTAAAAGAATTGTACACATAAAGGAGTCGCATATTCAAAAAGTTTGAAAAACACTGGTCTAGACTGTACTACACAAGACATACATACATATACATATTATGAGCATTGACGTAGCTAGAGATTTTCTCTAGAGGGGCAATTGCCTACCCCCTATAAAATTATATATTGAGTTTCAAATTTTCTGGGGTGGGCAAAGGTGTTTTTTTGAGTGGGCATCGCCAATCCGTGCCCCCCGCTAGCTACAAGGCATACGAGACTTTCAGGCCACCAGGGCTTGCCACCCGGCCTATACGAAGTTACCTACTTATTAGCTTCATGATTATGAGTTTAGTACACTTACTGTGAAATTATGTGCGGATAAATAGCGATAGTGCGAGTGAGAACACCGATAATGCTGTCTCATTTCCATCAGGCTGTCTACAATGATAGTAAACATTTAAAATAAAACGTGATTGAACAGTAAATAATTAGCTGATTCGTAGCATTAATAGTGAAATAAAAAAACGTACTTAAATGTAATACGTAATTTAAATAAATAATTGTTGTAGGGCGAATCATACTTTTTGGCGGTTGTGAACACAGGGCGAGTGGTTTCGCAGTAGCATTTTTTTATTTTTTTATTTACAGTAAAACATAACTTTGCAATGTTTTCATATGTTAGAGGCGCAAGAGAGCGGATGTGCGCATCTTGTAGCTAACATCACAACCGATAAGAAGTATGATTCCGGCCTATACATCAGTGTTGCATGTACGTTAACTAATTTTTAAAACAATAAGCAACATAAATAGTAATATTATCTGTAGCTGTCATCTTCATTGTCTCGCGATATTCGCTGTGACCGCGTCTGTACTATATTCTAGTTTGTAAGAACTTTTGTTGTAACAGTGCATTGTGCAATAAACAAATATATATAAGTATAAATACAAAAATAAAACTCCATTAAAGTCCAAATTGTTATAAAATTTTACAAATAAAATACCTATTAAAAAAATTAGTACCATACTCTTTAAAGTGGATGCATCGTTTTTAACTATTTAAATAGTTTTAAAGACTATTTTTCTGTAAGTAGTTAAATATCTTAGCGAATGAAATATCCTAGTTTTCTCCTATGATGAAATATTTTGGCTTTGAAGATGTAGTTTTTAAAACAAAATCGGTCATGTGCGTGTGATAAATAATAACATAGACTTTTATAGAAAATACTTTCGCTTCGTATTTGATACTTAGAATGATTTATTTATTCTGAAGAGATATATGTATAATAATATAAGCTATACAGGATTATCCAAAACTGGTGTACTACTCCGAAAGGAGGTAATTCAAAGCATTATTTTGAATAATTTTTACTATGGGGCCAATCCGGATATACGAGAAAAAAATCAGCTGTTCTATGCAAAATTGTAACTCGTAATCGACCAAACGCTGATTTCTTTTGCTCGAATTATGGTTGGCCTATATTAAAAATGGTTCATACTAATGATTCTAAGCACCTCCTTTCGGCTTAGTACACTAGTTCTGCATAGTCCTGTATAATATAGATTGGTCATGTTAAACCTCAGAATAATGACAAGTAATAGAAACCTTGCTAAATTTTACTCAAATAAAAACTACGTTACAGCTGTTTTATTCATATGTGGTTATACAGCATACGCGAGAGTGAGTGGAACAAAAAACGCATTGTCTGTCGGCATAAGTCAAAATCACAAGTTGGAATGTTAAAATGGTCCACTTTGTCTTTTGCGATATGATCGGAAATTTGAACTCTCTAGTAGAAGGTTCTCTTTTCTCTTCTAGCAGAAGGTTCAAATCTCCATTTTACCTTCCTACTTTTTACCTTTTTGAATTTGGACAGCCGAGACAGCTCAATGCTAGTTTGGTTTAGTTAGCTAGTTAGGGTTTCACCCTTCGAAATTACGTAAGTTCGGGCGTATCTTATTCTAACCAAGGAAATCATCCCAAGTATTTTAAAACAGCCAACGACAAATACCCAAGAAGGGTAAAATATGGGAAAAGGTTAATATTTGAACAACGGCCTAGATTGACATTATTTCAAAAGAATTGTTATGCCATGTGTGTCACCGTATATAACCAATTACCTGTATCATTGAAAGAACTCCCTTATGGAAGGTTTCGCCGTAAACTTAAGACATGGCTAATAGAAAAATGTTACTATAGCCTAAACGAATTTTTAATTAAGCGTAAACAATAACTTTTATTAATTTGTTTGATTTTAATATGTTTTATTATTTAATTTGACTTAATATTTCTATTTCATTTCATTTTGTTAATTATCTAATTTGACCATAGTTTGACTTGATTTAAATTAATTTTAGGAATATTTCTATTATAACTATATTATATAAGTGCAATTTTCCACATGCTAATAAATGGCAAATAGAAGGAACTATTTAACCTAGACCACCGTATATGTACTCTATTTTAGTGGAATAAATATTTCATTTCATTTAACACTTTTTAACTTACATATTTAAAATGTGACACGGTTTCTAATACTTTAGTCCTTATTCTGAGTGTTAAACTGAGCCTCTGAGCTGTAAATACAGCTGACAGTGCATAGACAACTCTTACAGTATATGTAACTACAAAAGTATTTTCCATAGAAGTATTGCTAGTTATAGAGGTCTTAGCAATAAACGAACTATGTGACCACAATGCTAGGCGCTCTATATGGTAACTATTCGAGGTTTGACAGGACGGTTGTACTATAATGAGAGTGTTAGTGAAAAAAGCTTTTTGTACAGTACACGCAAATAAATAATGGACGTCGGTCTTTAAATAGAAATAAATTGGCTAGTTTTGATTTCGTAGAACGTGTCATGCTTTTATCATGTCGTTAGTTTGTCCAATTTTGGTTCGTGAGACAGAATACTCGTAGTCTACTAAGTTGAGAAAAGCCAATTACCTGTATACAAACGCGGCTGTCCATGGTTTGTTCGCTATTACTGTACTTAATATTGCGAACATAGAAATGAATTTTCAATTACGGAATATAAATAAAGTAGAATACAATTCTGCTCTAATCGACAAGTGGTGACTACGTAGGAAATGCATAGATTACCCTTCACAGATAGCGCACTATGTGATCTAGCATTGAGAGTAACGTATAAAAATTAAAATGTATCACATTGAAATGAAGTATTTTCTTTAGTTTCTTTGGTCCTCAAAATCCCTCTTTATCTTTTTTATTAAATTAACAAACGAAAGCACTTTTCGTAAGTTTTAGCGCGATTATTACCTCCAAAAAAGTACAGTACAAATATTTAAAATGCTGCTGCTTAATAAGGAACTGGATCATACCCAGACCGTTTGACGTCTAGAGATAAACCAAATGCTCGACACCCACTGGCAGTTGGCGTTATTACCACGCTTTATGCCAAATAAACAGTATAATTTTGGTTAGGATGCGTATTTTCTTAGAAGTCGATATGATACATCAATATTTCAAGAAGATGTGATACGTGAATATGGCTAAATTATGTGCATTTTTTCGTATTAAGAAGGTTCCGCGGCGGGCCCGCTATAACTTTAGTATAAATCACTCTTAATACGAAGTGTGCTACAATAGTGTTTAGTGCGGAATCTATGAGGGTTAATCTGTGAGGAAACGTATCGAACGTAACTCAATATTTGAGAATGTGTGTGTATTTGTCCCATGACTTTCGCCAATTTAGCTTTCATATGAAAATTGTAAAAACACTGAATCTATGTTTTAAATGTAAATAAATGTTTGATAGAATTGACTTAATATTTGAAGCTTATGATAATGTAAAAATTACGGGCTCCGAAATGTATATTAATATTATTAATTATTCTAGAATTAATTACCCTTGAACGATGTAAATGTACAAAGCAATATTATCAATCACTGTTTGCCGTTCATCTGTGCAAAGAAAAAATGAATCTATCTTTTTAACAGATATTTACAGATAATATTATACAGGGTTATCTGCTTGCCCTGTACTAAGCCGAAAGGGGGTGATTAAAACTATAAATAAGTTTTTTTTACAATGGAACCAACCTGGGATTCGAAAAAAGAAATATCAGCTGTGAAATTCAAAATTAAAACTTAGATTCCACAAAATGTAGCAAATGATCGGAACTGTTCCTTTCGGTAAAAGCCTTTCGGCTTTGTACACCAGATCTGGATAACCCTGGATACAGTTCGGAGCTCTAAAATAACAGTGCAAAGATTATGCGCACTCAGCGCTACTATTACAACTAGACAAAAATTGTTCAGTTTTATTTCATAATAACTTTTAGACAAATTGCTTAGGGTAACGCTATGTCCTATAGTATATGACTTTAAAAAACAGTAGTACTATATGTTCATACTTTCCTTTGACATATTGTACAGAATTATATTTTACACCGGATAAGTTATAAATAGTTTAAAATTTGTGATTTAGTATAGATAAGTATAAGTATCTGCGCTATACGTAAAGCATGAGATCGTAGTTATTTTAGGAAATTTCGCTTACGTATCCCGAGCCAAGAAGAAATATTCTAAGCTAAAATGCTTAGAAATGGATCTGGTGTAATACATAATAATTATTATGCTGAACATTTCAATAAATGTGACTCAAATATATATACAGGGTCACTGGTACCTTACGTATAGCGTTTCAAGGGTTACTTTAGTACAACAAGATGGACAGCTTAATACTACGGGACTTAAAATCGCTCTTATGATTTTGTCAATTCAATGATGGTTTTGTGTTGAACATCTGATGTTTTTTTTGCCGTTTTAGAATTGACCCCATAATAAAAGTTTTTGTAAGTAACAAAGTTGCTATTAAGTGTTGTGCGCAAGTTACCAGTAAACCTGTATGCTTGTAAACATTTGTTTAAAAAAGGTTAATCCTTTAAAGTGTATTTTCAGCTATCGCAACGTTTGAAACGAGACTTAGGTATAAACGTATTTGAAAACCAGACTTATGAAGTTGTGAAAAAGCTCATTTTACATCAATTTCTAGCGTAATAACGGTGTAAATCAATTATTTTCCAATTAAAAACCCAACGGGGCTTAGATAAAATTGATTAGGCCTACGCGGCATTCGATTATAAACTCTACGATTATGATGTTTTGGCATAAAATGAGAAATTGCCAAAGTATTTTTTAAAATAATGTAAGATCTTTCATATGGTTGGTAGAATATGTGATAGGAATTGAAATTTAATACTAATGTATCCTAAACAAGGTTATTCAGACGGGGTGTACTATACTGAAAGAGGGTGATTCACACCGTCAGTGCAAATAACTGTTACTATAGGCCCAACTCAAAATCTGAAAAAATCAGCTCTTTTATACATTTTGTCAATTCAGAGTTGCAATTTTGTATGGGACAGGTCTTTTTTATCGAAATTCGGGTTGGCTCCAATAGTTATCGTTCATAATGATGGTCTGAATGAACCCATTTCGGTCTAGTTACACCCCTTTCTGAAGAACCCTGTACAAGTTTCTCTATTACAGTAGAGCCTTGATTAACCGGACTTATTCGTGTCGTTGAGCATTCGTATAAGCGAAAATCCGGATAATCGTATTAATGAAAAAAGCTGTTTACGTCTTATTGAAGTGAAACTTGTAATGCTACTTCCAACAAGGTTGCGTTAAACGTTTAACGCTACCATGGAGGGGGTATGAAAGTACTGTTCCGTCGAAGTTTCACTTCTTCCGCGCGGAGGGACTCCACTTGCATTTTTAGCTAACTTACAACCAGTTTATGTCCTTTCTAATGAATCAATAATATTTATTTTATGATTAAGATAAAACACCACTCGCTTTGGAATTTTTAAGTTCAGAGATCGCGTGAGTTCTCAGCGCAGCAGCTGTACACTTAGCAACAGATAATAACAATTTGCGAAGAGCAGAAAAAAGAGGGGCGCGGGCGGGTTATAATACTTCTGACGGACATGTCAGATCTACGTATGGATTTAACTTAAAACATATTTTTGTTGATCTTGTGTAGTAGACCGGATAATCGCGAATCCGTATAACCGAGAGCCGGATAATCCAGGTTCTACTGTATATGTGCATACCTAGTTGAATATTATATTGGAACTATGAAGTTATGAACAAAGTAGGCATAGAGCAGGTTTTGATCGTTTGAAGTTCGTAACAGACAAATGTGAATAATTATATGAATTATAACCGGTTATTCGCTGCCTTATTGGCTAGTGATTTAACTTCTTATATAGGCCGAATCACACTTAATGTCGCATGTGAACACGAAGCGAGTCGATACGCAGTATACCTATATTATAGCAATTTATTCAAATCTCAGCGGCGCAAGGAATGGGAAATTGGGAATTTGCAGCTTGTAGCTAATGTCGCAGACTAAAGGGGTTTGAACATTTGTGGCATGTCCACCCGCCGCCATTTGAAAGTTTCCGCGCACAATGTAATATATATGAGTAGGGGACACTTAAACACACTATAAATGTTTCGTACTATGGTACCATATAGTGTCACCATCTCGAATTTTGATGTAAAGATCGCTGTACGAGAACATTGCGATCTTTACATCCAAATATCTCGAGAACGTGACACTTTAGGGTATCATAGTACTGAACATCTATTGTTTGTATAAGTATCCCCTAACCATACCATAGTCGAACCATGATATAGGTTGATGATTAATTACTAATTTTGTTTGTGATTTAATTTGGATTTTGAATGGTACCCTTAACTTATATGACTACGACAGAGCGGAAATACACTAAATATTTATTCAAAACAAGAATTTTAAGTATCCCCTACCAATATATACTACTTTCATTGTGTGTGGAAACTTATAAAGAAAAAACAATATGGCGGCGGGTGGAAATGCCAGCTTCCATACAAAAATGTTCAAACCCTTTTGATTCGGCTTAAATATTGTGTTAATAAACTTTTTATTTAAATGATTGTCTAACAAATGCAATTGATGACTGGAAAGCAATTTATTTTTGTAAGTATGGAATTGAAAATGTATAATAAAAATATATGTAGTGAAACGTAATAGCTTTAAGACGATTTAGACTATTTTAGACGTAATTTCAGTGGGACTAAGAATATGTACTAAAATCCGTCAGTCATAGAACTCATAAATAAAAATATAACAGTGATTGTAAAATATATTTTTCGCATTTTGCGTTAGATTATTGTATTATTGTGTATTTTTTTGACGGCAGCTTATGTCAACATAAAGGTTCTGCCATATTGACGCGGATTGTGGTCTCGACCCATCCATTTGTCAGCAGTAGGACGTCCACTGCTGGACATACTTTTATACTCCGACCATAACCCGCGTCAGTCATGCCTAAGCTCAATATTTACTACGAAATAGTATCTACCATACTTACTGTAACCTGCTATATGTATGCTGAGTGTGAGTTTTGTCGTACACATGACGCGCTCTACGGCGAGCGCGTAAGCATGTAATTTGTATGAAGAAATGTACAACTTTTACTTAATTTACTATTTACTGTTAAATTTACTGTTTATATTTTTATTATCTATTTTGTCATTTTTGTGACGAGATATTGTCTGATGCTCAACACTGACTATTAATTTAAGAAGTGGTTGTAACTCGACATATTAATAAATTATTTCATTTCAGTTCAAAAACGCGCCGCTAGTGGCGCTGTACATTTCTTCATACAAATTACATGCTCATGCGCTCGCCGTAGAGCGCGTCATATTGACGACAAAACTCACACTCAGCATACTCTACACTGTCAATCTTCTCAGAATTTGAATTTTCAACTGCATAAGTAGATTCTTTTTTTCAAAAAAATCTGTAAAAATAATGGTCTAAAGCATCTTTCAGACAGATGCGGCCAACAGCTGTGGTCTAGTTTTCCACCTATCTCCGAACCAGAAATTTTTAAATCTAGATCTGGGGTTGGTATATGACCAGGCTCCAACTGCTGTGGAACGTTTAAATGTTGAAAAATTAATAAAAAATATCTTGGGATATAATTATACAGTACTTTATATAAAAATTTCAGCCTGTACCTACGTCGAATGTCCCGGAATCTAATATGATTTGTACATAATAATTTAAGTTTATTTAGGCTACTAGGAAATTTTAGGAACCCATAAGCACTAATTAAATCGCAAAATCTTTTAAAAAAAGTTCAGATTTTTGAGGTATTTTTCGTGGGCTTTTGGTTTCTGCAAATAGGTTTAATTTTTAAATAAGATATTCGTATTAAAAGAAACAAAATCCTGACTGCAAAAAAGTATATTTTACTTTAAAAAAATGTAATTTGACGGGATGGCATTATTGCCTCATGTCAATGTTAAAAATGTACAAGCAGTTAAGCTGTATGAGTAAATTACGAATTTAAACAAAAATACACCAAAAATGCTGTCTTTTTTGTGCAGTCGGGTAAACAATCGACGCTACTTGACTATGATCGTGAAATAACTTTTAAGTTTAAGCTATACTCCGCGCCACACAAGTTGACGGATGTGAAGTTAGCCACTAGCTGCGCAATAGCCAATCCTGACGAGACGTGGAAGCCGCACGTTGATTGGCTATTGCGCAGCTAGTGGCTAACTTCACATCCATCAACTTGTGTGGCGCGGAGTATACCATCCTGTGTTGTGAATAAACAAACAAAATATCGATAATTTCGTATCATATTTAATTATAAGACACAAAATATAATAACAAAATATATAATAAATAAATAAAAAATGTGGAGGTCGGTATAAATGTTATTTATTAGATTTATCGTTATATAAGAACAATCAAATACCTAGTTGAATTTATTCATTGAATTAAAGAAATATCTAGCATTTAACATTGTTTTTTATTTTGATTGTAAGTCATAAGTCATTTGTTGGTAAAATAGCAATTTACACGTCAAGTTTTAAATGGGTAAATAAACATTAAATACAATAAAGCACTAATGATAAATCACCAAAAATACTGGATGCCCTCGAAATCTCAAAGGAGATATTGCAAATATGCATAGAAATTGGGCCAATAAAGGGTACAGTATTTCATAATTTGCTTTGTTTCTTTCGGAAAATGATTTTCCCGTTGTTTTTTACAATAACAGTGTACATTAAAAGTAATTTCGTGTATTCGGGTATTAAGGTTACATGTGACCAAAATGACAGTAATTCAATGACTGAACAAAAATCAAATTGGAAAATGTGAAATTACTCATAAATTAAGCATTTGATGCGGTTGTTTTACTCTGCGCATTTATTTATCATAGTTTAACGGATTTTTTGAGCTACTGTACCTAGTCAGAGCCCATTTTGCATTATCTTCTTTGTTATTAAATGTAACGTGGTTTTGGCAGAACATATTTTTTAAAAATAATTTTAAATATTACGCTAGCAATATCTGTGGTATATATACAGTGACACCAACTTATCTGACCTGGTGGCCGAAAGAGGAACTAACGATGCTATTTTGAAACGTCAACATATTGCCAGCATTTTATACGACGGTAGCGACGCCATCACCCTGTCAGATAAGTTGGTGGCACTGTAATAATTTATTTATATTTAAAACAAAATTAATGCCTTACACTAAATTAAACTAACCTAGTTAATACCAAAAATAAACATACGCAAGAATTAGATAGGTGTATTTTAATAAACAAACAGCTAGTATTCTAATAGCTAATATATCTGCGTCTCTTTTTTATTTTTGATGCAATTTTATTTTTATTTATTACTTATGTTCTTGTCATTATAAACAACTTTTACTATTGCACTAAACCAAACCTGAAATCAAAAAAATAGCTATAATATTTTTTTTCCACAGACAATGAACTTTTATACGATTTATTGTTAATTTTTTTGCGGTTTCAGGGTTGGTCCCATATTAAAAGTTGGCCATAATTAAGAATAAAATGATATCTTAGAATGTGTCCGACTGTCCGTCGTATAGAAATGGATGGAAATAAAACGATAGCAATAACTACATACTCTATTCAAAATTCTTCTTGGTGTTCTCTCTAAGGTGAGACGGTATTTCACACCTGAGCAACTGCTTATAGTCTTTATAAAGCGCAAGTCAGGTCCTGCGTGGAATACTGCTCTCACCTTTGGGATGGCTCAGCCAAGTACCAGCTGGAGGCTTTAGAGTCCATAGGCAACGAAACTTTGACTGAGTCGAAGCTGCAGAGTCTCGAGCATCGACGTAGCGTGGCGTGTCTATCAGCCTTCTATCGGATACACTTCGGTGAGTGGCCGAAATTGCACAATCTGATACCACCTGCCCCTTTTTTCTATAGTACGGCTAGACAGACGCGAAAGCGCCACCCTTTTATGGTGGACATCCCACGCATTAGAACCAATCGTTTCGAGTCCACATTCCTCATACGAACTGCCAGAATGTGGAACGCTTTGCCTGAGTCTGTCTTTCCGCTAAAGTACAATGTAGATGTCTTCAAAACCCCAATAAAAAGGTATCTTCTAGGTAAGCGTGTTACATCTTAGACCGCATATCTGCTTAACATCAGGCAGTGTGTAGTTAAACGCAAACCTATACGAAATGAAATAAAATAAAAATTCTTTTACGAGGGTTGGAAACATGAATACAAGGCAGTTATTACATAGGCCATAAAATATGGAATACAGATTGCGCGTTACAGAATTATTACAACAATGGATTGAATAAATATGTCGGAAGGCGTTAAAATTTTAGTAGTATTTCTGTAATAACTAGTTTACACATTGCGAAATCTGATTTTCAAAATCAATATTGGTAACAAATAGCTTTAGGTATGTGTTCCGACATGTATTTTTTCCATAATATATAGGTACCTTTATATATATACTAGCGACCCGCCCCGGCTTCGCACAGGTGTATTATACATAATTATGAACCTTCCTCTTGAATCACTCTATTTAAAAAAAAAACGCATCAAAATCCGTTGTGTAGTTTTAAAGATATAAATAAGCGTACATGGGGACAGCGGAAGCGACTTTGTTTTATACTATGTAGTGATTATGGAAAAAATACATGTCGGAATAGTTCTCATAATAATTCACAAGCCCATTAGTCTATTTGCCCTTTTACAATTTTCGCCAATAAATGTATAACGTATCATGACCGTGCTAAGAACCTTATACCAAATAAAAAAATCAAGACAGAGTCGTGAACAGACAAATGAGGCCGGTTTTTTATACATGTGGTGAGTGCATCGGTGTTGCGCCGCCATAGTTCGACTGACAAACCAAGGCGTAGTTTCGTTGTACGTGTATGTGTGTGTAGTTGTGTTTGTACACGGCGAGGCGAAGTTTTGCCGGCTTCACTTGTTTGTTCACAACATTCTGTCTTTTAATTTTTTTTATTTGGTCTGAGCTGGGAACGTATCAGGCACGGAAAACAACGCCGTACTACAGTGCGACACAAAAGAGAAGAAATTAATTATTCGGGAACTAAATTATCACTTTTGCTGGAACCACAATCTGAGTTGTCAATCATTGTTAACATCCTTGATTTTTTTCTCGTTTTGTGTTATTTTGTGGGTTATGAACTGGAAAACAGTATCATTATGAAAAAAATATGCTAACAAAGCGATGGTGGCGACCTCATTTATTTTCAAGACTTTTATGTCCACGTAGGTACGTTAACAATTTATAGTCGTCGAGAATATTTTTCCAACGCCAAAACGCTCCGTGCATGGCACTTCATAGCGTCGTTGACAGAACGGTCTAAAGTTTATAGCTTCTCGTGACGGGGACTTTAGTCTAGAGTCTATAGGTAGACTAGATACATAGTCTCATACTTATTTTTTTTTATTTTTCAAGGTTTTTTTTCACGTTTCTGGCACGGTCGGGACCTACAATTTAACGTGTCATCTGAGCCACGGCAGCGCTCAATTGGAAAATGCCACCCGCGTTCACCCATCCAAATAGGTACTGACCGTGCGGAACGTTGCTCGCTGACAAACACCTAGTCAAACTACGCTATGAGCGATACGCCAAGGATCCATTGTTTCGAGATATTTGTATGTTAACCACTAATAATTTGCCCCCTCTTGGTTTCAGCCTACTTAGGCTATTGGTAAATCCGCTACTGTACTGCATACATTCCTATTATTATAATTATAGTTATTTTATGGCTAGGTAAGGTTGTACATAGCTGCATTTACTAGCAGACATAAAACCGATAAGCTGCGAGCACTGCAGCTGCCTTTATCGTTTATACAGGTTCTAGTCGAGCTGCTTTACGGCCAGATAAGAGCCACAATTTAACGCCATGAATAATTTGCTTTTTAATGAAATAGGCAGTGTTGTGAATGAGAGAATTGGGGACAAATTGGGATTGATCATATGGCATAACAGATACAAAAATCATGCTGATGATTTTTGCTGAGGATTATAATCCTCCAATAGAATTACAATGTGACTTCTTGTATGCAGCTTGCATCCAATGTGTTCTTTGGTCGTGGTCAAATCTTCTGTACGATTTGGGGCTAAATAACGCCATCGTATCATGCGAGTCTGTCTATTTTTTATAGGATTAATTTCGGAGAGTGCATCTGAGCTGCACGACCTTATCCTACCATCCCCCTTTTTACTACAGGAGAAGTAGGAAGACGCCACATTATCACCCCTACACTGTCGATTTTCCTCACTCAACATTTATGATTCGTACCGCCAGGGAATGGAACAGTCTTCCTGCTTTCCTGTTTCCTTATCTAAAGCTTTTCAGGGCCAGTGTGAATAGGTATCTTCTAGGTCTGCGTGCTTCATCTTCGAACACAACGTCGCTTACCATCAGGCGAGTTGGTGGTCAAGCGCGGACTTATTCGCGATAAAAAAACCCATTAAATTCATTATTGAAAAGGACTGGTTTTAGGTAATACTCGGTCTTTTTTCCGGTTTTAGGTAGTGGAGATTCATAGAAGTTTCCCTTCAGATCTTTAGTAAGATAAATCCCATTGGTAGTGGATTATATGCAACGTGTTCCAGCATCCAGCACACGTCAAATTTTTGACACCTTGAGTAACCAATCTCAGAATTATCCGCGCCGAGCTGTTACGCGCAGACTTTTAAAACTTATACTCGTAAGTCATCGTGGCATGAAGCGAGCTCTATAGTCTCATCACAAAATTTGATTGTAAAAAATACTTTAAATTCGTCGGAAGTTAAACCCACACAGTGGCTAAACTGCTGGCATGTAAAGTAAAACACAGTCCACGTCTCAGCGTCCACCAGTTGTGCCAACTTGCCCTACTTACGCACTATCGCTGTTACCGCGCGGAATTTCAGCAGGCGCCGATAGTGGAAAACCTCGAGGAAACTGCCTATACCTACCTACACGTACTATGGCGTAAATATTTATAGGCTTAGGTGCTGGCATTTTGCAGCTTTGAATTAGTTACTAGCGACGATTTTTGAGATCTTATGAGTACCTACTTATAGTGGCGTAACGTAGACTGATTTCATGAGCTTTTCGCCTCAGTCGCAAACACCGGCACTACAACAGTATAATGCGGCCTCTGACCACGTTTTCGTGTGTGGTTAATTGATGATTGAAAAATAATAACACGCGCCTTCCCAATGGACATGAGCTGCCGGCGACGGTTTTACTATAAGTACCCTTATGGTATCAGTTTTGATTGTGGGGTTCTTCTTTATGTTTCTGTGTACGCGAGGCCCTTGTAGCTACGGTTAGGCTCGAACTTCACCAATGTGGAGCGTAGATGGGCATAGCGTTGCAGTCCATCATCCGTAAGCCCATTACAGACGTAAAAGTAACGGACTACATGCTTGCTTAGCGAAGAACAAAACCATTTTATTTAATTCACGTGAACTGTTTGAGCTATTCCTCGCTAAATAAATATGGCCTAGATACGTACCTACACAACGGGCTCACGGAATACGACGCTCGAGCAGCTCTACTTTAATGGAGCAGGATATTACGCTGAAGCAGGAGTAGTACCTAGGTAAAATACTATCGCGAAAACGTATACGTTACGTATACGTAAAACGTATACGTTTTCGCGATTCTTTTAATGAGAATGATTATTTGTTTAGTGAAATCCTGACAATTCCGGTGTTGCTAGTATGACGCGAGCCGACTCGAGCCGGGGCGAACAAACTAGCTTGTCTCCATAGTTTGCTCATACCGCTCGGGTCGACTAGCTGTCAATGTTTCTCGCCATTTCGTATCTTCTTTCTTCACCACTCGATGTTATATCTCTTATCTCCTTCGTTGGGGTTTGCTACTATCTGATTTGGATATTGTAAATCAGCGGTTATTTTAGGCAGCTTTCCTTCCAGAGCTGAATTGTGTCGTCATTTGTTAACTTTTTTCTCAGCAACGGAGCGATGGATTGATTTTTGTACATATAGGTACAGGGTTATTCCTAACCAATTAGCATCCTTTTAGGGGCTTATTCTGTACGATTTAAATTCAAAACTAACAACTTTTGTTCTGCGACTTATGTCAAAACTAAAAAAAAAAGTTGTTCCATAGAAAAATATCGTTCACCCTCGACAAAATGTATGGAATGTATTTTTTTTGAGTTTTTACAAAAATCGCCAAACAAATGTTGTTAGTTTTTATGTACAGAATAAGCCCTTAAAAGGATGCTAATTGATCAGATATAACCCTGTATACTTAGTTTATAGGTGAGTCAAGGTACTAGGACGAAGCTGCGGGTAAAATCTAGTCAATCCATCAATGAGTCAAAGAAAATAAACCATATTGAAAGAATACAAATTAGACTTGTAAATAAACATATTGAAAGAATCAGCAAGACCTAAACGACTACTTGAACAGCTAGGTAGGTACTAAACAGACTTTGATTTTGAATAAATGTAGAGTTTTTGATCGATCTTAGATGGTGATGCATGGAGCGCTCGCCAGATATCCGTAAGATAAGAAATACATACAGGGTGGATCCCTGGTGGCGGTATTCTCTTACGTTACTCTTGCGATGCGCTAAGTACCTACCTAATCGAATTACTTATTTTATTTATTTGGTACATATAATAAATAACATTACAGGTTTTACCTGTTGTGTACCAAGGCGTTATTATTATTATCTAACCTCGGTAGTGGTTACATATTTGAGCCATTTGGAGTTGAGACATTGGGTCCGTGGGGGCCGGGAGCTCATCGTATTTTCAAAAGTCTGTCTGAGCGTCTGGTGGACACGACGCGTGACCAAAATGCTGGCGTTTATTTGGCTCAACGCATAAGCATTGCCATTCAGCGTGGCAATGCAGCCAGCATGCTGGGCACGCTGCCAACTGGCAGTGGGCTTGAGCATTTGGATTATCTTTAGACCTTCAAGGGTCTGTGGATGTTTCAATGCTTTTTATGTATAGGTATATAGTATTAGTGTAGGTAGTTTTAGCGTATAGTACCTATTGTATTTTGTTGTAGTTAATAAAGGCACTCTTGCCCGTTAAAAAAAAAGTATACAAGATGGAGTAATGATATTTATCGGGGCTTTGTCAAGTACCGAGTAGGTATTGACATAGCTGGTAAGCGGTGGGCTGGCCGATGGGGTCGTAAAGTTATCATACCAAATCGGGGCGAATCAATTATCTAGGCGGCTGTGAAGTTACCTGTAAGCTGCGCGCATCCCCGCTTCTCGCGCAGGTGTCATCATGAATTTGCTACTGCGCAATGACTTGCTTCGTATTCTCAGACGTCAAGAAGTTTGATTCAGCTTGTAGTACGTCCGTCGATAGATAGATCAATAATGCAGATATACAAGATTCCTGGGAATCAATTAGCCTCCTTTGAGGGGCTTATTCTGTACATCAAAACGAATAACTTTTGTTCAACGACTTCTATCAAATCTAAAAATCTGTATCTGTTAGTTTTGATGTACAGAATAAGCCCCTAAAAAGATGCTAATTGATTACCAATAACCCTGTTTTTTTTTAATTTGAAATTATTTATTTGCATAATATACAGAGCATTCTGAGCATTAAGTATATACCCTGCCTAGTAGGGCATAACAAACATAATATATTAAGCCCGATTACAGAGGCGCCATCGTAATTATATTAGCTAAATAGCATAGTTCTGTTTCTTTTTCACTTTGGGCATTCGATAGAGAGAACGCTTTTTCCGTTGCTATTAAATTTACGCTGGCGCCTCTGTAATCGGGCTTATTAGGTAAGTAAGTGAATATCTTAAAAATTACTAAGCTAATCTTATTTTTATATGACTATACCTACATAGACATAGTATAATTCTACATAGTACACAATTTCACTTATAAAACATAATATAGACAGAACTAGTTTGACATAAATTCTAGAGCATACTACGAGCTACTTTAAATGTTATTGTTACTTAATTTTATCAGTGAGGTAATCGTCTAAACTGTAATCACATTTATTTATTAACAATTTTATGAGATTTTTTTAAAAAAGATTTTTCATCAAGTTCGTCTTTTAAATTATACAATGCTCTACATACCCGTAGAGCATTGTATATTTTTATGAGCATATTATATATTCTGGACTGTTCTGGACATTCTGGACCTCTTTTTACAATTTCAAGTTTTGGTTCTGGTTTGTCTTCGGGCATTTGTGTTAAAAGTGAAAAGTTTTAGGTGCTTTTTAACAAACATTGCTGCTTCTAAGATATATATACAAAGCAGTGGTAAATTTTTGTGCTGTTTGTAGGTACACACTGGATCTGTGATATTGGAAAAATCCACAGCGGAGCCTTATGATATCTTATGGCTGATATTCAGCGATAACAGGCCCAATTATGAAGGCGCCATCCTAATTATAATAGCTATTTAGATTTTATTTATTTATTTCTGTTTCTTTTTCACATTAGGCATTCGATAGAGAGAACACTTTTTACGTTGATATCAAATTTACGACTGATTGACTGTCTTCATCCATCAAATATTTACGTGTTTTTCTACCTCACGGGATGTAAATTAAATTCATAGCTTCTTCGTAATGATTACCATAATACTTAGGTATTCATGTTTTTCCAATCACTTATTTATGAGATACATGTACCTAGATAAATTGGATAGTAAAATGCCTAATTACAGTAACATTTCGGGAGTGAATATTCGAGTAGGATAAGTGGCAATGTGTTTTTCTGTTCTAGAGGCTAGAAAAGTCTCAGTATTCTCAGTAGAGCTCTAGAAAAATAAGTAGAGAACCTAGCATAAATCCATTACAGTATACCTACCTACGGAACCACTTTATGTTATCCAGCCCAGAAGTCCAGCGCCTTTTCAGAGCCATTCTTAGGGTTCTGTACAAGGAAAAAACGGAACCCTTATAGAATCACTTTGTTGTCCGTCTGTCCGTATGTCAAGACCTTTTATCTCGAGAACGCGTATAGTTAACGAGTAGAAATTTAAACCATACACGTATATCTATAGTTTCTTGCAGTAATGAAAAAATTATAAGAACTTCTCAGTTGTCGTAGAAAAAAGTTAGATCTGTTTATGTCGTAAAAACGCATATTTTGACACTCACAAGGGAATCAAAACCTATAGGGTAGGTACTTTCCGTTGACCTAGAACTATAAAACTTGGCAAGGAGCATTGTCCTAGAGTACAAATATAGGAATAAATCTGAAAACTGCACATTTTTAATTTAATCACAAAAAATTGGTCCTCAATGCAAAAAAAATGGGCTCTAATTTCAATGTGAATTACATGTATCATGTGTGGTATTATATAAAAGATATTTCCTATTTTCTTTCGCTAAGCACAAGCTAAGTATAAGGCTTTCAATTATTTTTACGTTGTGTGATTAATGATGCATGATGATAAAAAAGAAAAAAAAAACCGTGTTATCGATGATTATGTTATAGTTAGGTACGCTTTGAGGTTTTAACAACTTAGTTCCCAATTTTGTACTATTTTCGAGTTTGTACGGAACCCTCGGTGTGCGAGCCTGACTCGCACTTGGCCGGTTTTTTTAGTCAAGTCGGTCAGCGTGGAGGCCCAATCGTTATTCGTGGGTTCAAATCAAAGTCCCGTACGAAGGAGCGGAACTAATGTACAGATTTTCACACCACCGGCTATTCGGTGAAGGAAAACATCGAGAGGCACCCTGCTCATATTATGTACCTATTTACGTCCGCAGAAAAAAATCTAGTAGTCATGGACCGGCCACACATTCGCCCTACGGCGAAGTTATCGTCACTGGGGCTCATTCATCTAATTCAAACGGTAGTAATTGGTTGTTCACGATTTGAACTACTACCTGAAGCTGGGCACATACGCTGCGATGATCGCATCTATTCATCAGATCAGTCCAGCGAGGTCCTAATATAGTTACATTGCCGGTAGGTAGTTATTGAGGAATCAAAATGACACCCCTATTTTAATCGAAAAAATTGATTTAACAAAAAAATTATTTTCATCAAAGTTGTAGAAAATCAAATTTTAAACAACTTTTGTTCCTATAACTTCTGCTGAAAAATTGAAATAACACAAGTTATTGAAGAAACAAAATGGTACAACCAACTATTTAAAAAAAATATCGATCCTTCAAAAAGTTGATGGGAATCAAAGTTGTAGAAAATCAAATTTTAAACAACTTTTGTTCCCATAACTTCTGCTGTAAAATTGAAATAATGCAAGTTATTGAAGAAATGAAATGGTACAACCAACTATTTAAAAAATTATCGATCCTGCAAAAAGTTTATGGGAATCAAAGTTGTAGAAAATCAAATTTTAAACAACTTTTATTCCGATAATTTCTGCTGAAAAATTGAAATAACACAAGTTATTGAAGAAACAAAATGGTACAACCGGCTATTTGAAATAAATATCGATCCTACAAAAAGTTAATGGGAACTAAAGTTGTAGAAAATCAAATTTCAAACAACTTTTGTTCCCATAACTTCTGCTGGAAAATTGAAATAACACAAGTTATTGAAGAAATGAAATGGCACAACCGGCTATTTGAAATAAAAATCGATCCTACAAAAAGTTAATGGGAACTAAAGTTGTAGAAAATCAAATTTCAAACAACTTTTGTTCCCATAACTTCTGCTGGAAAATTGAAATAACACAAGTTATTGAAGAAATGAAATGGCACAACCGGCTATTTGAAAAAAATATCGATCCTACAAAAAGTTAATGGGAACTAAAGTTGTAGAAAATCAAATTTCAAACAACTTTTGTTCATATAACTTCTGCTGAAAAATTGAAATAACACAAGTTATTGAAGAAACAAAATGGTACAACCAACTATTTAAAAAAAATATCGATCCTTCAAAAAGTTGATGGGAATCAAAGTTGTAGAAAATCAAATTTTAAACAACTTTTGTTCCCATAACTTCTGCTGTAAAATTGAAATAATGCAAGTTATTGAAGAAATGAAATGGTACAACCAACTATTTAAAAAATTATCGATCCTGCAAAAAGTTTATGGGAATCAAAGTTGTAGAAAATCAAATTTTAAACAATTATTTTTCGATTAAAATAGGGGTGTCATTTTGATTCCTCAATAACTACCTACTGGCAATGCAACTATATTAGGACCTCGCTGGACTGATCTGATGAATAGATGCGATCATCGCAGCGTGTGTGCCCAGCTTCAGGTAGTAGTTCAAATCGTGAACAACCAATTACTACCGTTTGAATTAGATGAATGAGCCCCCAGTGACGAAAACTTCGCCGTAGGGCGATAATGTGGCCACGCCATTTATGAATCCATACTGGACCAGCGTGATGGATATAGCCGGGAGGTAAGCGCAAAAAATTGCAACTACTTTCTAAAAGCTGACTTTTTGGTATTACGTTGTCATGGTGGTGTACAACAATAAGTTTTAACCGCAGAAAATTACCTGAAACAAATGACAAGGCCCGTCAGTCAGGCTTTAAAGTAGCGCCGCTTTAAAGCCTGGCTGACAAGCTCTGGTACATGTTTTGGGTGACTGGCTGTGTTGGAAACGGCTTGCATCCAGCATGTACCTGCCTTGGTAGTCTGACGTGCAGACTACCTTGTCAGACAGTAGGTAAATATAAATCCTAAACAGAATATTAATAAGTAGTAAGAATATTAGTAAGTAGTCATATAAATCCAGTTTTTTAAAAGGTTTTTTTAATAAGTTGTTAGGGTTCCTTACCCAAAAGGTAAAAATATGTATATAGGGATACCCTTTTACTAAGACTCCGCTGTCCGTCCGTCTATCACCAGGCTGTATCTCATGAACCGTAATAGCTGGAGAGTTGAAATTTTCACAGATGATCTATTTCGATTGCCGCTATAACAACAAATACCTACTAAGAACATAATAATATAAATATTTAAGGGGGACTCCCATACAACAAACGTGTTTTTTGCCGAGGAGCTCCCTTACGGTACGGAGTCCAACTCGTACTCAGCCGATTTTTTCTACCCACAATTTACCTATTCTTTTCTGAGTAGTCCTTTCAGACGAAAGCCTTAGTGTATTTTGAAAGATTTGATGCTTTTAATAAACTCTGACACTAGAGGCTCTCACTTACACTAAAAGCTAACGATCATAAAACATTTTCTACAATTTTCAATATTAAATCGAAATACTCACAAATAAAGAAAAATCCACATTTTTCTTGAAGTTTTCTTGAAGCTCTGTTATAAAAAGCTCCAGATTCAGGTTGGCATCAAAGAGTCCAAATTCAATTTAAAAAGTCACTGAAAACTGTGAATTACTGCGGGAGGTGCGCGCGCGCCGCGGTCGTCAACTGCCTCAAAAACTAATAGTGTTTGCACAAGTGGTTTCTGAAACAATTGTAAGGACTTTTCTACTATTGCTTACTTCTGTGATGTTGCGGGGAAATGGGGAAAATCGACGGCAGTAAAGTTAGCCGGATTTGCACGTGGCGTGGCGTCGCGAATTGTTACGGTTTTGAAGGCGAAAGACCAAACTCTGAAAACTCACTGAGTACTTTAGGTATAGGTACATAAATGTATAGTTAAGGTCTTTAAAAAATCGGTCAACTTAAAGTCGGACTCGCGCACGAAGGGTACCGTACCGCATGGGAGACCCCCTTTATTTAATTAAATCATTATTTTCAAGATAAACAGATTTCTAAATACTTACACCTATTTTAAAACTTAAGTAATAGAGAATTTCTTTTTTTTCTGGACAGTAAGTGTGCATTGGAACGTCTGGAACCCACACTAGGGTCGCCTGTGTCGTGGCACGGTATATAATGATATCTAAGTCGTGAACTCGTGGGCTTCAGGGCTTTTTACAAATTTATTTTATCTATAAGATAATTAGTAAGATACAGATAACGAGGAGAATAAGCTTAGTAAACGAAAACTTACAAATAACTTATAACTACAAAATAATGCTAAATTGATGAATCCTCATAGACCTCATAGTGCAAGTTATTGTAGGGAGCGATCTCGTATAATAAAATAAAAAAATATATAGCATTAATAATTTCAATTTAATTACTTATTTTTTGACGTGAATATCGAGCAAAAAACGGTATAAATCACGTTTTTTGTATGGGAGCCCCCCTTAATTTGTGGGAGCCCCTCCCTTACAAAAAACGTGATTTTGTTGCTCAATATTAATAACGGCAACAGGAAGATGCTTGAAATATTCACAGAATATTAAGTATAAGTTGTACTTATATTCCCTTCAAAAAAAATATTTAAAATAAAGTATTTTATCCATACGGTACGGACCCCTTCGTACGCGAGTCCGACACGCGCTTGACCGATTAGTAGTATATGTTGTAGCAGCAACAAAAATATATCATCTGAGAAAATTTCAACTGTCTGCCTACTACAGTTCATGAGTTACAGCCTGGTGACAGACTGGTGACAGACAGACGGACAGCGGAGTCTTAGTAATAGATTATTATATATTCTTTGGTAATAGGGTGCCTATAGGGGATAGGGGATACTAAAAATGAGTAGGTACATAGGTAGGTACCTACTTATAAGTAATCGTAACATCTACCAAAGAATACAACTCCTGAAAGTTGTTTCCTAAGTATTGTATAGGTACATCAAGAAAAAAAAGAAAAATTAAAATTAGGTAACGGCTCCCTGAAACATTTGTAATTTCGTGATTGATTCCTTTGGAAGAATAGATTTATTATACCTAAAGGTGAACAGAAAACTATTAAATACTTACATAATATAGGTGATTTACCTAGACCAAAGCGTAGTCAATAAAATTATACGTACTATAAATATTTTTCAACCTGCGACTGAACTCAGTTTATTTATATATACTTACAAAGCCTAGAGAGTAGAGTTTGTTAAATATAAATAACAGAAAATGAAATATTTATACTACCTAGAAAATTAATCAAAAAACCCGCCCCTCATCGTTCCTGGTGCAAAGGTGCCCATAACGGTTGCTGCATTGCCGCGTTGGATAGCGATGGACATTCTTTGCACCAGAAACGAGGTAGAACGGGAGTCACCTCCTCTTTCCCGAATCCTGCGCCCTATTTCAAAAGTTAACAATTTGGCCTCAGCGCCCCAGCTACCCGCATGGTCTCCACGGCAACGGGCACGAAATAATAGCTGGGCACCATTGCCGCGTACTTCAACCTCTTTTTGTTGGCGGCGTCCTCAGCCGCTGCCGCCGGAGTACGGATGCGATGGTGCGACTCAAGTGCGTGGCCGCGCAGTGCTTACGCAAGTGGCATCCCAAACTAAGCACTTGCCGTTTTTCCACGGCACCTTACTTGACCTGCGACTAACATAGGTTTCAAATAACTAAGTTTCATTTTTAGGTATAGATCTAGGTACTTACTATTTCAACCACGTTAATTTACCTACTTACTCGTGTAAAGATAAAAAGAAAATAGTAAGGTGAACTGCTAATTGATTATATTAATAGTTTAGGTAAAATATATGACGTATTATTTTGAAAGATAAAAAAATATACGACATAACATATCCACATATATTTTCAGGAATGGAAATAGATCTACCATGCTTAATTCTTGGACTTATCTTGGCTTTTTTTGGCTTGGCGTTTTAGCTTGTAGATACAGTGCCACCGTTGATTAGATTTAACCTGTACGACATAATTATACAGTTCCACCGTTGGTTAAGTGGAAACTAGTTATGGACCACTAGCATAGCACCACGGCAAAATTTTATCGACTTGTGAAAATGTTCGGAATTTACCTACGCCTCACCATAACTTTGTCTCGTATTGACACGCCGATAAAATTATATCGTGATGCGTATGGTAACGGTCGGCCGTGGGTCGGCCAATGAGCCGTAAAGTTCACGAATAGAGACCACGTACCATCAAGCGCAGCGTAAGTCATTTACCGACTATGTGGACTGAAGATAAGACAAGACCGCACGAAGGCGCTGGATGCAGGCCGCTTCCAACCGGCATTATTGGAAACCCATAGCGGAGGCCTATGTGCGTGCAGCTCGGCAGTGGACGTCCCACGGCTGATGATCCTTAACCGTGGTGGTCAGTACTCTTGTAACTAAATATGTACAGGGTTATACCTAATCAATTTGCACGCATCCTTTTTTTATTCTTATTCTGTACATGAAAACTAACAACGTTTGTTCTGCGACTTTTGTCAGAACTCAAAAAAAAACAGCTGTTCCATACATTTTGTCGCGGGTGAACGATATTTTTCTATAGAACCACTTTTTTTTTTAGTTTTGACAAAAGTCTCAGAACAAAAATTGTTAGTTTTGATGGACATAAGCAGCCCCTAAAAGGATGCTAATTGATAAGGAAAAATCCTGTATACATTGTATTAAAAACCTTTGAAGAGTAGGTAAGTACATAAGTTCCCCCCCCCCCCCTCGGTCTTTATTAGCGTATTTTTCTTGCACACCGCTGAATCTACTCATCTAGTCATCTCATCTGTAGTCTGTAGTTGACGTGTTTAGTTGTTGCTGGCCTGCTCATACCGAGACCCACCCAGCCATTTTCCGAAGCTCCCACCTCCCACCAGTGGGCCAGCGACACTACTCCGCGACCCACATACCTACACTACCGCGTACCGCACTAACTGCCTGCCGCAGGTGAGGTAGTAGTTAGTACTACCTCACTAGAGCACAGTGTACTGAGAAGCAGTAGTATAACTATGGAGTTTTCAATACCACCTCCTACAATATCGACGTACCGTGCAAAGTGCTGAATATTGGTTAGGTATTAGTTAGTTCTGCCATGCAGGTGCGAAGTGTAGGTAGGTAGGTAGAGAAGCAGTAGCCCAACTCTTGGATTCAGTACCACCCACAAAAACCCATAACACATTCAATACCCGCACTACGCTAACTCCTGGCCATAGGCGTTGCAGTAATTAATTTTATTTATAGTGCCCATTTCAGAACACAACGTATTTGCGTAGCGAATTCGTAAGTACCTACTGAAACACCTTGAACTAAACACGCACGAGTCAAGTAGACACACTCGCTCAAATTTCAAAGGTAACAGTGCCTTCTATAGAACATGGTAAAGCAAACCACCCAACAAACTTCATCATTTCAAACATTGGACTTCCACATATGGAAGAAATAGGATCCATATCTCTCTTTATTAGGGTTCCGTACCCAAAAGGTAAAAACGGGACCCTATTACTAGGACTCCGCTGTCCGTCTGTCTGTCTGTCTGTCTCCAGGCTGTATCTCATGAACCGTTATAGCTAGAAAGCTGAAATTTTTACAGATGATGTATTTCTCTTGCCGCTATGGCAACAAATACTAAAAATAGAATAAAATTAATATAAAAGAGGGGCTCCAATACAACAAACCTGAATTTTTAACCATTTTTCGCTGGATATTAATAATACTGGTATGATAAAATATTTTTATTTTAATCTAATAATTTATTACTAAATTGAATATACAATCAAATATTCTGTGAATATTTCAAATTCACAGAATATTTGATTGTATATTCAATTTAGTAATAAATTATTAGATTAAAATAAAAATATTTTTTAAGGGGGGCTCCTATACAGAACAGAATCCTTCGTGCGCGAGTCCTACTCGTATTTAGCCGATTATAAGAAGAAAACCACGGCTGTCTGCACGTTGGTCACTGTTTGTGTCTCCACTGCGGTCCACGTATCAGGCAGTTACCTGTGGCTACGAGCGGCCACGATGGCTTATCAAATGTTGATAAAACTAACTGCTCGCGCGGATTATGCGACCCGTGAAATCGACGAGAAACAATCATTAGAAATGGTGGCCTAGTCACCGGTGGCCTGCCTACTGCTACCGCTTCTGGCTAAACTACCACCTGCAATAAATATGTAAGTAAAGTGTTGCACTGTACTATATCAGCTGTGTAATAGTCCACTGTTGAATCTAGGCCTGCCCATCAAGCTTATTTGGGCCATATCTACAACGCTGGCATAGGTAGTACGGATAGTGGAATCACACATGATATCGATTTTTAACCCCCGACGCAAAAGAGGGGTGTTATAAGTTTGACGTGTCTGTTTCTCTGTGTGTCTGTCTGTCTGTCTGTGGCATCATAGCGCCCGAACCACTGAACTGATTTCAGTTTAGTTTTTTTTGGATGAAAGGAGACTTAGTCGAGAGTGTTCTTAGCTATGTTTTATAAAAATCGATTGAGCCGTTTAAGAGTTATGGTGGGTTAAAGTGGGGATGGAAGAACCAAAATTCTACAAATGTGCCCAAAATGGTTGTCAAATGGAAGATAAGACATTTTATCAGTGGTAGGACTCTGTCTAGCCTGAGGAGTCCGTCTGGGTGAGTACCACTGCCTTATCTATTTTCGTACTCTTTTTAGGTAGGTTTTTGTGTCGGGGGTTTTTGAAATTTTTAATTTAAGTTTTTATTTCCCCTTGATGTAAGCAGGTTGTGTCACAATGATTTTCTTGACTGAAAAGCTAGTGGCGTGAAAATCGTTACATATTCCAAAGATCTCATTTTAATACAGGATTGGTATTAATTTGAACCCCAAGTACTTACTAGAGTAGATATAGTGAAGTAGTATGATAGGTACGATAGGTACCTACTAGTAAGATAGGTACCTACTACGGACTGTCGCGGGCGGCTGGATTCCAACGAACATCTAAGAACATACATGTTACCCATGTCTCCGCAAAATAATTGGATTTAGGTCTTTGTTTTTTTTTTTTTTTTTTAATTTAAATTAATGATCCACAGACTCCAGGGTCTGTGCCCTTTGTTAACTAAGTTACAATTTATAGAATGTGACTGTACAATAGAGATGGGTTAGTTTAAATCTTAGTCTAAGTTAGTAGTTTCAGTGCATTGCGTAAATGCCGCGAGCAAACCGGCGACCCGCATGCAGCACCCGATCACGAGTGTGACGCATGTGCCAGCCATCGCTCTCCTCGACCATATTTGAGGGAGGAGAACGACCCAACACACGACGCCGCCGCAAGAAGGAGCCTTCGATGGCGAGAATGAATGATCAGGGCATGCACGCAATGCTAATTTCTAAATAATTCACATAATCTTTGAATTTGGAAAGTGGTAGCCTAGAATGAAAGATAACTAATCGGCCAAGTGCGAGTCGGACTCGCGCACGAAGGTTTCCGTACCGTATGGAAGCCCCCCTTAATATTTCTACCTGTCACCGTTATTAATATCGAGTGAAAAACGGTAAAAAGACCAGGTTTGTTGTATGGGAGCGCTCTTAAATATATTTTTGTTCTGTTTTTGATGATTTTTTTGATGCCTGATGACAGACAGACGGACAGCGGAAGCTTAGTAATAGGGTCCCGATTTTACCCTTTGGGTACGGAACCCTAAAAACTGTTTGTTTAAGGAATGAAAGAAGAAGAAGAAAAAAAAGCATTATTAGTACCTTATTGTAACCTTATTGTATTGTATTTTTTTTTTGACATTCACAAGTATACATAATTGTATCTATGTTGAGAAATGAAATGAAAAAATGAAATGAGCATAAATCTTGGCTCCGGCTCACGAACTATATTCATTTCAGGAAATAAAGAAAGATGACTCGTTTTTGAACAGTTGAGGAGAATGCCAAATGCAATGCACGCTAAAAACTACGAATTCTAGGTAGGCATGTGCCACGGTTGTGGCCACTCAATTTTCAAAAATTTTTCAAAAATGCAACAAAGTATTAAATTGAGATTTTAAAGTTTCTAATGATAGAATAGACATTTGCGTGTTAATTTTTAGATATAAACACTATGAGAAAAAATATCTTATTTTCTATAATAAACATTGCCGTTCAGCGTGGCAATGCAGCCAGCATGCTAGGCACGCTGCTAACTGGCAGTGGGCTTGAGCATTTAGACTATCTTTAGACCTTCAAGGGTCTGTGGATGATCCCATGCTTTTTATGTATAGGTAGTAGTAGTGTAGGTAGTTTTAGCATATATTGTATTTTGTTGTAGTTAATAAAGGCACTCTTGCCCGATATTTTTTTTTTCTATAAATCAAGATATATCTTGCAATAAAAATCAGATAGACTAGGTAATTGTGCTTTAGCGTAAGATGTTGTGGTAATTGGAAAATTGAAATGGCAGTGAGCAGAGCACATAGTACAGATAACACTTATGCTCCATAGAACAAAAAGTTATCGAGTGAAGACCACTTACCAGCCAGCGCAGCGTAGGATGTTCACTAAAAGGTAGAGAAGCGATCTTTTTATGACCTCAGAATCGCGCTTCCTACTGAACTTATATAAAACAAGTATTATACTCGTATTAAAAAACTTTTCATTTAATAACAAGTTTTTACTGAACAAGTACTCGTCAAGTCGAATCAAACGAGCCGAAACTCGATAGGGTTGCGTCGGTTCATTACAGAGTTCCTATGACCACCTTCCAGCTCCATCATCAGACCCTGGTTACCATTGAAAGACTAAATACTCGCCAAGACCACTCAAATGAACCCAAACCCGTTGTGTCGTTTCATTGCTAAGTTCCTTTGGCCACCTTCCAGCTCCATCATCAGATCAGATCAGCTCCATGTCATCATAATATTGCATTGTTACGCGATTTACACATGTATGCAAAATTTCAGCTCAATCGGTACTCGGGAAGTGGATCAAATTTAACTTGCAAAATTTGTTTACAGAACGATAGACAGTTATCATGACAGGTAAAACTAAATAAAAGCTATTCATAGAAAAGGCTGACAACATTGGATATTGCGTGACTGTTATGATAAATTATACTAAGATACTAGCGACCCGCCCTGGCTTCGCACAGGTGTATTATACGTATAAACCTTCCTCTTGAATAGTCTATCTATTTAAAAAAAACCGCATCAAAATCCGTTGCGTAGTTTTAAAGATATATGCATACATGAGGACATGGGGACAGCGGAAGCGACTTTGTTTTATACCTATGTAGTGATGTATGTATTTGTGGTGCAATAAAACGATCGAATATTGAAAGTGATTTTATAGCTTTTACTGAAAATATAAAAACATTTTGATGATGATGATCATGATTACAAGCGTACAGTAGTTGCATGCGATGTTGTGAACTAAAGTAAGCGGCTAAAACTGATGTTACGAAGAAATCCTCAGTTTCAATTTCAACACACATAATTGTTGAATGCTCAGATCAGCGGAATGGCCAAAACCCGTAAAAGCTATCAAATTGTTGCACCGGTTGCGGCCACCTTACGTTGAAATACTAGTAATTAAACAATTATCCGAATTACCTATCAGTAGATATTATCATAGAACATTATTTAGTAGATTTTAATCAATTTTGAAACAAAATACGTGCATATTTTTAGTCAAAATAATTACAAATCAGTTACAAAGGAGCCCTTAAGGATTGCCATAAGAAATTAGCTGATTTATCATTTTTCGTTTTTAAAAGATCCTGAAAAAAATCTATACACATGCGGTGCTTTAACAGTCACATGTCAAAAAGAGCCTAAAAGTAATTTTTTCTCCGTATTTATATAAAACCATTCTCTTTTCTGCTTTTTTATTTAAAAGGCTTCAAACATGAAAAATCACCACAGCCAGTGCAGTGGCCAGAACCGGTGCACCTGCCAATATATTGAAGAGCTGTGTAGATCAGGGAACGCACAGGATCCAAGCCCCTGAAAATGTGCGCGGGCGCGCCCATAATCCCGACTACGACGCGCAAAGATGTGGAGGTACACCCCAGGGGTAGGTAGGTGTAGTAGGTACACAGACCAGTCGGCGGGACTCCCACTTTACCAGTCTTAACTCTACCTCCCCGGAGCGGTGTCGTAGCTATGCAGAATTTTCCCTGGATAAACAAGCAATACTGCTTGGAAATGCATTACTATACAGTAATGTTTTATTTCTGCAATAGTTGTCGAGGATAACTAAGCAGTGACTGCCTCGGTGGCTCAGTGGTTAGTGACCCTGACTTCTGGGTCAAAGAGGCGTGGGTTTGATCCCCACCCAGGGCAAACATTTGTGTGGTGAACGTGTTTGCTTTGTGTCTGGGTGTTATTTAGGTACTATCTATATAAGTATAAAAATTTAAAAATATGTATATGTAGTATATCAGTCTCTGGCAGCCATATCACAAGCTATGCTTAGTTTGGGATCAGAGACCGTGTGTAAGATGTCCCCTAATATTTATTTATTTATTTATAACTAAGCAGTACTCTACTCGTCGAAATTCCCCAGCACGCTGATTCTGTGACGAGCTTAAAGTAGCTACTGTATTGTGTTCGCATTCTGACGTTCAGCTCCGCTTTTCCTCCCGCTAGCTCTCGTGGAGCGGGTAACTGGCGCGAGCAGGAGATTAAGCGAAGCCGAACGTCAGAACTAACGCGTACACAATACGGCCGCCGATCTTAGACAATAACTATTTTATCTTTAACTAGACGACCCGCCCCGGCTTCGCACAGGTGTATTATACATATAAACTTTCCTCTTGAATCACTCTATCCATTAAAAAAAACCGCATCAAAATCCGTTGCGTAGTTTTAAAGATTCAAGCATAAGTACAGACAAACAAACAGCCAAAAATAGCGACTTTATTTTATACTATGTAAGGATCTCAAGACACTGTAAAGACCGTAGAACAGTATCGTGGAGAACCGGTCTTCATAGAAATGTGTTAGAGTTTTAACGCCTGTGCAAAAGTTCATACACCACGATGCTATGCTGTGTATTTCCGGCAGGCGCTTACAAAGTTGCGAAACCTTTGCTATTTCTACGTACATAATGTAACCGGTCATTATGTTTCCTAGATAAATCTACTTTTAATTATAGACATTCCTTAGTTGTGATCGTTACATAGAATACTTACCTACATCATCGTTTAGTAGTGCGATACCTGTAATGTACCTACCTATCTCTGTACCTACTTGCCTAGGTAATTGGTGGATGACCTAGAAGTTGTTGTACCTAAGTTGCCTGGATCTTATTTTTAGCCAATGCACATCATAGTTGTTAAAGCCTCATCTCAAAATAGCAGTTACATTTTTTGCAATCATAATATTAATCCTGGTAAATTAGTGATGTACCATTTCACAATTTTGATGTGAAAATTTATCGATAAAAGTGAAATGTTAAAATACGAGTAGAAAAATTTTAAGGAAAATTTATTTATGAATTACTACTTTTTAGAGTTCCATACCCAAAGGGTAAAAACGGGACCCTATTACTAAGACTCCGCTGTCCGTCGTCAGTTCGTCTGTCCGTCTGTCACCAGGCTGTATCTCATGAACAGTGATAGCTAGAATGTTGAAATTTTCAGAGATGATGTATTTCTGTTGCCACTATAACATCAAATACTAAAAAAAGCTTCCATACAAGAAACGTGATTTTTGGCTCGATATTAATAACGGCAACAAGAAGATGCTTGAAATATGCACAAAATTTTAAGTTGTGTACTTATTGATTGCAAATATAAATAAATAATTAAAAATAAAATAAATTAAGAGGAATTTCCATACGGTACGGAACCCTTTGTGCACGAGTCCGACTCGTACTTGGGTAATTATTTTATTTTCAACAGTTGTAATTTTATGCTTTCTTCACAATTGTTAATTTTTTAATAAGTTTAATATTATGTTGATTTAGTCAGGTGGTTAACTAATCTTTAAAAAATATCTCATTAGTATAAAAGCTACGTCCCAAAATGAATGTAATGTTCTAATAACATAATTTTCATCACATATGAAAAAAAACTATGAGCTACTTTCTTATCAGTCATTGCATCGTGGCGGGCCCGAGCAGTGAGCTGATAACACAAGTGCAACAAAGATTTTAAACAACTGCGTTTATTGAAGATTTGCATGCTGCTCTTTCAAGCGAGGCCGTGCTGAGGTCACTCCAGCACCAAGTGGTGACCACTGACCAGGCCCGCACGTTATCGCAGCTACACCTCAATACACAAAATCTCAAACGGGAATACCGGATGCCGAAGCAACCTCTACAGAAATAACTTCATCCCGTTCCTTTGTTCGCTCCGGTCTCCGTTACGCACACGCCGTCCCTTTCTCGCTCCGGCCGAAGCCCTATCGTGTTAGCATAGCATAGTTATGCATGTACACACAGCGTTGGTAAACTATTCACTTTTGTGTTGTTTTGCCAAGTTGGTGTCGCTCCGAATTAGACTTGCTACATGTGTTCCGTTGTGCGGGAAATGTCAAAAGTATTGCGAACGTAGTCGTATTCATGACTCGGATTGTGCTCAAGTGTGTTTATTTTTGCTTGGGTCGTGAAAATGGTGCGTGGTTGGACGGAGCGGCGGTGGCGCGCGAACGCTGCATTTTTTAGATTCCGATAGACTTGGAAAGTTGTTAGCAACTAGCGTATTAACTATGCAATAGTGTAGTGCAGTGATTTATGGTAAAAGTGATTTAATTTTGTGATAAAATAGTGTCTTTGTGAAGATGAAGTCGTCAAATTTCTTTGATGTAAGTTTTCCATTTTTAATACTACAATTAATTTTGTTTACTCTTTTTACAGTTGGTTTATAATATGTTACAGTTCTAGTTATAATATCATTATATTTTATGATGACATAAATCTTTAACGTATTGGAGATACTTACAATACATATATTATTTTCCTGTATAGACTGTAATGTCAATTTTCTGAGAAGTGATTCACTACATTGAAAGTACCTACACCTTCCTCAAGCATTTTAAAAATCTTCTTGTAAAATTATTCTCAGAACTGATAAAGGTAACGTCGATTCATCTTTAGATTTTATGATTTATCGCCGTTTGTTTGAGATTTTTATTATTTTTATCCTTACACAGTCGTCAATTGTGACTGTCGTAACAGTCTAAACAAAATTTGGCAGAATACCAAACTAAAAAAAAAAACACGAAGGAAAATAGTGAAGAATCCCAAATTACCTATGAAATAAAGCGTTTTTTAGAGTGACAGTAAAAAAATTAAACGAATTTCGAAATTCGAAAACGAAGATTATTGTTGAAAATGTTACAAAATAGACACAGAATTGTAGCCTGATGTAGATAAACAATTGTTTTTATTGTATTTAATGAGATAATTAGTATCTAATAATTTTCGTGAAATAAATATATAAAAGTTAACAAGTAGGTACAATACATCATCTATTTATAATAATTTATCCTATAAATAAATATACCTATATCTACAGCGAAGAAATACTTACTAAGACATAATTATCGGCTAAAATAACACAAAAACTTCCTATTCACAGTCAGATAGCAGTTATAAAAATAGAACGAGATAATCGGGACATCCCTACTAGAATGAGATGTTTCTTAACGCATCACATCCTCCTTGTGACCTCGGGCAGTATCTCAGGACAGATTCGCCTAATTTTAATAAACGCTCCTCACATTTTACATCGCTCGTTGTCCTCAGTGACGATACTCGGTTGTTCACCTGATAGCAAGATTTACGTCACTACAGCAATCATCATAAAAGAATTAACTGTATCTGGCTACTGACCCATATCGATAAAAATTGTTAAAACTCTGTAAAAAAACTACGAGTATGCTTTTCTTCAGTTCAAGAATGAGTTATTTTAGGTAAACGTTTACTTAATTCTAAAGGGTTTCATTACGTTACATTTATTTTACCTATCGATTAATATGTATAATGTAGTACCTAGTCTGTGGCTCAGTTACCATTTTATGACAAAAACACGTTCAAATGATAAATCATAAAAAGAAAGTTGAGATGATCACGTCGTGACTGTGATGTAATTATGAGATAACGTTATTTATCGATATCAAATGCTAAACTATTTTTGGAAACCGCCCTTCACTATTTTTATGATACCTATTAACCTTAACTAATAATACACATAATTAAGTAAGTACATAAATAAATTATTTATTAATAAGATGAACAACTTGTCTTTAATATAAGATAAACCCCAAAATCGAGAAACATCATCTCATCAGCGAGGCAATTCTGTTAAGCGATATCGTTACTGAAGTGACACGTTCTTGAACCTCTCTCGTTTTTCTGACAGTTCTGACAGCTCAAAACTGTCAGAAAACCTATGAGAAAATTAAAAAACGTATCACCTGAGTAACGAGATTGGTTAACAGAATTGCGGGGTTCACATACACTTTATCTCACTCAGTTTTTTTTTTTTAGATTACATATTATTAAGTATTATAAAGACAACTCTTCACTCTGTATTGAATGATCCAATGCTTTCTTTTATTATAATGAGTACCTATATAATATCCTTAGATCGGTACTAATATTATACATTCGAACAAATCCGAAAGTTACTCTTTGACGTAGCAACAATCAACAGATCGACTTGATTTTAGCCATGGGTATAATTCGAAAGTCGTAAAGTGACATAAGTAGGCTACTTTTTATCCTAAAAAAAAAGAAAGGTTCCTATGAGAAAATTTAAATATCACGCGGGCGACGCCACGGGAAAAAGCTAGTTTACAAAATAAGTAGATGCATACCCACTTCTTGTCAATCATAAAATAAAACATGATATAGGTAGATATAAATCCAAACAGATAAATGTTATGTTCAGCTATTAATAGTTTCAAAATTGATTTATAATTGCAACAGATTAGAATCAGAATCTAATTCTGATTCTAATCTAAAAAAAATCGGCCAAGTACGAGTCGGACTCGCGCACGGAGGGTTCCGTACTGTATGGGAGCCCCCCTTAAATATTTATTTTATTTTATTATTTATTATAGAAGTCAATATAAAATTAAATATTCTGTGAAAATTTCAAGCATCTACCTGTTACCATTATTAATATAGAGCGAAAAACGTCTAAAAATCAGGTTTGTTGTATGGGAGCCCCCCTAAAATATTTATTTTATTTTTAGTGTTTGTTGTTATAGCGGCAACATAAATACATCATCTGTGAAAATTTCAGCTGCCTAGCTATCATGGTTCATGAGATACAGCCCGGTGACAGACAGACAGGCAGACAGACGGACATCGAAGTCTTAGTAATAGGGTCCCGTTTTCCCTTTGGGTACGGAACCCTAAAAATGACTACTGCTTGTTATTTTTTTACTTCATATTTTGTGCAATAGAGACTTTCTTACTTTCTAGTTTAGAAACTCTAAGACACAATATTATGTTTCATACACTTGTCGATCCCGAGTAGTAATTTTGTATGGAACCGCAATTTTTTTTCTCGAAATCTGGGTAAAGGTAGGTAACTAGGTAATCACCCTTTTTTGCTTAGCACCAAGCAGATAGCCCTGTATAATCAGTATAATAAACGTAACGTAATGAAAACTCCCACGTAAAGAAAACGCCCACGGTTTTATTACTGGGGTTTTGTTTTTTGAGTTTTTAGTCCTACGTAAAAGTGAGGGTCATCCATAAATGACGTCACACGAATTTCTTCAAAATTCTACGGTAAAAGATCCGTCGGTAGTCGGTGCTATACCTAATATGTGATTTTAATGGCGTGGCCACATTATCGCCCTACGGCGAAGTTATCGTCCCTGGGGGCTCATTCATCTAATTCAAACGTAGTAATTGGTTGTTCACGATTTGAACTACTACCTGAAGCTGGGCACACACGCTGCGATGATCGCATCTATTCATCAGATCAGTCCAGCGAGGTCCTAATATAGTTGCATTGCCAGTAGGTAGTTATTGAGGAATCAAAATGACACCCCTATTTTAATCGAAAAATATTGAATTAACAAAAAAATTATTGGTATCAAAGTTGTAGAAAATCAAATTTTAAACAACTTTTACGTTTAAAATTTGATTTTCTACAACTTTGATTCCCATCAACTTTTTGCAGGATCGATATTTTTTTTAAATAGTTGGTTGTACCATTTTGTTTCTTCAATAACTTGTGTTATTTCCATTTTTCAGCAGAAGTTATGGGAACAAAAGTTGTTTAAAATTTGATTTCCTATAACTTTGATTCCCATCAACTTTTTGTAGGATCGATATTTTTTTTAAATAGTTGGTTGTACCATTTCATTTCTTCAATAACTTGTGTTATTTCAATTTTACAGCAGAAGTTATGGGAACAAAAGTTGTTTAAAATTTGATTTTCTACAACTTTGATACCAATAATTTTTTTGTTAATTCAATATTTTTCGATTAAAATAGGGGTGTCATTTTGATTCCTCAATAACTACCTACTGGCAATGCAACTATATTAGGACCTCGCTGGACTGATCTGATGAATAGATGCGATCATCGCAGCGTGTGTGCCCAGCTTCAGGTAGTAGTTCAAATCGTGAATATTCGTGAACAACCAATTACTACGTTTGAATTAGATGAATGAGCCCCCAGGGACGATAACTTCGCCGTAGGGCGATAATGTGGCCACGCCATAAGGAAAAACAGCATTAACTTTAATCTTAATTTGTTTTGTTTAATCTTTATTAGTATGTGAGACGTCAGACGAGTGTGTGCAGTGCAGAGACTTAATTCTGATAAAAGTATTAAACACATGAATTTATTTTTAAACCCTGTTATTTATATTTATTGCAAGTCACATAATTATATTATTATCAACTATGGTGCGGTGGTTTGAATTATGCCATTTCGTCTTAGTAGGTACACGTTTTTTGAATCAGTAGCATAAATAATAGTTTTAAAAAATAGTTTTTACTGTATTAATTGTATTATATAATGTTAGAAATAGAACACTTATTTATTTGTTTTTTGCTCATATGCTTTGTTTTTATTACAAACAATAACATTCTTCGAAATGATGAATAATTGAAAGGTAGATTCTTAGAAGAATATCTGTCATAATTCACCACAAACTTGTCCGCATGACTCAATTTGCAATTGTCAAATTATTAAATCAAATAACGTGTCTAGATGGGTCCTGAAGGCTAGCCAGTAGGTATCGGCTCTCGATCTATCCAAAGGAATCCCTCATATATTTAATGAGTAGCTTATATTAATTATCTATAGGTGTTAGAGCATAGGTAAAGCAGGTTTTTAACGACGTAAGAACGAAATTTTGAGTGACGACGTTAGATCGAATTAGGAGTGAGAAGATCCAAAGTTAAATGTATTGACAAGAGGATAAGCAAATTGAAATGACAGTGGGCAGGGCAGATAGCTCGAAGAAAATATGGTATAGATGGGCCCGTAAAGTTCTGGACTGGAGAAAGCGTACAGGCAAGCGCAGCGTAGGACGTCCGTCGACTAGGTAAACCCGCAAAAACGCGCTGGATTCAAGTCTCTTCTAATCAGTCTCTTTGGAATCCATAGGGGAGCCCTATGTTCGGCAGTAGACGTCCTGCGGATAATGGATAGATGTATGGTTACCGTTAGGTAGAGCTCTACATTCAACTACCTACTACTTCAAGAGATCTCTATTTAGTCAATCTAAGGCTATATCCTGGGACCTCCAGATCCTATTTTATTCAAACACACTTAGGACGGGAACAAACATGCCACACACGTCACACACACACAGATAAATTTTCGTAAGTTAGTGTGATATGTCAGAACCAGTTAAAGTGACAAATTAAATCATATTACTGTACTGTTACATCATTATCATGATAGATAGGGGCTCGTGACTGCATCAATTGGTTAATTCAATAGCAACAATTGCCGCGCTGTTGACCGACAGCTCAAATCTGTTATAGCGTAATAGCATTATGGCGGTGTACCGTTTTAATTGGCTCTTAATTGTTATACCGTTTTGTTGTTATTGCTGCAACGTTTTGTTGTGCTACTTTTGAGGATTTTGAAAGGTGTTAGTGAGTTTTTGAGGTACCGGTTGTGGCCACTAATGTACCGATTTCGGCCATTTGATACCAAAATTATTGCATATATGTAAAGAGTATAGTCAATCTAACATCATTAAATATTGATTATGTGAATGTCAAAGTTTGAAAATTTCTTTAAAAATATTATTTAACTTATTTTCTATACAATCATTTCAAAAAGTGGTCAAAAATTGTAATAACATGGCCAAAGCCGGTACACCTACCATATACGTTTACTAGCTCTACTTGCGCCTTCGCCCGCATGATATTAGGAAACAACGTATGTCTTGACACTTTCTATCATACATATACTCTTCTTCTTCTTCTTTTCAGCCATAGGACGTCCACTGCTGGACATAGGCCTCCCCTAAAGACCTCCAATAAGACCGGTTGGTAGCGGCTTGCATCCAGCGCGATCCTGCGGTCTTAATGAGGTCGTCCGTCCACCTAGTGGGTGGACGTCCTACGCTGCGCTTGCCGGTACGTGGTCTCCACTCGAGGACTTTTCGACCCCATCGGTCATCAGTCCTCCGCGCTATGTGCCCTGCCCATTGCCACTTCAACCTGCCAATCCGCTGGGCTACGTCGGTGACCTTGGTTCTTCTACGGATCTCCTCATTCCTGATTCGATCTCGCAGAGAAACTCCGAGCATAGCCCTCTCCATGGCTCGTTGGGCTACTTGAAGCTTACTAATAAGGCCCATAGTGAGAGACCACGTTTCTGTGCCATAAGTCATCACTGGCAACACACACTGGTCGAAAACTTTCGACTTGAGGCACTGAGGACATATACTCGTAACATGCGAAATATCAAGTCGATCCGTCAAATCTTAAAAATTAAAATTATTTTTATTGATGTAAACATACAACTAAATATTCTGTGAAAACTTCAAGGATCTACCAACGGGGCAATTCTGTCAACCGATCTCGTTACTAAGGTGACACGTTCTTGAACATGTCTCGTTTTTCTGACAGTTTTGAGCTGTCGGAACTGTCAGAAAAACGAGAGAGGTTCAAGAACGTATCACTTCCGTAAAGAGATCGGCTAACAGAATTGCCCCCCTGTTACCATTATTAATATGGAGCGAAAAACGGCAAAAAAATCAGGTTTGTTGTATGGGAGCCCCCCTTAATTATTAGTTTTATTCTGTTTTTAGTATTTGTTGTTATAGCGGTATCAGAAATATAAAAATGTGAAAATTTCAGCTTTTTAGCTATAACGGTTCATGAGATACAGCCTGGAGACAGACAAACGGACAGACGGACAGATGGACAGCAGAGTCTTAGTAATAGCATAGACGAACCATATTACTTAATAGGGTCCCTTTTAGGGTCACCCTTTGGGTACGGAAACCTAAAAAATGTTTGGGTATTCAAGGACCATTGTTTGATGAAAGCCAGGTAGGTATCTATATATTTATTATCGATCAATGATTTTATTTATGATTATCAAAAATCACAATAAAATTAAGCAATTTAGATAGTAGGTATACATATTCAGAGAGTCATTTACATTTGTTTACTATTAATAGTGCTGATATAAAATTAGATACATATAACTACTTTCCTTTGCATTTTTAACTTAATTTTATTCAAAACAAATTGGATTGAGTTAAAAATAGATATCCTGATGACTGCAGTTTTTATGACGCACTAAATATGATTTTATGATGTTCAATTATAATATATGTTCTAAAGCGCTTTTAGAGAAATATTGGGAAGTTCATTTAGTATTCCGTATTATACCATTGAAACTTCTCTTTTAAAACTTGTATGTTTGTTTGTTTGTACAAAGTTCGGATCTAAGAAATAGATTAAGAAACTATTTGATCTTTAAATAGAACTTTTTATTCAAAGTTTAACGGATATATAGAAATGTTTTTTTAAAGATAATATGTACATTGATTTTCTAAAAAAAAAAGATTATTTTTATAATTTTGTACCGTGACGCTATACTTACATAGGTCGTTTTGTTATTTTAACGTTCAAATATCAGGTTAAGTTTGCGAAGGCATTAGACATAGATATTAGATATAGCAATTTACTTGCCTAGTATTTTTATTTTATATAAGTTATTTTATTACAATCAACAAACTATGATGTACAAATCTATTCTATGATGCTTATTTTAGGTCTGCAATAGGTACTCAGACTTTAGAGCTATACCAGAGCAAAACGATGAGACGGCACAGCCCTGCGTTCATCACTGTGAGTTTTTTAAGTAAATAGGTGTGAAGATCTCAACAAAACTATAATATTCTTTGATAAGAATTATCAAATAAAAAATTAAACCTAAAATTATACGACTCTAATAACGAATCATTTCATAATTTTGTGGAATATTAAAAATTTCTTCATGCATTCCATAAAACCATTTTACATAAATATGACATTTATTACAACATATTAATATTTTATTTTGTCGAATATCATCGTAAAATGTCACGGCCGGCTGAAATAAAAATAGACATCACATTAAAATCTAGCCGCCTTACCACAAAATATTTAAACACACTTCAAACACTGTTTAACCGTGCAGTTTGTACTGTTAAACATAGTCTAAAGCGTGCGTAAAACTTTGGTGGTAAGAAGGTGGAATATTGACGCACGTTTCTCCGAAAGTAACTTTATCGGATGAAATGAGAAAGAAGCACACATCAATATTAAAGATACCTTATAGACTATTGTTTTATGTTTGAGTAAAATACAATGATTGTTAAACTGTCTAATCAAACTGAACAATAGTGCGATTGTACAATACTCATTAAAATATACTTACGTTCTGTGAAAATATAAGTAGTCTTAAGCAAGTAAGACGCCGATTTTAAAACCATCTTCACACTTGTGTCATGATGAGACGCCCATGGATGCTCAAAACAGTCTTCTTCTGTATAAAAGTAACATACCTAACAGTATACGGAACACTAATATACGGAACAGCTGGTTATTTTTTATTATGAATGATATGGGTTGGTTATTATTTGTCAAAAATCGGCCAAGTGCGAGTCGGACTCGCACACGGAGGGTTCCGAACGGTATGGGAGCCCCATTCCTCTTGCCGTTATTAATACCGAGCAAAAAAACTCCTAAAATCACGTTTGTTGTATGGGAGGCCCCCCTTAAATATTTATTTTATTCTGTTTTTAGTTTTTTTGGACAGACGGACATCGAAGTCTTAGTAATAGGGTCCCGTTTTTACCCTTTGGGTACGGAACCCTAAAAAAGGAAAATAGTTACTTGGTCAGGATCCAGGAAGATCTTGGGAAGGCCTGATGACCTGGATCAAACAATTTATTGGGTCTCTTCTGTACTGAATCATAGAAAGAACAACATTCAAAGAATATTGTTAATTTCACACGACATTGGGTTTATTTACAAAGACTGTGGTTCGTTATCTCCACTTGCCAATGCCATTATCTGTATTTGTGTTCTGATTTCTGTTTTAAAAATACCTGCTTGTGTGCTCTTATAAAATTATGTGACTCTGATCACTAAATAATTATCAGCAGAGAGAGAGACAGATTCTGTATGACAACATGCGTGCGCGTTACGTGCCCTAACTTAGGTAATTTCGCGTTAAGAAATACTTATGTATTTTTCAATAACGTAACTTACACTCGACTTATATTTAACTAGCTTTTGCCCGCGGCTTTACCCGCTTGATATATTGGTTTTTGTGCTATCCCATAGCAACCTTTTATTTTTCGGGGATAAAAGTAGTCTATGACAATCTGACCTGTAAACTATAGCCTTGAAAAAAAATCTAATCTATCCGTCTCTGTTTGCTGCCTGAAAGAGTAGGTACCTAACAAGCAAGCCAAAAAACACGTCTTCGAATTTATAATATTATACTTAACTAATAATAGTAAGAATTTTGACGTCATTTACGTTGTGATATGAAATACATTATTCCAAACGAAATTCGTGAGAATAAAGAAAAGTACTTCGGTACTTTACGGTATGTTGATACTTGATAGAGTAAGTATATTAGGGCCTAACAATTGACAACTATAATAAACATTAACATTATTGTAGTGACTCTCACATAAGCGTTATTACTTCTGGTTTTCCTTCTATGATTTATATTGTTATTGGACATTATTATGCGTAGGTAATTATAGTAAAATATTGGAAGGAAAAATAATAATTAGGGCACCATGTATGGAAGGAAGTACTTTCTATCAGTCTGTCTAGTTCTAGTAGTAGTTCTAGTTGGTTTCGTTGGCTATCTATAAATAAAGCAAATTAAAATATACCTATCGCTAATAGTGACAAATTTTAAAATCTTTTCACTCACATTTTGTGTAATTGAAAATATTATTTTTCTGTCATAGGCTTATAAGACGGGTTGAAAGCGGTTTGTATCCAGCGTGGTCCAGAGGGTTCATTTTCAACGATTTCGGTTTTAGTTCATATATTGTAGTTTCACAAGTAAATTAAATAAATTACACTTCTATTTCTGTTTAATTTATATTTATTTTGCCGTGAAATTAGCCAACGAACCACAAATAACTTGGCAACAAAGAGCCTTGAGACCAATCAATAACAGTTAATTTCAAAGGCCACGGAAACAGAACAAAAAATATTTTTTGTGCTCGTTTGCAGCTAATGTAGAGGGTCTTTGAACCCGTGCTTTAGGTAGCATTTCAATTCAGAGTCTTGTTACCTGTCTAGTAACAAATAGTTACAATTAGGACGATGGTGAATAAGCTAAAGGAGCGTCCATAAATTACTCGATGCTGTTTTGACGATATTTAAAACCACCTCCCCCTTACACTACCTCTTCATCTCTGTCATTATTATCACACCGTTGAAATGACTTGAGATTTGGATCAACCAATTATTCCCAATCCAAAGTAAGTTTTTCGAGGAAACTTTGTATTTAAAAATATAATGGTGTCTCGTTTTACAATGAAACTCTTAGGTATATTTTTAATTACATTTGCACATGTTAAGACTGCAAATATTTGAATTGATCCTACATTATGTTGGATTTATGTCAACAAAGATGATTTTGGCCGTAGTTCAGCGAAGAAAAGATTTGTTTATTTCAACTCAGTTATGTCGTTATTTAAATATCACGCGAAAACAACGAATATTGTATTTCAAGATATGACTCGATCCCTTCTCCCCCCAAAACGTCTCATGTAATTCATGGACGGCCCCTCATTAGACACCTCTATATATTATGTTGGTACTGGTGGCGTAAGTAAGTAGGTACCGTAAAAAGCATCGATGTCGATAGTTTACAATGTTGGCTTTCTCATCACTACGGACACTGACAAGTTCATACTAAAACTAGATCAATTCAAGCAAACATATTTTTTTAATTTGTTTACTATTAGGTTAATTAATACATTTAGTATACATATTCTATAACGGTGTCCGACGCTATTTCCAAATAAGAGTAATATAACTTATGTTTCTTTTTCACATACGAGTATATGTACTAGGTATGTACCTAGTTCGAGTATTTTTGTGAAATTTCAAGGGTGCACCCAATCTGTAGATATTTTATGTATTGTAAATACAATGATATCCGATATTATGTAGATATAATAATTATATAAAATGTTCGCCAAGTAGAAATACATATACCATGTATTACAAGCCATGACAGATAGATAAATCTCTTTATTTACAACTACTATTATAAAGCTAATTTACATGATATAATTAATAATTATTAAACTGGTGGCCTTATCGCCAATAGTGATTTCTTCCCGGCAACCGAACACAGGCAGGACGCAAAACAGACGAGAACAAAATATACTTATGCCCTACATGCATGACGTCCACTGCGTGCTAAGATAAGCAATAACTTTACACGAGTAGGTAGCAAGAAGTCTAGCTGAGCGTGAATTATGTATGGAATGGCAATTAGTCCTAAAGTGGAAGCTACTCAAAATACTGAGTAGCTACATGATGTCCCACAATATGTCCGTACCGTAAGCCCAGGGTGGGTTTATGCTCTGCATGACGTCTGTCGCCAGGGTATAGTTGTCGCAAACCACGAGCGCACCGCGGCCTTTATGTATCTAGTATTTGTGCACATGACACATCTATGTATATGAATCAGATTGATAATGCTGTGAAAGCTGCTGTCAAAATTGTCAAAAATGAATTAAAATTTGACGTTATCTGTCTATAATCCACCGAATCGAGATATTTTTAACCCCCGACGAAAAAGAGGGGTGTTATAAGTTTGACGTGTCTGTTTGTCTGTGTGTCTGTCTGTCTGTCTGTGGCATCATAGCGCCCGAACCACTGAACCGATTTCAGTTTAGTTTTTTTTGGATGAAAGGAGACTTAATCGAGAGTGTTCTTAGCTATGTTTTATAAAAATCGATTGAGCCGTTTAAGAGTTATGGTGGGTTAAAGTGGGGATGGAAGAACCAACATTCTACAAATGTGCCCAAAATGGTTGTCAATTGAAAGTTTGTTGTCAAATATTTTTGTGTCGGGGGTTTTTTAATTAGGTATATTATTCATGTCTCTTTCCAACTCGTGCCCCTCTGGTATCTCTGTAGTACACATGCATGTTGCACTTTAGCGGGCAGAGCGATCAGTCGTAGGTACACTAGGTACATGTAGGCAATAGGTATAAGTATATCATATGTAAAGGCCAAAAAGCCGCGTACGCTCGTAATTTGTAAATAGTATACGTACGAAGTTTACCCGAGTGGGTAGAAAAAGTCTGTCTGAGCGTGAATTATATGTCCAATTTGTTTGTTCAGGCGTACCTACGGCGCTAGCCTTGTTTGCCGACATGAAATAAGGGGCCCGCCTGCTGTGTTCTTACCTTGAATTAGTCTTATTTTTGCCATTGTGTTCAGGCAGTCTTTTAGGGATCCAAACCACACGCAACGGAACCACAAAACAAAGGCAATCGGAATTAGAATTTTTAATTGACCTTATATAACTACGTATGTTACATTAGGTACCTACGTCAAATTTACAAACAAAAGAAAATCATAATTATATAAATCTTAGCAGTCTTACAAAAATATTAACGATAATGATAATATCATCCAAAACTGATAATTTCAACAAATAATAATGTCAATGTTAAAAATATAAAGTTAACTAATAAAATAAAAGTTTAACCTATGGCCAAGAAAATAAATGTCAATGTCAATTAATAATAAAAACGATCAGTCAAATTTAAATGAAAACAAATAAAACAAATCTGTCGTTACTCTGTAAATGCCAATGCTTAGGTCGAACCACTCTTCTCGTTTTCTATCGGCAATCATAATATTATAGAAAAGGATACCTACATGGTATAAAATAGTAATAAGATATCGTAGCTCTACCTACATATTTACATCAATTATATCTAGTAGTAATAGGTACTGTACGATAATATACTCAATGATATTAATATATTACGTAGGTGTGTATCTAATTAAGTATGCTATGGAACCTATATATTGATTACATAGCTATTTATATGCTGCACGTGTCAATCTTCGCCGGTAGATAAATAAAACCTGGTTTATTTTTAGATTGAAAGGAATTCATTAATATATTCAGGCCTATTGTTTTCTTCGGTATTGTTTGTGAGATCAATAGTGTGGCGAAGGCTGTTTGTTTCTACGTGTTTACTGGTTATGAAACTGTTGTTTACTGTGTTTGTCTTTTTAACCGACTTCGGAAAAGGGATGTTTTCTATACAGTTTTAAGAACATTAGGTAATAACATCACAAAAGAATTTTGAAAACAGCTACGCGAGACTGTTAAAAAAATCAAGATTATTTCCACAGATCAGGGAACAAGGATTACTTCCCTGACAAAAAAATCGGTTAGATTTGAGTCCCGACCTGTATTCCTCAAATTAATAATTCTATGTTTCATAAAAGTACGTACATAACTGCAATAAAAATGTACAATAACCTGCTGCGAATTATAAAGTCACGACATGGAAATGCATTTAAGAGAAATCTAAAGAAATGGCTCACAGAAAATGTATTTTATAATCTCGAAGAATACTTCAAGTACGCAAGTCAGTTCAATTATAGATTTAAGTAGGTATAGTATATTATGAAGCCAAATAAGTCAACATTGTTCTTATTTAGTTTAATTAGCTTAAGAAAATTATTGTATGTCCGCAAGAATACAATCCGTTGATACTAGAACACTGTAACATCTTAGTTTAACACGGTATTGCACAATAAAGATTTATGATTATGATTATTATGATTATAGGGTTGGGGTATCCGAAGCTTGTAGCTAACATCAGTCATCACAGCCATCATTTGGCCTATACGATATGTCATACGATGTAGGACGGTATCTAATGCATGTGTTGCGAAATAAACATTCTGTATCTATTGTATATTGTGTTAATGAATGCGTGTGTAATGTGGGCCTGTCTAAGCCATCGTGACATATGACACAAGCCGACAGATAAGATACCAGTAGCCCACCACGCTATTACGTCCTTGTTTGTAAGCCATTTATTATTGTAGAGGTAGTTATCACAGGCTTTGAGCAAAATAACTCTGAGCTACACACACACAAAACCCCTTTCCTCACCCCGCTGACATACCTATATTATGAGACAGAGACATACAAAAGAGCCGCGTGTCCAACCACTTGATGATCATGATCATTAAATAAATAAATCAAGTACCTATCAAAAATCACTGCTTTCAACGCAGTTCGACATGGACGTTTGGTTCAAAAATAATAATTCACCGATTTCGCAAATCCAACAATTATTTACCCATAAATCACTCAATGTACCTATTTGGGTTATTTGTAATGTAAGTAGGTACCTACTTCGGATTAATTTATTTGTTTACGTAAGAACATGAAAAGCATTACGTAGATCCATTGGAAAAATAGATTTGAAAGATTGACGTCGATGTAGAGTTCAACAACCAATATTTCAGTTGCTAGTGCCAATAAATCGATCAATGTTTACCCATTCACGGATTGCTTGATATGCAATATTCAATCAGTTGGTAATAATATGTTTATACCGTGATATGTATACTACCTCTATACAGGGTTATTGACAGCAGGACCATACAACTTTTTCAAGTGATTTTTTTTAAGAATTTTTTCGCCATTATTGGTATATCCGACTACACCGTGTACAGAATTAGAATAGTTTGCACGAATCCATGTGCCATCCATATAGTATTTTTTGTATAATTGCTGATTTTTCAAAAACGGCTTGAAAAGAAATAGGTATTTTGTATAATAAATAGAAGTTTTAGTGAAAAATTACTGACTTTTTTACGAAATTCGGTCGTTTTTCAGGAAAGCGTCAAATACGAGTAAGAACTAATCATATAATCAAATCATATTGAAATTCAAGGCACGACTTAAGCTTATCTCAATAAAGGTTCATCAGATGCAGCCTGGAGACGGACAGACAGACAGACGGACAGCGGAGTCTTAGTAATAGGGTCCCGTTTTTACCCTTTGGGTACGGAACTCCAAAACAAGAGGGTGGGGAATCCGATCTTTTCGGTTTTACAGCCCATATATACCTACAGAGAGTTCCAGCATTTCCGGTTTGAAGCTGAGTTCTGGGGCACCCCGTGTAAAAAATTAGAAGTTTTAAATATAGGGTTATTCCTAATCAGCTAGCATCCTTTTAGAGGCTTATTCTGTACATCAAAACTAACAACTTAGGTTCTGCGACTTTTGTCAAAACTCAAATTAGTTGTGAGAATTGGGCATTCTGCGCCTAAGCCGATTAGTATTAGATGTAACCAAAATGTAACCCTGTATACATATTTATCGCGGCGACTGAACGGTAAACAGACTGTGGTATTGAGTCATACCATGTGTTGCGTTCTCCATGACTCGAGAATAACAACATTATGTTTTAAATAGACGTTTTCAAATAATTCACTACAACCATTATATATTCTTTGCTACAACTAAGGATGTGTGGTCGCCTGAGAATTGTGAAGTTATTCGTTCAAATCTCGTGTACTGTACTGTACAAAACAAATGTACTGTTTTTTTTTATTATTTTTTTTATTTGAATTGTTACACTCCAAAGACTCCGGGGTAAGTGCTTTTTAATATTTTCTTTTTTTTTTAAATTTTATTTTAATCGGGCAAAAGTGCCTTTATTAACTACAACATAACTACATTTACTACTACATAAAAGCCTTGGATCTTCCACAGACCTTTGAAGGTCTAAAGATAATGCAAATAAATTATCAAAAAATATTATTAAGTATAAAGGCTTTACAAGAGGACTCTAGAGTCTAGAGGTACGCTAAACTAAATCTAAATAAAATTTAAAAACCGATTTTAAACTACGATTACTACTACTGGTTGACTCGTTGAACTTACACTCTTAGGACATCGTCGTCGTTTCAGCCATAGGACGTCCACTGCCGGACATAGGCCTACTATAGATCTCCTATAAGACCGGTTGGAGGTGGCTTGCATTCAGCGCTATCTGCTGTCTTCATGAGGTCGTCCGTCTACCTTGTGGGTGGATTAAAGTAAGATCGTATAGGCCGGGTGGCTAGCCCTAGTGTCGGAGTTTTTAAGCCGCCTCTGACATGGCTAAGCGGCTACAACCGGGACAAACAATTTCACGTGTCATCCGAGCTACGGTAGCGCTCATTTGTAAATGCCACCCGCGGTCACCCATCCGAAGACTGACTGTGCGGGAAGTTGCTTAACTTCGGTGACCTAGTCAAACTAGGTACGCTATGAGCGTTACAGAGTGGGTGGACAAAAAAAAAACAAAACAAACAAATAACTCTTTTTGTACACACAAAATAAAACTTACAAAAAAATACATAAGTGAAATTCTTAAGGTAGTGCAACACTAGGCGGCCTTATCGCTGGAAGCGATCTCTTCCTTAGGACTTAGGTCTTAGGACATCACAAAATGTTATAAATACTTGATATATAATACTTATATACTGGAAATCAGATGGCAGTGCGTAGTTTTTTTTAGGTTCCTTACTCGAAAAGTATGTGGCGGTATGTGCCACAGAAAGCTGACAATGATTTATAAGAGCACGGGCACATATCGCTAGGCAATTGTCCCCGAGTTGCACTCGTACACCAAAATGCAATAGTAATTATTCAATTGGCAAATATAATGGTGATCACCAAGAAACTCCAAGTATTTTATTCCACCCCACTAGCCAGAGGAACGCGCTGAGTAGAACGGGGGTCGACGATAAATCTACTAGATGATGTCATATTTAGAACGCCCAAAAGTAACTTACTTCTTCTTACTTAACCAAAGAAACAACCCGTATTCAGACTTCAGTTTACGTCAAAATTAAAATAGGTCCGATTGCATCCCAGATGAGAATGGCACTCGACAAATTACAAAGCTCTCCATTCGGGACGTCAGTGCAGAACTTATCGCCCCACACCGAAATTCACCGAATACTAACTCAACAGCGTTGCCAGATTTTTTTTGGCAAGTCGCGGGACTTGGAGTTTTTTAGAGTGAAAAAAGCGGGATTCTTTCGTCGAAAGCGGGAAATATTAAAGATATTTATACCTTTTTTCACTATGTCCCGCTTTCGACGACAGAATCCCGCTTTTTAGGGTTCCCTACCCAAAGGGTAAAAACGGGACCCTATTAATAAGACTCCGCTGTCCGTCTGTCTGTCTGTCTGTCACCAGGGTATCTCATGAACAGGGATAGCTAGAACTTTGAAATTATCACAGATGACGTATTTCTGTTGCCGCTATAACAACAAATAAAAACAGAAAAAAATCAATATTTAAAGGGGGCTCTCATACAACAAACCTGAATTTTGTACAGTTTTTAGCTCGATATTAATAACGGCAACAGGAAGATGCTTGAAATATTCACATAATATTTAGTAAATTATTCACTTAAAAAATAAATAATTAAAATAAAATATATTAAGGGGGGCTTCCATACGGAACTCTTCGTGCGTGAGTCCGGTTCGCACTTGGCTGATTATTTTTCATCATAACTGAAGTTTTTAAATATTTATCTTTGTAAGTATTTGAGTTTTAAATTACTTACGTTTACATGATATAAAAATATAATATTTTAAATTAGATTTACCCTATCAATCGAGTTATCCCCGAAAAGCGGGACAGACTCTGTCCCGCGCGGGACATCCCGCCCCACACATAAAAATTGGGACGTCCTGCGAAAATCGGGACGTCTGGCAACGCTGTAACTCAAGTACCTAGGTATAACAAGGGAGAGAAAAAACAAAATATGTAATTAAGGGGAATCATGGCGGTATAATAGAGCCCGTTTTTTAGGGTTCCGTACCCAAAGGGTAAAAACGGGACTTTAATCACTAAGACTCCGCTGTCCGTCCGTCTGTCTGTCTGTGTGTCACCAGGCTGAATCTCATGAACCGTGATAGCTAGAACGTTGAAATTTTCACAGATGACGTACTCGTATTTCTGTTGCCGCTATGAAAACAAATACTAAAAACAGAAATAAATAAATAAATATTTATGAAGGGCGGGTTCATTCAGGTTTATTGTGTGGGAATACAATAAACCTGAAATTTTAGCGGTTTTTCGCTCGATACGGAGAACGGTGACAGGTAGATGATTGAAATATTCACAGAATATAGAATTGTATATTGTATTGTCTTTAAAAATAAATAATGAAATTAAAATAAAATATATTAGGAGGGGGGCTTCCATACAGTACTTACGGAACCATTCGTGCGCGAGTCGGACTCGTACTTGCCCTATTATCTTACTTACTGAGTTATTGATTGAAGCTATAAAATTAAATGTATTGATCGGATTATAAAACTGTTGTCCAAGAAATCTCATCGAGGTGGTCACTGGAAGCAATCAGTCTGTATGTAAATGATGTAATACCCCATATGTGCACTTGTAGTACCTATTAATAGCATCTTGTGGTGAGCTTCTGCGGCTGTAGGCGGCGATCGCTGCCGGGATGATGTCCTTGGACTAAAATAACGCGCGCCTGATAAATACCAGTATTAGTCTGTTTGTTATCGTAGTCAGTTTATTTATTTATGACCACCTCGGTGGCTTAGTGGTTAGTGACCCAGACTAAGGGATCAAAGAGGCGTTGGTTCAATTCCCACCCCAGGGCAAATATTTATGTGATAAAGTGATAAACATAGGTGTTTGCACTGTATCTAGGTGTTATTCAGGTATTACCTATATAAGTATATATTTTAAAATATTTTTTTATGGCAAAAGTGCCTTTATTAGCTACAACAAAATACAATACTACTAATGCTAAAACTACTTACACTACTTCTACATAAAAAAAGCATTGGATCATCCACAGATCCTTGAAGGTCTAAAGATAATCCAAATGCTCAAGCCCACTGCCAGTTTGCAGCGTGCCCAGCATGCTGGCTGCATTGCCACGCTGAATGGCAATGCCCCACGGATAAAATATGTACATAAATATATGTAGTTTATCAGTCTCTGGCAGCTATATGACAAGCTTTGCTTAGATTTCTGTCAGAGACAAGGTGTAAGATGTCCCCTAATATTTATTTATTTATTATTTACTTACTCGTACTAGCTGTACCCGCGACTTCCTTCCCACAAATGTTTGGACTGGATCCTTAAATTTTCATTGGATAAAAAGAAGCCTATGCCATCTAAAGACTATATCCATGCCAAAAATCAAGACGACCCGTTCTGTTGCTGCGTGAAAGTCTGAAAGAATAACAAACAAGCCAATAAGAAACACTCTTTCGGAGATTTAATATTAGTAAGGATTTGTTCACAGTGTAAAGTATCAACTATGTACTACGCGTAACGTAAATTATTAATAAGAAATCACTGATTCATACTTGTACTATGCGCTCACACAAGACTGCGTTCTACAATGTAAGTTTCTCAAACATGCATTTTGCGGTGTACGATTTTTTTGCTTCATTTATGCTGTTTTATCGTTTTTGCTGTCATAAGAGACCTCTCTCAAAATTAGTAAATTTATTTTCAAACGTAGATAGTAAGTAAAAGTCATTTACAGAATCAACAACAGCACAAACAAGATGACTAGACTCTAGGCTCTATAGTTTAGCCGCTAAAACAGCCTAAACAGCGCCTTGAAAAAAGAGTTGGTTGGTTTGGTCAGCCCAATAGGACATCGTGCGCGGACACAGCAATTACCTCGTTATTGTGCAATGGGCCACTTCCTTCCAAGGTGGACTCGAAACAACCAGAAGTGAACTTGATTCCTAGTCTGATATTTTCTGAACATGGTTTCTTAGAACTCGTTTTAGTGTTCATTATCTCTGTTTAATTTAGGGCGCCCCTCCAATAGAAAATATAGGCCGCGCCACACAAGTCGGCGGATGTGAAGTTAGCTGCAAGCTGCGCAATACACAATCCTGACTGAAGCTCACATAAGGCCGCACGTTGATTGGCTATTGCGCAGCTTGTAGCTAACTTCACATCCGCCAACTTGTGTGGCGCGGCCTCTAGCAACATATAGCGCAGAACCATTGATTCAGAACTAGAATACCCTACATTTATGCTTAACGTCGTGTCAATAAAACGCCAGTTACATATTAGAAACTGGAAAGCAGCCAGCTCTACCATTTCGTCAAGTCAAGATCTTGACAACGTAAAAAGCGCGACGACATTCAAAAATTCCGTCCGCACTCGATACTGCGCGGTCATGAACCTTTCTGCATCGTATGAGGAAATTCGAGGTAAAATGTCTTTATAATTTTTATTTTTGTATTAACCCTGAAATCCGTGGGTTCCTACCTCTCTAAACACTCATCTTTGCGCAGAACGAACAACAAAATTATATTTGCTTTACAATGCAATTAATGTAAAGCAAGGTCATGGTATTTAGTCGAACGTATATGGAATAAGTATTGTTCCATACGTTCAACTAAATACGAGTACCATAGACCAATGTAACGGTATATTCTAAGCCTACTTAACTAACTAAGTATATGCTTGCTTATCATTATCCATTTTATCTAGAGCTTTCTCTATCTGATTGATTATCTTTACATAGTATAAAATAACGTCGCTATTTTTGTCTGTTTGTTTGTCTGTATGCTTAAATCTTTAAAACTACGCAACGGATTTTGATGCGGTTTTTTTTAATGGATAGAGTGATTCAAAAGGAAGGTTTATATGTATAATCCACCTGTGCGAAGCCGGGGCGGGTCGTCTAGTACTATATAGGTGCCTTATTTTAACATTTTTGTATCACGTAAATATAAAAAAACTTTACTAATGTAACTAAACTTAAATAAAATAAATAAACTAAAACAAAATGTCAGTATTATTATGTATCATCCTTACATAGTATAAAATAAAGTCGCTATTTTCGTTTGTTTGTTTGTTTGTTTGTCTGTATGCTTAAATCTTTAAAACTACGCAACGGATTTTGATGCGGTTTTTTTAATGGATAGAGTGATTCAAGAGGAAGGTTTATATGTATAAAAATTCCCGAAATTCCCACGGGAACGGGCACAACGCGGGTAAAACCGCGGGGCGCTGCTAGTCATAATATAAGATGGAAATTCAATTTTTATAAATTTTACTCGTCAGGCGCCATCTTTTGAAAACGTGTATTTCCGTCTACTTATATTTATATTTGCGTATATTTTGTCGTCAGGTGATAGTATGGGTCCTGGTGGCGTGCCTGAGCCTGTACATCCCCCGCATCGAGATGAGGGTCGAGGAAGGAGCCTTCGACCAGCCCGCCACAAGGGAGGTACGTAGACAAAGAGTTTATATTTATAGCATACTCCCGTGTCCGTGTCCCGTGCTTATATCGCATAAAACTCAGAGGAATAAATGCACAAATGCACAAACAAAATATTTTGCACCGGTTCGATCAGTAAAAGTTTTAACTTCATACAGCAGGACAGCTGCTGTTGAAAAAATGTTGAGCTCAGTCTATTGTTATATAAATGAGAGGCGAGACAATTTAAGTATTTCTTTATCACCTGATGCTGAACGACACGCTTAGGTACCCATAACAAGTCAGTGTCACCACCTTTACACTACATCACAGCTAACTGGACCTACTTCACATCACATTATTTACCTACCTACGTTTAGCGTATTTCCCTAAAAGGAATTTGCAAAAAAGCATTTAGCAGATGATCTCTCAAAATATCGCTTTATTTCTGGCTTTTCCAGCAACCTCCGACCACAGCAAAGCCGGAGCCGCCGATTGAGCAGTACCTGAAGATGGAGAAGTGTCTCCACGTTCCGCGCGAGCACTGCCCTTCCTCCGGCTGCCACGCCGTCGTCTCCGGCGCGCTGTTCTGCTGCGACATCGACAACCAGAAGATGAAGGAACTGCTTACGCCTATACGTGAGTCACATTATCTTTACATTTTTCATAGGACATCTCTGTTAAAGATTTCCTTTAGTCCAGTTGTCTGCAGCGCGATGTTAAGTGGACATTTAAGATTCTACCTGAAGATGGAGCAATATCTCCAGTTCTCCACAGTCACATTGACGAAGGAACTGCTTTCATCGATACGTGACTAAGTACATTGTTAGAGTAGCTTCAAGGGTTTATTCAAAAGATTGAGACTCCACGTGACACGCGACCACTGCCTCACTCCTGGCTGCCACGCCGACGTCTCTGTCCAGCCAGTTGTCTACTTTTGCACATCTCAGGAAAGTATAATTATTGACCTTTGATTATACCTATATCTGTCGAGATACCGAATTGTCTGAGCAAAACTGCCCAAAAAATATGCACTTATGTATATGGTGCGCAAATGGTGCGTACCTATGCATACAAATTTTGATAGGTAGTTTAGACTAAACATGTACGCGCACAATGTTGATGTTGATCTGGGCTGTTTTTTTGTGATTGGTGTTTATATTTGTCCATCTAGACGGATACATAATCAAGGGTAAACTTTCAAGTTTTCTGGGATGGACAAAGAAGTATCCTAGGTGGGCACTGACATCCGAGACTCTCCCTTGCTACGCCCTTGCGTAAGTCAAAAGGTCATAACAATATTACATAGGTATTAAGTAATATTAACCGTAAGTGGTCATAATAATATGCCTCCCCAAGAAGTGAACCAGCGTGATATGTCCATCACATAGGAGGACGTCCTACGCTCTACGCTTGCCGAATTGCACCAACCTTAGAACTAAATTACTTTTATATTTTTTTTCTTGAGAGTAATGCACTTAGCTATCTACCTATTTATGGATTTGCACCTATATACTTATAGTAAAACCTGTTTATTTCTTGGAATGCATACATGAAGTGGACAGTGATGACGATAATAGCACACGTAAGTACTTATGTTTTTAATAAAATTGAAACGTAGTCTCAGTAAGAAAATTGGGAAAATTATATGATAAGGGTGTTGTTACCATATCCGTGACGTAACCACTCTCTTGTTCTTGGGTACCTACTTAAATTAAACATAAAACTTTAGTGTCAACAAACATCGTGCAAAACAAACAGCAAGTTCGACCTTTCCCAGAAAGAGGTTATCGGTTAAAAGATACACATTTAACCGATATCCTCTTTCTGGGAAATTCTGGGAGTGACATTTGATAAAATTTTCCTGTTATGAGGAGTCATGCGCATGCACAAACACCTATCGTAGATCAACACAGGCCATAGCCCATACCTACAGAGTTGTCCAGAAAGGGTGTACATAGTACTTGTACTTGACTGCCTCGGTGGCTCAGTGGTTAGTGACCCTGACTTCTGGGTCAAAGAGGCGTGGGTTCGATCCCCACCCAGCCCGGGTAGCACGGGGAGAAAAACATTTTATCCACTCTTAATGTCAGATGTCATTGTCAATCCATACTTTATTTCCTCTTCGAGTGGATATAATGGTGGAAAGACTATTAGTCCCTTTGCCATGCTTCCCGTGCAGGGCAAGCATTTGTGTGATGAACATAGGTGTTTGCTCTGTGTCTGGGTGTTATTTAGTTACTATCTATATAAGTATGTATTTAAAAATATGTATATGTAGTATATCAGTCTCTAGCAGCCATATGACAAGCTTTGCTTAGTTTGGGGTCAGAGACCATGTGTAAGATGTCCCCAAATATTTATTTATTTACTTACTACGCCATTTAAGCATCATTACGAACAACTTATACTACGAGACCTATCCTACCCTGGATTTAAAAAAAATACAGCTCATTCATATACCTATTATGTCGATTCCGAGTTGCAATTATAAAAGATTTTTTAATGAAGAGTATGAGTATAATATATTATTATACTAGCTGACCCGGCAAACTTCGTTTCACGCAATTTCTTTATAAATTATATAGCCTATGTGTTATTCTGATGTCTAAACTTTAGCTACTATTGCAAAGTTTCATATCAATCCGTTCAGTAGTTTTTGCGTGAAAGAGCAACAAACATCCATACATACAAACTTTCTCGTTTACAATATAAGTGTGATATACCTCTGAAAGTCTCTGAATGTACTTAGGCACCATTCTGAAAGTCATTAACCGACGAAACAACAGAGGAGGTTCTTCTCATGTCACCGCGTATGTGCAGGGTTATTTATAATCGATTAGCATCCTTTTAGGGGCTTATTCTGTGCATCAAAACTAACAACTGCGACTGTGACTATTGTCAAAACTCCAAAAAAAACAGCTGTTCTATAACCTACATTTTGTAGAGGGTAAACGATATTTTTCTATGGAACCAATATTTTTTTCTGTGATTTGATAGTCGCAGAACAAAAGTTGTTAGTTTTGATGTACTTAGGTACAGAATAAGCCCCTAAAAGGATGCTAATTGATTACCAATAACCCTGTATATATTTTTTTGTTTTATGTGTGACCAAAACTTTTTACAGAAGTCTGATTTCAATAACTCTTTTTTGTTTGATGGACCATACTTTAGAGGGAGGCTGGGCCAATTTTAATAAATCATCAATAATGTAAAAATTACTACATCGATCCGTGCGAAGTATTTGAATTCTGTACACTGTTGAAGTCGGTGATGCAATTTTTGGTAAAAAAATAATTATATTATTATCGTAAAACAACATTCAGGGATTTACCCACTGGTATTCCTGATCGAAGCCCACTGGGGTAAATACGCACTGCGTGATATTTTATCCGAAGAGAGGTTATCAGTGCTAGGGCAAGTTGACACCACTAGCACATTCATAGGTTCATATAGTTAGTAGGTACCACAGAACTCGTGAGATAGGAAATGTCATCTCGATCTAGAAGGAGTCCAAACAAACTCTCTGGTTAAAATCAGAACCATGCATAACGCTAGTAACTAATTACACAATTACACATTATGACTGACACAGCACAACAAATCACTAATTCATGTGCGGTTACACAATAATGCACCTACTTTATGTGTTTTGCGGTGATGCGCATTTGCTACGTACAAGTGTCTCGCGGGTCTGGTAGAAGGCCTATTTTCAGAGCTCTATGGTTAGTAGCTAACCTAGTACCTACCTATATAGGTACCTACTATTTGATTACGCACGTGCAAATATTCTAGATAAATTATATAATTACTGCGGAATTGTACTGCAGAGATAATATGTGCTTAATTATAATTAATGTAGTTGTAACTAATGTCATGCATGTCACACACAGAACGTGCATGAATCACATGTATGTAATGAGTTGTTAGGTATAGGTATCTAAAACGCTAAACGCTAAACTCCGTAGGTAAACCTACGGACTTTTGGCGGGAACGCGGAACTTATTTTATGGAACAATAATTTTCTTTTTGAATTTTGACAAAAGTCGCAGAGCAAAAGTTGTTAGTTTTGATGTACAGAATAAGTTCCTAAAAGCATGCTAATTGTTTAGGTATAGCTGTATAGCTGATGATGTCAAAAGTTTTAAAAAAAGTTGCCTGAAAGCTTCTGTCTTCATTCGAGTCACAGCAGACAGCAGCGCTTAGTTGTAATACTTCACACTAGGTAGCCTGTCGTCCTGCCTAATGTAACGGAACACCAACTGAGACAAATATGCCTTAACCCAGGTTTTTTTTCTGTTCCAGTGGCCAATACGACGATAAAATACCTGCACGTGCTGAATGCGACGATCGACACGCTGGATGTTTCGGCCGCCATGTTCAAGCGGCTAGCGTCCATGGCCTTCACTGATGGCAGCATCGGCAGGATCTCCGGTAAGACGCCTCCAATCTTTAGCGACAGTCTTCCTGCTTTCTTGTTTCCTAAGAGATATAATATAAAGCTTTTCAAGGTAGAGTGAATAGGTATCTTCTAGGTCTGCGTGCCTCATCTTTGACCACAAAGTCGCTTACCATCAGGCGAGTTAGTGGTCAAACGCGGACTTATTTGATTTAAAAAAAGACCAACTGCTACAGCGCCCTTTACGCTATACCAGCGTCTGCTGCCAGTCACTTAGGCGTCGAGATCATATTATAGTCATAAATCTTTATTGTGCAATACCGTGTAAAACTAAGATGTTACATTGTCTATACTGCCGTGCAGCCTTTAAAATGCAGTATGAGCAAAAACGCGGTTTCGAGAAAAACGCGAAAAACTTTTTGATTTGTTTTTTTTCTATGTTACAAGGTTTTATGACGTATGTTTTGAATGCCATTGGGCGCATCTGAATTCGAAGAAAGACTTCAGGAAAGAAAATACGCACTTAGATTATTATATGATATATAAAAACGATTTTGAAAAAAAAGATCCCAAAAAAGAGCAGTTACTACACATAAAATTTAGTGAAAAAGTTCGCATAATCAGATTAAAATGCAGTAATTTGAGTTAGTACTGCAAAATTATGCGGGACATGTACTACTTTGCCGTTTAAAATGCAGTATCAGATTTATTTTACTGCATTTTAATGTGTCTCTTGAATAAAATGTAGGTGCAGTATGTAAATAATTATTGACTAAATTACGTAAGCTACTTATTTTATGGAGTAAGAAAGAGTATTTCGATCAAAATATTTTTTATTAAAGATATAGTAAGAAATCAACACTGCACTTCAACATCAACAAAAATCAACACAATCACTTTTTATTATTATTTAGACTATTCTGGCTCAGACTTTTGTGATATCATAGCAATTTGGGTTAGTCACACTCACAGTTTAGATGTAGTAATTAAACCATAAATCACTTATAACATTTATGATTAACACTGCCAATAATCAGGGCTGGATTTAGAGGTCTAGAGGCCTCGGGGTAACAAAAGAGTGGAGGCAACCTGGCTCAAAATTATTTTCCAAATGAAATTAATAATATTTATCGGTCTAGGGAGTTAATACTTCCTGAAGATGGGTAGTAAATTGCAAATACTTATTAGGGTCATTTGACATTTGATATTTTATCGATTGCCTGATTGGAGTGAACAAATATAGATCTATGATTTCTGTTTATATTTAAGAACAATACAATCATGTTTGTATAAAGTACTTTAGGTAAAAGTAAAACAGTGAAAAAAATATCGAAGGGAGAGTTGTTTACTAGTCAGATAAGTCGGATATTGAAAGGTTTTTCCCGAAGTCTCTGTTTGTAGGGACTCCTCTTTTGTGGAGGCGCGGGGCTGAAGCCCCGGTTACCGTCCCCTAAATCTGGCCCTGCCAATAATACTTACGAGAAAACTGAAATATGCAATAAAAACTAATGAGATCTTTCAATAGAACTGCTCAGACATACTTAAACACTTAAATAACTATCTAGGAACAATAATCATAGGTATTCTTCTAAGTATATATAACAAAACAAATGCTCTCCTTCCGTATGTTTTAACTACGGACGTAGTACGGACGCACCACGGCGCCGCCCGCGCTAGTTCGAGTCGCGGCGTCATCCCTTGAAGGCCGCAAGTTCTACGTGTCCGTCGAGAACGTCAGCTCCGGACACAGAAGAATGGCTGCGGGAGTTCCTCAGGGGAGTTGCACATCACCATTCTATTATGCCATTTACACGGACGACATACCGATCCTGGAAGACCTCAGACCAGGAGAACGGGGAGTCGTCCTCGCCCTCTTCGCGGACGATAGCGCTAACATTGCGTCGTCCAGGAACAAGAGAATAGCCGCTGGCAGGATCCACTAGTCCTAGACATCCTGCCAGAATGGCTCGATAAATGACGGATTGCCATCAACGTGGGAAAGACGGCAGCGCTGCTGACCGGGAGATCACCAAGTCTACCACCATTGATGAAGCCACTGCAGCTTAGAGGACAAGACATTGCGTGGGAAAGCACCTGCAAGTACCTGGGTGTCTACATCGACCGGGCCCTTCGCATGAGCTCGCAGACCTTGCACGCCGTTCACCAGGCGAAGGCTGTTCGAGTCTTGCTGCGACCCGTGCTGAGCTCTAAGCTGCCACTGAAGACCAAAGTAGGGATTTACAAGACCTACATTCGTTCCTGGTTAACTTACGCAACGCCCGCTTGGTACGCGCTCTGCTCAGCCAGCCAGAAGAAAATGATGCAAGTGGTGCAAAACGTCGCTCTGAGGATGATCTCGGGAGCCGGCCGGTACTTTCGCAATGACGTTATCGCCCGGGACGTGCGAATCGAAACCGTGAGGGAGTCCGTGGCTCGTCTGTCGCGTGGCATGTTTGACCGCGCGGACAATGGGCCATAACCCCACCTGAACAACATTGCGCCGCTTCACGCACGCCTCCCTGCCGAACGTACATGGCGTGCCCTCCCTAAAGATCTCCTCTTGGCTGGCTCGGACACGGAGCAGGACTCTGAGGGACCAAGCGGCATCCAAAATAGAGATGAGGCCTAAACTAAGAAGAGAGTACCACCAAACCAAAGAATGGCCACCCCAGTACAACCAAGCCAAGATGTGGCCAGCGATGGCCATACAAGTGGCTAGCGAGGGTGCTGAGAAAAGCCGCCCGTCCTCGCGGACGGAAAAGGGTACTCGCATCCTCCCAACATTGCCCCTCAGCTCGATAGCTGAAGCGTCCAGCCGCCGAAGAGAGCGCAAGCTCGAGTTGGCATCCTAACCCTCGCCAAACACGGGGGGGAAGAACCCGCATGATGATGATGGACTGTAGGGACCCGCCGCCCACATCTGTTTCAGTCCTGACTTAAGTCCTGTCTCAATACTGAGTTGAGCGGTAGGATTATACTTGTAACCAATATTCCATAAAATAGAATTACGTGATCTATCATTGTACATTCATGTCAATGTAACAATTATTATGTAAAAATTAGGTCTTAGAAATAGGTGATAGATTTGGATAAATGTAAATGTGTTATCATAATTTATTTAGAAACCTTAAAAACATCGAAATTACCACACAAAACAAGTAGCCACGCGCTGTCGACGTCCTCCTTCCACGGCGCGGCGTTCGGCACGCGACTGATTGAGCGACAAATACTAGCTAAAATGCAGTAGGAAATTCCACGAAAACAGTGGAATACAATAAATTGATTTGAATTACCAATTAAATTGCAGTAATTACGACTTATACTGCAATTTAGGCTGTAAAATGTAATTATTGAAGTGATAGATATTATCGATTATACTGCAGTAAATAACCAAAATACTGCAATTTAATTAGTAACATTGACAACAAAAAGTAACCTATGATATAAATAAAAGACAGTTCAATTAACTTCACTGCATTTTACTTTGTTTTGACCGTATGGAAAAAATAGGTGATGCTATCTTAAACACCGCGTCTTAGTAACTTACTGCAGACTAGTCTGTAATCATTTTGAAAAGTAATAAAAATAAACTTTGCAGTATTCATATTTTCAGTACATTATCTATTTACTGCATTTTAGTTTATGTGTTCACCATATTTTTAAGGTTATGTTAACCGTTTTTTTGTAGCAGTGACAACATTTACTGCATTTTATCTGGGAAAACAAAGCTATTAAAATACAGTAATTGCTCTTACTGTATTTTAGATAGTTTATCGTTACAGTTTGCATACAACATTCCTAGTTACTGCGTTGAGGTAGTTGTTTTTTACTATCTTGTAGTTGCGATAATCAAAAACCGATTACATCATTCGATTCCTTATGACGTGCCCATTACGGATCAATATTTAACTCAAAAACGTAAAAAAGTCAGATACTGCGTTTTAAGGACTGCAGGGCAGTATAGTCAAACCGCTAAACTCAGACTTCGCCTGCGCGGGTACGGGGGCGCGGGGGTAGACAACAAAGAGGACTGAGACAGGTGCGGGCGCCGGGGACCCGCTGCCCGCGCCTGTCTCAGTCCCCTGTGTCGTCTCCCCCGGCGCCCCTGTACCGCGCAGGCGAAGTCTGAGTTTAGCGGTTTGACTATAGTATCAATGGATTATATCCTTGCGGACATACAATAATTTTCTTAATAATTAAGCTTATTAAACTAAATGTGAACAATGTTGAGTTATTTGGCTTTAAACAGTGTATATATTGATCTGCATGGCGCAAACTGAAAACGCACCGCTCGACTCTCCCGCGGGTCGTTTCCGAAAGTTCTACTTACTATTAGTTCTACTACTAGAACTACCGGGACAAAACATTCCCGGTAGCGCGGACTAAGTCACGTGTCCCTAAGTATAAATAATTCGCCTGGGAAGAGTACTCTTTTTTAAATGGAAAATCCTATCTGTGGACGTCGCCCTTCACCTCCCTCTCCCTAAATTCTTGTACTTACATATTTGCCATGAAATGACCTGTAGAAGATGCAAAGTCGCCGATGAACGCGATTGCCATGAATAAGTTCCTATATAACACCATAAGTATTCTTTTTACAATAATTTTGAACATAATTGATTCGTGTTTTGTTGGTTCCAGGCCAGTTTCCCAAGAACTCTGCAATGGCGTGCCTGAACATCTCTAGCAACAACCTGACGAGCGCGCGCCTGCAGCGCTCCAGTCAGCGTCCGTTCGCTTACCTCTTCAACCTTACCGTCCTGGACGCCAGCGCCAACAACCTCACCGAGTTTCCTTTGAGCCTCGTGCATAGCAACCGGAATATTTCTGTAGACCTCTCAGGTAACTTGTGTACCTATGATATTGACTAATGTATCCACTATCTTTAATACCTAGTCTAGTGTGGCTAGTGTAGTGATCACGGCTTCAGTCTGCGTCTGTTCGCCTATCTCTTCAACCTTAATGTCTGGACGCTAGTCCCAACAGCCTCACCGAGTTTCCTTTGAGCCTCGTGTACATCAACCGGAATATCTCTGTGGACCTCTCAGGTGACTTGTATAGTAGTGTATTGATCAGCGCTCCAGTCAGCGTCCGTTCGCTTACCTCTTCAACCTTACTGTCCTGGACGCTAGCTCTAACAACCTCACCGAGTTTCCTCTGAGCCTCGTGCATAGCAACCGGAATATCTCTGTTGACCTCTCAGGTGACTTGTACAGTAGTGTATTGATCAGCGCTCCAGTCAGCGGCCGTTCGCTTACTTCTTCAACCTTACCGTCCTGGACGCTAGCGCTAATAACCTCACCGAGTTTCCTCTGAGCCTCGTGCATAGCAACCGGAATATCTCTGTTGACCTCTCAGGTGACTTGTATAGTAGTGTATTGATCAGCGCTCCAGTCAGCGGCCGTTCGCTTACTTCTTCAACCTTACCTTCCTGGACGCTAGCGCTAATAACCTCACCGAGTTTCCTTTGAGCCTCGTGTATCGCAACCGGAATATCTCTGTCAATCTTTCAGGTGACAATAGTGTAGTAGGTACTTATAGGGACTAGTACCTAGGTAGGTATAGTAGTGTAATGATCAGCGTTCCAGTCAGCGTCCGTTCGCTAAGCTCTTCAACTTTACCGCCCTGGACGCTAGTGCCACAATTAGCGCACAACAGAAATGTTCATACGCTACAGTAAAACATGGTTTTCTTAATTAGAGGGCTCAAAAGTTTAGAATTCTGTGTCATAGTACCTAATCCCATAAAGTTTACAAATAGGTATCAAATCTTAGAAAAACAGTCGCCTATGCTGCCTTGCGGCCAAGTATGATAAAAATAGATGCGAAACTGTGAAAAGAGAAGTAAATTCATTTACGAATTGTTCCCTCTGGATTTCCTAACACAGTTATACCTACTTGGTGATTACTATCTGGTGGAACCCTAGGCACTCCTATTCTCAAGCGTCTTAAAAATAAAATAATAAATTGCAGGCAACAACTACCTGCCGTGCAAGCAGTTCCAAATGGCCATGGAGTCGAGCAACATCTCGAAGGTGCACTTCCTAAACTACGAGAACACGTCGTGCGCGCTCGACGTGCGAGTCTCCGACTGGATCCACGACGTCGAGATCGTGCCTATCGACTACCTGCGGGTCCAGAAAGAGGTAGAGATATTGAAGAGAGTATTTACTTTACGACATACTCGTAGGTATACTAAGGGACACACAAATCGGCGGATGGGAAGTTATGCGCAGAACGCTGCGCAAAAGCCGAAAAAGTATGCGCGGGAGCCAGAAAGACGAGACACCGGGTACACCCGCCCGCCAACCTCATGCCTCCCGCGCGCTCCCTACGCATTGTGCACACATGCGCAATAATTATCGAAGTGTCATCTGCGGCTAACTTCTCATCCGCCGATTTGTGTGGCGCTTAGTATACAGTGTTCATATTATCATCAGTGAAAACCGTTAGAAATGATTTTAAAGTTCCAAAAATTGGGCTGCGGATCGCCTTTTTCGACGAACATTGACGATACCTAGATAGATAAAATATTTTGAAGAAATCGAATTTGGAGGAATCGATAATTAAAGGATTATAATTCTTTAATTACATATGGATTAGTCAACCGCATTTTAGGGAAAAAACGTTACAAATTGGTTATACCTGATAAACGGCGGTTCTATCACTTTAAGCGACTTCTACAAATCAACCAAGAAAAGATCAAAGAACAGCGGCCTTGAGAAAAAAAATAACAACGACCACTTTTAGCAAACAAAACGATACACTGGGTTACACGGGTTCTGATGTGATTTCCAGCTGAACGTGAGCTGCAGCAAGATAAAGCCGGACAACATCAACTGCACGTGCGTGCCGGAGCAGCTGGAGACCAACGGGCCGGAGATCACTCGCATGGTGGCCGTCGACTGCTCGCGGCGCCACCTGCGGGAGATGCCCACAGACCTGCCGCCTAACACCATCAAACTCAACGTGTCTTACAACAACGTGAGTAACAGCTAGGGACAGATATCCAGAGTAAAATGGTGGCCGTCGACTGCTTGGGGCGCCATCTGCGAGAAATACCCACATGCCACCTAACACGATCAAACTTAACGTGTCTTTCAATAACGTGAGTATAACAGCTGGAGCCAGCCAGAGTCACGCGAGTGTAAAAGCTAGAGTCAGCCAGCCAGTGTCACGCGGATGGTGGCCGTGGAGTGCTAGCGGCGCCATCTGGGAGAGTTGCCCAAAGAGCTGCCGCCTAACACGATCAAACTCAACGTGTCTTAAAACAACGTAAGTTTGAATGCTAGAGACAGACAGCCTCATCCACGCAGACGGACGGTGGCCGAGGAGTGCTCATGGCGTCTGCAAAAGATGTCTATAAAACTGCCTCCTAATACGAACAACCTCAACGTGTCTTACAATAACGTGAGTAACAACTAGAGTCAGCCAGAGATAGTCAGAGTCAGTCGCATGGTGGCCGTGAACTGCTCGCGGCGCCATCTGGGAGAGATGCCCACAGAGCTGCGCCTAACACCATCAAACTGAACGTGTCTTACAATAACGGGAGTAACAACTAGAGTCAGCCAGAGATAGTCAGAGTCAGTCGCATGGTGGCCGTGAACTGCTCGCGGCGCCATCTGGGAGAGATGCCCACAGAGCTGCGCCTAACACCATCAAACTGAACGTGTCTTACAATAACGGGAGTAACAACTAGAGTCAGCCAGAGATAGTCAGAGTCAGTCGCATGGTGGCCGTGAACTGCTCGCGGCGCCATCTGGGAGAGATGCCCACAGAGCTGCGCCTAACACCATCAAACTGAACGTGTCTTACAATAACGGGAGTAACAACTAGAGTCAGCCAGAGATAGTCAGAGTCAGTCGCATGGTGGCCGTGAACTGCTCGCGGCGCCATCTGGGAGAGATGCCCACAGAGCTGCGCCTAACACCATCAAACTGAACGTGTCTTACAATAACGGGAGTAACAACTAGAGTCAGCCAGAGATAGTCAGAGTCAGTCGCATGGTGGCCGTGAACTGCTCGCGGCGCCATCTGGGAGAGATGCCCACAGAGCTGCGCCTAACACCATCAAACTGAACGTGTCTTACAATAACGGGAGTAACAACTAGAGTCAGCCAGAGATAGTCAGAGTCAGTCGCATGGTGGCCGTGAACTGCTCGCGGCGCCATCTGGGAGAGATGCCCACAGAGCTGCGCCTAACACCATCAAACTGAACGTGTCTTACAATAACGGGAGTAACAACTAGAGTCAGCCAGAGATAGTCAGAGTCAGTCGCATGGTGGCCGTGAACTGCTCGCGGCGCCATCTGGGAGAGATGCCCACAGAGCTGCGCCTAACACCATCAAACTGAACGTGTCTTACAATAACGGGAGTAACAACTAGAGTCAGCCAGAGATAGTCAGAGTCAGTCGCATGGTGGCCGTGAACTGCTCGCGGCGCCATCTGGGAGAGATGCCCACAGAGCTGCGCCTAACACCATCAAACTGAACGTGTCTTACAATAACGGGAGTAACAACTAGAGTCAGCCAGAGATAGTCAGAGTCAGTCGCATGGTGGCCGTGAACTGCTCGCGGCGCCATCTGGGAGAGATGCCCACAGAGCTGCGCCTAACACCATCAAACTGAACGTGTCTTACAATAACGGGAGTAACAACTAGAGTCAGCCAGAGATAGTCAGAGTCAGTCGCATGGAGGCCTTGAACTGCTCGCGGCGCCATCTGGGAGAGATGCCCACAGAGCTGCGCCTAACACCATCAAACTGAACGTGTCTCACAACAAGTGAGTAACATGGTAGCCGTGGACACTCCGCGGCGCCATTTGCTATATATGCACACAGAACTGCTGCTCAACACGAGCAAACTCAACGTGTCTTAAAACAACGTGAGTAACAGTTAGAGACAGCCAGAGTCACGTGCATGGTGGCCGTGACTGTTAGAGGCGCCTTTTGCGAGAGCAGCGGATGGCTAGTGGTCTCTGACATGGCTAAACGGTTAAATCAACTGGGACTCACAATTTAACCTGTTCTCCGAGCCACGGTAGCACTCATAAATGCCGCTTGCGGTCACCCGCAAAAATTGACCGTGCTAAGTTTTGCTGATCGCTAACAAACCGATGGTTTCCTGGATAAGATTATCCGCACAGATAAAATCGTTGAGAAACTAATCGTTTTCTGGATAAATTGTATAAGATTATCCCCCACAGATAACGTCGCTGGAGGCGGTAAGCAGCGACCCGAGCTACGAGCACCTGCGCGAGCTCTACCTCGACTACAACGACATCCCCAACATCCTGGAGCTCGAGGGAACTAAGTTCATCGACACCTTCGCGCTCTTCTCTGTCGCCTACAACAAACTCAAGACGGTACGTTCCAACATCATTGGGCACTTTGTTCGAGAGAGGTTGTGTGAGGTTACCCCATACAGACTCCCAACTAAAAAATCCTGGAGCAGGATTTAAATTCATCTACTTAGCAGGATATCACGTTTAAATTCATTACGTCTTGTTAACTAATTACTTATTTACCAATCTATACCAATATAATAAAGAGTAAAGATTTGATTTTTTGTTTGTTTGCATTGAATAGGCTCCGAAACTACTGAACCGATTTGAAAACTTCTTTCACTGTTGGGAAGCTACACAATCCCCGGGTGTCATAGGCTACAAAAAATAGAGACGCTGCTAGTGTTTAATAATTTAGTGAAATATTTTTTCCGATTATTTTTAAATCTTCCAATATTTACAAATGTACAAGAGATATTCCTACCTGCTAAGCTATATCTCCCTTTTACATTATTATATCTAACTCTTATCAGATCCACACGTACGTGTTATCCAACCGGTTCGACACCAGCTACCCGAAGCTGTCCGTCGCCGGGAACAGCATACATTGTGACTGCAACACTGAGAAGACGCTAAAGGTAAACCCAACACGCTATTAACACCACCATTATTATTTTTCGCCAAAAATGGCATAACCGAGTTCAACGTGTTAGAATCCGTGGAAAAGTACATCAAGTTTTTGGTAGCTCTAGCTGCTAAATGTGTTTTAGAAAAAAAGTTTCTACTCAGGGAACACTATTAGGTTGTGTAAAATATCATTTAATATTCTATTCTGTCTCTACAGCCCTGGTTGTTCGAGTTCTCCAAGAACATTCCTGACTACAAGAAGTTAAAGTGCGACAACATGGGCGCTGTGGTCGACCTCATAGAGTCGCAAGTGTGCCACACGCCGCGAGACTGGACCGACTACATCTACTACATTATAGGACTCGAAGTACTCATCTTAGTGCTTTTAATCAGTAAAGTGTCGTACGACTACTGGGTGTTCAAAACTGCGGGGTATCTGCCTTGGCCAGCGAACAAGATGCCGAGGTTGCCTTGTGATTGGTTGTGCGAGTGAAGTGGTTGACCAGTGGCGGATTTTTTTCTCATACGAGCAGCCAGAATGTAGAACGCTTGGCCTAGGTCTGTCTTCCCGCTAAAGTACGAGGGGGTCCCGAGTAAATAAGATCTTCTAGGTAAGCGTGTTACACCCCAGATTGAATATCTGCTTAACATCTGGCAGTACGTAGTAAAACGCTAACCTACTTATATGAAATAAAAAAATAAGTGGTCTTTCCACCAATTTTTTTTTTTTTGAAGTGGGGAGTATGGCCTCGAGGCCTCTCCCTTTTGCCAAGGCTGGATGCCGTAGGCTACTAGATCTGGGGATTAGGGTTTGCCCTGCAGATTCCGTATACTATTTAAAAGGCCTCTCAGTGCCTTTTACTTGTAAGACGTATTTGTAATGTGTTTCTTACGTTGTATTACTGGTATATTTGATGAATAATTTACCTAGTATGATTAAAAAGTAGGAGATCAAAGTAAAACGACTATTAAACTCAACCATTCTGCGTATAAGTGAAGATTGCACTGTTTTGACTACAGTACTGAGCCAATTTTCCTCACCTTAAAATATGTGTTATTATATTTTGCCTATTGGTAAATCTGTTACTGTGGTTGCACGAGTTGATATTTGATTGTTTGAGTGGATTGTTTGGTTGTATGTATGTATGGTTATTTGGTTGTACGAGTGTATACTAGGTCGGCTGATCATAATATAATAAACAGTAGTAGGTCTTCAGGATAGGGTATAGCAGAATGCGCATTGATAATCAACAGCCCGGAAAAAAACGCTGTCATTCATTGCGAGACGAGGTAAAGTGTTGGGATGCTATTTGTTTCAGTTCAAGTTCAAAGTTCAAATATATTTTCAATTAAGTACCAAAGATACACTTTTGAAACGTCATGAATCTAAGCACCTTTAAAATCATTAACAATAAAGTTAAAAACAAAAAATAATAAATAACAATAAATAACCTTAGATTAATGATTGGTCGCGCGACCATTCATTACAAATTAACCAATCATTAATTCAAGAATACCACGGAAAATAAATAAACAATAACAAAATTAGTAAAAATCACAGACTTCTAAAACTGTGGTAAAAATTAACCTCATCTAAAAATAACAACACAATGTTGCCATATGCGAGTTATGGAAACCCACCAGCTGGTTTGGTTGGTTGGTTTACTAGTCCACTTTTGGACATAGGCCCACCAATATGGTGCTAATCTTAGACCTACACTAGTTTCAGACCGAAAAAGGCAACAATTATTGCTTTCTTCACTTTAAACTTAGAAGAAAGTGGTTGCATAATGGTAGACTAGGCTATTCGTGCGTATCAAAATAGACACTGAAAAAAATGCGTTATCTATGGGGTATACCTGCGCTTAACTTCCCGATAAATAAAGTGAAATTTTATTTGCTGAGAAACATGGAATTCGATATTTATGTAATTAAATTATGGTATTTTTTACTGAGACATCCTCGGCTACAACCTCGCTTTCCATCAGGCGAGTTGGTGGTCAAATATAGTGTATAAAGAAACAAAAAAATAAAAAGCTGCAGGAATGTAATACGAGACAACCCTATGAGCGCATACTAGGCTTAAAACCTATGTTGTACGTCACATCAGGGAAATGTGACCATAAAACAGAGATTCATAAAAAACTTTTACGAAAAAGTTTGAATTTTTGTTATTTTACAGAATCTTGCCACAGACTAGAAGATCGGCCAACCTGGTAGTGCAAATGAATAAGTTAGCGTGGATGAATATAATTAAGCGATAAATTAAATAATAATTATTAAATAATTAAGACTTAATTGCCTGCCTTGTACGAGTCCAAATATAACGCATAGTTTTTGGAAATGTTCATAAGACAAAGAATAGATAATACATATTGTTAATGGAAACCTACATTTCATGTTCGGATCTCTAGGTTTATTTTTTATGATAAATAATCTTTATCATGAATTTTTAGATAAGTGGGGAATCTCATGTCATTTTCATGAGTCATGTTTAGGTATTGTACATTTAATCAAATACAGGTTTATTCAGAAAAGCTGTACTAAGCCAGAAGGGGCTTAAAAAATTGCCTTTTTTGCATTTGCATTTCTATATGGAACAACTGATTATTTTTTCTCGAGGTTAGGGTTGGCCCCATTATACAAGTTTTTCGTGATAATGGTTTGAATCACCTCTTTCGGCTTAGTACAACCTTTCTGAATAGCTCTGTATGAGAACATCTGTATTTAATTTTCAAATACTCTAAGGAAATTGAGGCTTATTTGATTTTTTTTACTAGAACGTATACAATGAAAATTGAGGCTTTGGCAGAAGTATTAAAATTAACTATGTTGGCATACCAAAATCTATTTTTGTAAAATAATTTATTATTATGTACAATGTAGAAACTAAGAGCTTAGATGGATGAAAAGTAGTAGTGAAAAAACATTGAAAGATGCCACAGTGAAAGGTGCACCTGTAAAAAAGTTATACATTTAAAGTTTTTCTTTAAAAAGTGAGATTGAGACTTTCAGAGCTATAAATATTTATTATTATTAACAACTTTCACTATTAGACCGACCCCAAAATCACAAAAAAGCAAAAAGATGGAACTACCGAGTTTTTTTTGCGATTTAGGTGTTGGTCCGTAGTGCAAAATTGTTCAAAATAATGAGTATACCTATACAGCACTGTGCCATGTATTTCGCAAAAAATTGCCTTGCATGAAGTTCAGCTATGATTCAATGTTTTTTGCCAACGTCGCGACTACTTACAATGATTAAAAAGGCTATAGTTTAATATACCTAGCTAGTGCTATAGAAATAAAATGTATATGCTACACAGTATGTTAAAATTATTGTATCAAGCAAGAACAGAATGGTGTTGATACTGTCATTTGATAGTAGGAAATTTTTACATTTGGTTCTTAAAACAATAAAAATGAAATATGAAAAAATCCTACTATCACACGAACGTATAGTACGTTAAGTATATTAGGGATAGTATAGTAGTTTAGTCCGAATCATACAAGTCGGCAGATGTGAAGTTAGCTTCAAGCTTGAAGTTATCCGCAGCTTCAAGCTAGCTATAGGCCATCGAGCGTGCTCGATGCTATAGGCAAACCATTTAACTCGCGGAATGCCCGCGGGGTAAGAAGGGAGCGGGGGGAGATATTACCGGGTGGGTGACAGGGGTACGCGGAGCAGAGAGCGCACGTCTCACCCCTCTTACCCACCCGATAACATCGCCCCCCGCTCCCTTCTTACCCCGCGGGCGTTCCGCGAGTTAAATGGTTTGCCTATAATCCTTGCGCAGGTTTAAGTGAGGGTCAGTCAGGATTGGGTTATCCGCAGCATGTAGCTAACTTCACATCTGTTGTGTAATGCGGCCCATACTGTCATTTTTCTTTGACTACTAAGTACTATCCCCTAGTCATTCAAAATGAAAAAATCTGTAACGCATTATTTTCTTATGCAATAATTTATCAGTGAGGTACATTAGCTATATCAATTGTATTTATGTCAAAGGTTTTCGAACTTTCATGGTAGCTCCACATACTGAGTCGTACTATTTGTAAGCTTTAGTTGTCTCGATTAGCGTGCCAAAGAATTTAATTCATTTAGGTAGGTAACTGTAGCTATCTTCACATCGTATACTCTCCAGGTACGCAACTGTAGCTATCTTCACATCGTATACAAGTATACAAGTCGGCGATGTGAAGTTAGCTACAGAAGCGGTGCTCGTGTCGCCTCGTGTAGAGTGAAGCCGCACATAACAGCTGCACGAGGATTTTTTGTTTAAATTTTCAGTTAAGGTCAAGATTAGTTTTTGCACAGCTTGGAGCTAACTTCACAGCAACCAGAGGCTCGATTCAGCCTATAACTAGACAAAAATCGAGAAGCATTTGAAGTTGGGGTGCTGATCGAGACTTATAGCGTTATTTTAGTGCCATATTCCGAAATTGGCTGGTATTTTATAAGAAAATCAAAGATTTATTATAATTACATTAATTATTGAGTTGGTGCACTAAAATATTTATATACTTGACTGGATTATGAACAGACACTTTTTGACAGCTTCAAAAACGATACAATTCCATAGCCGACTGCACACGGCAGCTTATAGGCCGCGTCACACAAGTTGGCGGAAATGAAGTTGGCTAGAAGCTGCGCAACATTCAATCCAGACTGAAGCAGCGCTTTGATTGGATATTGCGCAGCTTGTAGCTAACTTCATTTCCGCCAACTTGTGTGATGCGTTCTATACTACACTGTTGACGCGTAGCAAATCGCTGCGGCAGACTACGTGTCACCTACGGAATGTATTTTGTGTTAGCGGATATTTCCTAGCACACAGAGCATCTCATACACTTATATCTACAGTGTGTTCAAGACCATCAATATAAACAACTATTACTATGGGTCAGCCCCGAATTCGAGAAAAAAAAAAAAAAAAAATAGGATCACTAACCACTGAGCCACCGAGGCAGTCAAATATAAATAAATATATATTAGGGACATCTTACACACGGCCTCTGACCCCAAACTAAGCAAAGCTTGTGATATGGCTGCCAGAGACTGATAAACTACATTACTTATTTTTAAATACATACTTATATAGATAGTAACTAAATAACACCCAGACGCAGAGCAAAGCAATGTTCATCATTTAAATATTTGCCCTGGGTGTGGATCGAACCCACGCCTCTTTGACTCAGAAGTTAGGGTCACTAACCACTGAGCCACCGAGACAGTCAAGTAATTGCTGTTAGAGCCAAAATTACAACTCTATCGACAACATGTAACATAACAACTGAATATTTTTCCTGAACTCCGGGTTGGCTCCATAGTAAAAGTTGTTCATCATGATGGCCTGACTCACCTCCTTTCGGCTTAGTACACCAGTTCTGTATAACCCTGTATATCTGGTGGCTATGCATGTTATACAATGAGAATTTAGAATGTTGGTTTTTAAAGGCTAAAATCTTTACCGTCTTTTTTGTCTGTCGCGTAAAAACCAGTCAACTATTCTATAACTAGTGCTTTTTATATTACAGTGCCTAGAGTTAGTTAGGTTTTATGACTATGAATAATTAAAATTTAAGTTTACAGATGTTATTTTTGTACATACTTTTGAAGAAGACTGTATATTTTGTATGGGTTCAATAAAATTTATGATTTATAAATGTTTTGTAGTTTTATTGATTATCAAAAAAATAAAATCTCTGGCTACATTATTTTTAAGTACTGAAAAAAAAAAACAAGGAACCATCTAGACACGCGGAAGCGTGTCCAGCCAAGTAAAAAAAAAAAAGGAACTGGCGACGCGACGTGTGTAATATTACACGAACCATTTCGAGCCACTTTTGACCCCTTCATAACTCGAAAACTATTTAACTTATTTATATGAAATTAAACACATTTATTAAAGTTCTTTAGCTTATCTACAATATAAAATTTCATTAACTTTGCTTTGACGGTTAATGAAATATTAACGTTTAAAAACCGGGGTTTCATTGCCTGATTCACTCACTGACGCTAGTTTTAAAAAATTCACAAAAGAATACCTAATTAAAAAGGCATATTATAAATTTGAGCACTATATTCAAGATAAGAAAGCATGGAAATTGTCTAGCTCTGAACGCGATCAATTAAACTATTACCGAAAGCTGGCTATTAAATAATTATACATTTTTTACTACAGATTATAGGTACATATTTTAAGTATTGACAAGGCCCCTCTACAGCCGCTGATTTTATTTATTATTTCTATTTACCGCTTGCTTTTAACTATTTACTGTATACATCGACGTGTCCAAGTATTCCTAATATGTGATCCTACGGAAATAAATGTTTTTGACTTTGACTTTGACTTATAGATCAAAAACCTAACCCACTTCCTTACTTCACAAACTCTACACCTTAGTCAATATATGCGGCTTGGCTGTTTCGCTAACTGCGCATGGGCGTAAAGTGAAGATTAATTCGTTAATTCTGTTACACAAACATTTCTTGTTGTAACGAAACGGCCAAGTCACATATATTGACTAAGCTGTAGAGTTTGTAGAGTAAGGGATTGTAGAGTAAGGCGTGTAGTTAGAAGCTTGGCTTTACGTGAGATCTGACAACTTTTTGATAGTGGGAACTGTGACTTGGCTTCATTTCACATGAAAATGTTTTTGTTGGATTTCGATTACGTTAGGGTATAGGCCGAATCCAATTTGTGTATTTACTTGCGCAAATCCCCTCTCCTTATCTTTTTTAGGGTTCCGTACCCAAAGGGTAAAAACGGGACCCTATTACTAAGACTCTGCCTGTCTCCAGACTATATCATGAACCGTTAAAGCTAGAAAGCTGAAATTTTCACAGATGATGTATTTCTGTTGCCGCTATAACAACAAATACTAAAAACAGAAAAAAATAAAAACGGGGGGCTCCCATACAACAAAATTGATTTATTAGCCGTTTTTCGCTCTATATCAATAATGGTAACAGGTTGATGCTTGAAATTTTCACTGGTTATATATTCACTTCAATATTAAATAATAAAATTAAAATAAAATAAATATTTTAGTGCTCCCATACAGTACGGAACCCTCCGTGCGCGAGTCCGACTCTTACTTGGCCGATTATCCTTATCCTTACATAGTATAAAATAAAGTCGCTATTTTTGTCTGTTTGTCTGTATGCTTAAATCTTTAAAACTAAGCAACGGATTTTGATGCGTTTTTTTTAATGGATAGAGTGATTCAAGAGGAAGGTCTATATGTATACACCTGTGCGAAGCCGGGGCGGGTCGTCTAGTTTAGAAATAAAACGACACAATGTCTACAAGAAAAATAATTTATTTCTTTCCTACTTTTACTTTCGACTTAGCATTTTTCACTTTCTTATGAGTAAAAGTTTTCTTCTTACCAAAGTTTTTATGTTTATTGAAATTTTTCTCATTGCTTTGACTATTTTTGTTTTTGTTAAAATTATTTTTCTTTTTGAAATTAGTTTTTCTGTCTTCAGTTTTGTTGTATTTAAATGGGCTAGATTTAGTTTTGCTATTTTCGTTTTGTACTTTTCTATTTTTGATATTTTTGCCGCTATCGATTGCTTCAGTGTCTTTCGTTTTTGTAGAGTCGCCGCCTTCTGTAGTCGGGTCTGTTTTTCTTCTGAAAAGGTAAAGAAACGGAAAATATTAAATTTACTGTAAAAATCTAGCCATGGGCTAGCAAGTAATTTAAATCTGTTATTTTTATGATAAACATTTCAAAAATTGACGCGCTCGCAGGATTTGAACCTGCATCCCTCAGGGATTCCGGCCCAGATGCTTTGTCCAATTAAGCTAGAACGCTGTACTACGAACCCGCCAAATTAGTGAAGTGTTTATCATTTTACTACCAACTTCTAGTGTTGGAAGCGCCATCTGTGAGAACTGTGTTAAACCAGACAGTCGTCACTCAATGTGATATTATCAGAACTTCTAACCATTAACGAGAGATAGCGCATTGCTCAATCAATTAGATGATTTTATCGTGCTTCACACACTAGGTTTATAGAAATGTTATTTTTATGATAAACATTTCAAAAATTGACGCGCTCGCAGGATTTGAAATCTAACTTAATTTGATAGGTAAGTAAGTATAAGAACTAAGAATGTGTCCATCAACACTTTCTTTATTCAATCAATCAATCAATCAATCTGAGTCCTTCTCCCTCCCGAAGTTGTGGAAGTCAGGAATCAACGTCTAGGATTCCCTCCTTGCTGAGGCTGGGCCCGCTTTTCTTGTCGTCTGTATTAAGGCGAAGACGTTATCGTGTTCTTTATACGCGGCACTAGCGCTATAACATTATATGACTACGAGTTATTGTATATTGGAAATAAAATCACTGGTCACGAGTTATTAGTTAAACTATGATTATATGATTATGATTATGACTAATCAACATTTTTGTCTTAAAAATATCAAAATATATTTGTTTATTTATTTTTTGCTTGAAAGATGAGTTCTATCAAATTATGAAGTTGGACTAAGCTGATACTGTACCACAGCTATAGTGTACTGTATATCGACTGTACTGTACGATAACTTGCACAGGATACTTACTTCAAGATGGTGGATATCTGGTCTCTGAGCGACGCCTTCTTCACGCTATAATGTACCGTATAACAACTATCATAAGAACTTACTTCCTCTGCAATATGGTGGATATCTAGTCTCTGAGCGACGCATGATTCAGATTCAGATACTTTATTTGTCAGAACATGGTAAGTACACTTCATACAAAATAGCATACAAGTTGGAGTTCTTACATAATGTTGCTCATGTCCTTGCCAAGTGTGGCGTACAAAAATAAAAAAATAATGAGTGAAATAAATAATAGCTACGAGTAATGACCGAAACTTTTCCAAAAAATGTAACCAATAGAAATAAAATTTACAAATACAAAAAGAAAATTAATTTACCAATGTCAAAATACAAAATTATGAATGTCAAACAAAATTAAAAATGTCCAATTGAAATACTTAAAGATGCAAAAAAAAAACAAGTTGTCAAGATAATTATGTCAAACAGTAAATAATATTATAGAATACGTAAACAATTAATATCTATGTCAAACAGGTCAGGTTTATGTTTATGTCAGTGCTGAGAATATTTTTATCACTGAGGAATTCTGTAATTTCATAATAGCATTTTTGGGTTAACACACATTTCAATTTACTTTTAAACATGCTAATATTTAAATCTCTTATCTCCTGCTTCACGCTATAATGTACCGTATAACAACTATCATAAGAGCTTACTTCCTCTGCAATATGGTGGATATCTGGTCTCTAAGCGACGCCTGCTTCACGCTATAATGTACCGTATAACAACTATCATAAGAGCTTACTTCCTCTGCAATATGGTGGATATCTGGTCTCTAAGCGACGCCTGCTTCACGCTATAATGTACCGTATAACAACTATCATAAGAGCTTACTTCCTCTGCAATATGATGGATATCTAGTCTCTAAGCAACGCCTGCTTCACGCTATAATGTACCGTATAACAACAGTAATAAGAGCTTACTTCCTCTGCAATATGGTGGATATCTGGTCTCTGAGCGACGCCTGCTTCACGCTATAATGTACCGTATAACAACTATCATAAGAGCTTACTTCCTCTGCAATATGGTGGATATCTAGTCTCTAAGCAACGCCTGCTTCACGCTATAATGTACCGTATAACAACAGTAATAAGAGCTTACTTCCTCTGCAATATGGTGGATATCTGGTCTCTGAGCGACGCCTGCTTCACGCTATAATGTACCGTATAACAACTATCATAAGAGCTTACTTCCTCTGCAATATGGTGGATATCTAGTCTCTAAGCAACGCCTGCTTCACGCTATAATGTACCGTATAACAACAGTAATAAGAGCTTACTTCCTCTGCAATAGGGTGGATATCTGGTCTCTGAGCGACGCCTGCTTCACGCTATAATGTGCCGTATAACAACTATCATAAGAGCTTACTTCCTCTGCAATATGGTGGATATCTGGTCTCTGAGCGACGCCTGCTTCACGCTATAATGTACCCTATAACAACAGTAATAAGAGCTTACTTCCTCTACAATATGGTGGATATCTGGTCTCTGAGCGACGCCTGCTTCACGCTATAATGTACCGTATAACAACTATCATAAGAGCTTACTTCCTCTGCAATATGGTGGATATCTGGTCCCTCCGAGGCGCCCGCTTCATCAGCTGCCTCCGTTTGTTGTGGTTCTGCTTCAGCTGCAGCATGTAGTCAGGAACATTGCAGCCAGAGTGCTTCATCACCGACGCTATACTGTAATCACACAATCAATTTTAATTAAAATAATCGGCCAAGTACGAGTCAGACTCTCGCACGGAGGGTTCCGTACTGTATGGGAGCCCCCCTTAAATATTTATTTTATTTTAATTTTATTATTTATTATTGAAGGGAATATAAAACTAAATATTCTGTGAAAATTTCAAGCATCTACCTGGTACCATTATTAATATAGAGCAAAAAACGTCAAAAAATTCAGGTTTGTTGTATGGAAGCCCCCCTTAAATATTTATTTTATTTTATTTTTAGTATTTGTTGTTATAGTTATATTGGCGTTATTTGTAATGATTGAATTTTTAATGAAATGTGTAATTGAATAATATGACTGTAACATTGATTCCTATTTTAAGTGTAATTGGCGTCATTAGCCGTACTTATTATATATCAAATAAAATAAAAAAATAGCGGCAACCGAAATACATCATCTGTGAAAGTTTCAGCTGCCTAGCTATCATGATTCATGAGATACAGCCCGGTGACAGACGGACATCGAAGTCTTAGTAATAGGGTCCCGTTTTTCCCTTTGGGTACGGAACCCTAAAACCGTAACAATGTAGCTAACTTCACACCCGCCAAGATTAAGTTTATGCTTCATCTTCTTCGTGTCGATGGTTCTAAGGTGATAGATATACAGGGTTATTTGTCATCAATTAGCATCCATTTATACATTTGAAGCCGTGGTGGTCTAGTGGTAGTGATGCTGGCCTGTCATTCTCGAGGTCGTGGGTTCAATCCCGGTCCCGTACCAATGAGTTTCTTTGGAACTTATGTACGGAATTTCACACCACTTGCTTATCGGTGAAGGAAAACATCGTGAGGCAACCTGCATACGTCCGTAGAAGAAATTCGATGGCGTGTGTGAATCCACCAACCCGCACTGGGCCAGCGTGGTGGATATGGCCCAATCACCCTTCGTGTGTAGGCCTATATCCTGTAGTGGACTATTAAAAAGGCTGGTACAGTACAGTACAGCATCCATTTAGGGGCTTATTCTGTACATCAAAACTGTCAACTTTTGCTCTACGTCTTTTATTAATTCTCAAAAAAACCTCCAAATATTATCCGGTTAGAGTGATTTCTTTTTCATGTAATCAGCACTTCAATCGCTAGATTTTATGTCTTACTTTTTAGGGTTCCGTACCCAAAGGGAAAAACGGGACCCTATTACTAAGACTTCGATGTCCGTCTGTCTGTCACAGGGCTGTATCTCATGAACCATGATAGCTAGGCAGCTGAAATTTTCACAGATGATGTATTTCGGTTGCCGCTATAACAACAAATACTAAAAACAAAAAATAAATATTTAAGGGGGGCTCTCATACAACAAACCTGAATTTTTTGACGTTTTCCGCTCTATATTAATATAATGGTAACAGGTAGATGCTTGAAATTTTCACAGAATATTTAGTTTTATATTCCCTTCAATAGTAAATAATGTAATTAAAATAAAATAAATAATTTAAGGCTCCCATACAGTACGGAACCCTCCGTGCGCGAGTCCGACTCGTACTTGGCCGATTATTTATATGACCTTAAAGTTGTACCCTTTAAAAGTCACATTTTTACGCAAAATCTTAGCTGTAAAGTATTCATAAACTAAACTTTCTGAAAAAAATAAGACACACGAGCTGGCATATCAATTTCTGTTATCAATCAGCTATAACAGAAATCGATGGATTATTAAACACGTTACTAGCTACGAAGCAACGTATACAAAAATCATTACAACGAAGTTATAAGGGTTACCCTTCTTTGAGGGTTTGATGATTATGATGATAACGTTGAACACTAACGTATGAACCACTGGGTGTAACACAAAACAAAATGTTTGCGAGTTTTAAGGCCAATCAACACCATCTAGCGGTGACGGAGTTAGACTACGACATGGATATGTAAAGACTTTATCCATAGAATAATGACCAGTACAAGAAGGAGTACTAAAATAGCAAGAGAATACATCTCTTTGTCTCATTTTAATTATGAAATTTAAAAGGTGTTAGAAAAAGATGTACATATACTCGAACTTACGTAATTTCGAAGGGTATCACAAACTAGGATTGAGCTATCGGAGGTGACATGAGATTGTCATCCCATAAGCAACATGCTAGTGTTGTAACTGAGTCGATTAAAATATCGATAAGAAAATATATTTATTTTAACGTCGCAAAAATGATGGGGTGTTTTAAGTTTACGTGTCTATGTGTCTATCTGTGGCATTGTAGTTCCCGAACAGATAAACTGACATTAATTAATTCATTTAAAGGTAAATCAATCGGGAGTGTTCTGATCTATATTTCATCATTGTTGAAAATAATTATCTGAATCATTTCAAGATTATATATTCAGCTGCTTGGGCTGTAGATCATCTATCAGTCTGACATTCATACCTACAGATAGCGCGCGAGTTGAATGCAGTTGGGGTCTGAGGTAAAGAGCGGGAGCATCTCCCCCCGCTATCCGCCCGCCCCACCTCACGCGCCTGGGCGGGTTGGGCGTGCGGATAGCGGGGGGAGACATTCGCATTCCTAAGCTCTGCATTCAACTCGCACGCCTACAATAATTTGTATAAATCATGTCATTATTATACATTTAATATCAGAATAGTTTCGACAAAGCTCTCACTCTACAGTGTGATACCTGTAATAACAATAATGTAGGTACCTACCTTACATTTTTGAGGAGTTGCTTCGAAGTGAAATATTGTTTGATTTAGTTTTAATGTAGGTACATCATTTGGTTTTAGACGTCGATGTTTAATATTTTCACCCACAAAGCAATCTTCCGAAAAATGATAAGAACAAATGTGGCTGTGTGGTTTTGGTGTCCAGTTTGGTCTTGAAATTAGTGTAATCCATTGATTTTTAACTACTTCATCTCTAGGAAATCTAAAACAAAAATCGGCCAAGTACGAGTCAGACTCGCGCACGGAGGGTTCCATACTGTATGGGAGCCCCCCTTAAATATTTATTTTATTTTAATTTTATTATTTATTATTGAAGAAAATATAAAACTAAATGTTCTGTGAAAATTTCAAGCATCTACCTGGTACCATTATTAATATAGAGCGAAAAACGTCTAAAAATTCAGGTTTGTTGTAGGTATGGGAGCCCCCCTTAAATATTTATTTTATTTCGTTTTTAGTTTATCGTATTTGTTGTTATAGCGGCAACCGAAATACATCATCTGTGAAAATTTCAGCTGCCTAGCTATCATAGTTCATGAGATACAGCCCGGTGACAGACAGACAGACGGACAGACGGAAAGACGGACATCGAAGTCTTAGTAATAGGGTCCCGTTTTTCCCTTTGGGTACGGAACCCTAAAAAGTAGTGTAAGTATAATCAAAAAAACATCGATACAGTCATTTTACCGCAGCACTATGACGTGATAACCTGAACTATTATTTTTTGTAAAATATTGAATGAAAATTACACAAATTATTCCAAAATGTATGTAAAATCTCGTAATAATATAATTTAAAACAATTTCTGTTAGACGTAGCTGTTTTTAAATCACAAAAAGTGTATATATTCCAACAAAACTCACCGATGAAAAGTCACTAATTCATTCTTATTATTTTTTCGGGATGAATGCGATGTGCACCCTTTTATAAGACACGCCATTTGATATAAAATACACCATTCATAAAGAATTTATACAAATTTACATAGTTTTAGCACTTTGAAACAGTTATTTCTATTAAATTGTATTAAAACTCGACAACCGGCATTCGGTGTTGACAAACCATAGCCACGCAACCGCTGACAGTTGATCTTCACAAAGAAGATCGCAGCTCCGTTATGTATTATTTTTGATTTAGTAGCACTATACTTATACTATTATTTATTCTGTGACAAATTAGAACCAACTTTTAACCATTTTGACATTCCAACTTGTGATTTTGACGTTAGACGGCAGACGTTGTGTTTTGTTTTGTTTCATCCACTCTTGCGTATGCTGTATAACCAGATATGAATAAGACAGCTGTTACACAGTTTTTATTTGAGCAAAATTTAGTACTCCCTCTAGTACGTTATTTCTCTAAGACTTTATCCCTGCACGGGTAGCATGGCAAATGGATTATTGTCTTTCCGCCTATACAGGGTTATTTCTAATCAATCAGCATCCTTTTAGGGGCTTATTCTGTACATTAAAACTAACAACTTTTGTTCTGCGACTTTTGTCAGACTCAAAAAAAATATTCAGCTGGTTCATACATTTTGTCGCGGGTGAACAATATTTTTCTATGGAACAACAATTTTATTTTTTGAGTTTTGGCAAAAGTGGCAAATCAAAAGTTGTTAGTTTTGATGTACAGAATAAGCCCCTAAAATGATGCTAATTGATTAGAAATAACCCTGTATATTATAAGACTTTATAGCATGGGTAGCATGGCAAATGGATAAATTGTCTTTCCGCCTATACAGGGTTATTTCTAATCAATTAGCATCAATTTAGGGGCTTATTATTACATCAAAACTTACAACTTTCGTTCTGCGACTTTTGTTAGAACAAAGAAATACATTTTGTTGCGGGTGAACAATATTTTTCTATGGAACAACAACTTTTTTTTTGAGAATTCATAAAAGTCGTTTTATTTTTTATGTACAGAATAAGCCCCTAAAAGGATGCTGATTGATTAGAAATAACCCTGTATATTAAATATCTTCAAAAAGGAAATAGAGTATGGATTGACAATGACAACTGACATTACTCGACTGCCTCGGTGGCTCAGTGGTTAGTGACCCCAACTTCTGGGTCAAAGAGGCGTGGGTTCGATTCCCAGCTAGGGCAAGTATTTATGTGATGAACATAGGTGTTTGCTCTATGTCTGGGTGTTATTTAGTTACTATCTATGTATGTATTTAAAAATATGTGTTATGTAGTATATCAGTCTCTGGCAGCCATATCACAAGCTTTGCTTAGTTTGGGGTCAGAGACCGTGTGTAAGAATGTCCCCAAATATTTATTTAAATGGTTTTAACTCTTTGCCATGCTACCCGTTCTAAACAATATTATAAATTGTAGATGTTTCTCCAGACTGACCTATTTACAGGCTTATCCAGAAATAGTGTACAAAGTCGGAGGTGGGTGATTCTATGTCGATTCCAAGTTGCAGTTTTATATGGAACAGCTAAAACCAAACTATGGAGCCAACCCAAAATAAGATTTTATTTTCTCGAATTTTTGGGTTGGCTCCATAGTAAAAGTTGTTCATAAAGATGGCCTAATCATCCTCTTTAGGCTTAGTATAGGCCGCGCCACACAAGTTGGCGGATGTGAAGTTATAGTATTTGTAGGTTGTGCCTTGTGCAATTTTTGGCGAATATAATTATTTGTTAAGCCAATGAAATATGTTAGGAAATGTATTTTTTTGCTATTTCATCAAGATATTGATATGTTGTGGTACCTTCTGAGGTTGGCGACGTCATCTTGAGTGAAGAACGTGATAGCGCGACCTTTATGTCCCGCTCTGCCCGCGCGCCCCACCCTGTACACAAAACCATCAGTATAAGGACTAGACCATAATAAAATACAAAATAACTCATTTCATTGTTAGGTACCTCTATATTAGTCATAGCCATAGTCATTTATTTATAAATCCATTAATAATTTAAATAAAAAAATATTTTTTACATAATATCGTAATTATAATATAGTATACTAAGCGCCACATACATCGGCGGAAGAGAAGTTAGCCGCAGATGACACTTCGCCGTGATTCGCTAATTATTGCACATGTGTGCACAATGCGTAGGGAGCGCGCGGGAGGCATGAGGTTGGCGGGCGGGTGTGTCTCGGCGCGAGTCTCTCTGGCTCCCGCGCATACCTATATTTCGGCTTTTGCGCAACGTTCTGCGCATAACTTCCCATCCGCCGATTTGGGTGGCGCTTAGAACCATAATAACAATTCCGAATTAATTACTAAAAATTCATTACATCCAATGTACAATTTAAAAATTACACAAAACACTAGGTGATAGAACTTTTAAAAAATGACATCCGTTTTATGATAAAATGACATAAATGCTTTTTTTTGGATATTATCAAGTGGGCTTCATGCTCGCACTACATTTGAGTTTATCTCAGGACGTAACAAGGGTGACACGTCTTTCTGTGTGTTCAAAAAACTCACAGAATTACGACTTTCTGTGCTTATGTGTAAGCGACTGTAGAAGACGGGAATCCACAGTTAATGACCGACTCCCGGAAGTCCATGTACCCCCCACAACCCCGTGCAGTCACCCCTCCACCACCCCCTGCAGTCACCCCTCCACCACCCCGTGCAGTCACCCCCCACCTCCCCGCGCACTCACCTGTGTATATAAGCGATGGCGGAGGGCGGGAAGTCGTAGTTGACGACGAGGCTGACCCCGCGGAAGTCCATCCCGCGGCCGACGAGCTCGGTACAGATCAGCACCCAGATGCGGCCCACGCGGAAACTGCGCACCACGTTGTCGCGCTGTCGACACAAAAAACAACTTTAAGGGGCCGTTCAAGTATTACGTAAGCAGATTTATTACAATTATTTACCCACCCTCCCCCCTTGTAAGCAAAGCTCTAACCCCCTCCCATTGTAACATAAACATTGGTACCTGCATGCATTTTTCTTTTTTTTATTGACTCTTGAACAGCAGATTTAATTGCAGAAATAAGAAAATAGATTTAGGATAGTGGACTAACACACATTTATGCGTAAAAAAATAAATAACTATTGCTGACGTAATCATCATCTAGACCCCCCTCCACTCATGTCATCAAAAATAAGCAAAGGATAAACCCCCCCGCCCCCCTATAGTGCTTACGTAATACTTGAACGGCCTTTAATTAGTGATCAGAAAGAGTCGGAAACTCAACACTGCGTTTCAACACAGGTGTAGTTGACGTAGATCAAAAAGCTGCTAAACTAAAATGGGATTGGGCGGGTCATGTGGTTCGTATGCACCCCGAGAGATGGGATGGTCGTCACACAGGGGGTACTTACTGGCGGGCAGACGAAACCAGGGAAGGCCTAACAAACGCCGGGCGTGACGATCTTGACACTTTCCGGGAAGGTTGGCGGGATTTGGCTACAGAACAAGATAAAACGAAGGAAGTGGGGGAGACCTTTGCCCAGAAGTGGGACAGCATAGCATTAGTGACATTTTTTTCTTATCGACTGAAAAAAAGCTAAGTATATATTGGGCTCTATTTTAAAGTCATTTTGACAGTTTTAAATTTAATTTTAAAGTGTTCCTGTGCTTGTCTAATTTATTCATCGCAATGAAAAAAACAGGTATATTTATAATAAGATTAGACATTTGTCGAACCAATAAATGTATGCCGGGGCGCAGCGGGCCGCACATCTATATTGCGTTGCGGCCCACTCCGCCCCGCTGCGACCCGACATAATATGCGCGAATCTTTAAGCCCCTCGATTCGATCGCTACTTTTAAAAATGAAGAATGTTAACTAATTTTAATTATTCCTTCCTTCCTTCCTTTCAGCCATAGGACGTCCACTGCTGAACATAGGCCTCCCCTAAAGATCTCCAATAAGACCGGGTGGTAGCGGCTTGCATCCAGCGCGATCCTGCGGTCTTAATGAGGTCGTCCGTCCACCTTGTGGGTGGACGTCCTACGCTGCGCTTGCCGGTACGTGGTCTCCACTCGAGGACTTTTCGACCCCATCGGTCATCAGTCCTCCGCGCTATGTGCCCTGCCCATTGCCACTTCAACCTGCCAACCCGCTGGGCTATGTCGGTAACCTTGGTTCTTCTACGGATCTCCTCATTTCTGATTCGATCGCGCAGAGAAACTCCAAGCATAGCCCTCTCCATGGCTCGTTGGGCTACTTGAAGCTTACTAATAAGGCCCATAGTGAGAGACCACGTTTCTGTGCCGTAAGTCATCACTGGCAAAACACACTGGTCGAAAACTTTCGACTTGAGGCACTGAGGTATGTCGGACGAGAAGATGTTACGCAATTTTCCGAACGCTGCCCAGCCGAGTTGGATTCGGCGATTGGCCTCTTTCTTGAAGTCGGACCTACCTAACTGGACCACTTGTCCTAGGTAGACGTACGAGTCAACGACTTCAAGAACCGAGTTCCCAACTGAAATGGGGGTGGGTACAACATGGGAATTACACATGACCTTTGTCTTGTCCATGTTCATTTTAAGACCCACCTGTTGAGATACTCGATTGAGGCCTTCGAGCATCGTACTGAGTTCCTCCATCGACTTTGCCATGACTACGATATCGTCGGCAAACCGAAGGTGAGTGAGGTATTCGCCATTGATGTTGATGCCGAATCCTTTCCATTCCAGGAGCTTAAAGGCGTTCTCCAGAGTAGCAGTAAACAGTTTCGGAGATATAACATCTCCCTGTCTTACGCCTCTCTTCAAAGGGATCGCCTTGGAGCTCTCTTCCTGTACTCGGACCGACATAGTGGCGTTATTATACAAACACTTCAACACTTCGATATACCGATAGTCAATCCGGCATCGTTGAAGAGACTCGAGCACAGCCCATGTCTCGACCGAATCAAAGGCTTTCTCATAGTCCACAAACGCTAAGCAAAGTGGCTGGTTATACTCCTCAGTCTTCTGTATAACCTGCCGCAGCGTATGTATGTGGTCCATGGTACTAAAGCCTTTTCGGAATCCGGCTTGTTCGGAAGGCTGGAAGTCATCAAGCCTCAAGCCATCAATTTTGATTATTAGCACTCCATATTCTCTGTCAAAAATAAAAAATACTAGTGAAAAAATTACTTCGATACGTCAATTAGTTTCCGATTTAGAAGTAAAACAAGTTGTAAACGCCCAGTGACGGTGTGACGTCACACCACAACACGCGCAAGCTATTACACCTACTACAGCGCTGCCGACTTGATGCTAAGCGCGGGGGCGCGGCGCGTTGTGACGTGACGTCACAAGCGGTCACGTGACTATAGCGGGACTCGATATTTTTCCAAACTTTGAATGCGTATAAAATCAAAACTACTTGGTATTTTTGACTACGACAAAAACTAGTGTATTTGTATACATACAGGCTTTACTGAGACACAATTTCAAGGGATTTGGCATACCTAGTAACATTCTTCATTATTATCACTGTATCAAATACGTTTTTATGAACGGGATACTCTATGCACATTATTTGACGAAGTAAGCTATCATTTAAAAAAACTGCCTCTTCCTTATTAGAGTAAAATAAATTAGACGTGTATACCTGAGCTTGCGTCCTGTCGGCGTGAATGACGTCAACGTTGATCCCGTCGTATATGAGTTCTTTGAACAGCTGCTTAGCTCGATCCTTGCTTTGCACGAACACTGGAATACAACACAAACCTAGATAATATCATGTACTGTATTAGCACAGTCCGGACACTCCGCGGTTTTTCATACAAAATCTTCTGTCTTACGCACATTACACAGTGTAGTGTTGTAGAGAAACTAACCTTTTTGTTAGCTTCTCTACATTCAGACTCTTTCAACGATAACACTGCCAACTAACAATTCTAGTTATGAAAATTTCAAATTTATTTTTTTTGACAGGATCAGCGATCCTTGTTTGTAAAATTGGGCAGTCTTGAGTGGGAAGTCATCTTGAAGACACCATTTTTTTCTAAGAAAGATGTAGTGACTGTGTGATTTGAGTTTGCGTGGACGAGTCCCGTAGTGTAAACGGCATGAGCGTCGGGTAACAGTCAGGGTGACAGGCTCCAAAAGTTGAGGTCCTCCTGAAACAAGGTCAAAGAGACCGAAGCCTCGCGAAGAAAAGTTACCAGACGCTCATGCTGTCTTCTCTGCAGGACCCGTCACCACGTTCAAAGATCACACGTTAACATGTATACTTTCTTAAAAATGCCACAAGACATGCACCATCTTTCGTGTCTATTTCATGACTTCCTTCTCAAGACTGCTCAATTTTACAAACAAGGATCGCTGATCCTGTCAAAAAAAATAAATTTGAAATTTTCATAACTAGAATTGTTAGTTGGCAGTGTTATCGTTGAAAGAGTCTGAATGTAGAGAAGCTAACAAAAAGGTTAGTTTCTCTACAGTGTTTGTAATATTACGGGGGTAGATCAAATACAAAACTACCCACCTTCATCATTGTATGTAAGTACTATTAAGGTTTCGTATAATAAACTAATTCTGCGATAGTCCGTATTTCATTACACTACACTCAGTACTTACTCACAGACACTACACATACGCACGATAGCTACACGCGTATTTATGTTCTGTACTAGCCTTTTTAGTCCACTGCAGGACGTAGGCCTACCCATGAAGGGTGATTGGGCCATATCCGCTGACCCAGTGCGGGTTGTTGGAATCACAAACGCCATCGAATTTCTTCTACGGACGTATGCAGGTTGCCTCACGATGTTTTCCTTCACAGAAAAGCCAGTGGTGTGAAATTCCGTACATAAATTCCAAGGAACTCTTTGGTACTGGACTGGGTTTTGAGCCCACGACCTTACGATTGTAAGGCGGGTGTCATTACCACTAGACCACCACGGTATTTATGTTCTCAGACGTTATGGCTGTCAACGATCATTACGTCCGACGTGATGACATGTCATGGGTGAGACAGTTACGTAATAAATTTGAAAATCTAGTGCTTAAAAAAATTAAGAGTCAATACAATAATGTCCAAAAATAAACTTAGTCAAACAACCCGCCCCTAATTGTTTCCGGAGCAAAGGTCCCCAAAACACTGGCCGCATTACCCCGTAGAATAGCAATGGCCAACCTTTGCTCCAGGAAACAGCTGGAGTAAAAGTTGGCCATTATAAAAGTATCAAAATTACTTAATTTGGAAGCATTATAACAAAGAGTAATGCCCTGCCTCCGTCATTGTTTCCTGACAATTACAATTCAGAAATCTTCAAGTCAAGAGTGAAAGGAATCTTCTAGGTCTTCGGCTACAACTTCGCATTCCATCAGGCGAATTAGTGGCCAAATATAGCTTTATTTTGCTAAAAAAAAATATTTACCAAGTACAGGCGGTTTGAGTCCTTTCTGCACGAGTTGTCTGAAAGCGATCAGTTTTCCGTTTTCATTGCCGCAGTACAAAAGTTCTTGATCCACCAAATTCGATGCAGCATTTCTGGAACATACGTTGACTTCATTTCAGACATGAATAGTGTTAGCCAAGACTTCATTTGTTTTTATTTCATAACATATGACGCGTGTATTTACATGAAATTCCTTCGACTTATAATAGTAATCCTACGGCTTAGTACATAACATGACGTGGTTATAACTGCTCTGTGGTTACCTATGTTCATCAGTAATATTAATAAGTCCCCGCATATTATGTCGGCTCCAGTTGGCGACAGAGAGCGTATGAGTGGCACTAAACATGATCTTTCTGCTTAGTAATCCTACGGCTTAGTACATAACATAACGTGCTTACTGTTCTGTGGTTACCTATGTCTATCAGTAATATTAATAAATCCCCGCAAATTATGTCGGCTCCACTTGGCGACAGAAGGCGTATGAGTGGCACTAAACATGGCGGTCATTCTGCTTAATAATCCTACGGCTTAGTACATAGCGTGACGTTCTTATAACCGTTTTGTTGTTACCTCTGTCCATCAGTAATATTAATAAGTCTCTGCATATTAAGTCGGATCCACTTAGCGAGAGGGGGCGTATGAGTGGCACTAAACATGGCGACCCTTCTGTTTACTTATCCTACTGCATTATAGTACATGACATGCCGAGCTTATGCATATAACCAATAGCTTACCTCTATCTAACAGTGACGTTAATAAGCTCCCGCTTATTATGTCGGCTCCATTTAGCGACAGAGGGCGTATGAGTGGCACTAAATATGACGACCCTTCTGCTAGTACATAACAATCTTTTCACTTAGTAATCCTGTAACTTAGTACATGACATGACGTGCTTATAACCGAGTACTATGCTTACCTCTGTCCAACAGTGACGTTGATACATTCTCGCATTATTATGTCGGATCCATTTCGCGACAGTATGAGTGGCAATAAACATGGCGATCCGTCGTCGGCGCGGGTTTCCGCACGCTGTCATTATCTGGTCTATTTGCTGTCTGAAGCCAGTACTTAGTATGACAAGCTTATAACCGATTACTATGCTTACCTTTGTCCAACAGTGACGTTAATAAGTCCTCGCATATTATGTCGGCTCCATTTGGCGACAGAGGGCGTATGGCACTAAACATGGCGATCCGTCGGCGCGGGTTTCCGCACGCTGTCATTATCTGATCTATCTGCTGTCTGAAGCCAGTACTTAGTATGACGTGCTTATAACCGAGTACTATGCTTACCTTTGTCCAACAGTGACGTTAATAAGTCCTCGCATATTATGTCGGCTCCATTTGGCGACAGAGGGCGTATGGGTGGCACTAAACATGGCGATCCGTCGGCGGCGCGGGTTTCCGCACGCTGTCATTATCTGATCTATCTGCTGTCTGAAGCCAGTACTTAGTATGACAAGCTTATAACCGATTACTATGCTTACCTTTGTCCAACAGTGACGTTAATAAGTCCTCGCATATTATGTCGGCTCCATTTGGCGACAGAGGGCGTATGGCACTAAACATGGCGATCCGTCGGCGCGGGTTTCCGCACGCTGTCATTATCTGATCTATCTGCTGTCTGAAGCCAGTACTTAGTATGACGTGCTTATAACCGAGTACTATGCTTACCTTTGTCCAACAGTGACGTTAATAAGTCCGCGCACATTATGTCGGCTCCATTTAGCGACAGAGGGCGTATGAGGGGCACTAAATATGACGACCCTTCTGCTAGTACATAACAATCTTTTCACATAGTAATCCTGTAACTTAGTACATGACATGACGTGCTTATAACCGATTACTATGCTTACCTCTGTCCAACAGTGACGTTGATAAATTCTCGCATTATTATGTCGGCTCCATTTGGCGACAGAGGGCGTACAGTCGGGACTAAACATGGCGATCCGTCGTCGGCGCGGGTTTCCGCACGCTGTCATTATCTGATCTATCTGCTGTCTGAAGCCAGTACTTGGTATGACGTGCTTATAACCGAGTACTATGCTTACCTCTGTCCAACAGTGACGTTAATAAGCCCGCGCATATTATGTCGGCTCCATTTGGCGACAGAGGGCGTATGAGTGGCACTAAACATGGCGATCCGTCGGCGCGGGTTGCCGCACGCTGTCATTATCTGATCTATCTGCTGTCTGAAGCCAGTACTTAGTATGACAAGCTTATAACCGATTACTATGCTTACCTTTGTCCAACAGTGACGTTAATAAGTCCTCGCATATTATGTCGGCTCCATTTGGCGACAGAGGGCGTATGGGTGGCACTAAACATGGCGATCCGTCGGCGCGGGTTGCCGCACGCTGTCATTATCTGATCTATCTGCTGTCTGAAGCCAGTACTTAGTATGACGTGCTTACAACTGAGTACTATGCTTACCTCTATCCAACAGTGACGTTAATAAGTCCTCGCATATTATGTCGGCTCCATTTGGCGACAGAGGGCGTATGGGTGGCACTAAACATGGCGATCCGTCGGCGCGGGTTGCCGCACGCTGTCATTATCTGATCTATCTGCTGTCTGAAGCCAGTACTTAGTATGACAAGCTTATAACCGATTACTATGCTTACCTTTGTCCAACAGTGACGTTAATAAGTCCTCGCATATTATGTCGGCTCCATTTGGCGACAGAGGGCGTATGGGTGGCACTAAACATGGCGATCCGTCGGCGCGGGTTGCCGCACGCTGTCATTATCTGATCTATCTGCTGTCTGAAGCCAGTACTTAGTATGACGTGCTTACAACTGAGTACTATGCTTACCTCTGTCCAACAGTGACGTTAATAAGTCCTCGCATATTATGTCGGCTCCATTTGGCGACAGAGGGCGTATGGGTGGCACTAAACATGGCGATCCGTCGGCGCGGGTTGCCGCACGCTGTCATTATCTGATCTATCTGCTGTCTGAAGCCAGTACTTGGTATGACGTGCTTATAACCGAGTACTATGCTTACCTCTGTCCAACAGTGACGTTAATAAGCCCGCGCATATTATGTCGGCTCCATTTGGCGACAGAGGGCGTATGGGTGGCACTAAACATGGCGATCCGTCGGCGCGGGTTGCCGCACGCTGTCATTATCTGATCTATCTGCTGTCTGAAGCCAGTACTTGGTATGACGTGCTTATAACCGAGTACTATGCTTACCTCTGTCCAACAGTGACGTTAATAAGCCCGCGCATATTATGTCGGCTCCATTTGGCGACAGAGGGCGTATGGGTGGCACTAAACATGGCGATCCGTCGGCGCGGGTTGCCGCACGCTGTCATTATCTGATCTATCTGCTGTCTGAAGCCAGTACTTAGTATGACGTGCTTACAACTGAGTACTATGCTTACCTCTGTCCAACAGTGACGTTAATAAGCCCGCGCATATTATGTCGGCTCCATTTGGCGACAGAGGGCGTATGGGTGGCACTAAACATGGCGATCCGTCGGCGCGGGTTGCCGCACGCTGTCATTATCTGATCTATCTGCTGTCTGAAGCCAGTACTTGGTATGACGTGCTTATAACCGAGTACTATGCTTACCTCTGTCCAACAGTGACGTTAATAAGTCCGCGCATATTATGTCGGCTCCATTTGGCGACAGAGGGCGTATGGGTGGCACTAAACATGGCGATCCGTCGGCGCGGGTTGCCGCACGCTGTCATTATCTGATCTATCTGCTGTCTGAAGCCAGTACTTGGTATGACGTGCTTATAACCGAGTACTATGCTTACCTCTGTCCAACAGTGACGTTAATAAGCCCGCGCATATTATGTCGGCTCCATTTGGCGACAGAGGGCGTATGGGTGGCACTAAACATGGCGATCCGTCGGCGCGGGTTGCCGCACGCTGCCATTATCTGATCTATCTGCTGTCTGAAGCCAGTAGTTGGTATGACGTGCTTATAACCGAGTACTATGCTTACCTCTGTCCAACAGTGACGTTAATAAGTCCGCGCATATTATGTCGGCTCCATTTGGCGACAGAGGGCGTATGGGTGGCACTAAACATGGCGATCCGTCGGCGCGGGTTGCCGCACGCTGTCATTATCTGATCTATCTGCTGTCTGAAGCCAGTACTTGGTATGACGTGCTTATAACCGAGTACTATGCTTACCTCTGTCCAACAGTGACGTTAATAAGTCCGCGCATATTATGTCGGCTCCATTTGGCGACAGAGGGCGTATGGGTGGCACTAAACATGGCGATCCGTCGGCGCGGGTTGCCGCACGCTGTCATTATCTGATCTATCTGCTGTCTGAAGCCAGTACTTGGTATGACGTGCTTATAACCGAGTACTATGCTTACCTCTGTCCAACAGTGACGTTAATAAGTCCTCGCATATTATGTCGGCTCCACTTGGCGACAGAGGGCGTATGAGTGGCACTAAACATGGCGATCCGTCGGCGCGGGTTGCCGCACGCTGTCATTATCTGGTCTATTTGCTGCCTGAAGTCGGACTGGTCGTCCTTTGAACCTTCGAACAACTTGTCCGCCTCGTCGATCACCAGCCAGCGAACTCTAATAAAAAACAAAAAATACACATTTGTTGCTCTCCATTGAAATTTTAATTAGAACTAGACTTAATGATGTCTGTGAAGTCTATAAAACTTCACTCTTCACCCCAGGTGACATAAATTTGCTACTAAAAATATCAGCCAAGTGCGAGTCGGACTCGCGCACGAAGGGTTCCGTACGGTGTTGCAGCCCCCTTTCTCTTGCCATTATTAATAGCGAGCAAAAAAACTCCTAATAAATCACGTTTGTTGTATGGGAGCCCCCCTTAAATATTTATTTTATTCTATTTTTAGTATTTGTTGCTATATTATAGCGGCAACACAAATGCATCATCTGTGAATTTCAGCTATCACGGTTCATGAGATACAGCCTGGTGACAGACAGACAGACGGACATCATAGTCTTAGTAATAGGGTCCCGTTTTTACCCTTTGGGTACGGAACCCTAAAAAGCTAACCTACTTTAGTGTGCTTAAATTTTTTGAATCTCGATTTTAGTATGTGTAGTTAAAGGACTTACTTGTCTAGTGAAATGATGACATTATCTCGGTTGAGGAGGTAGCAGATGCGGTTTGGCGTGCTGATAACAATGTCTGAAAAAATAATTAAACCAAATACAACACAGTTTCAACAAAACTTAAATTAAAAATTTAAAAAACCCCCGACACAAAAACGAAAAAAAGTACGAAAATATCTTATCTTTCATTTGACAACCATTTTGGGCACATTTGCAGAATTTTGGTTCTTCCATCCCCACTTTAACCCACCATAACTCTTAAACAGCTCAATCGATTTTTATAAAACATAGCTAAGAACACTCTCGACTAAGTCTCCTTTCATCCAAAAAAAAACAAAACTGAAATCGGTTCAGTGGTTCTGGCGCTATGATGCCACAGACAGACAGACAGACAGACAGACAGACAGACACACAGACAAACAGACACGTCAAACTTATAACACCCCTCTTTTCCGTCGGGGGTTAAAAAAGGAAGTTCGTATAGGCCGGGTGGCTAGCCCTGGTGTCAGAGTTTTTATTCCGCCGAAGGCCTCTGACATGGCTAAACGTTTAAAACAACCGGGGCCTACAATTTGACGTGTCATCTGAGCCACGGTAGGGCTCACTTATAAATGCCACCTGTGGTCACTGATCCGCCGGTCATCCGTAGACTGACCGTGCTGAACGTTGCTTAAATTCGATAATTGCTAACGAAAACTTAGTCAAACTACGCTACGAGCGCTAGTTTTAATGAAAGTTATAATAAATAAATATCAATCTATATTTGACTACATCCATTTCATTATACATAGGATACCCATTGCTGGACATAGGTGTCCCCGACATATTTCCAATAGAACTGGTCAGAGGCAGCTAGTGTTTAGACCATTTCTAAGGGTTTCAGAAACTTTCTTCTAGAAGGTTTATATTCGAAACTCGGCGCAAGTTGTCATTGACATTATACATTTTTTGGTTATATCCCATATTGATGCCAGTTATTAATAGCAAGTGATTCTAGCTGCTGTCAGATATCATTTATTTGGAGAAGTTTTTAAATAAAAATATTGCTAAGACGTTTGCTCAGCAGAGTCAGCAGTGATATTGCACATGATATTAAAATAAATGCACCACTTTTCCTGAATGTAGTCTCTTTCTCCTTAAGCTTATTTTTACTGATAATCTTCAACACGGAACATCCCAGCTGTGTAGCAGCGGACAGCCTTAAGACTTCCTTGTATAAAAACACATATAGGATAACACTGGTTAATTAAATATATCTTACCACTCTTCCTGAACGTAGACTCTCTCTCCTTAAGTTTATTCTCACTGATATTCTTCAGCACGGAACACCGTAGCTGTGTTGAAGCAGACAGCCTTAGGGCTTCCCTGTATATTTGATGGGCGAGCTCCCTGGTGGGGCAGAGCACTAGGGCTCGCGGGCCGCCCTGCGGAGCGCCCAGGGTATGCAGGAGTGGCACGAGGAAGGCGGCTGTCTTGCCGGACCCAGTCGGGGCGCAGGCCACTATCTGTCGCTCCTGGAAATGGGATTTTACACAGTTAATATGGTTAGATATGGTGCAGCTTCGGCACCGATAGTCACTTCAGGTCCAATAGGCGCGATTCGGCCGTCAACAAGTCTCTCCGCGCGTCGTGCCATTCATCAACATACATTTGGTTATGCCATTTGGCTTTGCCAAACGTGCCGGCTCATAGCCGCCCGCCCGATCTAGCGAAAGCCAAACGAACAAAATGTGGCAATCAAATGTCGGAAATTACAAAAATTAGAAGCTACAATTCGCTAGGCAACCTCCTATTCCATACATTTATATCACTACATAGTATAAAACAAAGTCGCTTCCCGCTGTCTGTCCCCATGTATGCTTATATCTTCAAAACTACGCAACGGATTTTGATGCAGTTTTTTTAAATAGATAGAGTGATTCAAGAGGAAGGTTTATATGCATAATACACCTGTGCGAAGCCGGGGCGGGTCGCTAGTATAATATAAAAATCAAATGAAGGATATATTTTCCTATAAATTAATTAAACATTATCAAATTTCTAATACAGGCCACATTTCACAAAGCAACCCTGTTTAAATATATTGTCCTATTCATATAATTACATAAAAATTGGTTGTACGCTATGAGCGGGATGTTCTTGCGGTGGGATCTCAGATTATAACTTATATGTATGGTTGTAAAACTTCCCACAGCAAACTTTACATTGTAATGATAACAACAAATGAAGAAGTCATGATGTTTACATCTCTGGCTTGTACTATATGTATTGGAAGAAGAATATTTGAAGCAGCACAATGACCTGATGGTGGAACAGGCTTTGTTTTTCTGGAGAAATATAATCTGAAGCTTTTCAAAGTCTAAGTGAATCTAGAGGTATCTAAGTCTGCATGTTTCATCTTCATGTGGTCACGCATGGATTTATTTAAGATTATACGGTCGACAACTATAAAAGGTTGCCAGAGGATGTAATCTCAGCTACGGCTCTAAATTTATTTAAGAACAGTCCGGATCTTTGTAGATAGAAGGAAAGACGGAAAGAAAGGGACGTAGGGAACGTAAACGTAATACGTTCGCTTCCATAAGTAGTCAAATTAAAACAAATGAAGGGATTGGAATGAAAATTTGAAAAAAGAATGTGCTACACTGTGAAACTCTTTTGAAACTACAGCGCCTTCTGGCGATGAGGCTAGGTACTTATTGAATGCACCTCGTACTATAATGTGAAAAGACTTTTTCCCCAACCTAATATTATGTACTAATTATTGAACACTGCTTGATATAAGCGTTAACTCCCACCTGTTCTGTTGACAGAACTACTGGGATTTTTTTCCCATTAAAGCTCAACAGCATAATACCTTACTCACCTATAAATAAACATACACATTACCTACCTCCAACATACAGGGTATGGCTTGTCGTTGCACCGGCGTGGGCTCAGAGTACCCACACTGTGTCACCGTGTCCACCAGCTCCTGCGACACACTGTGTCGACTCGTCAGGTCTGGGAAGTCAGCCAAGGCAGCCGGTATGTGACGCCCCACTGCTTTGATGCCATGCTCATTGCGGAAACGATTTTGCTGAAAATATTTGGTGCATTTTTAGAAGTAGAAGGTAGAGGTATGGTATCCAGTTTGGTTGAATCCAAAATTAATCATAATACACACATTAGTTTAATAACAGACTTGGTTGGAATGTGGAAAATGTACAGAAACAGTTTCAGTAGTGTATTTTTAATATTTAACAGGTGTACATAGCCTTCACCAAAACACCAGTGATGCGAAAGTCTAAAAACATACAAGTTATGTTGAATAGGGCTACATTTGGCCACCAACTCGCCTGATGGAAAGCGAAGTTGTAGCCGAAGATGGAGTATGTAGACCTAGAAGATACCTATATTCACTCTTGCCTTGAAGATATCCAAATTGTAATTGTCAAGAAACAATGACAGAGGCAAGGCATTCCAATCCCTGGCGGTCCGCATTATGAAGGAAGAAGCAAATCGCTTAGTACGAGCAGGTGGTACATCGACTATGTAGGGATGGTATTTATGCGACTTCCGGCTTGTTCTGTTTCAAACAACAGATTAGGTATTTATCATCTGGTCACGGTTATGGGAGTGGGAAGACCGACAGTGCCTTACCTCTTCTAGTTCAAGTTTTTTCTGCTGATCTTCGGACTTTTCTTTCTTCTTCTTTTTCTTTTTTTCTCCGATTTTGACTCCTTCCATGAGTTTTATATCGCCATCATCAGAGTCATTACCTTCAGAATCTGAGTGTGAAGCGCCAGATTCATTGTCAGACTCCTTGGAGTCGGGATCTAATTCTACACCATTTTCTGTGTCACTAATATTATCTTCCTCTTTTATTTTGGCTTCTTCTTTTTTTGGAACTTTAGTGTTTTTCTGATCCTGCAATGTATGAATAAAAGAACTTGAACAAACAGCTCACAGTTGGTGATTTTTGATGAGAAAAAAACATTTCTTAGAGGTTAGGATATTAGGATTATTACTTACAGGATTTTTAACGCCTAAAACTTTGTGCTTGAAGGTCAACCCTTTAGTTAATTTCTTGAATATGTCGTAGGCATCCATTATAACAGCATTTAAAAAGAATTAATCCTTTTAATTTTTAACAACAGCAGCACGCTTCCTTCCAGTTTAATTTGTTTTCATTTTTGTTTTTTTTTTCTATCACCCGTGCTACCAGTTCCGGATTTAACAAAAATAACGGACTAGTTTTTAAGTTTTTTTTAAAATGCTATTTATAAGATGTCTGAGCCGGTCGCCGGCCGTCATTCTCAACCACAAAAATACATAAAAATATGGCTGTGAGTTGTCAAAATAGTCAAATACATAGTCACAGAACATCTTGCAAAATAGGACCAGACTCAATAGCAGCCCATAAATCCATTAAAATATGGTAAATATATTCGCTAAGACGCTAAGTAAAACAACCGTCTCGCTTAAAGGTGATATTGCAAAAAGGGCTAAGACTAGGTACAGTAGCTCAAAAAATCCGATAAACTATGATAAATAAATGCGCAGAGTAAAACAACCGCATTAAATGCTTAATTTATGAGTAATTTCACATTTTCCAATTTGATTTTTGCTCAGTTATAGAATTACTGCCATTTTGGTCACATATAACCTTTTTTATATAACCTTCATAGAATTAATAGCCTACATGTAAAAAATGCACTGAAGAGTTTAGTTTTGTTAGCAAAACTTCTCAGACGTTAATGATACATCAAATTGATATGTTTATAGGTACTTTATACGTACGGTACGATCAAGACTTTATACGTTTTGTTTCATTTATTTCGTTGATTTTTTTATTATGGGACCAACAGCAATCTTCAGTTGTTCATAATAACGTAGGTAGGTACTACATATAAGTGGTTTCAGTATTATTAGATCTCTGAGAGACACACGGTATATGTATGTATCTACCTTTCATGTATCTGTAATTTTTAAAAGTATACCTACTGCTGAACATAGGCTAGGCCTACGAGTCAAATCCACTGCGCTGGCCCTGAGGAGGATTAAGTTGTTACTTGGTGAAGTCGCGGGTCACCGAGAAAGTCGAAGGCAAATGTGTAAGAGGTTTGTTTTTATTTTCCTGTTTATCGTAAATAATCAAGAAAATTTTGTCGTTATATTTATTTTATAAAACCATCATTAATAGTGTGATGAGTGTAATGTTGTTTATATTCTCTTAAAAGTATTATATTTAGTATATTTAGACGTTTTTCGTATCATATTTCTGTATAAATGGATCTAAACAACTGTGAATTATTTCGAAATAACTTGCCCCGCATTCACATTGCTGTATTCTTATAATGGTGTATGAAGATCACGTAGCACATAGAAAGAAACCTCTTTAGTAATCAAACTCACGGGACAAGTTAGATCTATATATTTAAAAAAAAAGGAGAATGAAGGATGAATACTTACTTTTTGGCGGGAAAGAAACTAAGGAGGATCAATGATGTGAAAATGGAGCGAAGAATAAAACAATGTTTGTAACCATATATTTCTAAGATCGGAGAATGCTGAATAAAATATTTTGACTACGAGGTGTTTAAATCCTGTAATAGTTAACAATAAAAAAATCATCCAACGAATTGCAATGAAACATGTTCTTTTCGTTGTTATAAGAATCCAGGATAATATAGAAATCGGTTTTAAACAGGCCTTTAGCCTATTTTTGTTATTTGTGACATTTTATAAATGTTTCAAGTCGAGTATGGCCGGGTGGTTTTTGGCGGCAACGGGGAAAAATCATGTCGCCGCATTTTATTATTTTGTGAAATGTGTTTCTATCAGTGATAATTAGTTTGCCGATGCTTTACTGAGGTCTAACTTGGCCGCGACTTTTTCGGACTACTTATGACGTGACTTAGACTGTAACTATTTTGATAAAATACAAAAAAAAGGTTCAATACTCATAAGTAACACTAGCAAATGCATAAACCTTATTTTAAGCTGCCTTATTTTTAAACAATGTCAAAGTAATTTTCAATCCGAATACATGAAATTACTTTTAATGGACACTGTTTGTAAAAAATAACGGGAAAATAATTATCCGAAAGAAACGAAGCAAATTATAAAATACTGTACCCTTTGGTGGCCCAATTTCTATATATTTTTGCAATATCTCCTTTATTGAATGTTTCATATTTTTCTAATTTGATTTTTGTTCTAGGCCACGATCACGCCGACACGTTTTACAAGCAATGTCAAAAGATAAGATTGAAAATTGACTGAAAATTGAAAAAATACTTATTGTTATGAAAGAAAATAGCGAGAAAATCATTTATCAAAACAAATAAAGCAAATAATTGAATACTTACTTTAATCTCCCTTTATGTCCCTTTCTAACCTGTGCGCTATAAAATCAATGAATCTCTGTCATATTTTCTCGACCGATAACATTAATTATCTCTCTGGTATCTTCGTAGCCAGCCAAATCAATCTTAATGGCGTCTATGAACACGAGGCAAGCTGTTGCGCAGTAGCAAATTCGTTGTTTCAGCTGTACAAGGAGTGGGGATTTGCGCAATTAATAACGAACTTTTCAGGTGCCATTAAGTTTGATTTTGCTTATAAGTTCTTTAATAAATCGTGTCGTTATAATATAATTTATTGTTGCAATGCATCTGGTCCAGAATATGTCGACCGACCACGTAGTTTCACTGCATGTGGCGTGGTCATATAGTATGTAGAATTTATTATATTATAACGCAACTAACGAAAGAAAATAGTTTTAGCCAGTATACAATAACTACATAAAGTAACAGTGTCAAATAAAAGTAACAATATTAAATGAATTTGGCATAAAAGTGGTAACCCTGGCACTGGTTCCTGTCAGTGTCAATAAAATGTTAGTGTAACTGTCACTGCTTTAATATGATTTTTAATAATTTAACTTCAAAATTAACTATTTAGTCATTTCATTTTAAAATGGAAGTCTTTATTAAAAATAGAAACAATCGATTTAAAACTACTAGGTACCTCAAGTCAAGTGCATAATCATCTCAGAATAAGGAAAAACAGATAATCATAGAGGAATTAATCGTGAATTAATCACTTGGTGCATAATCTTCAAGTCTGTGATTGTTACGATTCTCGATACCTACTCATTCATAATAATTTATGAATCGCATCTTGTCCAAAACTCTAGAAACTACCTACAAGTTTACACATCAAGATACATAGGTAAGTACTTTTCCAAAGTTTAATCCAAGGTTAAAATACATGGGGCATTTCACGCAAAGCGGACATTTTTATTACCGTCCGCTTCTCGTGAAATGTCCCCTTTAACCCTTTAATTACAGGCATGGGGTCTCTACAGACCCCAAACAAAAATTAATGTGTAGTAGAAGAAGTAAAAGAACTGAGATACCTACATGTCATTAATATTATTAAAACACTTTATTTTAAGTAATATTATTAAAAAAAAACACAAATTTGCCTATATACCACTGAAAAATTAAAGTAACTTCTGTTCTGACTCAAATGTTCTCAATTTGCTTGAGACTGCTGATTAAAATCACACCGTCTTACCACAAAAGTATTACGCATGCTTTAGACAATGTTTAACAGTACAAATTGCACCGTTAAACAGTGTTTAAATATTTTGTGGTAAGGCGGATATGCATCGTAACCACACGACAGTTCTCTTTTTGCACAAACTCAACAACGTAAAACTCCACTGCTCACTTTTCCACGGACTATTATAGGCTTAGAAGAATCACAAGTAATAGAAGTGTTGCTAAATTTTACTCAAATAAAAACTACGGTACAGCTGTCTTATTCATATCTGGTTATACAGCGTACGCGAGAGTGAGTGAAAAAAAAAAACGCAATGTCTGTCGCATACGGCAAAATCACCAGTTGGAATGTCAAAATGGTTAAAAATTTGGTTAAACTTGGTCTTTTGTCTTTTTCGGAAATTCGAACCGGATTTCGGAAGTTCCAGTAAGAAAGTTCAAATCTCCAATCATATTACCTGCCTACTATTTACTTTTTTGAATTTGGACAGCCGAGATAGCTCAATGCTAGCTGGTGAAACCCTTCGAAATTACGTAAGTTCGGGTGTTTGTGCATCTTTTTCTACATCTTTTAAATTTTATATTTGAAATGGGACAATGATATGTAAGTATATCTCTTGCTATTTTAGTAGGTAAGTTCCTACGGTTTCTATTTCTGTTCTTATTCTACGATTATAGGTATAGGTACCACCCATGCAGTGCTCGGCAGCTCCGTGTAGCCAATAACCTTGCCGTAGAATCAATTAGGAATACGCACCTTGCAAAAGCTCGTAGTTAGGCCCTTGATTATGTAAAGGCACCAACTGCATAATGTGTTAATGCGCAACGACCGGCCTCATGTTCACGGACGCCATTAAGTTTAAATCTTACTCAAACGGCGCTACGGCGTAGCACGGTATGTACTTAAGTAGGTACTAGCTGGTGGAATCTACCGATTTTTGTTGGATGAACATCATAAAAAAACTTTCTTTTTAGGGTTTCGTACCCAAAGGGTAAAAACGGGACCCTATTACTAAGACTCCGCTGTTCGTCTATCTGTCTGTCACCAGGCTGTATCTCATGATCCGTGATAGCTAGATAGTTGAAATTTTTACAGATGCTGTATTTCTGTTGCCACCATAACAACAACACCTACTTAAAACAAAATAAAATAAATATTTAAGGGGGGCTCCCATACAACAAACCTGAATTTTTAGACGTTTTTTACTATATATTATTAATGGTACCAGCCGGGCTAGTATGCGCGCCACGAATTATTTCGTTCGTAGTGTCAGAACGAGACAGCGTCATGCCAAAGTATTTTACTGTCACTTTTTCACACGTCGAAATTAGTTCTTTTCGTGGCTTTTCGTGGTCGCATGCTTTAAAGCCAGGTAGATGCTTGAAATTTTCACAGAATATTTAGTTTTATATTCCCTTCAATAATAAATAATAAAATTAAAATAAAATAAATATTTAAGGGGGGCTCCCATACAGTACGGAACCCTCCGTGCGCGAGTCCGACTCGTACTTGGCCGATTATTTATTTCATTCATCATCAACCACAGCCTTCTTTATCCCGCTGCAGGGTATAAGCCTCTCTCTTATAGTGCCATCTGTCTCGGTCCTTTGCCAATCGTGTCCGACGGGCTAGTATGCGCGCCACGAATTATTTCGTTCGTAGTGTCAGAACGAGACAGCGTTATGCCTAAGTATATAACTGTCACTTTATCACACGTCGAAATGAGTTCTTTTCGTCGCTTTTCGTGGTCGCATGCTTTAAAGCCAGGTTCGACCGATATTGACGATTTCGTCGACCCGCCGCCGGAGACCCACGCTCCGCTTACCGTGTCTGGCCACCACTCTGTTATCGCCTTACTCCACCTTTCGTCACATCGGTCATCAGTCCTCCGTACTGAGTGCCCTGCCCATTGCTATTTCAACTTACAATCCGTTGGGCTATGTCTGTAACCTAGATTCTTCTACGGATCTTCTGAGTTCTCATTCGATCTCGCAGAGACTCCGAGCATAGCCATCACCATTGCTCTTTGAGCTACTTGGAGTTTACTAATAAAGCCTATAGTGAGATTTGATGAAAGATGCAGCGCTCATAGCGCAGTTTTACTAGGTATTCCTTACCCATCACCCAAGTGAAGCAGCAGTTAGTACAGTCAACCTTCGGATGACCTCGGATGACATTTAAAATTGAATGCTACCGTGGCTCGGATTAGACTATAAATCGTAAACCCCGGTTGCTTTAACCATTAAGGTACAATTCTGTAGCCTACTGCCTACAGTAAGTGCCTAGCTAGCTGAAGACTACGGTGTCAATACGACACTACTAAGTAGTTTTTAGTGTTTGTATGAAATATCGCAAATTCGTACAGTAGTGTCGCCTGACAATACAGTATGCTGCTGCTGTGTGCAGTCAGCTAGGGAATTGTAGCCATCAGAAGTCTTCAGGTGCTGACGCTGAGATTGCTACCAGGATTACATAAACTAGGCAGAAGTACACTACGCTTGCCGTTTGTAGTTGCTGTGGAAGGTGCAAAGGTAAATAAAATCACAACATCAATGGAATCACTGCGAGTTTTAATTCATACTTTTATTACATTCAACTGTCGCATGAGAATTCAACGCTTCGAACTTAAACCAATTCAGGAAAAGAAGTCAGATTCAAAGATACTTATAGTACTAAGTTTTTCCGACTATTGATATGTACCTACCATTTTCAACCCGAATTGATTCCTTAATTACATTTATCAACAACATCGAAACAAGTAAAGACACCGCTACTGTTTTTACGAACACTGAATACATTATTCAATACATAAAATTTGTTTCTTTGATCGAGCAATAAAAAGCTTATAGATCGTAATTAAAAATTCATTTGTACGATATAGCGCACCATTTTGAGACCAACTGTACTTTGTAGTACTTATCTATCGAACTTCATATCTGGTTAAGTTAGTTTAATTTTCCATTATAATATGCATCATACCGAGGTAAATCATACTCTCGATTAACACATTAAAGAGAGCCAATAGCGAAGATGACTAAAAAATATAATTAGTCCGTCAGATAGACTATCAAAAAATATTAGACACGTATTTTATCTTTGGTCAATTAAACAAAAATTATGAAGATAAAGCGAATAGCGATGAGCGAAAGATAAGACTAGTGACGTCACGCGGAACTTCGACGGGTCAAAGTTCCGCGTGACGTCACAAGTGACATACAAATGTATAAACTTCTGTACCTAAGAGAGGTTACGTCACGACCCTCGCTTCCAAACTTTGACAAGGTTTATCTTTGTCATTTGTTGTTTCATTGACAAAAGAAAAAATAAGTGTCCAATATTTTTTGATAATCTAACTTATGGACTAATTATAGGTATAATATTGTTTTTTTTTTTTTTACCCAGTCATCATGGCTATAAAAGGTTACTTCGCTATGTATACGAGGCGAAATAAAGTGCCATTTTTTTATTTACTTTAGTAAGATTGTTTTCAGTGATCGCAAAAACATGCCAACTTTCATTCCGTATCCTACAACAATAGTACTTTAAGTGTCTTCACCGACTGTAAGGGTCTTACAACAATTTCGAAGAGAAGCCTACGGGTCCTCACGGCCCCACCACATCTAACCTTATTCGATCATATACAATACTATGAAACATCTTTGTACATTCCCCTCGGACCCGACCCAAACCTTTAAAAGTATAACAAAACTCTTCAACTAAATGTAGTTCAACACATAGTATCTTTCTTCTTTTATCAACGATGGCAAACTATAACTTTTACACAATAGTAACACAATATTAGTTTAGGCTTAATAAATCACGCCAACGGTACCCGCTCTAGACTCAAATGCATCTAAAATTACCCTTAATTTAATAAATTATTAATTTAGTTTCTGATTAAATTTTAACTAATCAAGAGCGGGTACAATTCGCGCACGCTTAAAAGAAAAAGAAAAAAAAAAATCGATGCTAATAAAACGCAGATCGTGCATACATTAAATTACGAAAAAAGAAAAATCTAATCCTAAGTGTGTCAGCAAAAGTATAAGTGCGGTAAAATAAGGATTGTCACTTAACCTTTGACAATAATAAATTGTATTTTTTCGTAAAAAAATATTTCTGTATATAAAATGTGTCAGCCAAGCATAACAAGTTGTAGGCGGTGCAATTCTAATAAGATGAATTCGAATAGTGTTGAATAACTGCTCATTATTTATTCTACAATCATAATAGGAATACCCCTTGCATTGGAACTGAGCAGCGAGCATCTCAACACTTCAACAAATTTGAGCTTGCGCCAGTAAACTTTCAGACAAACTCTGCTCCAAACGTATTATTCAGCTGTTCTTAGTAAAATTGCATCGTCACCTTATTTCTGTAGGTATAGTTATAACTAGAATATAATTGTCAGTATATTGTAAGTCATAGTGTGTATATTGTAAATAATTTTCATTTATGAACTGTAGACTTGCTCGACCGGAGATCAAACTAATAAACTACTTATTATAATACTTATTATTTTTTATTTCATTAAAAGTCGTAAGTGCACTTTGAGTTACGGAATTATGTTCCTAGATTATGGTAGGAGACTGTTTTATTTTAAACTGATTAAATTACGCTTTACAGTTTTTTGTAGTTTTTTTTTGTAAGAGCGTACTAAGTGATGGATTCAAAATTGAGACTTGAAAGACGTGAAAAAGTCAAAATCTACTATAATCCCGGAGACTTAAATAACAGTAGGTATGTAATACATATATCTATATTTAGTGAGGTACTATGGCAGATTGGAAACTATTGCTAGAAACTGTACTATTATGTATTATTAACTGTATATTACGTGGAAGATACTGATATATATTAAAGCTATAGACTTAGGAATACATCGACCCATTATTTATATCATCATCGAATTTCCCTCATATTCTCGAAGATGCTTGGTAATGTCACAGCCAAGTATTATTAAATAAAAATATAAACTTAGGATGAGGATTTCGATGCGACTTAATAACAATAAATTAAAAAATGTAGTCGATATATTCTTAATAACGGAGTCTTCACTACCAGTCGAGCAAATAAAGATATTTCATAAAAATAACTATTGTAGGTACTTGTGTCATCTGTAATTCTGTACGTTGTTTCTACAACGGCACTAAACTACAGACGACTAACTATTGCATTTTTATATGGATGGATCAACAAAAATAATGTTATGTAGGTATTGCGATAAACTATTCAACAACTGTTATAATCTTGTTTGACATTTACAATATAATAATTCGATAAAAATATAAAAATTATATGTTATTGTATTGACACATTCTGTTTAATGTTTTACAAATAGGCGTTGTTGCCAACTACAGTCGGAAGACCGAACAGTTCGCTTGCTATATTAATTAATACATTAAAAATAAATCGTTATTGGAGGTATAATACTTAAAATTATGGAGGTAATACTTATATCATAAAAGCATAAAATTCTTATCAACAGATTTTGTGAATTATTTTGTGAACATGATTGAATAGGTGAGAAGTTTAGTTTGTATGAATGTATGATTAACTTTTCATTACGAAACTACCGTCACGGAAATGTTTTTGAAATCTTTCAAAGGTATATTCACTTTTCACCAAGCAATATGACAAATCTTATAAAATTGGCAGTTTTTTGGGTCACAAAACTTGATGATTGCAAACAAAACTGTAAAATATTTGTTAATACTTTAAAATGACTTTAGGCGTAATATAGGACACGAATACTGAAATATATATTAATAATATAAATTCTACGTAAAGCTACAGCACAAGAGAGCTAGAAAATCTGCATTGGAAATAAAGTATATACTAATAAAACACTCTAATATATTTATACTTACTTCCAATGAGAATATCTTATAACATACTGAAATGACATGTGATGAAATAAACACAGATTATAACAATTTGTGCACCTGATTTGAGACTAACATAAGTATATATTACATTTTAATATATACTGAACACCAAAACGTCATTTTAAAGTATAGTCTTAGATTACCTAAAGTAGGCTATTGATATAGTTGTACTGTTATGAAGGCATTCCGTTACTGATTTATTTGTGCAGTAAGTTAATAACACAGACGGTTTATTAAGTAGTTGCTTAACGAACTTAACGTCTTAACTGGCAAAGAAGCAACAAATTATATTGCAATTCAGAAGGGCAATCATTAAAGTTACAAAGATTTTTTACTTTTACCTTAATTTAAAAATGCAGTATTTTGGTATACATTGCAAAATATATAATTTCCTATATTGTTTCGCTGCTTACTTTTTTAAGTTAGTCATTTCAAATTTTTGAATTTTTACGCTGCTATCATTCTTTTTTTTGCCGACACATACCCAAACTTAACATAATATTTCTAGACACGAACTAACAACAATCACCAACGGCTGTCTCCGAAATAATTGATGTATTACGCAGCTATCTTCTGAGATCATAAATTTAGAACTAGAAAAAATGCCAAACGATAAAACATAAAACATGGTGGGTATCAATCCAAAAGTTAACGAAGCAACCAACAATAAGCTAATACAGCCAAACTATGAAATAATTGCACAGCGAAATCAATAAACACAAACATTAAAATACGTTATGAAGACTAAGTCTAAGTTTCACTATCAATAAATCCATTAGTAGAATATATAAAAATCCTTTCCATTAATGATTTTATCTATTCGCTATTTAGTTAATAATATCACGAGGCTCGTACCCAATCGGGACGCCACGATAATTCAATAAAGTATGTGTATTCTAGCTTACAATATTTACAAATGAAACTACCCGCTTGCCTTCTCTCCTAAGCTCCAGCTAACGATGCTACTGATGTTCTCAAAGATTCAGATTGTAACAGAATTCTAGTAAACAGCCTGTTGTAACATTTGAATAAAAATTAAAAACAAAATAATATTACTGAGGTACTAGTAAACGGAGGTATACGCGTTGTAACCAAACTTGGATTTTTACATAATAACGTCTATTTCACAATAACGCAACCCGTTGTAGTTATATTAATTCATATTGTATATGAGGACAGCTATTATAACCTATGTATCTATTATCAAATAAATTCCCATTAAATTGTAAGTTGATATCACAAAGTATACATAATATATCCCGAAAAAGAAAAGATAAAAGATCTTATAATAATTCTTAAACCAAGTTACTATAACTTTTAAAATAAATGCAATAACAATCGCTCTTCTATAAATTGCATTGATGTTGTTATGATATTTAAAGTTATTATTGGGTTTGCATTGATTTTCAAATTTTTTATTGACTGTTAAATGTTTTAAAAACAGTTATCTAGATATCACTTTCAGTGATTATTTTCTGATATGTCGAAAATGTAACGTTTTGATTGGATATGGCGCAACACTAAATTGAGTTGTGCATAGGTTGTGTATATTAAATTCATTTTGATGCAATTGATATTATTATAAATATTATACTGATAATAAATGCAATTATTATCTCCGTTTCCATTCTCTTTGGCTTTGTGATATATCACGGTGTTAAAATACTTTTTATTTCGTGTATTATAATGAGATATAGATGCGATATGTCGGGTAAGATCTCAATTCACCGGCCAGTGGTTCTATTAGCTGAGCTGATGATAACCCTGAGATAGATATGTCCTATTTTCGCGATAAAAACGGCTCCTAAGCAATTACCTAAAAAATAAGTAAATAAAAATATTTTTTACAATCTGCGGCCATCTTATGGTTATCCCTAAGAGTTTTTGAGAATAATAATATAATAATAATCTAATAAATTTTCAATAACGAGACGTCCGCTACGTTGGTCGACATTAAATTAAGAACCACTATACACTCATAGAGAGAAATCCGAAAATGGATACAGGTTAAATATAATTCTATCGATGAATACCTATATCTACTTATTTTTATACAGAAGAAATGATTATATTTTTGTTTCATGATTTGAAATCATGCACACGTATACGATCGTCGAACCGCTTTTCGAAGACCCACGCTAAGGCTATCCAGCTTCTCTATTCCCTACACTCTGCTCACTCGTAACCCTGTATTCTGGGAATTCTCCAAAGTCTGGCAACATTACAGCATTATCCCTTTTCGAAACGTCATTACTCTTGTTACCGCTATTCGTTCGTCGGCCGGTCCGGCGCCGGCGCACCACCGCGGCACGCCGGCCGGAGCCCGGCACCCGGCGCTCGGTGCCCACCCATCCTCTCCTAATGCATTCTTTCATGGTATGAAGACGAACGAAGGCACGGCTACTTATACACTGATCATCATAATTATCATTAATTATTGAAGCCAAACGCACATAGAATAGATATTGTTCGATTAGACGTTCAATTTTGTACTTTCGAAATCAGATTCTAAGAAGTCTTTAATTTTTTTTAATCAACATCAACATTTTTTCATTAATCTAAAAATTTTGGTAAATTATTTCCTAAATAATCTGATTCAATTCATTAATTTAGATTTGGCGTTCCGAAAAAGTTTCTTTAAAAAATATTTTCTTTTTTAAAATTACTGTTTTTAAAATTTGTACGTTTCTCATTTGTACAGTTACCGATTCTAATTTGACACTAGACAATTATCGAAAAGTGATTTTACAAAATGCATTTTTTCTTTAGAATACAGTTGGCATATATATTTGGCAGTACTAGAAATATTATAATACTTTAGTATTGCTCTGAATTACATTGTCTTATTGAACACTGTTTGACCATCGTCACTAGAAACGTCTACGACACGCGTTACTAATAAAGTCACGAAGCGAAGTCCGATCCGAAGCGTACACTAGCGCCCTCTACAGGCCGCGTGCGACAATACTGTTTATGTAAGTTTAACCTAACGTCAATATTTTACTAATATATAATACGATTAACCATTAAATGCGGCGCATCCTGCATCGTTTTGGCATTGTCCGTTATATTGCACATATGGTATGTGTTCCGCGAGCGGCGCGGGGCGGGCAGCGGTTCAGGCCGTGGGCTGAGGTCATTGCAGGCCGGGCGGCAGCTGCGGCGCGTGCTCGGCCGCGCCCAGGTCGAACAGGTGGTGCGGCGCCGGCGCCAGCGCGCTGTGCAGCGCCGACGTCTTCAGCAGCCGCTTCAGCATGCCGCTGGAGCCGCGGTGCTGCAGGCTCTTGTGCGTCGTCAGCGAGTTCTTGGTGCGGTACCTCCGGTGGCAGAACTCGCACACGTACAGCGTGTCCGACTGCTCGTGCTTGTCCTGGAAGTGCCGCTTCAGCGAGTAGTAGCAGGAGAAGGTGCGCCGGCAGTAGGGGCACTCCTGCGGCTCGTTGATGCCCCCGGCGGTGGGCGGGGGCATGCGCAGCGGGGGCACGGCTGGAACACCAACACACACGCTTTACTCTCGGCCGGCGCTCCGATCGCATCTATCGGGGGCAAGCGCTGTTAGTGGCAACACGTGACTTCGTTAAAATGATTCCAGAATTCGAATGCGTTATTATTTTGAAAGTTAAGTTCTTGTAGATATTAGGCACATGTATGAGGTTATAAGTATATAAAATTATAATACTAATAATAATGCACTGTACACATCGACTAACTACACAGTAATCACGAGATTTTATTATCAAAATTGTAAGGAAATCGTTTCAACCACAATGACACAGAAACACGTGATAACAAAAATGATAGAAGCATGCTCCAAGCAACACAACAACGTCAAAACTGCGAAACCCGCGGGGGAGGGGCCTTGGGATCATAACCGTGAACTAAAAGAACATAAACTTTCTAAAAAATAAATAAAGGGGAAACAATAGAAACATAAAGTGAAAAAAGGACCCTTAGCCTATTCTTATATGTAAGTCTAATCGGGATGTAATCATGTTAATGAGAGTTAGCGGCTTATGTCCTAGTGTATTCGTGTGTGGAAGCGGGTCTAACCTTTGTGGGTGGCGGCAAGGAGTGCGGGCGAGCGGTTGGGCCTGTGCTGGTTCTCTTTGCTAGACGAGCACTGCCGCAGGCCGCGCCAACTCCGCCCCAGTAGTCACTAAAAAAACCGGATTTGATCCGTCTCCCCCGGCCTCGACTTGTGGTAGGTGTATATGTGCGTCATCAGGGAGTTCCTCGAACAGTATACCCTTTCGCATATAGTGCACCGATACTCTTCCTGCCTCTCGGCGTGCTTGTCGGCGATGTGCCGCTTCAGCGAGGCCTTCGAGCACAGAACCTTCCCGCATAGTGAACACGAGAATAACTTTTTACCTGGAAACAGATTGAAAAAACAAAAAAACAAATGAGGGCATCCGCCCCGTACGCGTCAACATAAAATAATTTCATCTAACACCTAACTCGGGGGATTTAATCCACAATGTGGCAACTTTTGTAATGTCTTTCAAATTCTAGTTGAGTATCAAAAATTAAAAAATCAAAAAGTGAAAACTTAAAAATCAAAAGATAAACTAAGGTGTAAATGAAAGAAAATTAAAATTAGAAAATGATGGCGAAGCTACAGTGGCCGATGAAGTGGGTGTTACGTAACAAACGGCATGCAAGGCTAAATAATATAAAATATATTAGGCAGAATAACTAAAATGTGCGAAGCTCGGAAATCAGAAAAAGAAAACAGTGCTTTGTAGGTAGAGAGCGAACTCCTACGTCTCAGTAACAAGCGTTTAAACAATAATAACGTAAATAAGTAAAACGAGGTTCGATGCGGATATCTAATAAAACTGACAATATTTTTGTATATTTGTTTTATTAAAAACGCCATTATCATCAATATTAGGATTTATGAAGTTTTGTTTAACGATTACAAATTACATTTTATGAGTAGTTACTTCAATTATATTTATTTTAAAGTAAAGAAGGAAAAATAACTAATTACGGAGATAATATAAATGTGAATTATTTCGATATACATAATAATAATAGATGTGCAGCCCATTATGTGTATTATGTCGGATACATATATTTTGCTTGGCGCGTTCAGAAACACTGTGTGCAAATGTTTTACATTTCAATGGAAGACAATAAAAATAAATCGTTTAATAATAATTTGGCACAGTCAGTGATAAATAAACTGGTAATGGACTGCATTACATGCCAATCGTCAACAAAAGTTAGATCCTGGAGAGAACAATAATTTAAAGAAAAATAATAATATAAAATTTTAATACAACAACCAATAAATTAATTTAGATTCCTTATAAAATAAGTAAAAATGCCAACAAGAAGTATATAAGAACACATTGGATAAAGTCGACGCGGCTTAGCGGCGCTTGAAAATAAATCACCTTAACATGTTAGAAAGATAAAAACATAAACAGGTCACAGAAACAGTCTTAAACTTGCTAAGGTCCTAACTAGTGTAGTGTAGTTTCGACAGGGATGTGTCCTGCTCTACACACGGTGTCTTGCCCCCAAACCTACGGGCCTGTGCCCAGAGATCCATAACTTAGCACCTAACCAACCAAAGATCAATCTAATCACATAAATTTCGAGTTCATAATACCAGAATTAATCACGCTTGACTTTTCGCCTTCTGTGCGATTGTTATTTTTCCATAAAATCACCAATAATTTAGTAAATAACGTACAATTTTATCTATATAATACGCCTAATAGTGTACACCCAAACGCGTCTTAGTCTAGTCAGTCTATAGCGCTTATTAATTTGGCAAAAATCCGAACTGGAGTCAATTTTTTCTCTAAATAAATTCATAATTTTTTTCTAGTGCTACTCGCGGCCACGTAGCCAGATAAACCTACTGCCTTGGCAGCACATCCCTGTAATATTAAATTAAACATGTAGATGCTATTAACTATATGAATTCAGATTACCTTAACTCTAGTTAGTAAACTAAACTTAATTCCCAAACCCAAATTAACAAGAAAAACTATCACTAGACTACATAAAAACAACAATCCTACGTTTCACGTTGAAACATTGCAACTTTTGCAAATAAAAACTTAACATTTTCCTCACAAACGGAATGTTGCGAATTTTCAAAAATTTAGATCCTTTTTCGAATTTTTCATTACCTTATTTTTTCCTAATGTCACTCCAAATTAGCACCAAATCACTAGTCTTCCAATTGGACAAAACTATCATAATAAAGCTTACTAATTAATTTTGGGATCGACACATCACTCAAGTCGGAACACGGACTTTTACAGTCGGAGCATTTCATATTTTACTGTACGAATTCATTTAATGAATTATACTGCTGCCGTTTTGTGTCATTTTATTTATTTCTTTTTTATCACTATCACTATCATTGATAGTAACTACTTCCAACCTCTAGCATGTGGTGTTAGCATCTACATGGGCTCCACATTTTATATGACAGAAAGCCCTACTAATAAGTTTCCAATGATGTCCCTGATAAAGAATACTAACACACAAAGATCGTGTTTCTCCTCGGTCATATATCGGACCCCAATTAAACAATAAAATTGTAATGGCTAAGCGTTACATAACTAGAAATAACAACAGAATCTTAACATAGGTATAGCATTATTTAGGAAGCCTCTCAAAGTTGTTAATTGTAAAGCGTCAATTACGCAGCGTGTTCGGAACACTAGGTACCTAACTTCTATTTACTCGTAGAAGCTACGCATTATAATATGTCTTTTTAGAACACAATAAAATTGTATAAAGCAGGCACTAATTACATAAATTGTATATAGTTTTACAATAAATTATGTTAACATTTACACTCGATACTTAATGCTATCAAAAAAAAAATGTAACAATATCGATATTATTTCGATATATTCGCGTGTGATGTACTAATGAACTAGAGAATTAGTAAATGATGACACAAAGTTTTTAACTCTTGTGTTATAATAGCACAAATTATATATATAAAACGATCTAAAAGTTGCCTAAAATAGATGCCTTATTTTCAATGTGATATTTCGAAATAAAGAGCCTTATTCGTTTTAGTAATATTTTGTAAAATAACAGTGCTATGATAACACGTTTTCATGCTAAATAATGAAATATATTAGTGTATTAAGTTCTATTTCATATCTACTGTTTAGTAACGAATTTATTGTAAAATTACTGTCATCTTATTTTCAGGTAATGTAAACTACTATTATATATTTCATGGCAAGCAAAATAATTGTCGTATTAACGACAAATACAAAATTTTTGTATTTAAATAATTCACGTTGAAATTTAGGAACATTAACACTGAGAATTATTAAAGTTTATACTATTACCTATTATGTATCTATGTGTATAATAATGTGTCATTAAATTACAAATTGTACAAAGAAATACCAACAAAATTGTGTACGATTGTAAATGTACAAAATAGTAAAAATAGGTACATGAAGCGAAATATGTTTGCAAACAAACTAAATAAGGCTCAACGAAACAATTATCATATAAAAATAGAAACGAACACAAAGTGAAATAAAACTAATGATTGAAACAATTAAATATCTAACCACGTAAAATAATAAAATTAAAAATAGCCATATTCTTTTATTTTTGTTATAATGGCACCTTGCGATTCACTTTGCAATAGCATCTTGTGCATTGACTTGAGAAAGTGCAATTTTTGACGATAGCAATTTAAATTTTAATATCAAAACTAAAATGAAACCGAAAATAGTCGAAATAAGAAAAATATATTTGATGTGTATTTTGTAGTTGTATTTGTGTGTATGTCAAGGATGTTATATCCAGTTGGCTTGGGTTATTTCACAGGTATATTTTTGAAACAGTAAGTATATCATTTCGAAATGCGGATTCAAAATATTTAAAAATTACTGATCGAATGAATTTAAATAAGGAACGAGTCTAAAATCGAACGTTGGCACAAAACATCAAGCTACGTCATAATTTGTTGTGATGATGTGTTTGGAAAGAAAAACTGCTTCCAACTGCGATATAATTTCCTTGGCGTCTATTTGGGATTGTGATGTCGTCAACTTATGATAGAAAAGGTTTAGTCCAGTTTCGGTATGTTTTTGTTATAATCCGGTATTATCATGAAGTGCTGCTGCGGGTATTATTTTTTATGAAACTAAATCCAATTTTTCTCTTTCGGTGCTATAGTCTCGAACGTGTCAGTCTTTAATTCAAAGAACAAAAACAAAAACGATCAGTTTGAAAAGCCTCATAAGCCAATTATTATATATGTGTATATAATTTTATATATTTTTTTTTAGTAATCTCGTATAAATATCTAAGATTGAGATCATGCAGATATAAATTACAGAAATAAATAAATTGCCGAAAAATGAACACAACATTGAAAACAATATGCCTCTTTCGTTACTTACACGAACACCGTTCCTTTTATATAAATTTAAGCCTAATATATAAATTTACAGCACCAAGATTTTTCATCTTTTCTCAAAATATTAATTTTTCTCTTCGCCTTATTGTCGCACATTTAACATAGTTTTTTTTTTTAAATTGAGGAATAATCATGACCGCAGTATTGCACTCGAGGGCGCGCCCGGCAGGCTGGCCGTCTCGAACATTGGAATGTCAAGTCGTAGACTTCAGTACAATCGTCTGTGATGTGAGTCGTACCCGTGAACCGTCAGACCTTACAAGTTCAAGGATCGCACGAATAAATATCATTAAAAATCTAAACATAAACTATATCGAAATCCCTCGAGATTAAAAAAAATAAAGTGTGTGTGGTGTCTGGTGTGGGTTAGACGTTGAACTGGTCCTTGAACTTGTAGAAGTCGACAGCGTGGTGCGGGTGGGGGTGGGGATGGGTGTGGGGGTGGGGGTGCAGGGGCGGCTTGTCCGCGGGCGCGGGGCGCGGCGCCGCGGGCGGCGCGGCGGGCGCGGGCGGCGGCAGCGCGCGCTGGCGCCGGTGGTAGATGCTCTTGTGGTTGTTGAGCGAGTTGAGCGTGCGGAAGACCTTGTGGCAGAGCGTGCAGCGCGCCGAGTGCAGCGGCTGCAGGTGCTGCTGCTCCGTGTGCCGCTTGAGCGTGAGCCGCGTGGAGAGCAGCTTGCCGCACACCTCGCACCGGTGCCCCGCGCCCAGCGGGCCCACTGCGCCACACATAACAACCAACATTAGCGCATTAGTCCGCCGCGGCGGTCGTCGCGTCGTAGCCAACACCACTCGCATCCGACGGGTCCCGTTATGAAGGAACCAATTGGCACAGTTCGTACCACTGCTCGATTAAAATATAAAGGCGTAGAGGCAATTTTGGAATCGATCTGACTAATGCGCTTTGAATCGAAATCGTTGGTGGTTATGTGTGTACCGATCGTAGATGTCCCAATTGGTTCCAAGAGATGAGGCGCGTGCAAGCGTAGCCCGGGCCCGCGCCGCCCCCGGCCTACGCTTGCACGCAGCACGGCGAGAGTTACATCATTCGGTTAAATATAATAGATACATATAGAGATAAAGTTTGCGATGCGCATGCATAACTATGCTATATACAAATGTTAGGAACATATCGCGTTTCACGTCGTTTGTAAACTTAACAGATTTCTAGGGGCAAGAGTATGGCGCGTTTAGTTTAGGTGGTAGGTAATGGCAGCTCGGTTTCTTCGAATGGCAACGAGGCGGGTGGGCGGACTGGGCGGACTGGGCGGCCAGCGGCGCGGCGCGCTTGTCAGTTGACGGGGAAGAAGGGCCCGGGCTGGCCGGCGGGCGGCTGCTGCTTGCGGTGGTAGATGGACTTGTGGTTGCGCAGGCTGTTCAGGCTGGAGTAAACCCGCCGGCAAATGTTACAGACGGGCTCGCGCGACGGGCGCATGTGTACGTTCTGAATGTGCCGTTTGAGCCGCGTGAGCGACGACAGGCTCTTGTTACACGGGTCGCATCTGTAATCTTCCTGGGGGGTGCGGGCGCCACCTGGTCACAACAGAAGCGGTTAGCCCCTCGAAGCTCACGTTTAATGCACTCTCGTCGTAGCCTCAAGCACCGCCACCCCCCGTCGCCCGTGATGCCTCCGCTGCTCGCACAAGCGGTATTAGTATGGTTGTTTAAGGCTGGACTAGGCTCGACTTAGTAAGCGCAGCGATGGGTGATGTTTCGACCGCGCCGTGAGACGCTCGGCTCTCGTTTCTCGAACAAAGCGTTACTGCTCAATGAATTAATTGAAACTCGATTATTATTTTCAAGAAACCGACACCACTTTACCATTGCTAAAATTCCATTGTCCAGCGACACGTCCCGGTTAATTTAACATGTTATGCTTCGTTTCTCAGCGGTACGAGTATTATGATCGGATGTCATTCGATAGTATTTAGAAATATGCTTAATGAATCATGAGATCCGCTACGCTCCGCAAAATCAAATAAAATTGTCACGGCGCTCTTTCCAAGCTTATTGAGTAGTCATTGTTGTTCTCGGAAGTCGGTTACGGAACTCCTGACACAATTTTGATGTTTTCTTTTGGTGTAGTTTTCTTAATTTTACAGCCAATTGGGTACAGTACAATTCGGTAATGAGTACAATATTTTCTTGTAAACGTACGGATGTTGGATAAAATAAAATGAGAATTTAAGAAAATAAAATGCGAATATAAAATGAAGAACATAAACCTGATCGGAGATATGGGAGTGAGGGGTTCCTAGCACACATGTTTTCAATCACATCTAAGACAAGCTAGCATTTTCTCGTATAGTATACATTAAACTATGTTACAATACAATAACATGCACGCCGCATTGCGTTTTGGTTCAATGATCAACATTTCCCAGTTTACAGAACGGTCAAAGCTTATCGCGAACAATAACGGGTACTCATAATTGCCTATTTTCGTCCCCATCGAACCATAACACAAAAAGCTAACATTAATATAGATACAGAACACAGAGCACAAAATGAACATATACAGAGATTAAGAGGATATATATGTTATAATATATACATAAAATAATAAATATATGTCACGTGATAATTGCCTCATACATCTTGTATAAAATAAAAAACCTAATAATGATATATAAACCTAATAATGACAGAGCAGAGAGGAAGCGGTGATGGTGGCATACGACAGACAGTGCATTAAAAATATCGTTTGTTTCAATATATGTAGGTAATGCATAAAATAAACTTGTTGCTAAACAAGCTGAGACTCACCTTGAGACGTGCTCGCTATGCCGTCGGTCATGGGGCTCTGCAGACCTGGGAACAAACGCAGCTCTGTGAGCGAACGTTTACAAACCCGTTCAATAGTCACAACAAACAACTTAATACTACTGAAAAATATTACACACCACAAATGTTCTCATTCTACATCATTTGAAAAAATATTCATCTATTGCTATACAGTGTGTTGCTGTACACAAAACAGTGTGTACAGGTGATGACGTAGGTGTTCAAAGCAGCAAACTATCTTGAAATGGTATTCGTAAGGTACTGTTTCATCATTAATATTTTACAGTTACTAGGAACACAATACTTACCAGACAACGATGGATGTTGGGAGATATCCATTGGAAAGTTGTAAGTGTTAGACGGCGTAAAGAGCTTCGTATCCGGGGGCGGTATGAAAGGGGAGTGAGGCGGCAGGTGCGGCGGGGGCGTGCGGTCTTCTGCGTCCGCTGAGCTGCCTCGTGACGGCGGCCCACCTCCCTGCGGGACAATCGTAGTAGGCATTTTAGTCTTAGTCACTTCTGTAGTACGTGATCTTTGTCAAGTTGGAATTTTCATGGCGTGATACAAGTACTAATTAATTTGGCACTAAGGATTGTGTTTAATTGTTTATATTTAGGTTTTACGAGTTGATATTTGTCCTTATTGGAATTTTGTAGAGAACTTATAATATACATATAACTTCTCTAGTCTAGTTTTATACAGTTGTACATATTAGTTGAATTATATAAATATTAGACATTTTTGCGAAATATAAACTACGAATCAAAACTCATTTCTAAAGAATCAAATTAAAGATGTTGTTATTAGTTAAAGCCCGGCACTGAAGGTTCTCGGCCACTATTAAAGTTTGTATTCCAATTTAACTTCGGTATAGCCAAAACTTTTTGTATTAAAAACATTTTTATTTTGAACAAAAATTATGTTAGAACTCTGATTAGTTTTTTGAGTACTTTATTTTTCCCTAAAACAGAGCGATTAGGATGCAAATAACTAATTAATTTATTTATCTACTAGCGACCCGCCCCGGCTTCGCACAGGTTTATTATACATATAAACCTTCCTCTTGAATCACTCTATCTATTAAATAAAACGCATCAAAATCCGTTGTGTAGTTTTAAAGATATAAGCATACATGGGGACATGGGGACAGCGGAAGCGACTTTGTTTTATACTATGTAGTGATGATGTCTACCTACTCGTATTATAATCAAAATGTAGAGATTTGAATAAAATGTCTTACAATAGCTGTGTAAGGATGTTTCTTGTTGCTTATGTATGAGAAGTTTTTAGTTTCTTTATGTCTTCTTCTTCATTTGCACAATGTAGTGTACATTACAACAGTTCTTAAACTAATTATTTTTGAAGTACAAAACATAGACCTCTTTTTATTTTTTTTTTATTCTGAATAGGTTTGCGTTTGACCACATACTGCCTGTTGTTAAGCAGATAAGCAGTCTAGGTTGTAGAACGCTTACCTAGAAGATACCTATTTACTCGGGATTTGAAGACGCCCACATTGTACTTTAGCGGGAAGACAGACCCAGGCAAAGCGTTCCACATTCTGGCTGTTCGTATGAGGAATGAGGATTCGAAACGCTTGGTTCTAATGCGCGGAATGTCCACCATACAAGGGTGGCGCTTTGGTCGCGTCTGTCTAGCCGTACGATAGAAGAAAGGGGCAGGTGGGACCAGATTGTGCAACTCCTGGGCGCACTCTCCGAAGTGGATCCGGTAAAAGGCTGGTAAACACGCTACCTTACGTCGATGCTCGAGACTGCAGCTGCGACATACGAGTAGTTTAGAGTGTTGCAAGAGTACAATACTCGTAAGATAGTATTACTTATTACTAATTTATGCTAAATCTATTATGTATTGAATATAAATGAAATTATTTACAATTTAGTAATAAAGTTGCAATGTACTATAGGAATTTCACAAGCTATACAATACTACATAGTATAAAACAAATTAAGTCGCTTACCTGTCTGTCTGTCCCTATGTATGCTTGTATCTTTAACACTACGCAACGGATTTTGATGCGGATTTTTAAAAGATAGAGTGACTCAAGAGGAAGATTTATATGTAAAATACACCTGTGCGAAGCCGGGGCGGGTCGCTAGTATTTATAGGTAGGTATTATATATATTTCATATTTAGAAATCGATATAGAAGTAGGTAATTATGTTCCCCTAAAAATAGAAGGACTTTGTGTACAGAATTCAAATTCGAATTTCAAAAACGAATTACTTAGCCGATTTCTATAAAAACCAAACGAAAAAATAATTATCAAAATCGGTTCATAAGGCTGGCTAGCAGAGTAATCGCGTAACAAACATCCAAAAAAATAATTCAGTCGAATTGAGAACCTCCTTTCTCTAAGTCGGTTAAAAAATGCAACAAAGCCTTTTTGGCTTCAATTCTAAGAAAGTTTCTTGCCACAAAATACGGCCTTATCAATTCACCAATATCTGCTGAGAGACAAAAATTCGCCTGTCACATCCTGTGTAACCTAAGACTAGACTAAATAATATCCCGTCTGCCTAAACTAATACTAGACCTTGACATTGGCTGCACTGACCTCCGCTGTGTTATCAAATAACCGACTAATCATTAATGGATCACATCATTGCTGCGTCGCTATTGACGGTGTAAGGACAATTGTTTGGACAGCGAGCAGTGTAATCGAGACATGTGAATGTATCGTCTAGTTTAGACAGAGTTGCATTAGGGCGATCAAATCACAATAAGTTGTCAAGTGCGTGTCGAGACCCGCGTTTGATGACCTTCCGTAGAAGGTAAGTAAGTGTGAGGGACGAAACTCTTATGGATAGAAGTTGGCATGAAAAAGATGGTAGGTATGTTATTATTTCTCACAAAGTAGTAGTCCCACAATAATCACAAAGCCAAATGGTAATGGTACAGAGCCAAGGATTTTGATAAATATGAAGTCTTGATTTTATTTCATTTTAAGAAGTCTTGTCCTGGTTTCAAAGGCTTTAAAGTGACGAAAAATTGTAAATGTAATGCGAACTTTTAGTATCACATGGATCTAAGAAGATTTTATTGCGCTTTGTCGTATTATTTTACCTTGGATCGTGTAATATGTTTAGTACCTAACTGAAATGAATGAAGGATAAAGTCGAAACCTCTGCACTCAGTTATCTTATCCACTGGCTAATATCGACTCTAACCATTAATAAACTAAAACTAGAACCCAGGTAAATTCTTTGTAAAATTTCTGCTGAGAAGTTCTGAAACAATCCCATTGAAAAGGTGGTTCCTTACATATCCGTACAACGCGTAGATATGGATCAGGCTCAGACCAAATAAAAAAATCAAGACGGAACGAACAGACAAGTGAGGCCTGTTTTTTATACCTACATGTGTGAGTGCGTCGGTGTTGCGCCGCCATTGTTCGACTGACGAGCCAAGGCATAGATTCTTTGTACGTGTACATGTGTGTGTTGTGTCTGTACACGGCGAGGCATAGTTTTGCCGGCCTTACCTGTTTGTTCACAACATTCTATCTTGATTTTTTATTTGGTCTGAGGGATCAGGATATATACGAAGTTGCAGACGACAGCTACCGTACAAATACGATGCTATTGCTAGCCGTTCTGAATCCAGCCCTGAATCCAGGTGACATTGAGATTACCCGGTATACAGGTTAGCTACTAGTTACTATGGCCGGTATTGGCCGACGTCTAGCTGGCTAGAATCTATACACGGAACTGGGACAGTGTCAAATTGCAAACGATTGTTATGCTTCGAATGACGAGTCTGTGCGATAACGCGTCGTTCCAACCAGTAGAGACAAATTGGGACACTTCCCTTAAAAGTATGGAAATTGACGAAAATGGCAAAGATTTTTTTATTTACAAGCTTTTATTTAACTTGCAATGGATGTAAGTACGAGTGAAATCTTGCAAGATAGACCAGGATCGCAATCTGCTTAACAACAAGCAGTATGTGGTCAAACGCAAACCATATTATATTCAGAATAAAAAAAATAAAATAAAAAAAAAACAACTTCCCGGTTTCCGATTGAGCTGAAATTTACGCACGCATATGTATGTAGATCGCTTGCCAATGCAAAAATATGGTACCGTGGAGCTGATCTGATAATGGAGTCGGAAGGTGGCCATAGGAACTCCTGTACTAAACAAGATAGACCCTGTGTTTGGGCTCGCTTTACTTGACTTGGCTAGCACTCTGCCGCTAGATTATATCCAGGATCTCAAAGCCAGAAAATCTTTACCGTGTCAAGAAAACTTGGGAATTAAATTTAGGTGTTGGTATCACGGATTTTAACACCGCGTTCCGATCACTGGAGGTCAAATCGGTACAGTTACAGATGTTTTACCACTTTTTATGTGTAATAAGTGTCAATAAGTAGCCCGTGGTAGAACGCTCGCATTACGAATGCAAGGTCGTAGATTCAAGTCCCGGTACCCTATTAATAAGTTGTTTGGAACCTAGTTACGGATTTACACTTCACTGGCTTTTCGGTGAAGAAAAACTTAGTGAAGAAATCTGGGTGGGTCTATAGAAGAAATTCGATGGTATATCTGAATCTACACCTGTGCTGGGCTAGTGTGGATTGTTTGTGGATAGGTCTATTGTACAGCATGAAATTAGGAAAAAAGACGCTACAGTACAGTAACTATTGAGCGAGGGGAAATTTCGTCTTATCAATGAAAAATGATAAATTGCAAAATACTACGTAAGTAAGTTCGTATAGGTCGGCTAGCCCTGTTGTCAGAGTTTTAGGTCGCCTGAAGGCCTCTGACGTGCAAAATGTTAATTACATGAAACAAATATTCTCATGTGCGTCATTTGCCTAAATTAGGTAAAATATAGATGTAGGAAAATACACAGTATTCTTATTATGGTACTTCCCCGTTACATATTTTTATGAAACTGAGTGCATAATATACAGGGTTATTTCTAATCAATTAACATCCTTTTAGGGTCTTATTCTGTACGTCAAAACGAACAACTTTTGTTCTGCGACTTGTGTCAGAACCCAAAAAAAAATCTGCTGTTCCATACATTTTGTCGCGGGTGAACGACATTTTTCTATGGAAGAACGAAAAATTTTTTTGAGTTTTGAGAAAAGTTGCAGAACAATTGTTGTTAGTTTTGATGTACAGAATAAGCCCCCAAAAGGATGCTAGTTGATTAGAAATAACCCTGTATATTTTTTGCGATTATTTTTTTTAGATTGCCTATTGGTGTGCGACGTTCCAGTGATAAAATAACGGTCGCTCACGCCAAGGTAATGGTACCGTGCTTACGCCAAAACGTATAACTAGATACATTTCCTAAGGGGCTATTGATATTATGAGAAATTTCTAGATGTTTCAAGAATGACGTTAGCATCATCAACATTATAATCAACCGTAGACCGTGGGACTAGTTCTGGACATAGGCCTCTCGAAATAGTAATAAAAAGACAGTTACTAGCTAGGCCTCCTCCGTAGAATTCTACAGATTCCTCTTCAGCGAGTTTTATAGAAAAGATTATGTGATTTGTAAGCAGTTACTTTCCAGCATTCAAAAGTATCCATGAAGTCTTCTTATATTTTAATTGAACAGTAGAAAAGCATAAGATGTTAGATAAACGGACTCACGATAGGTCTGTGCGACTGCGGCGACGTGTCATCTGTGCTCCGGTCGATGTCCTGGTGCGGCGGGCAGATCATGTCCAGCGGTTCATTCTTCACCTCGTCCATCAGCCGCGGCGACGGCGACGAACTGCTGTTAGAGATTCCATTGCCGTTGTTACCCGGCTCGTGGGCCCTCGTGTTATTCACCAGGGAATGATTCTTAGTGGAGAAGTCGTGGATTTGCGGCTGTTCTGTGTTGTTGTTGTCGTGGCGCGGGCGCTTGATTACGTCTGGAGAGTTGTCCGCCGACCGCGACATCCGGCGCTGGGAGAGCGAGTGGCAGCGGATCATGGGGTGGAGGCTGGAGGATGTCGGCTGCATCAGGGCTTCTTCCAGCTTCTCAGTGTAGCTGGGGGTGTGGGGGTGCGGGGTGTGCGCGGGGTGCGGGGGCGTGTGCGGGGAAGGAGCTGTCGTCGACGCGCGCATCGTCTGCAGCAGGGGCTGTTGACAAAGATGTTTAGTTATGTTTTGGTGACTATATGGTCTGATACTGAGTCAAAATGGTATCTTGCTTATCAATGAAATAGACGAATGATAGTGTGTTATCTGAGTCTAAACTCTGCATGGCAAAACTGATGCGTTCTTTGGATGTTTAGACTTTCATATGGCATCTTGGTGATAGCAAACATCATGAGGAAATCTGATCTATCAAAACACAATTTCGCGATGAATATTATCAACCTTCGAGGATAGTCCTAGGCTCAGATGTAGGTTTTCAAAGACTGTTACTCACACTAACGCCCTGCGCGTCGTCATTGTGCGTGAGTCCCGACGCGCAGTACTTCAGTCGTCTTTAGGAACGAGGAGAGCCACTGCTGGTGCACGATGGTTTCCCCTGACATATAAACTGAACCAACGGGACTACTCCGATGGGTGTATACTGTATATTCACACTAGAGCCCTGCGCGTCGTCATTGTGCACACGCACCACCTCAGCCGTCTTCAGGAAGGAGGTGAGTTACACTTGGTGCACAATCACTTCCTCCTGATATATGAACCGTACTCTAAGAGTGTGGGTGTATACTCACACTAACGCCCTGTGCGTCGTCATTGTGCGTGAGTCCCGAGACGCGCAGCACTTCAGCCGTCTTCAGGAACGAGGAGAGCCGCCGCTGGTGCACGTTGACCTCCCCGTGGTAGATGAACTCCACCAGCGCGTGTAAGTCGGAGAACGCCACGTCTTGGAGCACGATCACTGGGTGCTTGCACGGCGTTGACTGTGGGGCAATAGGATTGTATAAGTAATTTGTAAGGGCTAAAGATGAAATTCGTGAGAGCTTTTTTTTAATACAGGGATAATTCTTTATGGATACTACCCTGTCTAGGGAGTAGGCATGGGTGGTTATGTGGTAGTCCCGCTGACTAGTCGGTATACCCAATAAAACCCTGGAGTGTTCCACCACAGCGCTTAGTGTCGGGGCTACGGGTACGCCTTAGAACTCTTCGGCGGCCCCGTCAGCGCTAGCCCCAGTCGGACTTCATCTCGGAGCTCCCTGAAGCCATCGCCGAATGGGCTTCGGATTCTTTATTATTTTAAGAATGATTATACATAACTAGTCATTTTACATACATACTTATTTTAAATACATACTTTGATCTACCTTCAATCTATCGTCATCCGAATTTGCAAGTTTTAGCCACTTGCAATATGGAGATCAGCTTATTACAGATAAAAGACTTTCAAGCGTGTTTTACTTACTGAGACAGCGTAGTCAAACAATTCTGGAAAAATTCTGCCATCTGCAAGCTATTCTAGCGTGCGCTCCAAGAAATGTCAAAAAAACACTGTCAAATCGAACAAATGTCAAATCGAATTTTTTGTTTTTTACTATCCACCTCCTTTATTAAGGGTGGTAAGGTAGGGCGGCTCTTTCGTGGGTTCGCCCCACAAGCTGTTCGGTCCGCGGGGCGAATCAACGAAGCCTCTTTTTGAATGCCCTCTTTCGCCCCGCTCCAAACAATGCGGGGCGAAAGAGGGCCTCGAAATGCGGGTAAAATCTAGTATTGTTTACATATATGAATAAATCTATGTATGTATAAAATACTGATTCTTATTATTAAAAAAATATAATTATGGTCGAATAATTTTATTTTTTATGCTAAATGAAATCACTAAGTGCAAGTGACAGTTGCTTTATTTAAATTGAATTAGAGTTGCATTTAATTTACAACAGTTATTAATTATAAAATATATTACGGATGTGGTACAGCTGAAATACTAAATTATAATTTGTAAATAGCGGCAAGTTAAACCCTAATAAATTTTTAAAAAAACCAGCTGCCTAGCTAACATGGTTTATGAGATACAGCTCGGTGACAGACAGACAGACGGACAGACGGACATCGAAGTCTTAGTTATAGGGTTCGGTTTTCCCTTTGGGTACGGAACCCTAAAAAGCAACTGTTACCCGCACCATGCTACAGCGCAAATACTATAGCATTGAAATAGGTACGATGTTCACTCGATTAAACAACTACACGGTCTTGTAAAATCAAATATAAAACGACAAAAATATCATCGAACATTTTGCAACCAACTCGCTGAAAAACACCAAAACATTTGCACTATCATTTGAAAATTCGCACAAAAATCCACGTACTTTCAACCCGTTAAATTTAATGTCCGAATAAAACCTACAATATAATATCTATTCGGTGACAAACAAAAACTCAATTACCTTTGAAATGAAAATAAAATATTCATAGAAGCGTTCGTTAAAACTACCGTCACAAAATATAAAAATACAGAGGTAAAGCTACAATTGAATAAATTTAGGTAGTAAACTATACTTATTCAATTTCAATTTCTTTGTTAATAAATTTTCTTTTTTCATAATTATTTTTTGCAAAAAGTATGACCGACTTCACCCGTGTACAGAATTCACGAATATTTCGCACGGATCGATTTTGCATTTTTCACATTATTGTTGATTTATCGAAAATGGCTCAGCCGATTTCAATAAAAATTTAATGGGACCAATTCCGAAGTACGCTCTTTCCAATAAAAAAAACAGTTATTTAAATCGGACTACTATGATAAAGTAATGTGTGGTTATACATTAAAAAAAACCGCGTCGAATTGAGTACCTCCTCCGGTTTAGTTCGTCGGTCTAAAAATCCAGTGATTTTTCTTATTTTCTTTCAACTTATTTATTTTTATAATAGCGACCTATTTAAATAAAACTATCTTTTTTTTATAGATTTTTCATTCCTGATTTGTTAAACACAAACAATAAAATTGTTTTGAGTAACTTCTTATTCTAACTATCTTTATTCTTAGTTGTATTGAAAACACATTTAATTTTTTTTTATTTTTTTTTATTTTATGTAGTATATCATTTTATTCCATTTATTTCAATCATTAGTTATGTCAAAGATAATATAATAATACAATCACAAGTCGGACTTAATAATTATTTTATTTTTTTAAATTATCAAGTTCGTATTTCCAAAATATTTACCCATGCAAAATATTTACGAGTATGTATGTCATTACACACCGCACACCTTTGTAGGTTCACCGTTTTGTATAAAGCTTGACTTCTGTGCACTCACTATTTTGTGCAACGGTGGAATAGGCATTTTAATCACCACGGTATTTATTGAGTGGAGATTTCGACCATCCATTTTAAATTTGCCAAAAATCGGATTCAACTAACTAGAAAATTCGTTTCAAAATTTACGAGATCGACTGACTTTTGCAAAGAGTCAATGAATTTGTTTGTTGTGTCGGGCGTCGACTGCTGGACACAGGCCTTTCCTAAATTTGCAATCTTAAACATAAATAATAAAATGAATATACCTAGGTACATCAATATCTATACATAACATACACAGTATACTCATACATATACTCCTATGTAGGTCATTGATGGAATGATGGTAGTAGGTAGGTACATCATTTATACCTACTATGTACATACTTAAACAAACCTAATTTTAAACCTAATTTTTCGGTAACTACTTACAAAGGACTCATCTAATTTATTTTTAATAATTCCCACATTAGCAAAATGGTTTCATATAATTATAGATGGTCACTAATTTTTTAAGTTGTCTGATAAAAATACTTCCAATTTTTAGATAAGTAGAATTATAAAGACGCTAAAATATTAATAAAGCTGTAAAGTACTAACTTAGATAACTTATGCGTTGCAAAGATAACGAAAATGGTATCTACACGTGCTACATCTTCGACCTTTTATATAAAACAATAATCAAATGAAATTATGCAATACACAGTTTACCTATTATAACACATTCGTTACGATGTTGTCGCGTTATTGATCAAAATAACAAATAGATAGCAATACTTAATTTCGAGCAGAGCCTGCAAGTCAGGTTGGCCGAGTGGTCTAAGGCGCCAGATTTAAGCTCTGGTTCCCGAGAGGGAGCGTGGGTTCGAACCCCACACCTGACAAAACGTATTTCTTTTTGCACCTGATTTAATTAAAAAATTTCTTTGTGTAATTTTTCAGTTGTAATGACGTCATATTTATGTTGAAATAGTAGTAGTTACATAGAAATTAAAATAAGTTGTTAATGAACGCCGCAAGATGGCGTACTGTTATTTGTGTAAAGATCTACAAACGGCGCAAGTGTTCTAAAATGGTTAAATAATTATAATTACCTATGTAATAATATGTACAAAAAGCCTGTACAAAGAGATCAAAATTTGTTATTGTGATTATAATTAACAGTAACAATAATTAGTTTAAATTGATATGTTTAATAGCGTATTTTCCTAAGAATTTTGGGGATATGTATATAAGTGTTTTTTAGTTATTTTTCAAGTAGTTTCAATTAGTGGTTAGTGACCCTAACTTCTGGGTCAGAGAGGCGTGGGTTCGATCCCCACCCAGGGCAAATATTTATGTGATGAACATAAGTGTTTGCTCTGTGTCTGGGTGTTATTTAGTTACTATCTATATAAGTATGTATTTAAAAATAAGTGTATGTAGTATATCAGTCTCTGGCAGCCATATCACAAGCTTTGCTTAGTTTGGGGTCAGAGGCCGTGTGTAAGATGTCCCCTAATATTTATTATTATTATTATTAATTAATTATCAATTGATCACTATAAATGATTATTATTCATCATCATCGTCATAAGGATTTTTATATGTACCTAATAAAAGAGCTAGTGACCTATTTTCATAGAAATCTTGAAGGTCAATAAACCCTTCTTAGAACCATATGGCTAGTGAATAAATTATGAGTAATTTTACTTATAATTAAGTTCTACTGTGTCTCAAGTTTATTTTAAATTTCCTTGAATATAATATTAATAAAATATATCAGAAAATTTACTAGATTTTGACACCTCTGCTCCGTGAGATTTTCAGCTTTGTTTGATTGAAGTACGTTAAATATGCCTATTAAAAGAAGTCCTAATTATACGCACGAGCCTTATACTTAAGATGTGTTGTTTTATAACTTTTATCGCACAAAAAATCATCTGTTTTTTACAAAGCGGTCATCTACTTTCGTCAAAATATATGAAACAACTGTTTTTGGGATTTCAGGGTTTGTACCATGGTAAAAGTTGTTCATAATGACAAATATGTAGTAGCATCTATACATCTGTAAGTGTTTGCATGTTTGTTTCTAATCTCTACTTTGCAAATCAATATTTTGAACGTAGAATGAGATCTAAAATATATGTGTTAACCACCTTATGTTTTTTTTTGGCACAAGTTACAACCAAACAAAATATCGCCGATATGACGACCTTGCCGTCACAAGCCAGCGTCTCATCGACGAAGTCCTCGTCGTCGCGCAGGCCATCGAAAGCGCTGGTGATCGCGGACTGGTAGTTACTCCACCGCAGGTAAGTGGATAAAACTGACATAAAAGCCTGAAAGCTTTCGCCACCTAGACGCTAGATTAAACCAAGATGGTTAACAAATAAAGAACGTGTCTTACCTTTAGCAGTTCCCTGAAATAAGGGCTGCAAGCCGACAAGACGACCCGATGAGCCTTCAGACTCTTGCCGTCGCACGCCAGCGTCACATCGACGAAATCCTCGTCGTCGCGCAGATTCTCGAACGCGCTGGTGATCGAGAACTGGTAGTTGTTCTATCGCAGACAATGCCATAAAAGACTGAAAGCTTTTGCCACCTAGACGCTAGATTAAACCAATATGGTTAACAAATAAAGAACATGTCTTACCTTTAACAGCTCCCTGAAATAAGGGCTGCAAGCCGATAAGACGACCCGATGAGCTTTCAAGCTCTTGCCGTCGCACGCCAGCGTCACATCGACGAAGTCCTCGTCGTCGCGCAGATTCTCGAACGCGCTGGTGATCGAGGACTGGTAGTTGTTCCATCGCAGGCAGTAATGCTGGGTGTCGTTCATTTTGGATGAAGTGGTTCTATTGCGCGCGCTGCCGAGTCATGTGTGAGGCGATCTGGAAAGAGGATTCCGTTTAGTATTTTTGTAAGATTTATTGTTCACATCGATACAATAGTCAAATACGTATTCAGGAGAAAAAAGAAAATAAAAAAAAAAAGATTAGATGTGTAACCTAAAAATATACAGTGATTATTATACAGGGTTACAAGGGTAAGTCGACCTATTCCTGTTAAGGGTGTGTAGTTTACTTTGTTTCTGACTGATTTGACTATGAAACACACTATCCTAAACTTAAAAAATTTCGAGTTATTTGAAATTGTTATTTATACAAAAATATCCAATTTTCGGCTATCAGCTTAGATATTTTTAAACGTAAGTCGTTTTACTATTACTATTTGATTTTTACATGTAAAGTAAAGTTTTGTGACCTCACTACCCAATATTGTCAGTAAAATGAACCTTTTATAAAAAGTATTTGAATTCAAATATCTTGAAAACAGTGAGATTTAAGATATGGTGTTTCATAGTCAAATCAGTCAGAAACGTAGTAAACTCTACACACTCTTAACTAAAAAATAAATTTAAAAAATAGGTAAGGAATAAACCGTGCGCTCGTATTTTTACACAAAACCCAAAAAATTATGTTCGAGGATTTCATGATCAGCCTATATTTTAAATTTGAGCAATATTTTGCCGTAAGTAAATTTTAAGATTTACGTTTTTTTAAATTACTCAAGTTCAGGTATTGAATAAATAAGATGATAAAAATGTATTAAATATATAATTGCACCGATTTTACAGGGCTAAATTTACTATTGGCCGAATCATACAAGTCATATAGATAATGTTAGCTACAAGCTGCGCAATAGCCAATCCTGACTGAAGAATCACATACCTAAAGCTCCGCGTTGATTGGGTTTCGTGCAGCGTGTAGCTAACTTCACATCCGCCGACTTGTATGATTCGGTTTTTACGGAACAGCGTAACAACTACAACACAACTACAAAATAAAGATTGTGCTACATTTTTTATACCCATTGGAGGTAGTTTAAAGATACTGCACTAAAATTGATAAAGTTGAGTATGTTTAAAATTCTGTGTCTATTTAAATCTGTGAAATATTTTTTTTATCCATTTGAGGATAAAAAATGCTATTCATAATAACAACAAAATTTGCTGGAGCTGAGTACTATATTTTCTGAATATAACTGAGGCTCGTGTGCTAGGTATGTTCCGTTTAAGGCCGCCAGTTAATACTAATTTTTAGTCTTAAATGTGTACATAGTGTTTAATTTTTTGTTTTGTGGTTATAAATAAAGAGTTTTGTCTGTCTATGTTCAGAAAACATTCCTCTCCTTAGACAGTGGGGTAGAAAGAAGGCCAAGCGGAGTAAATATTTTCTTAGGCCAAGCGCGATAAAGGGAAGACTTATAGCTGATCAAGTCATGTTATTATTGCGTGTTTATTTATTTGCCCTATTTTTTCACAATTATTGCAAATTACTTGCAACTGCACTATTGATTGACAGATGAGTTATAAATACAGCGCGACACGGATAAAAATCTCTGACACCAGCCAGGATAGGATGCGCACGAAGTACTTAGGTAATAATTATTGCGACGCATCAGAACGAGACAGCGTTATGGCAAAGTATATACCTGTCACTTTTTCACACGTCGAAAAGAGTTCTTTTCGTGGCTTTGGTGACTAGCAGAGATAACATCCGGCGTTTACGAACTTATAGCTAACTTCACATCCGCCGACGTTTATGATTCGGCCTACTTACCTACTTTTCTCTCGACAGGGATAACATTGTTCGTTACGAACTGACTAAATCATTTTTGAAGATTCTGAAGATTTTAGAAAATAAATCAATGCTTTTTTTTTGCTGAAAGAATGCTGAAAGAAAAATGAAGAAAAGGCAACAAGTGAACAATTTATGTATTATATAATAGGTACATGTTATTGATAGTCAAAGAACTTTTTGTATGCATCAGTTTTGTTTGCTAATTCAAGGTTGGTCCCATAGTAAGACTTTCATCTTGACGTAAGTACTAAAGTCCGTAAGTTATCTGTAGACCCGTATACCTAAAGTAAATACGCAAATATTTATTATGCGCAACAAAAACATAACTACGTATTACGTATTCGATTTTTTTGTCAGAATTTTATAAGGGGAGGAAGTCATTGGCTCTGTAATACAGTGTACATACTAATTCGGAGCCAATGAATTCAAAAAAATAATTGTCATAACGATTTTTTTGTAGCAATAAATTATCGTCATCTTATATTATCTTACTATAACGCATAAGCATTGCCATTCAGCGTGGCAATGCAGCCAGCATGCTGGGCACGCTGCCATCTGGCAGTGGGTTTGAGCATTTGGATTATCTTTAGACCTTCAAAGGTGTGTGGATGATCCAATGCGTTTTATGTAGTCGTAGTGTAATTTTGTTGTAGTTAATAAAGGCACTTTTGCCCGATTAAAAAAAAACCTTACTATATGAAGTAAATAAATAAATAAAACCACATTTTGTGCTTTTATATTGCTTTAAATTTTATTTTGCTGTAAAATACTTTCATCTTTCACTCATTTCATTAAGAATCATGTCTCACTGTATTTGATGTTTTGTCTGCATACAATTTGACCTTTAGATGACCTAAAGTCAATAAGTAACGGAAATACCTAAGTAAATAAGTAATAATCAGAGAAAGCTTACATTTTACAAGGTTAGAAGATATGATGTTAACCTACTGCCTACAAACAGAAATCATTTAATTTGACTGTATTTTTAACCGACTTTTTGTATGTATGTTCTAGGTTGAATCATACAAGTCGGCGGATGTGAAGTTAGCTACAAGCTGCGCAATATCCAATCCTGACTAAAGCTCACATAAAGCCGCACGTTGATTGGGTATCGCGCAACTTGTAGCTAACTTCACATCCGCCTACTTGTATGATTCGGCCTATTCGTGTTTATTCCGCCAACTATTATGAATCGATTTTGCTGATGATTTTTTGCTAACCAAACAATTTTATCAAAATCAGTTGAGGGTTTTTTAATCAACAATACCTAATCTAAAAATGGTATAGATACTTAAATTATCGATTCCAGCAAATTATTTCAATTTTGTGCCATACAACGATTGATGTAGGTTGTACCATTTTAGGCAAAAAATGAAATGATCACTAAGTTTGTTACATTTCGTAGCTATTCGTGTTAAATGAATGTTTTTCAACCTGTGAAGGATTTTCTCAAATGGTCCTACATAATTATTATTCGCAAAAAATAGCACGACCGACTTCACCCGTGTACAGAATTCGCGAATATTTCGCACGGATCGGTGTAGCATTTTCCACATTATTGTTAATTTATCAAAAACAGCTCAGCCGATTTCGATAAAATTTTAATGGGACCAATTTCGAAGTATACTTTATCCAATAAAAAAAGAATTATTGAAATCGGACTACTAGGAAAAAAGTTATGAGTGGTTATACATTAAAAAAAAAATACGCGTCGAATTGAGTACCTCCTCGGGTGGTTCGTAGGTCAAAAATAGTTTTGACATTGGTTCAGTAATATTGAAATAACTGCAAAATAATAAATAACTAATTAATACTTGCAGTTTTTGGAATCATTTACTACATTATCATTTAAAATTATGTTTTTTTTTGTACTTAGCAGCTTAATTCAGTGGGATTGTCTTGATTTCGATTGCTTGAAGTCAGCTGTTACTTTTTTGTTAAAAAGTAAAATTTTTGGATAAAATACATAGTCGTACCTAATACAAGTTTTTGCCAAATAAACTATTGTTTATTTGTCTACACAAATATAATGAAGGCTTTGTAAAACTTTTTTTAAATTTCACCCAACTTTATGTTTCAAGTTATGCGTAGTTAATTGTAAAGGGCAGTGTGTTTTAACCTTAAAACCTTCGTAGGATTCTTCAAGACAATAGTAAGAAAAGTTTTACATACAAATAGCAGTTTCAAAGTTTTTACTTTGAGTTATTTCTCTGGCTTCTTTCAAAAGTACTATTTTGGGACATTCGAGATTTTGCTGTCATTGTCTTTTCCTGGAATAACATTTTTTATTTCAAGATTCTGTGCCTCTCTTCTGCGTAAAAGTAATTTTATTTCAGTTTATGAAAGGCTGCCGTTAAGTTGGATCAATTTGCCGATACAACATTACTTCAAATGAATTTGAGTTGCTTGAAAAATGTTTTTTCCTTCACACTGTTCTAGAAATTTCCTGTCTGAAAAATGCGCTTTGATATTTTTTTTACTTATCCTATTGTTATAGGTTTTTAACCACCTAAAAACATATTTCGAAAAACACAAAAATGTTATACAAATATTGTAAAGAATTTTTGTTTAGTACTTTATAAAATAATGCGGTTTCAAATTTGACACTCTATTTTAGCTTTTATTTAACTTCAATTGATGTACCTACCTATGTATCTACGTAAGTTCGGGTGGAATCTTGCAAGCTAAACTTCTAACTTCTTGACCAATTTCCCGGTTTCCGATCGAGCTGAAATTTTGCACGCATATGTATATCGCGTGACAATGCAATAATATGGTACCATGGAGCTGATCTGATGATGGAGTCGGAAGGTGGCCATAGAAACTCCTGTACTAAACAAGATAGACCCGTCGTGTTTGGGCTCGTTTTACTTATCTTGGCTAGCATTCTGCTGCTACATGATATCCAGGATCACAAAAGCTTGTATTTTTGACCGACGTACCGGAGGAGGTACTCAATTCGACGCGGTTTTTTTTTTAAATATATAACCACTCATAACTTTTTTCATAGTTGTCCGATTTCAAAAATTATTTTTTAATTAGAAAGTAATATACTTACTTCAAAATTGGTCCCATTTAAATTTTATCGAAATCGGCTGAGCCATTTTTGATAAATCAACAACAATGTGAAAAATGCTACATTGATCCGTGCGAAATATTCGCGAATTCTGTACACGGGTGAAGTTGGTCATGCTATTTTTTGCGAAATATAAACTTGTTAAAAATTATATTTTTATAACAATTTAAAAATCTCTTTACTACTCATTAGACTCTATCTATCTATCTCACTACATCTCTTTTGTCTATTAGCACCGTATATTTTGCAGTAGAGACTGAGACAGGTACATTGTCAGGATGGCGCTCCTTGCACGATCGTGATAGAATGGGGCCTCCAAAGTTTAGGCATTTCACCGGCAGTAGGCAAAGTACAGTATACTTGTAATAAAAAATAAGCTCTTTGCACGCGCTAGGTGGGTGCTTGGAGAAATTGTTATGGCTTTCCGTTGTTACCTTATTCTTTGTTTTTGTAAACGGCCTGAGAAGCTGAGCTGAAGCGACATCTGTGTCCTAGGTAGTTTATTGGAAGAAAGAACTAAGCTATTTTATAAAAATGTAATGATAAAATATTATTGACTCTACGAGTCGGCTAAAGATCCTCTTATAAATAGGTCTTTAATAAAGAAGATTATCGTCTTTATTATTTTTTTAGCCAAATCGTTGATATCTAAGAAGACGGCCTACTGCAGAACATGGGCCTTCCCAAGACATTTCCGTAGAAAAGGAACGCTTTATTTTTGCAACCAGAACGATCGTGATCTGTCGACATATAAGACTGTTGGAACTCTACTACTCTGAAAGAGATCGCTTCCAGCGATAAGGCCAGCTAGTGTTAGTTGTTAGTGTTAGTAAGAATTTCTTAGTATTAGCGTGCGTTTTTATTTTTGTGTACAATAAAGTGTTATCTATCTATCTGGTCGAATTAATCTAACTGGCGTCCTTGAAGTTACCTATAAGCTGCGCAATTCCCCACTCTTTACCCTTGCTGACACGTTAACTGCGAAATATCAGAGCAATAAGAAATTTTAGATCTAGACGAGCTAATGAGTGCTGAGCGGGGTTTTAAACTGATTTTGTTCAGAATTCTAGTTGACGCTAACCTACTCGTATCAGTGCAGTGGTATGTATAAACATTATGCAGTTGTAGTTATAGCCTGTTTTTATAAAAAAAAAACTAAAATTAAAATAAAGAATCTCGTCTTGTCATTCCATCGCATAAAAAAGAGCTCAAATTAGTAAGTAGTGATATCCTAGCGTCACAGTTTCGTATACCCGTAACTCGATAGCCTAGCATTGTTCTACATTCGATCTTCTTATTGTCTAACTTGTTTGCAAACTCACAACTTATACCAACTAAGTTAAGCACACAACTTAGCTCTATCTCGAGGGGATAAGACAGAGATTTGCCTGGCGAGGTTCCGGATAAAGTTGTAGATGCGAATGTAAGAAATGTGCTAGTTAGAACTATAGTTTGTTGAAAAAAACTGTTTCTGGAAAATATGTAAGTATGTTATGTTTCTGCTTAGCAGTACTCAGACTAATCGTAATGGTTTATCATATTAAAAACTTTCTATCATACGATTTAAAAATATGTATAATCAAATCATTTAAAATGAACGTTAAAGATTAAAATACCTACTACATCGAACTGTAGTTAGATAAATACGACAAATTCAAAATGTACTTTTGTTGTTTCGATTTTTTTTGCAAAAAATACTTTGTCATTGAAAAAAAAATGCAAGTGAGATCACTACATAGTATAAAACAAAGTCGTTTCCCGCTGTCTGTCCCCATGTATGCTTACATCTTTAAAACTACGCAATGGATTTTGATGCGGTTTTTAATAGATAGAGTGATTCAAGAGGAAGGTTTATATGTATAATAGGTACCTACACCTGTGCGAAGCCGGGGCGGGTCGCTAGTAGGTGATATAATATTGGTCTTAATTGAAAACATTAGACAATTTAACGTATTCACAATTTATCTACCCGAAGGATTATTACCTCGAATTTATTTTATCATCATGCACCAGCGTCGTGCGCAGTGAGCATGATGTATCTATACATAGTGTCCAGAAACTAGTGTCTGACACTGTCAGAAAATAGTGTCAGACTCTGTCAGAAATTGGTGTCTGAAGCTGTCAGAAACTAGTGTCTGACACGGTCAGAAACAAGTGTCTGACGCTGTCAGAAACAAGTGTCTGACAGTGTCGGAAAGAAGTGTCTGATTCTGTCAGAAACTAGTTTCTAATACTATCAGAAACTAGTGTCTGACACTGTCAGAATCTAGTGTCTGACAGCAGGTGTCGTGTGGACAGTGCGGTTTCTGAGCAGTACTGGTGTCGCTTGTACGACAAAACGCTGGCAATGACGTTCCTCGTCTGTCGATGTTGAATGAACCGTATACGGTAGACGCCAATAGCAACCATCTTCTTTTTTAGCGTCGCGGTCGGTATCATCTTATTATTATACTTGTAGCCCTTCACTAGCTGTCCGTCCCAGCTTCGCCCAATTTTTCTTTGAAAATATAATACGAGTATAGCCTATGTTCACCGGGGATAGTGTAGCTTTCCAACAGTGAAATAATGTTTCAAATTGGTTTAGTAGTTCCGGAGCCTATTCGATGCAAACAAACAAACAATCAAATCTTTTCTCTTTAAAATATTGGTATAGAGGTATAGATACGCCTTGATGCGTTTGTAGTTAGTGTAACAATAATCTGAGAGGCGAATCAAAACAGATGACAATAATTTTTCCTTTAAACATTGATTACAATAAAATATACATATTACGCACCCTTAGAACATAAGTGGCACTATACAAAAAACGCTATTTTTTAGTTAAGTATACTGTCAAAATGCGTAAGACGAAACGCGCCTAATGCTAAGACCCCTGTAGTTCTAATGCGCTTAATTTTCGCTAGATGTCGCTAGTGTCACTTATGAATTTGTAACAAATTGTGCGGTCGGTAATTAATAAACCGGCACTACGCCAGTTCGGGACAAGTCACCGGAGGGAACTCTTGTCGAGGTGAGTAAAAAAATGACACTTTGTGTTTAGTGCCACTTATTCAAGAAATTCAATGTAGGTAAAATAACAACTTAAAGGTCATTAAGCAAAAAAAAAAGTTTATTAACTATGAAACTATAACCGACACTATGCAAAACATTTTTTCTAAAATGCTTTTTCATAGATAACTAATTAATATTTTTATTGTTTTAGTTCCATTTCACCCATACAATACATAAAAAAACTTTAAACGGCCATACTGTAAAATGAACATTTTCGTATAGTGCCATTTATATTCTAAGGGTGCGATAACTGCGATATAAGCCGCGCCACACAAGTTGGTCGATGTGAAGTTAGCTACAAGCTGCGCCATATCCAATCCTGACGTGACGTGACGTGAAAGCCGCACGTTGATTGGCTTTTGCGCAGCTTGTAGCTAACTTCATATCCACTAACTTGGGTGGACCTGTACTTAAAAAAAATATTGATACGTCATTTTGACAGTAAATTAACATTAAAATTATTCAGAAACCATACCGTCAAGCGCTCTGACACCAGCGATCAAACACCCTGTATATACTCTACTTGTATTTTTATGCACTAACGCTAATCATAGGTTCTAAGCCGTTATCAGCTGATAAAACCTCAATTTCCTATCAATATCGCGAATATGCGATTACGTTAGTTTTTGGATGCATTTTAGGTGTTGCATAAAAATATTTGGAGCATATTTTTATCACGCTGAATTGTACATTATATGATAGATGATGCTCGTGACTTCGTGCTAGTGGCGGCATCTATGTGAGGTTTTCAATTTCGTAAATAGATTTGCTATGATTTATGGAAACATTTCGCGCAACGCAAAGTACAACATTTATCTTAGTTCACAAAAAAATTAAATAAAAATAGTCATACTTTGTAAGATGAGATCCAGTTAAGCAAAGAAAAGAGAAAATGTAAATATATCGAGCTTAAGCCATCACCTTGTACAGTATTCAATCATTTGTTTTGAAAAAAGATTTTCCTATAATTTTTTTCATAACAATCTTCATTTTAAAGAGTTTCATGTTTTCGGATCGTATTATCTTTTGACGTTGCTTGTAAAATATGGCGGCGTGCGTGATGGTGGCCTTGAACAATAATCAAATTAGAAAATACGAAATTCCATTCAAATTAAGCATTAAATGCGGTTGTTTGACTTTGCATTTATTTACCATATTTTAATGGGTATGAGCTACTGTACACAGTCTGGTACCATTTTGCAAGCTCTTCTTTAAAATCAAGAGTCCTAAGTTCGAACCCTGTGGCACCCACCTGTCTTTTCCAAAATAGTACGCCTATATCAAGTTGTTTATCGTTAACTTTAGATGTTGAAGGAAAATAAGTAAAGAAACATCTCTGAAAGTTTTTCAAACTTGAAGATATGTCGAGCCTCCGTTACCTCAATTAATACCTACATGAGCAAAACAATCATAATAATATATTATATTGGTTGTGCTATGTAAGTAATAGTGTTACTTGAGTTTGTAGGCCCCCACAAGATCGAGGTGACATGGTCATCTCATAAGATCAATCCTTCTCATAATATAGAGTTTTTGGACCGACGAAACGGAGGAGGTGCTCAATTCGACGCGTTTATATACATTTTTTATATATAACCACTGTATACATCGAAATTGGTCCCATTTAAATTTTATCGAAATCGGCTGAGCCATTTTTCGATAAATCAACAATAATGTGAAAAATGTTACATCGATCCGAGCGAAATATTCGTGAATTCTGTACACGGTTGAAGTCGGTCATGCTATTTTTTGCAAAAAATAATTATCGTAATAAAATGAGAGATAGTATACGATTAACAGAACCGGCAAAAAACGAGGCATCTTAAGTAATAACTTTATATCTATGCTTCTAGGTCAATCCTAAAGTAAAATTCGTTCTAATACTATTGGTCACCCTTCGGCCAGTAAAAAACCGTTAAACAGCATAAAAATACTTAAATACTAGTATGTCTATAATTGTCTATGCTTTAAAAATGGCCGTTTTGCTCCCCACAGTTTAGAACCTATTCGTCAATGTCGTTTACAAAATATTTTCATTCATAACACCTTAGGTGTGAGGCCTTTATCTTGTGGCATTCAAATTTGTTAAAAAGACAAGGAGGGTCCTTTATGTCTTTCTATCATTCTTTTGATTCGCGAAGACTGAGATCCTTACATTTAGATAAAAGTTTGCTATTTTAAATTGGCATTAGTAGATGATGGTATGGGGGAAAAAATAAAAAAGATAGTATAAAGATAGTACAAAATTTACTGTTTTCAAGTATGGCGCTATTACATTGTAAACGAAAGAAAAATCACCATCACTACATAGTATAAAACAAAGTCGCTTTCCGCTGTCTGTCCCCATGTATGCTTATATCTTTAAAACTACGCCATTACGCTACGGATTTTGATGAGGTTTTTTTTAATAGATAAAGTGATTCAAGAGGTAGGTTTATATGAATAATACACCTGTGCGAAGCCGGGGCGGGTTGCTAGTAGACAATAAAACAGTAAAACAAATATGTCGTATCACTGAAAAGTAAAAGAGAAGCAAAATGTGACTGATGCCTTACTTACTCTTTACCTAAGTATACAAAATATTTTTTTCTGCAAACACAAAACTACACTTACTTCATATTTCGCATTGACAATTGATTTTTGTAAGCAAATCAATCTTAATTACTAATGTCATTCGATTTAGATTAGGTAACGATTTTATCTAATCTACGAACTTAGGATGCTTTTTGGTAACGAGGACGATGTACTTGATAGGTATAATTCGATAATTTAGTATTTAAATGCGTTTTTCGTTTGTTAGAATTTTTGCAGCACAGCAGTTGAGAATGGGTAAACATCACTACACAATTAAACAAAGTCGCTTCCCGCTGTCTGTCCCTATGTATTATTATTTCTTTAAAACTACGCAACGTATTTCGATGATTTTTTTTAGATAGAGTAATTTAAGAGGAAGATTTATATGTATAATACACCTGTGCGAAGTCGGGGAGGGTCGCTAGTTGAATACATTTTCAAGAGCGTGCATAGACTCTACACGCGCTACATGACACTTCAATGATAAAAATGATATCTATAGATTTCGCGGCGTAAACTTTGTTGCTGTTTTAGCTTGCTGTGGCAGTGCTGGACACCACTGCTGGACAAAGGCTTCTCCTCGAGTTTTCTAGTTTTGGCTGCTTTGTGATCCGGTGTGTTACTTATTTTATCAAAGGTGTCAAATTTGTCACGTTATAAGAAATGGGAAATCCGACTTTTGTTTGAAGGCTGGAAATACTCACTACAAAAAGGCACTTTTGTCACTTGTCACTTGTCGCTTTCTAATTGTAAAACTACTACTTTATCTGCTCACTTGTAAAAACGTATTATATCTCATTATATCATTAGGTGTTTCTAGCGTAATCGCTTTTATGTAACTGAAGAAGTGATTACTTAAAAAAGTTAATTTTAAGTTTTGAACTCACTGATAGCATTCGAAGAATCCAACGGTCACAGAGCTAATGTTTTCTGAGAAGATAGATTAATATTTTTATGCATTGATTCGGTATTTCCTAATTGACAAATTTGTTTATGATATAATAGCACTGGAAATACCTTGCTGCAGAAACTGTTAAATGTTTGTAGAATTTTGTATTTTCTGAATTACCGTCTTATAGTAGGTAGTTAGATTTAATCGCGTATTGATACTATTGTACCTACTTTGTTATAAAGAAGTTAATCTCTAAATTTTCATATCTCAGTTTCAGATTCAGTTTTTTTTACAGAACCGATGTAGGTATTGCCCCTCGGTAATACCAACCCTTTTAGTCCAGAGATAATCACAAAACAATCGGATTGTAGACTTTTGGCAGCAACATGCATTTAAGGGTTAATATTAACTTGCAACGACAAAATTCATACAAGTACCTACCTTTCATTCATTCATTGCTTCCAGTGTATAAGAGTTGACTTGTCACATAGACTCTGCTGGGTAATTCTGTGTGAAAACGTGCGCGTTACGTACTTTGAGGTTTTGTATTTAGAAATTTCGTTTAAAATATATTTCTCTTTCCAATTTCTTATTTAATTTTAACGTCACGATTGACGTAAAAAAATTAATTCCAAGCAAAATTTGAAGTTGAAAAGTTGTAAGTTACGTTATGACAATATTTAGGTATCAGGGCCCTGCAGGGCTAGCCCTCCGCCCCGTACCTAACTTTTTATTTAAAAATGAAGATGAACATAATGATATTTATAGGATCCATTTTTAATAGGATTCATTTCGGAGAGTGTGCATCTGAGCTGCACGACCTTATCCTAACAACCCCTTTTTTACTACAGGACAAGTAGGAGGACGCCACATTACCACCCCTACATTGTCTATTTTCCTTCGATACGTACGAAGCGGTTTGACTCAACATTTCTGATTCGTACCGCCAGGGAATGGAACAGTCTTCCTGCTTTCCTGTTTCCTAAGAGATTTAATCTAAAGCTTTTCAAGGTCAGAGTGAATAGGTATCTTCTAGGTCTGCGTGCTTCATCATCGACCACATTGTCGCTTACCATCAGGCGAGTTGGTGGTCAAAGGCAGACTTGTTAAAAAAATATGGTAGGTACAACAAACAAACGCATTAGAATCACACCAGTATAAGTCAGTAACATTTGGCTACGATCGGCCAGTGTTATCACATTTTTTTGTAAATTTAGCGTTTTATCAAAGACCTAGGCTACTGATAACTTATCACTGTTAGTTTAGGTTTCAACTATAGCTGTACACCTAGTTATAGTGCGAGTGATAACTATACTTTGCCAACTAAGTACATTGCGATATTTATGTTGGATTGTTTTTTTGGTCATTTGAAATTATATCTGATAAGTGTGACAATTCGGAGAACGCACATTTGTATATTATTCTTTATATAACAATAATTTTATAGAAATTTGGCGAAAGATGACGAAGTCAAAAAATTTGTAGAGGGAGTTTCTAAAGCAAGAAAATGAAAAGAGATACTTTTAAAGCATAATATAATACTGCTTAGTGCTTTGGTATCCAAAATTCTCGTCGTAGGAAATTTTTACGTTCAAATACAAATATGTATATCAGTTTTAGCCTTATGACAACTTACACTTTTAGACTTTTCATTTCTATTTCTATATAAATAAAGTATTTTTTTCCTTAAACATATGACCTATAAAAACAAAAAAGAGTCGGTAGATACCCGCTACCAGTACCAGTTTGACCTTGTGGTCCATGATATCTATTTAGTTATTTTATACAAAAAGTGCACTTAATGTAATACAAATAGCTTATATTATCGCAATACCTATCCGTTAGGCGAACAGTACAGAGATTATGTATGGTTATCTGCAAAAAGTCTAAAAATTTAGCTTAGCGACTATCTCATGTGACCTGCGTTATCTGCTCTTAATTAACAGTATTTTTTTGTAAAACAGACATAGTATTATTTGCTAGATTTAGTTATTTCTTTATTCTGTGTTTTTAATAATATTTGATGCGAATTTGTAGTAACTTAGGTCACCCATTTCATCATTTTAGAGCAGTTAACTGTTTATACAGTTATTTTTCGATGAAGCGAAATATTTTTTTATGTAACTTTTTGTGTAAGCTATACCTATGTAGTATAGCTTTTTTTTCCGAAATGTTGTTTGTAACTTTTTACATTTAAAGCTTTTTTCGATATGTTGCATTTTTTTATTTAGGTATTTTATTATTTTGTGTAGAAGCATATCCAGTAGTTTTGAAACCATATCACAGATTAAGAAAGGAAACAATAGTATAGATGCAGAAGCTTTTAAATAAGTTTCATACAGATTATAATAAAATTTTGGTTTCGAAACTAGTTCTTCGTCCATCTTTCAAAAATTGATAAAGCTAAAAAAGCATTTCATTTTATGCATAAGTATATGCTTTTAGCGAAGTTTTGAGTTTAGAGTTTTTATTCGATTATTTTCATTTACTTGGTAGGTTTTATTTAGGTTTAAGTTTGATAAAAAGTTTAAAAAAAATATTAATTTTATAAAAATGTTAATTTTCTTGAAACTTTTTATTTAGACCTTCTGGCCATCTTTCAAAAATTGATAAAGCTAAAAAAGCATTTCATTTTATGCATTTGTATATGCTTTTAGCAAAGTTTTGAGTTTAGAGTTTTTATTGGATTATTTTTATTTACTTGGTAGGTTGAATATAATGAAAAATCTTTCTAAAAAGCTTTTTTTTTTTTTTTGGTTTAGGACGTTAGAATAATAAATAAATATTAGAAAAACGTTGACTGACTTTGTTTGTCATGCGCAAAAGATAACTCAGATAGTAGCCAAAATGTTTACTTTTTCATATCGCAACATATAAATATATACATGCATTTTAAGAATTACCTAAGCGTTGATTGGTGCTTGTGTAGATTAATTTTAGTCGATATGCATTTGACCTAAACCTTGTAATCTGAGGTTCTGTAATGAGATAGGATGACAGAGGTGTCTCTAGGTCACCTATTGGTTTTAGTGCTTCAAGTTTAACTTAGGTCATGAAATTATCTTTTGTAAAAAAATAAGTTATCATCGCTGCTATTTTTGTTTCTTTTTAATTTGTTTATATTTGCGTTTGACTAAATTCTGCCTAATGTTATACAGATATGCTGTCTAGTGGGTAGCGGGCCTACCTAGAAGAGATCTGGTTACTCGGGATTTGAAGACACCTACATATGTTGTGCTTTACTGGAAATACAGACTCAGATAAGCTTTCTAAGTTCTGCAATTCAGCGAAATTTCAGGACAAAACATTTAACACCTCTAAATTATAGCAATCACGAGTTCAGACTAATTTTGCGTACTTACGTACGTTCAAACTAACTTAGGTACTAATTGTGATAGTCTGTCTAACCTCATGCTCGTGTCGTTGCTTACTATTATGTTAGACATTTTAGGACTCTTTTAGATACAAAATGCAGAGTAATCATGTGATGTTTGTTTCTCTAACGTCTGTAAAAAATCGGCCAATTACGAGTTGGACTCGCGCTTGAAGGGTTCCGTACCGTATGGGAGCCCCTCGGCAAAAAAATCACGTTTGTTGTATGGAAGCCACTTAAATATTTATATTGTCGATTTTTAATATTTGATGTTGTAGCGGCAACTGAAATACATCATCTGTGAAAATTTCAACTCTCTAGCTATTACGGTTCATGAGATACAGACTGGTGACAGACAGACAGACGGACAGAGGAGTCTTAATAATAGGGTCCTGTTTTTACCCTTTGGGTACGGGAACCTAACCTAACCTATGATATATGGTCTAACATAAACCTCCTCTATTTGTGCGCAGCATGTAGGCATACTTACATTTTAAAGTATTTTTATATTTTTCCTTACCTTATGTTGACGCGTTGCCTTCAAATGCCCCGTTGAGTGACCTGAAACCAAACAAGAGTTTGATATTGTTATCTTTGTTTTTTATATCATATTTATCTTTTATACTAAAATCTAATTCATTAGGATACATAGATAGTTTATTTACTAAGAGACATTACACCTACTTGTTATTACGTGCTTCATATTATAACCCTTGGCCGCTAATAAAATGAGAGCAAGAAGATGCCTGGGACTAGAAATCAAAACCTTCGAATTAGGATACCCATTGTCTATTTTCTATTCTCAACTTCACAAATACCTCCATTTAACTGCTTTTTATCGATTCCAAATATAAAAAGGCTTATGAAAGTCCCACGCATAAAATCGCAAAGCGATAACCAAGCTTGCAAGTTACTAACTTATATCTAATCCTTTCGCTCGAACCGCCCTAAACAATATATAAAATCAAAGCTTCTACCTAAACAAACTTCTCCTACATAACCCGACGTATTATTTCCGTATACTTCCTACATAGGAACACATAACACTAGTCGACCAATCCGGAGAAAGGTCAAAGTTTAACGGACCAATCGCGCGGCGCTATTTGGCATTCCAAATATGTAGGTTTTGCTGAAAGTGAAAGGTGACCAATGACGTGTCGCGTGTGTTAGTAGTCGTGACATGTGTGGATATGTTTTGGTTGTGTGCGTGGGGTTAAGGCTTTGTTTTGCTACGTTGTATATAATATCTTTACTGGTTTACTTAAAACTTGCGTTGTTAATGTCAGACTAATTATATTAGGGTGTTTAGCTTGTGAACTGAAGGCTCTACATTATGAAGAGTTCTATGATATTGTTTGTAATTTGAAAGACTTTTTAATCGAAAATATGATATCGAGAAATGAAGTACCCAATGTTTTGTGTAACGTTTATATTATGGGTTATATAATGTTAAAATACTTGTAAAAAACTTTATGGTAAAATTATGTGATCTATCTGCAAATGTAGCGTAGATAGAATGTCCACCCATTGATTTGATTAATAGTCCTAGGTCCTATTGAAAAACTGTATCGATGTCCTATGATGTGATGCCCTACCAGAGGACAATCTACGGCGGAGATGATGATGATGACTACTCAATAAAAATACTAATTAGAAGCGTCTAAAAACAGCATTATCTCATAATTGCGCTATTTTATAATAGCAATAAACTCACAAGGAGCCTTTATTCTTTTATAAAAGTTTTATAGATAACAGTTCAGTCTTCCTTGTTCGAGTTTTTTAACCTCGGGGTCATTTACTCGAGCTCTTGCCTATGCTTGGACTTCTTTGAGAATAAATAATAGCTTGCGTGATGTTATAATGCGATGAACTTAATAGATAAGCAAGTTAAACTGGCAGAGGGCAGGGCACGTACAAATGCTAAGTTCTTGCAAGGGCATTGTACAGTGTCCACGACACACAGAGTAAACGGGTGATCATGGGCACAAGCTGTTTTCAAGCTATCTTGTTGGAAAGCTATTGCCTGGAAGAGATCGCTTTCACCAATAAGGCCGCCTTGAGTTACACTAGCATAAGTTTTTCTTATATTACGGTTCGTCTTAAATTTTTTGTGTACAATAAAGTGTTATCTATCTATTTTGGGAAGTAAAAAAAATAAGTTTCGTCAAGGTAATCCATAAGTAAACTACAGCTATATTCTTCCGAAGTAAAAAAAAAATTAAAAAAAATATTAAAAAAGTCTATAGTTATTTTACTTAAGAAAAGTTGCGTTTTCTAGCAAAAATAAGAGTCACTTTTAACTCAGTATCTAAATCATAACATAATATAACCCTGTATAAAAGGTCACTTATTTTTTGTAGTACCAAGTATGTGACATTTGCAGTACCAAACAACACTGGGCCAGTGTGGTGCATAATATATAGTCAAACCGCACTTCATGTGTAAGCTTATGATCAGCTGTGAACTAATACAAGGTCGATACTGTACAGCACAGTAGAGAACCACTCTATAAAAAAATCACAATAGTTTTTTCTTAAAATTCTAGCGGCAATTTCAAAACGGAGCTAATTTTTGAGACTAGGACTTTGCAGCCGATCCGCTACATACTGTAACTATTACATCCATGTTCGTCTGCGATGTCACTTAGACATTTGTCATCAAGTGAGTACATTACACTTGATCGAAACAACATTGCAAAATTGCAAATAATAAAAACGCAAGTGGATTACGGCGCTCATGTTTGTCTATCTATGCTGTAAGCAAATATTTATGCGAAGTATTAAAAACGTTAGGCTGCGATAACGAGTGCAGTGATAAGGATGGGACAAGCTTGCAGTGTTTTTGTCGATATGTCGATAAGTATAGTTATGTAACATAAAATTACTGAATAACTTGCCTTTATAAATCCTTAAGACATACTATGATAATGAAATGCCTGTTTTATTGTTTTAAAATGATATATTCTAATTTTTGTTTTCTAATTATATTTGATATGCATTTTATTTGATAAAATGTCATGTTATTAATCTTGGTTTAAAAATAATTCAGGTTTAATATAGTGTGTAGTGTTAGATACGTTTTGTCGAGATGATACTCTGTATCAAAAAAATCAAAATAGAAAAATACTAGTCGACAGTAAGCAGTTGTAGAAGTCCTAACAATGATTTTTATTATCAACATTATAATTTCAACACCAAGATTTAATGATTTAATCCACATAATTAAACTATAAATAAGTCTAAAAGATAACGATAAATCAACCCATCATCATCACCTCATAAAAAAACAAAAATAAAATTATCGATAACAATATCGACGAATCATCGACACAAGCACATCACTAGGCTAGGGCAGGGCCACTATCGCATCCAAGAGATTGCGTTGATAGGAGATAGTGCGCTCCGAATTAGACTAGATTACATAAATGCTAGTTTTGGAGGTGCTGCGCGATAAAGCGCAATATTTTTCTATCAAACAGATAAAAAAAACGTCAATGTGAATTTTTGCATCGGAAGTACTTATAGCGGTTATGTAACGACTTTTTGGACTTTGTTTGTCGATTACTGGAGTGAAGCAACGATTACGGCGGTGTGGCTTAGGAAGGGTAACCGCGGGTGGCATTTACAACTGAGCACTATCTTAGTTCACATGTTGTTTTAACTGTTTAGCATTGATTCGCCGTTTCACATGTTTTTAGGTGGCTTAAAAGCTCTAGCCTTTTTCTCTATTTGAAAAAAAACCGGCCAAGTGCGAGTCGGACTCGCGCACCGAGGGTTCCGTACAAACCTGCAAGGTTTACAAAGTTCGTTCATTACGACAAAAAAAGTAATAAGTTTATATTTATTAAAAAATATATATTTTGTAATGTAACTAAAAATTTAAGGTTTTCGGAATTTTTCCTTTATGTGTGCTATAAAACGTTGCTTCATGCCAAATTTCAAGATTCTAGGTCGACTGGAAGTACCCTTTAGGTTTTGATTCCCTTGCGAGTACTTGCAAGTGTCGAAAATTTGCGGCATAAACGGCTGTATCTCTTGATTGCGTTGGCTTAGAAGTTTGATTTTTTCACAGCTTCAAGGGACAGTAGACCTGAGTAATTGATATAAATTTCAGCTTCATACCTCCACGCGTTCCTGAGAAAAAGGGTCTTGACAGACGGACGGACGGACAGACGGACAACAAAGTGATCCTATAAGGGTTCCGTTTTTTCCTTTTGAGGTACGGAACCCTAAAAATAATGGCATAATATTTTTTCAAGTACATTTAAAATCAGAATATAACACTGGTAACAAACCTTGTTTACTATAGATTCAAAAGCAGCAATTAGAAACATCGATTCCAGAAACAAAATACATTTACCTACCTGAATTTAAGTAAAACGTGATATTTTTATTTTACCAAAGATACCTACATTTTGGATTGCTTTTGAGAAATGTGGTCTGAGATATTATAACACTCGTACTATTTGTCCTGATTTTAAAACTCGTACATTGTACTTAAAAAAAGAGTTTTTTTTGTTATGTTGTTCTGTTGAAACTGTGTTCATACAAAAAAGGTGAAATTGATATGCTTTTTGTACGTTTTAAAATATCGAGTAAACATTTTACAAGACGCCCGGACGATAAATACATAACAACATATTCTAGGCATCGATTACAATAAACAAAATAATAATAAACACATTAGGAAACAGAGCAGGAAATTTGTCATCCAGTGCACCGACTTTGTTGACCGATTGGTAACCTTCATAATACCCACTATTAAATACCTATCAATTAGTAGTTCTCCCAACGGAAGTTCACAGGCAAAATCTTGCTCAGAATGAAGTATCATTCATGTTTAACTAGTTTTTACCCGCAGCTTCGCCCGCATGATATTTTGATTTTTGTGCTATCCCATGGGAGCTCTTTATTTATCCCGGATAAAATGTAGACTATGTCACTTTCCGTCTTTTAAACCCGAGGCCTTACTTTACCACCCATGATAAAGCAGGTGGAAAATTTAAAAAAATAAAATGATCTGACGGTTGTTCGATTCGACAGTGGTTTTTTTTTTTTTTTGACATTTCTTGAAGCGCACTCTAGAATAGCTCGCAGATAGCAGAATTTTTCCTACTTACATTTATAGCCTATGTTTCAAAGTTTCATCTCAATCCGTTCAGCAGTTTTTGCGTGAAAGAGTAACAATCATCCATACATCCATCCATCCTTACAAACTTTCGCGTTTATAATATTAGTAGGATTTTTGTTTTATATCAGTCGATAAAAAGGTTGCAACGAACCCTCGTTAAAAGGCTGTTTTTGGTAAATCTCAGACAAACGAGAATCGAAGCTAAAGCTTACTAAACATTGGCAGAGATCAATTAGCATCCTTTTAGGGGCTTATTCTGTACATCAAAACTAACAACTTTTGTTCTACAACTTTTATTAATTCTTAAAAAAAAGTTGATGTTCCATAGAAAAATATTGTTCACCCTCGACAAAATGTATGGAACAGCTGTTTTTTTTGAGTTTTTACAAAAGTCCCAGAACAAAAGTTGTTAGTTTTGATGTATAGAATAAGCCCCTAAAAGGATGCTAATTGATTAGAAATAACCCTGTATATGTTCGTTTTTTGCTTTTATGCTTTTTTGTATCCTTATCCTTACATAGTATAAAATAAAGTCGCTATTTTCGTTTGTTTGTTTGTTTGTTTGTCTGTATGCTTAAATCTTTAAAACTACGCAACGGATTTTGATGCGGTTTTTTTTAATGGATAGAGTGATTCAAGAGGAAGGTTTATATGTATAATACACCTGTGCGAAGCCGGGGCGGGTCGTCTAGTGGATTAATAATGTTTATTTATTTATATTCCCAGATTGTATTCTAAACGGCTGAGCGGTTACTGTAAGCTGAATTTTTACCAAAGAAATTCCGCCTGTCGTAAATATATTATTCAAAATATGAGTAGTAAAATTTGTTATATGTACTTGCAAAAGGAAAATGACTGTAAGAGTCATTGAAAAAACATTCACAATTCATCTAAACAGTTCCTAACCAGGTTAATTGTGTTGGTCAATTTTAACGAGAACCTTACAAAGCGCAATCCTTTACTGTTATTGTATGTGTTAGGCATGATTCACACTGCGGGTGAACCAATCAAGCTTAGTAAGTAGCTCCCGTTGCCAGCCTTTGTATTTTGGGACAAGTACGTTAATTCTTTTAAAAGACATTTATTTTTCGTTATATGCTAAACAACCAAAATATAATTTGTATTTAACGGTTATGAGTTGTAGGTTTTGCTTAGTTTAAAAACTATTTTTTTATCTTTTTTATTTCTGTCATGTTTTGTTTTTGTTAAATAATTGTAATGAAATATTCTAATGCAATTAATTTTTGCATAGGTAAATGATAATTATATTGCTGTCCCATAAAACTGTTCAACAGTATAATCATCATTATGTGAATACTATTTTTACAGTTTAGAGTTTTTATGCCGTTACTTTGTACCCCAACTATAAATTTTGAGTATAAATCACATTTTCTTGGTGTTGTTGTTCTAGCCTTTTGTGTTCCACTGCACTGCTAAGGAAAGACCTCTTCCGATCTTTCCACTTTTGGCGATAATGTGTTGTTGTATAATAGTTTTTATCAAAGGCGTTCAACCATTAGTATAATAATATATCTTCATATAATATCTAAATTACAACGAAAGAGTTTAGATAATTGTCCAAGGTCGAACATCTTAACTTAAATTATGTTTCAGCTGTGTACACTTAGCTGATCGAACTAACTTAGCTACGGTGTGAATCGTGCCTATAGTATTAATCATATGACTGTTGCGACAGCTAGCGGGAAAGACACAATGGTGGCTCCGCGTCGACTCAGCTACTTTTGGGATGTGTGCAGATTTCTTTGGACCAGGGTTCTAACTGATAAGTTTTTTTATGCTATAGATTCACGTTTCTCGGGTATATTGAGCTGAAAGTTGATACCTTAGACCATTATTATAAACTACTTTCGAAATGGGCCCACAACCCGGAACAGAACAAAAACATGAACCGTTACATTTTGTCGATACTGAGTAGCGATTATGAATGAATGAATGAATGAACACTTTATTGTTAACACAGGTAGAATACAGAAAAATACACAGAAAGGAAAAAAAGCAACTCAAAACTAGTGCAACAAAGGGCGGCCTTATTGCTTACAGCAATCTCTTCTAGGTAACCCTTTCTCTTCCAGGCAACCCTTATTTTGGTTATGCATGGGACAGCTGATTTTTTTCAGGAATTTCGGATTGGCCCCATGATAAAAGTTGTATAACAATGATCTGAATCAACCCTCTTCAGCTTAGAACACCCTGTAAACGCTTAAATGAAAACTGAAAACCTGCTCCACACTTGTGTAGTCGTTCAAACTGTTCATAGTTATAAATAAGTTCGTATCTATTATAGGCTGGGTGGCCCTGGTGTCAGAATTTTGAAGCCGCAAGGCCTCTGACATGTCTAAACGGTTAAAGCAATCGAGACCCATAATTTATCGTGCCATCCGAGCTATGGCAGCGCTCACTTGTTAATGCCATCCGCGGTCACCCATCCGAAGACTGACCGCGACAAACGTTGCTTAACTTCGGTGATCGTTAAAAAACACCTAGTCAAATTATGAGCGTTATCTACTGGGAAACACTCATATTTATCATAATGCTGAGAATTACGATAAAACTAAGACTTTATCTAGGAATTCGTAAGTTCCTGCGCTCTTTCGCGATATGAAGTTCAAATTTCTTCGATGTAGGTAAAGAGTTCTATGAAGGTGGAACTTGAGCTTTCCGGCAGGAGGTAACTAGTCTGGTGGCCTCTCCTCTTACAGTTTCTTAGATTTTTGTTTGTTAATATTATAAGAAAGTGAATAATTCTTTGGTGGTATTTTTAACCGACTTCAAACAAGGAGGTTGGTTATTTGACTGTACGTTTTTTTTTTATTTTGTAAGTATGTTACGCGATTATTTCGACAATTATAATTGTCAGCCGATTTTTAATGCTTGTTTGTTTGTTTGGTGGATCATACGTCTGAGATGGTCAATTTTAATTTTATCGAAATCGGTTAAGCAGTTTTTGAAATTAACATAAATTTTTCTAAAAATTGCATACATCCATTCGAGCGAACTATTACAATTTTGGACGTAGATTGGATTTTGAAGTAGGAAGTGCCATTTTTGGCGAAAAAATATGATTTACTAGCGCACTTGGTAATAGCGTTCAATCAGGTGCGGGTTCGGTTCCCAGACGGATAAACAGGGTCACAGGGAACTCACGCACAACCTCTTAAGAGTTACTTAAATACATCAAGATAATCAACTTTTACAATAGAACCAACATCGAATTAAATGAATTAATTACACCAGGAGCTTTTTCTAAGTCTAACCTAGAAATCGTGAAAAAAAATGTTCCAAATAATAAGTTCCAATTTTTTTTCCGCTATTGGAAACTATAGGAGAGGCCTTTGTCTATTCAACGGTCCCACGGCTATAATGATGATGAATGATTTTACTGTACACACAAAAATTTAATTAACGTAGGAATGTAAGTGGATATTATAATGAGTGTAACAACCAGCGGCCTTATCGCTAAAAAGCTTTTCCTTTAGCCCGATGATAAAGTAAGCCTTTGGTAGTTTTCGACTTATTCAATTTTACAGGAAAAACCTCATCTAATTACCTAACACATCTAATTACATATGTATAAGGTAAAATCGATATGGCGTTGCTTTGCAACGTGTATTTATTTTATTTAAGTATACAGATAATCCTAATATAGTGATTAAATTTTACCCATGAAATTAATCATTAAATAATACTATTTATTCTAAGAATTCATTTATTCATTCGAGTAGAATACTTAAAATACTTATCCTTACATGGTATAGAATAAAGTCGCTATTTTTGTCTGTTTGTTTGTCTGTATGGTTAAATCTTTAAAACTACGCAACGGATTTTGATGCGGTTTTTTTTAATGGATAGAGTGATTCAAGAGGAAGGTTTATATGTATAATACACCTGTGCGAAGCCGGGGCGGGTCGTCTAGTAAAGTAATATATTAGAGGAATAGTTATACGAAAGTAGCGATTTTCCTATTTGACTCCTGTAGGCGCTACAATTAACATCAACTTTCTGGAATTGCTTCAAAACAACTGAATCAAAGTAGGTCAAATTTTCATGCAATCATTCTGCAATGTTCGTCTATAAATTGTAAAAAAAAAACATTCAGACGAAATGAGAACCTCCTTCCTGAAATCGATTAAAAAGTAACTCGCGATCAACTTGCAAAAAACGGAGAAAGGAGGTAACATCGCAACAAAAAAAATACAGACAAATTGAGAAATATCTCCTCTTTTCTCTGAAAACACAATACAATACAAAATATCTTTATTATTGTACCGAATATACAGAAAAACTTATACTTTAAATAATAGCAGTCCGGTAAAATAATGGACGGCCTTATTTCTTCCAGTACACACGCGCGTTACTTGCCCCAAGTTACGTTTCGTTTTCAAGGGTTTCACGTGAAATCTATTTCCAATATTCTAACTTAGACTCGGTTTTTATTAACTTCATAATACATAAACAACATAATTCCAAACAAAGTTCGCGTAAATATAAAAAAAAAAAAACATACCCACTTTGTATAGGCTGAACCATACAAGTCGGTGGATGTGAAGTTAGCTACAAGCTGCGCAATATCCAATCCTGACTGAAGCTCACATAAAGCTGTTGATTGGATTACGCGCAGCTTGTAGCTAACTTCACATCCGCCTACTTGTGTGATTCGGCCTACAAGTTACGTTGTCGATATAAAATACCTGTACTGGCCATGGCCATTTTAACAGTCCATTGCTGAACATAGGCTTACTCACGAAAGGGTAATGAGGTCATATCTACCACGCTGGCTCACTGCGAGTTGGTGAATCTTCTTGCGTCGACGTTTGTGGCTGCGGCGAGACGCCCGTTTGTAATTAGTCTGACAGTCTAACCTTCAATATAATACCTAACTTGTGTTTTGTTTCAACTATGTCCTGTTAAAATGACGTGATCGAGTCTAGTGCTGATAAATCATGGAGTACAATCGAGCGCAAACGTGTCTGGAACTATTTTAATTACATAATAAGCCCGATTACAGAGGCGCCAGCTTAATTATATTAGCTAAATAGCATAATTCTGTTTCTTTTTCACTTTAGGCATTCGATAGAGAGAAAGCTTTTTACATTGCTATTAAATTTACGCTGGCACCTCTGTAATCGGACTTTATATAATCATAATTATTTTACGCCAAAAATAGTACAACTACAACTGTTGCATTCTAAGTACCTACATACAAAATTCGAATAATTCGCTTGAATCGATGTATGCCATTTTTAGATTATTGTTGATTTTCTTCAAAAACTATTTATTCACCTAATTTCTTTAAAATTTAAATGGGATCACTGAAGTATGCTCTACTAAACAAAAAATAATCATTAAAATTGGTTCATTATTGGCGGAGTAAATCGCGTAACGTACTGTATTACGTATAACAAGAGGCGGCCTTATCGCTAATAGCGATCTTAGCCAGGCTACCTTTGGATGGAATAGGAATATAAAACAAGTAAAGACGGGGTGTGCGTTAACAAAAATAAATTCGAACTTTTAAAACATACACATACATATACTAATAAATACATACACATAAATTACATAAAATTACCCTACAATATTATCTTACAATTTCTAAATATACTTAAAAAAAAATTTAGTAAAATTATAAAAGTAATTATACTTCCTACAAAGAAAGACAACATCACTTTCTTTATCAACGAGAGGACAACTGCAAGTAATGCTTCACATAGATTCACCCATCTTTCTAAGTTAGAAGGATCTGTGAATATATACATCGATTTTGATACTGTTTATCTTTGGCGGATCGGCATGTTTTACTTCGGTTGGTAATAATGTTATTGTAAAAATTGTTTTTACTGGAATTTCCTGCGGAAGAAGGAAGAGGAAAGAAAAAGTGGTTATTTAATGTTAAATTTCATTTTAATCCCATTTTCAGCCGGAAACGTCGCCCTACAATTCATAACAAGGTTAAAACCGTTCTTACACGAGGATAACGACAATGCACCCGTGACGCTTACAATTTTATGTCTAGTTTCCAATCAAAAATTATTTAACCAGTTAAATCAAAAGAAAATGCTCGATAATATGTTTTTAACTGAGACGAAACCTTTTAAAACTACTCTGATTGTAGCATATTCGTCCACTAGGGTGTAACAAATGCGCATCACGAGTAAATAGGTATCTTCTACAGATAGCGCGCGAGTTGAATGCAGTCGGGGTCTGAGGTAAAGAGCGGGAGCATCTCCCCCCGCTATCCGCACGCCCCACCTCACGCGCCTGGGCGGGTTGGGCGTGCGGATAGCGGGGGGAGACATTCGCATTCCTAAGCTCTGCATTCAACTCGCGCGCCTACTGTAGATAAGCGTGTTACATTTTAGACCGTTTATCTGCTTAACATCACGCAGTGTGTACTCAAAAGCAAACCTATATGATAGAAAAAAAAGTTATATGTTCGTCTGTATGCCTTTTTTTTGCGTATGTTCATCGATATTCTCGCTAATTGGGAACCAATTAAAAAAATATTCTTTTTTATTTCGAAAGGGTCTGTTTTAGTTCTACTTCTGAGGTGGTCCCATTTAAATTTTATCAAAATCGGCAGAGTCGTTTTTAATCGATTCGAGCGAACACGACTGAATTCGGTTGCGCAATATTTTTGCGAAAAATAAATATATATAGGATTTTCAAAAACTTTTTTCTATTAATTTTTTATAGTGTCTGTGTATCCGCTTAGATCTTCTAAACTACACAGTAGATTGCAATGCGGTTATCAATATCTTTTAGAATATTTTTTCTGAAAGGTTTAAAGCTATGATTAGTCATCGCCAGACAAAACCGGGACGGACAGCTAGTAATATATAATTCCTTTATTTTCTTTCCATATAAGTACGAAATGGTCAATAATGCAAAGGACGACCACGTATGCTTCCTTCTATTTGCATTGAACTAGGTAGAGATGCTCAGAAACCGCCATCTTGGTTTTATTTAGTAAGCGCAACCTGTACGTCATTCAAATTAGCACATGTGGGTGATTCTAAATGAAAACAAGCATGTAACGCGCTCTAACGTGCTCTTTGTTTTTAAGAAATCCGTGTTAAAATATTTATTTTTCAAATAACATAACTTAAAATCGGTTTACAATTTATTTTAACGTATTTTTTTTTATTTATCAAACATTGCTCGAAACGAAATTCACGGAAATAAAATAAATACTTACCGCGTTACGTTACGTTTTTTCGATAGAGAATCAGGCCCTAGTTTAGGTTGCGTTGCAGTTGCCTCGTGTGAGAGCAGCCTAACTTCAAAAGTGTAAATAGGGACTTCCCCGGTTAAAATCTGGCCAGGGTAAACCCAGTTAGGTACCGTATCGTGCAAAGAAAGTAGGTACGTAGACTGCAATCAGCTATACATAAATAACCAAAAACGGAAATTACTTAGAGTCATTGGTATTTCTGTAATTAAAATTGCATTTTCAACGAGAATTTTTTGTAGCGAACTTCCCTCTTTTAGATAAATTTTGCCGTCGACTGTAGCCATGTTTTGACTAGAATTATAACTTTATCGAGCAGGAAAATAGCTATATATAATTGCATGTTTGTAACTATACACCACCGATTATATTTTGCGACCGTGAATTCACATTTTTGCGCACAATTAATTGCATTAGTAACCTATTTATATGGTTATTTCTAATCAATTAGCATCCTTTTAGGGGCTTATTCTGTACTTCAAAACTAACAACTTCTGCTTTGCGACTTTTGTCTAAACTAAAAAAAAAAAGTTTTTCCATGGAAAAATATCGTTCACCCACGACAAAATGTATGGAACAGCAGATTTTTTTTTTGAGTTCTGACAAAAGTCGCAAAACAAAAGTTGTTGGTTTTGACGTACAGAATAAGCCCCTAAAAGGATGCTAATTGATTAGAAATAACCCTGTTTATGCATTTTAATAATTAATTATTATGATAGTGGGCATACCTACTAAGTTTAGATCTTACAGACATAATACATCATGAGAATACATCTTTATCATAACCTTTACCCAAACTTTTACCATTGTAGGTACTAATAGGCCTAATGACTAAAAAATATAAATAGTCCGTCAGATAGATTATTATTTATCAAAATATTAGACACGTATTTTTTCTTTTGTCAATTAAACGAAAGTTTATGAAGATATAGCCCGTTAAAGTTCCGCCGTTCCGCGTGACGTCACAAGTCACATACAAATTATAGACTTTTGTCAGAGAAGTGACGTCACGCACATCCAAACTTGACAAGGTTTATTTTTGTCATTTGTAGTTTGGTTGACAAAAGAAAAAATACGTGTCTGATTTTTTTTTGATAATCTAACTCACGGACTAATAAAAAAAATTACCCAGTCATCAGACCAGACATGCTTATTCTGAAAAGGTAGTGTCGTTGAAATCTTGGCTTTGTTTTACCTAGCTGAAAAGCACAGCGTAAGACGTCCGTCACTAGGTGCGTAAGTAGATAACCTACTCAGGTTAACTTCAAGATCAAGCATTATAAAGAATATTTCTCCAATGGAGACCACGAACTACCAACAATTACGTAAGATACCACAACTTATGCCGGTTGACATCCTGCGTCCACGAAAAAAAAAACTCTTTGAAATAAATCTAATGTGGAAAGCTCTTTAAACTAGTAGTTCTCTGAACAGTGGACCTCGCAGAACACCACATCTCTTTAACGAAATGTTCATAAGCTATATCCTGACTCGCTCTTGACCGATTTGGTTCATACTCGTTAATCTTGATAGAATTTAGATATTTAACAATGTTGCTAAATACTATCAAAATCGACTGATAAACAGCGCGACAGAGAATTTACCCCCTTTTTGAGGGAAATTCCCTCATAATCAAAAATCCATAACGACAAAAAATGACCATTAATATATAATAGAACCATTGTTGTAGAGAAAACTCAACATTAAAGCAAATAAAAGCAAAATCGTCTAGTTAAAACGAAGACATTTCTCACTTCGTTCGCTTCGGTCAATAAAATAGTCTCATAGTTTAAGTATAATATCCAAAAGTCGTTTGCAAACCCTCACCTGTTTCCTATTTGTACAATTTTGTATATTATTATTACAGAATACAAATTAAGTAAGATCCTTGGCGGTATGTGCGGAGCAAACACAGGTGGTCTGAACTCAACTTATCTAGCTCTCCTATTCTGGAAAAAACATTATTTAGGTATCATATTTTGTTACTTAATCATCGGGGTTTGTAGATCAGTGTTTTATCCGGAAGGAGCTTATTTAAATTCAGATTTGTTTATTGTAAAACTGTGTAATAAAAATCTTAAATATGACTTATTTTACCAATAGTTATTACACTATTAGTTCTCGGAACAGTAGAACTAGGAGAGCATAAATTTGTAGCATTTGCTCTATTGTTATTTTACATTATTTGTTATCTATTATTTATCACAATTTGCACATGTAAAAATTTGTTCAATTGCAGTAGTCGTAAGGTTCAGTTTCGCGGCACATGTCCGTAACTGGATATTAATTACCCTATATTACCCTATATTTGACTGCCTCGGTGGCTCAGTGGTTAGTGACCCTGACTTAAAGAGGCGTGGGTTCGATCCCCACCCAGGGCAAACATTTGTGTGATGAACATAGGTGTTTGCTCTGTGTCTGGGTGTTATTTAGGTACTATCTATATAAGTGTGTATTTAAAATATGTATATGTAGTATATCAGTCTCTGGCAGCCATATCAGAAGCTATGCTTAGTTTGGGGTCAGAGACCGTGTGTAAGATGTCCTTTAATACTTTATTATTAATATCTCGACTCGCCCTTAATTAGTTTATTTCATATTCGCCAATTTAGTTAGAATTTGGATAAGAAGATCTTGCCCAATATTATCAAAATCGGATAATAAATAGCGCAACAATATAATCTAAAAGTCTTTTTTACCTTCAGTTTCTTAGCCAAAGTTAATAAAAGTTATTCATGTCACCTCCTTTCGGCTAAATCATGTTCCATACAACCCGCCATAGCATCAGCTAAACATGGATGTATTTACTCATGTAATGTCTAAGGTCGATATTGAATTAGGTGTTTAAATAATGGTGAATCATGTTACATTCAATTTGTAGAACAAATTACAGAATTTACAAGGAAATTATAATACTAGGACTATTAATAAATAAATAAAATAAAATAACATCACATGTCTCTATTAAACGATTAAATGATAATGGTAATTATTGTTGTTTTTATTTGTTGGCTGTTTTTACTAAACTAATGCCGGTTCGTGGCCTCTAACACTTTCACTAAGCCCGATTACAGAGGCGCCAGCGTAATTATATTAGCTAAATAGCATAGTTCTGTTTCTTTTTCACCTTAGACATTCGATAGAGAGAACGCTTTTTACGTTGCTATTTAATTTACGCTGACGCCTCTGTAATCGGGCTTACTGTCCTAGTACAAAGTTATAAATTGTAGGTATTCTTACGTCCACCTACAATAGGCACGATAACTGGGTAAAAAAAAAACATTTTTATAACTAATCCGTGAGTTAGATTATCGAAAAAAATTGGACACGTATTTTTTCTTTTGTCAATTAAACAACAAATGACAAAGATAAACCTTTCAAAGTTTGGGAGTGAGGGTCGTGACGTCACCTCTCTCACAGAAGTCTATACATTTGCACGGCACTTGTGACGTGACGCAAAACTTTAACGGCCTGTCTTCATCAATTTTTGTATTATTGAGAAAAGAAAAAATGTGTCTAATATTTTTTAATAACATATAATATTTATTTATACGGCTCTAAATAGCATGTTCTGTATAGTTAAACATTACCCTATAAGGGTAAGGCGCTTTTATTGTTTGTATTGGAATAGTTTATATTACGTTTTCTAAATTATTTATCAATGAAATAACCGTCAAATAATTTGGATAATAAGATATTTTTTTATTGTTTCATAAAAAAATTCGCTTTTTCTATATCTTTTTGTTTGTTTAGTTATTTAATTTAAATATATTTATGGACATTGAATTTGGGCTAGTACTGTGCATAGTTATGCACAAGTTTAAGTATGTATTGCGATTTAATTTTGTACGATTTATCCGAAGTCTTGGCCCTCTTGCTTTTGTGTGTTCCGTGGAACATAATCCTAGTGAGACCTCAGGGGCTATGAGTGTAAAAGTTATAATATTAGTTTGAAGAGTTATTTACTAATAATTCTGTGTTAAACGATTTCTAGTAAAAAACTGTGGGTTATCAACCAAGCACTAGGATGACTAGGTACCTCCTTATCAGGGTTCAATGCCTGCAGATAAAAAAAAACGCGCCAACCGGACAGCCGCCCGTTTCCTCTACAATATAGACTTAGCCTATCTCTCCACTTCAGCTAGATTAAGGGGCTAGCTCTAGAGAAGGATAGCGATTTGTTTAATATGTGTGGTTAAAACGAGAGATATTGTGAATTGATTAAGGTGTTGATTGGTTATTATGAGAAAAATAGGATCGTACCAATTACGTTTAGGTAATTTTATGCAATTTAAAGAATGTTGGCGTATGCTTCCATACGTTCTTGATTTTTTGACTAATTCAGATTGATTGTTCTTCGCTGCAGGTATGTGCTACTTCGCTACGCTGCGCACGGAATAATGACATTTAAGAAATTCATTTAAAAGTAGGCCACTTCCAAAAAAGTATGTTTACAACACCACACTGCACACTGCCACTTTAGTTTCAAAATTCACTGTGTTATATTTTTTTTCCCGGGTGGCTAGCCCTAGTGTTAGTGATAAAAGCCTTTTGAAGGCCTCTAATATAGCTGAACGATTAAAACAATCGGGACCTTCAATTAAACGTTTCATCCGTGTCACGGTAGCGCTAAGTTGTTAACGCTACCTGGGGTTTATCTAAAAAAATAATATTGTGTAATTTCAATTAATTAATTCAAATGGCACAATATTTATTCGAAGTATTTAATACTCAAATTACACATACCAACGGATAGGAAAAAAAACTAAAGTATGTTTCGTTTTAATTTTTTTTTCCTTCCTTTTTCTTTCATTTTATCAACTTGTAGTTTCCTGTTTTGAAATGTTCAATGCATATATAGGCACATCTTATGATAAACCCCTATAAGGAATATCTGATAGTACATCATTATATTTCATTTCATTTATTCATTTCATTTATTCGACAAATGAGTGTCAGAGACACGCTTTTCAATAGTCAACAATCTACATAATGGCAAAAACTTAGCAAGAAAGTAAACACTTACGATAAATATTAATTGCAGCTATACAATCAATCATTACTTTCAATTTAATTCCCATCAATTAAATCACAAAAATCAATTAATCACATTAGATAATTAATAATAAAACAAGTAGACACAACAAGGTGCCAGTTGTATGAATGACGAAAACCTACCAGATCCATCTAATTTCTAGCTCTAATTTATAGCTCTATTACATAGGAAAAAATCTATTGACGTGTGTTACTATATCCGGGCTTATCTGAATGCTATTTTTGCTGAATTAACACAACTTCATAACAAATGAAAAATAGGTAAAACTGAAATAGATTTTTCCTTATCGAATAATAATCTTGATATCTGGCCTATGTTGTACAATATCCGGTAATCTTTACTACTAATATTATAAAACTGAAAGTACATAATTATTTTGTTAGTTTATTGGTTTGTTTGTTACTCTTTTACGCAGCAACAGAGAGAGAGTTCTAGACTTGATTTTAGTAAGGATATCCATACAGATTAAAGGTCAGCGAGTGTCCTAAACTGCTTTCTATCCCGGAAAAATAAAAGGTTCTCATAAGACACAAAAACCAAAATATCACACGGACAAAGCCGCGGGCAATAGCTAGTTCTTTAAAATCTAAAAACAAGAACAATAGAGGCATTGCAAAATCTCGTAAATAGACCATAAGTTTGGTTTTCCTTAGAGAGTCGGTACTTATTATCCAATGGATTTTAGGCATACAACCTGTAGTAACGACCTCATTGTAGTAACGACCGACAGCGGGATCGCGCTGGATGCAAGCCGCTGCCAACCGGTTTTATTGGAGATCTATAGGGGAGGCCCTATGTCCAGCAGTGGACGTTTTATGGCTGATGGATGGAAGAACCTGTAGCCGTGGTGACCTAGTGAGAACAGAGTGTGTCTTATTCATATTCATAATTATTTATTGGTATCAAAAATATAAAAGATGCACATCAAAATAACTTATAATAATTACATTCGTTATTATTAAATAATAATATCCGTCAAATTAAGAATATATAAGTCATCCAATGGAACTTAAATTGCGAGGTTGTGACACTAAATCCCGGTCTCGTACTAATGAGTTCTAGTTCTACAGATTTTCACATTACTTTATATGAACAATTATTATAAAATATAACTTTTTGAATACAGGCTTTTGAGATCCTGGATATCATGTAGGAGCAGAGTGCTAGCCAAGACAAGTAAAACGAGCCCAAACACGACGGGTCTATTTGGTTTAGTACAGGAGTTCCTATGGCCACCTTCCGACTCCATCATCAGATCAGCTCCATGGTACCATATTATTGCATTGTCATGCGATATACATAAGCGTGCAAAATTTCAGCCTAATCGGAAACCGGGAAGTTAACTTGCAAGATTCCACCCGAACTTACATACATACATACATAGGTACATCCATTGCAAGTTAAATAAAAGCTTGAAAGAATGATGCCGTATGTCATTCAAGCATTGCACAGTACAAATAAGTAAGTTCGTATATGCTGGGTAGCTAGCCTTAGTGTAAGAATTGTTAAATCAACTCCGATATAGCGGCGGGACCTACAATTTAACATGTCATCCGAGCCGCGATATCGCTCAATTAGAAATGACATCAGCTGACACCCATCTGATGACTGACTGTGCCGAACGCTGCTTAACTTAGGCGATCGCTAAGAAACACTCAAATTATGCTTTAAGCGCTACGTTACAGTACTGATATTAATATTAAATACTATAGTCGTAAATAGACCAAAGGTCTGGTTTTCCTTAGTGAGTACTTATCGAATTAATACTAGGTAAACAAACCTTGGTTCGGTCAATGTCTCGCGGACAAGCTCTGAGGTCTCCACCCCAGCAAAGCGGAGAGAGCGAGGCAATGTTGTTCCAAGTAAATTTTAGGCCGTACTCGTATGTCAACCTCATACGATATCCAGAATTTGACAGCTGTCACTTTGACATCTGAATATGACATCTGTCATTAATTTTTTACACTAAAAATGTTACGTCCTGAAAACCCTAAGTTATGTTCAAAGTAATGAAAATTAATGATTTTAGCAAATTCGACCTTACGAGCCCTGAAAGCGAAATGTTCTACACTAGACCTACCGGGAAAAAAGTGACGCGGTAGTTCTACGGTAGGACTACCACTATAAGTTCTACTAGTAGAACTAATAGTACGACCCGTTTTAAAGGATAATTAAGCAAAACTCCGCGATAAAAAAAAAAATGATTTTGATAAAAAATCCGCGTTCTTAAAACGATGTAATTTTATACGGCTGTAATAGCGCAGCCGTAGGCCGTATTTTGCGTTCTTAGAGGTCTTAAAAGCCGTATAATACGCCAAAAAAAGTAACATCAATAGAACGGAGATGTCCAAAGAAGGCAGAGAGATGTAGACCGTAAAACAATTGGTTATCTATGTACTTGCGTAACGAATTTTATCGCGAATAAGTCTGCGCTTGACCACCATTTTGCCCGATGGAAAGCGATCATTTAGCTAAAATGAAGCACGCAATAAGATAGCTATTTACTTGGACTTTGCCCAGATTCAAGCTTCAGCTATCATGAATATGGTTTTTTGTCATTAAGCAAACATGACACTTATTCTGTGAATTTACGGTGTATAATTCTCTGTCCACTCTCTAATATCTCTGCTCCGCTCCATTTTGGCAGAGCTTAGGCCGAAGCACTGAGTACTAGCATAAACAATACTACATTGGAGCATTTGCGTCTATTATAAGGGCGCGGTCACACAAGCAAGATTTTGTATAGGCGCCTATATTTGCCTATTCGGACGAATACACTGAATACTTAAATATGCAGATTCCCTTATTAGCTGGCTTCTGTGGCTGGCTTCTTTATTTATTTGACAAATTACGATGGCAGATTACAAACATACTACATAGTATAAAACAAAGTCGCTTCCCGCTGTCTCTGTCTCTCTGTATGCTTATATATCTTTTAAACTATGCGACGAATTTTGATGCGGTTTTTTTAATAGATAGAATGATTCAAGAGGAAGGTTTATATGTACAATACACCTGTGCGAAGCCGGAATGCTAGTGTCAAATACGTAAATCATCTTGAAAATATCGATTAGTCAGATAAGCTTAGAATAAAAAGCTCTATCTAATAACAAATTTCATCAAAATCGTTACAGCCGTTTCCAAGTACCAGATTGCATACAAAAAAATAGTCAAGAATTGTTCGTTCACAGGTACAAGATAATATTATGTGTTGCAATAAATGATTGAATTTGTTGGCTAGGAAATCCTAGAACACAGTGCAAGAACCGCTACAGAAATGCAGCTACGATCCTAGACGTAGCGCTACGGTGCATCAGCGTAGATCCGCTACGCAATAGTGCAACAGATTTTACTATGATATTAGGCCCAATTACGAAGTCGCCTTCGTAATTATAATAGCTAATTAGAATATTTCTGTTTCTTTTTCACTTTAGGCATTCGATAGAGAGAACACTTTTTACATTGCTATTAAATTTACGATGGCGCCTATAAAATTGGGTCAATTGTAATGGTAAAACTGATATCACTAAAATATTGCGATTATAAATTTCGTAACGTTGCACGGTTAAACAGTGTTTAAAGCGTGTTTAAATATTTTGTGGTAAGGCGGTAGTAGTTTTAAATATTTTAAATACCTATAGACAATACTTAAAATAACAATGACATTTTATTCTAAACTAAAACCTAACAATATAAAATATCTAAAATAATTATGTACAGAATAATATGATTACCTGTTATATAATCTATTTTAGTAATTATTTACTGAGAGTATAAAGCAGTATCTTGATACCAGGAAGTTGTATTGTGGTTTCTAATTATTTCAGTTTTATTTATGCTTTTATTGTTATTAAATACCTAATTAAGTTCGTACAGGCCGGGTGGCTAGCCCTGGTGTCAGAGTTTTTAAGCCGCCTGAAGACCTCTGACATGACAACGGTTAAAACAACCGAGACTTCAATTTAAGGTGTCATCTGAGCGACGGTAGTGCACAGTTGTAAATGCCACCTGTGGTCACCCATCCGGAGACTGGCCGTGCTGAACATTGCTTAACTTCGATGATCACTCACGAACACATTCTAACTACGCTACTAGCGCTTCTTGTTTTTTTTTGTTATTGTGTTTTAATACATATATTAAGCACGATTACAGAGGCGCCAGCGTAAATTAAATAGCAACGTAAAAAGCGTTCTCTCTATCGAATGCCTAAAGTGAAAAAGAAACAGAACTATGCTATTTAGCTAACATAATTACGCTGGCGCCTCTGTAATCGGGCTTATTGTCAATAAGTACTCTTAAGACCTGTCCAATTGAAAATCTATAGACGAAGTCTATGGTAAACAGTGGAGTTTTGTCGTCTTGCGTCAGAAATTAATATGATGACAAAATATAAATTAGTCATTTTAAAAGACGTTTAGTACATTTTAAAAACTGTTAGTTAAAAATTACTAATAAATGTACTTGTGATGATGTAAAATTGGAAGTTTTAAAATTGTCGATTCTGCAGAAAGGCACACTCGACGCCATTTTACTGAGAAGTAAGAGAAGTCAACAATTAATGCATATAATATAATGCATGTTCAGGGTAAATAGAAAGATGCATGAAAACAATAAATACAATATGATATTACAATATAATATCAGCTTATTATTATCTGCCAAAAGAACGAAGAAAACTAGCGCTCATAGCGTAGTTTTCACTAGGTTATTTAGCGATCAACAAAGTTAAGCAGCGTTCGGTACGGTCAGTCTTCGGATGGGTGACCACCGTTGGTATTTATAACTGATTGCTTTCGTGGCTCGGATGACAATTCGAATTGTGTTTCACAATTTTTAGAACTGTTTAAAAGCCTTCTTGCGGCAAAAAACTGTGACACCAGGGCCAGCTACGCGGCCAATAGAAAGTTACTACTGACGGCGCAAAGGCGGGAACCAAGAGCCATAGAGACGTGCGTAAAAGCTTTCTATGACAGATTTTGGCGGCAACAGACAATATTTAAGTAGTTTTAATTTTTATTTTAAAAAACTTGTGCTTTTTGATGTCTTAGATATAATCACAGAGCTAATACAACCAGAGAGATAGCTTTTGTCGCTTGAGGCAATTATCAACCACAAAAATGTATGGAAAATCTTGCCCGGAACTGTCAAAACTGTCAAATGTGAATTGCAATTTGAATTTGAGTCGGGAAAAAAACACGGCATCAGCCACTGAATCGAGATATTTTTCAGGTCTCTTTCTAACTCATGCCATTTTAAATCAATCCATCTCCTTCAGATTTTCTTGATCGACCACATAATCCTCTGTTGTAATAGCTCTGTAGATAAAGTAGATGCATCGGTTGTAGCCACTTAATGTAAAAAATATTGCATAAATAGAGGTTGTTAGTTTGAATGTCAAAGTTAGTAAACTTCTTTTAAAATATCATTTTAACTTTGAAAAATTGTCTACACAAGCATTAAAATAGTGGCCAAAAATACAGGTAGGTAGGTACATATTCGTAGATAGCTAAAAATTAAACCTACAAAAGCATGAAATATTATGTCAAAAACCACACCTATGAGCAATTTGTAACCGACTTCCAAAAAGGAGGAGGTTCTATGTTCGACTGTATGTATTTTTTTTGTGTATGTTCATCGATGATTCCGCCAATTGTGAACCAAATCGAAAAATTCTTCTTTAGTTCAAAAGGGTATGCCCCCGAGGTGGTCCCATTTAATTTACAGAAATCGGTTGAGCCGTTTTGAAAAATCAGCAATAATGTAACAATTCGAGCGAAATATTCGAATTTCGTACACGATGGAAGGCGGTTTAGCCATCTTTAGCGAAAAATAATTTTACTTATGAATTAACGTGCTACGATAAGATCAACTGTTCGGAGAATTACTATTAGGTATTCTGTAGTCTTAAAGTTCAAGTTTAATTATGCCCATTTTCGGAGTAAATAGTACCTAGTCATAGAGCTAGGTACTTTGTGGTTTTTCCTATAAGTGTCACATCATGCTGCAGCTTATTTTGAATGCCATCAGACCTATTGTTAGGTTATAACTCTAGTAAACAAGGCCTGTCTAGTAGAAAATTTAGACTTTTAGGATTTTTAGGACTTTTATTTGTATGCTTTTTGATTTATTTCATAATACTGAATATGAAAAGAAAGAAAAGAAAAGTATTCAAAATATTTTTTGTCTGTTAGTAGTAACTAATATTTAAACTCTGTAACGGTTGTTAATTTATATTGCTTATAAAGTAGAGCACTTAAAAATTGTATATAATACGAGTAAGTATTCGATAATTAATAATTTTATTACTATTTTAAATTCAGTAATAGTTTTGTTCTAAGTATATTACAGTATATTTTCAAACATAAATTTTGATAAATATTATGAATAACAGAGTTTTTAAATCATATTAATTGGAAAGTATTACTAATTCCTATAAGATAAGATAACTTTATTGTTATTAATGGAACCTAATATTTATTACAAAAAATATTGCATAACATAGATCCATAATATACTCGTCCGGTTTAGCATTTTTTTTAAATAGGTACAAGTGCATAATGAAAATCAAATATGGTAAAAGCATAGAGAAATAATAAACTTCAATAGAATATAGTCATTCCGTAAATAGTAATGCAACATAAAAGGAAGTCTCTACAAGGATTTTCTAATATCATTTTGAACAATAACCCAATTACTAATAATAATACTAATACCATGATTTATAATTTACCCATTTATGTACTATATAGCGTCATCCATATATTAAAAACACTGGTGAGACACCAAAGATCCGATTTCGCCGGAAAGTTAGTAAAACTAACTCCGTTAGTCTGTAAATATTATTATGATGGATATTTAAGACTAGAATCATTATCGTTCTGTGTTAGATTTGAGAATAATTTGGTTAATTTTTTTAGGGTTCCGTACCCAAAGGGTAAAAACGGGACCCTATTACTAAGACTCCGCTGTCCGTCTGTCCGTCTGTCTGTCTCCAAGTTGTATCTCATGAACCGTTATAGCTAGAAAGCTGAAATTTTCACAGATGATGTATTTCTGTTGCCGCTAAGACAACAAATACTAAAAATAGAATACATTAATAATTTAGGGGGGCTCCCATACAACAAACCTGATTTTATAGCCGTTTTTCGCTGTAAATTAATAATGGTAACAGGTAGATGCTTGAAATTTTCACAGAATATTAAGTTGTATATTCAATTCAATAATAAACAATAAAATTAAAATTATATTTAAGGGGGGCTCCCATACAGTACGGAAACCTCCGTGCGCGAGTCCGAGTCGTACTTGGCCGATTATTTCCTATAGAGTAACTAAACTTCTTTTTACAGAAGTGCTTTCAAAACATACTGATATTTTTTGAACATACTTATTAAAGGACAATATATTGAAAACGTTATACTTTGAAAATGTGTTGTCTTAGGAAAATTATGAGTTTTGACAAGATTTGTAGCAAAAAAAGGAACCAATACACCGTATAAAATTCTTAGACTTCTCTACAAGATGTTATGATATTTCATCTGAGGCCGTTGCTCTATAAATATTGCAGTAGTTATTAGATGATTCCAAACATTTACTATTAAAAGGTCCCTTTGACACTCAATTATTATTAGAACATCGAATGAAAACTACTGACATGCATTTAAAGCGAATCCAACTAATTCTCAATTCCATAAAGAAAGTTATGGAATAAACATTAAATTTGAATATTACTAAGCCACTCTACTTCTAAAGTTACTTATGTTTATTTTATCAATGATAGAAAATAATGTAATAAGTTTAATTTTGGTACTTAGTTACTACATAGAAAACTAAGCAACAATGAGTTTGTAAGTAGAGAGCTAAAATTACTGCACAAAATGAAATGAATCCTAGAAGTTTTATTGTAGTAGAAATTTAGCTTCTTGGTACTTATACCTATATAAAAACATGGAATAGTTATAACACACTGACTTACCACACTTAACTTAGCACGTAATTTAACACAAAGTTAAGTCAAGACCCGCCAAAAAGTGATCACGTACCTATTAATTTTTGCATTGTTATTTATGTCTCATAGATAAAACAAACTGTTAATGGTAAGTTATAATTAAACAAATCTAAAAAAAATGCGCTATTTATACTTCACACTGATTTTCATGTTTTCACTGGACGGTGTATAAATTGATATTTGAAGTTAAAACCCAAAGAAGTTACTTTTCCCAAGTATAAGAGAGTCAAACTTTTGTAGCATATAGGAGTTAACTTTTACCTCTATAAACAAACGTGAACATTTTATGAACAACACTATTATTGTGCAAATAATACAAGAAAGAGACGCAAATAGCGTTGCGCACATAGAACGTATCCAACTGGCTGTATCGACATGATATTAGATGATGAATAACAAAAAATATCTCTGTCTAATTACTGATAAATGACAACAAAGCCACGAACACAGTTCTAGCAAACAAAAATCAGTAATTTGAAGCCCTGAATTTCTAAGAAGAAGTTTCAACAAGTTAAACAAACACGGCCTTTTTCGTCTAGAACTTAGAAAAAGTTTGAACAACGCTACAGCCTACATTTTCAGAATTCTCTTAGTAACAGAACTTCAATTAATTCGAGTTCATAAGTACCCTAAACATGATCACAATAGCGCGTTGTAAGAATTGAGGTTATCCGAAACGGTCTAACACATTTTTTGTGCAAATAATTTTTATCACACAACGACCTTGCTCCCAGCTATCGCGAAATTTTGCTAGTCTATCGATAACTAAGTCTAGAATACTCACCGCAAAAAACAATGAAAGTAACAATCCTCACACGTCACAGCACTAGGTCACAAGTGAATTAAAAAAAATGAAAACTAGTTTTTTTGCCGCGTCGTGTATGCGAGTCGCGTAAGTGCAATGTCTAGTTTGCGCGGGGCGGGAATGCACATCGCGGTAACGCCGGCGATCGCCGACTGCCGCGGCGCGCACGCAACTTACACTCGCCGAGCGCCCCACCAAAAAAAAAAACAAATGCCGCGAAAATATGGCGGGAGGGAAGGAAACACGCAAAAACTGAAGGGGTGCGCTCGTTTCTCGCGCTGTGAGGCTGTATGCTAATCCATCGTGTGCTCGGCCCTTTTTTCCGGGGTGGGGGTGGGATGCAATTAAAAACCCGCGCGTGCGTGTGGGGGCGCGATTAGAAAGGAGACGGCGCACGGAATGAGTCTGTCACCGTTTTTTACTTTTTTTCTAGTCTGGAGTTCTGTGGAGTGTAGATGTATGGAATCGATGCTCGTCCGTCTGGCTCCCGGTTCCGACTTAGATAATTGCGAACATAAAAATGTAATGTTATCGCTTTTAGGAACTGAAAGATGAGCTAACTAGGTCTCGTTGTTGCAGATAATGTAACTTAAACAATTTTAATGATTTGCGTCGTATTTCTTACGTCATGATTAGTTGAAGGACGTTTATATACTTACCACTTACCTACTAAGTTATATTTAGTTGCGTTCCTTCCGTAACTGTTTTATTATATTTTCTAGGCAGATATGGAAGTTTTAAATTTAGATCTTGGAATTTACGCCTGAAGTTATTTAGTTATACATTACAGCACGCTGATGAGAAATCATACGACTTTTTTTTATCAAAACATCTAATTCTTATTTCGCACGAAACGCTCAAATTAATTCAATGAAGAATCCACCAATGAGTTTCTCACAACGGTGCAAATTCAAAACCAGAATTCGAATCTATGCTTTTAGTTTTTTAATGCAACAATAGACAATATTGACAATAGAACTGGCCAGTAGACACCCTTCTAAAGTTTGCAACGACCTCCTTGCAGCAACATTCTGCAGAGCGAAGCATCTCGCCTCCTTGGTCCTTTGCGCGCGCTCGACGAATGTGGAAGCTAGAATAAGTGCGTGCAATACCGCTAATGTTACTAGTGTTGGGATTTGGAATTTTTAGTTAGGAAAAATAAATCGCTATTTATTATAGCGATGTAGTCAATTTAATTAGATTGAAACATTGGCAAATTTAGTCTTTAGCGATAATATAATTTGTTACTACCGTACTACAGGCAGCATAATAAATATTACTTACAATGTAAGATTGAGTTATGATTACAACATGACTAGGTAAAGAGGTCTAAGGCGGTATACAAACAGGAGGTTCATTCAGCCTATAGGCGATCAGGACAGATGTACTCGGCGAATTTTTTGCTACATTTTGAATTTTTGGGGCGAAGATTAACCATTCGTTGATAAATGAAACGAATACGTTGATAATAAGATAATGGCCATGAGTATTATAGCTACTGAATGAGTAGGTGGGGCGTGCAAATACTAGAATATGATTTATCTATTTCGCTCCACTTTTACAAATCTAGAGCAGAATAGATATTTGACTGTGAATAGTAATTTTTATCTATGTAGGAAACAGGTCATTTGTATTTGCGAATAGGTAATAGGCCAATGTCATTGTAAAGATAAGGAATTTATTCGGCTCGTGTATAACTACGAGGAAATTATTTTGCACCATCTGTAGTACCTAGTTCTGTGAATTGTAACAAGAAAATAAGTTTACATCATACTCATACTAATTATGTAAGTAAAGCTGAAAAAGATTTTGTTTAAATTAAACGATGCGAAGATATTTTTATAAAAAAAGTTCCATAAATTTGGTTGTAATATCGGTATTAATATAAATATTAACAGCTGAATTTTGAAATAATGATAGAATAAATGTAGCAACTACGACTAAAAAGATTATTTTAGATATGAATTCTAACTAAGTTAATAAAGCTAAAATGCCGAAAAAAGCTATAAAGATAGTAATAATTAATTAAAACAAAATAAATGAAATCGAAAATGAAACGATCTTTATTTTCTTTCCAAATTCAAATCGACATTCTAACGGCCAGTGAGAGTGCAACATCAATTACTTTTTAATTTTATGCAAGGAGGTGTAAGACTAGCTCGATCTTGCAAATAGCTCGGATGCACGGCCGACACAAGTGGCCAGTACACATTTACATTACAAAACACCGCGAGGCGAGCGCCAGTCTTCACACTGGCTAAATACATTGCTAGTGTTGCGCCAAAATAAAAAGGGGAGAAAAACTAATTGTTCCCGTCAAATTAATATTCAAACGTGTGTATCTTGGAATACATTTAATTGTACCAACTTAAAATAAATTACAGTGGAATAATAATTATTAAATTTTATTTCTTATTTTATTCTTGTGTTCAAAATTTTATATTGTCGTAAAAATGAACAAAGCTGTTGTACATAATGTGAATGAATAAATTAAAATGCGTAAGGACTTACCTCAGTAAAGTTCTCGGCAGCGGCCACTCGTAAAACAACAATAACAGTCAACAAAACATCAACAATGTCACTTTCAGGCAACAGATAAAAAAGAAACAAAAGCCCAGTTCGCGCCAGAAAAATCCGCCGAATATTGAAAAAAGTAAAATTCAAAAACGGAATGCGAGGGTTTGAAAGCTTTCAGTTGGCGGGACGGTCCGAGCGATCCGTCACGCGAGCGCGCTGCCCACACACGCACCAAACTTTCCCGAAACTTTGCAAACTTCACGCGCCGCGATAGTTTCGACCGCGCGCTATACTTTCAAACTTAGAATGTCCCGGACCCGAAATTCAAATTACCAATTTTAATTGCAAGGGTTAATTTTTGCTTCTTATTTCAAAAAGTTTTTTTTTTGGAAGCGACCACCCGTCCGGTCGGGTCCGGCCGGTCTGCAATATTAACACCGGCCGCGTCCACCTTTTGTAATGAAACGTTCACACATGCTTCCGCATTACCGTCCGATGCCATCAATAATGAAGCCGGGCGGGAAAAAACAAAACGGGCCACCTCTCCCGGCGAGGTGCCCGCCGACACTACAGCCTCCTCGTCAAAGATCAGAATTGCATATCTGGGTTGCGTTAATGAGCGGGGGTGGGGTCGTGGGGGGGTCGAAAAAGTGGCACCGCTCGCGCGCGAATATAAATTCATCGCCAAAAAATCATTACGCGGGGGGTGGTATTACGGGCGCTCGCTGCGCGGGTTCGTTCGTATAGTTTTTAAATCGGGCGCTCATTCGGTGGCGCGGCGCCGCGGCGGGCGGATGCCGCGCCACTGCTGCACCGTAGCCGCCTCCCCTCCTGCACCGCTGCTTACCCCCAACTAGCACGCATGCACTTCGCAAACCCAACAAACACTAAGATTCCACATTCAAACTTTGAACTGACTGACAGCTCTCAGCGCCAACTCACTCTCGAGCACTTCCGCATCAAGTTTTCATTTGGTTCGCACATTCGAATTTGGAATTCTGTCGAATCAGCGCGCGAGAGCCGAATTAAGAAAAATAAATCGGCGGGAAATTAATGCGATCTAGCTCGGGAGATGGATTGATTTTTTTGAGAGAGAAAGGAAAAAGGTTCCACGTGTATGCAAATTCCTCTTTTCGGCGACGATCGTAATCAATTTGTGCGTAGGAAGCGGGTACTTCCGCGCGCACACAGGCGCTCTTACGCACACAGAGGCAGCGTGTGCGACTCAAATTAAATCTAATACAAAATTGCGTTTTATGTTCTCGCTAGTGCGTGTAGGTGTGTGTAGGGGCGCACAATGCGAGCTCGCGCCCTGTACACTCGCGGTCTAATGCCCGAATTAGATAATTGGCACTAATTATAAGAAGAAAAGTATGTAGAGCCATTTTCAATTTGAAATGATTAGTAATCATATTGTCTTGAGTGTGCGTTATAAATACCTCGCTAAAGTCTAACTGAAATAATTGTACTTCGATAAAATTCAAGTAAAGTTATAAGTTTAAAAAGTGCTTAAAATTGTATATTTTAACTTTCTGAATGTTAATTTTATTATTAGCTACTACCTTTTGGTTAGACCAGATGTTATTTGACTATATAATAAATTAATATTAAATTAGGATTTCCATTCAAAAGTAAACAATAACAAAAGTAAAGTAACTAAAAAATTGCGTCATGTCATAATCAACCTAAGACATTGCCCAAGTCTTAAGCCAATTTTCGTCTCGAAATATCATGAAAAACGCCTTTGTATTTTTCTTAAATCCTTATAATTAAAGCTAGACCTAATGGCAGTGTTTATTTGGATTGTTGCCAACCAAATTTTATTTCAGATAGATACTTAGGTACTTCCACACAATCAGACATGTAGAGATGAAATAACTATATTTGATCCAGAATAGTAAAATAACTCAACTCTACGCCATAACTATACAATCAAATAAAGCACCACTCCCACCCAAAAAACAAACAAACATCTAATAGCAAAATAATCGCGAATTATCTCTGCCTGCGACTGTACTTTAAAAACCCACACAAGCTTAATGTTAAAAATGAATTACCAACACAGTCGTGCGCCTCCCCGCTACACTCATTTTCATTTCGATGTTTTTGGGTTTTTGCGCAGATAGGGAGGCCTCCACCCACCCCCCCAGCCACCCCACGCCCTATGAAAATAGGATATATTTTTATGTTTTATTTGCCCGGAAGCCTGTAGCTTAGTTGCATGTTTATTAGAAGTTTTTATTAGTAGAAACAATACGTTTTTTTCCGTACTCGCTTCAGATGATTTGCGGTGACGCGGTTACTGAAAGCAGTCACGGCATTCGTATTTGTATATTCGGATTATGACTAGTTTGTCGTTGGTTTGAGTAGTTTATTGATACTACGGTATTATTGTTTTGTCGTCAAAATACGCTGGTATCGTTTCCGGTACGCATTGAAGGGCGATATTTCAAACTTTTTACTGTGTCACTGGAGTCCGGAATGTAGGTAAATATTCTTGTCGCGTGACTGGGGTCAATTCTGATGGATAAGAAAAAAATTTAGACGCATTTCCCGATCTGCAATCGAGGATTGCGCGGGAAAGTTTATGTGTTACAGCCAGATAAATAGTAACACAAAATTTTAGTGTTGTGCGTAAAATTGTTATGGCCACCTCACGTTTGTTTACCTTGATTTGTTTTGCGCAGCTAAAAATTTTAGGGCAGCCATTTTTTGAACCACTAAACGTTGCCTACGCAGCAGTAAAATGGGTCGATTTGCATTTTTTTTGCGCAAACGACAAGAGCAGGTCACTTGGCTGATGGTAAGTGCTACCCTTACTTGTAAATATCGGTTAAGCGTTACTGCGTTAAGAACTGCCTACTTCAACAGTTCATTCTCTTGCAGAATCGTACTAGTACACTACTACTATACAGAGCCAAGAAAAATAATTTTTTGATTATAATTTCAATAAATTACATTACTTGCCTTCAATATTAATACTCTGTACTTATTATCATTAGAGCGATACTTAAGATACAAAAAATATTATGTACTCACTTATCTTCCTTTAATTTTTATCAAAATATTTATTGTCATAAGTCTCCAAAGATTCACGTAAGAGAATCCTTTGAAAATACCTACTGAACTCGTACGAACTCAAATAAAAAATATATACTGAAACTACCAAAGTTGCGAATAAATATTAAGTTGTAATCACAAAAACCACAGACAATTTAACTAAAAAAGAAAGATCTCTACAGCTACATAACTAATCCCAAATATTTTTACTAAGACAAGTAAGTAAGTACGAGTAGACCATGTGTTTAGTCTATGCCGCCTTAAGATCTCTGATATGGCTAAAGATATTTAAAATCTAGCGTGACATTCGAGCTACGACAGCGCTCAGATGTAAATGCCTCTGCGGTTACCCATCCGAAGACTGACTGTGCCGCACGTTGCTTAACTCCGGTGGTCGCTACAAAATATCTATTCATACTACGCTATAAGCGCTATAGTACTTTTACAAAAAAAAACAAAAATATTTAAAAAAAAACCTTTTTTTTAAAACTAGCTTTTACTGAACAAGTACTCGCCAAGAAGAATCAAAAGAGCCGAAACTCGTTGGTTTTGCGTCGTTTCGTTATAGAGTTCCTAGGACCACCTTCCAGCTCCATCATCAGATTATTGAAAGACAAACTACTCATCAAGACAATTCAAATGAGCCCAAATTCGATGAAGTTGTGTCGTTTCATTGCAAAGTTCCTTTGGCCACCTTCCAGCTCCATCATCAGATCACCACCGTGTCATCATAATATTGCATTGTCACGCAATTTACACATGTATGCAAAACTTAGCTCAATCGGAAACCGGGAAGTGGATCAAATTTAATTTGCAAGATTTGATTACAGACAGACAGAAACTAAATAAAAGCCTGTAAAATAGAAACTTAAAATAACACTAGGTACATCAAACAAAAAGCCTTTTAAGCCCGTTTTCAGCAAGAAACCCCAAATTTCAAGTGAAACTCCCTAGTTTTACGAAAGTTTAGTATTTCACGTAAACATTAGAGTAGTATTTCCACCCCGAGGGATGAAACCTTATCAATCTCCAGCCGTCAAATCTCTGCCCACAGATAGCATCGTGAAATCAAGATCTCTGTGATAAAAGCTTTTTGCTTTAACTTCACAGAAACGAGACTAATTTTGTAATAAACCTTACGAACATATTATAATATCATGGCACCACATAGATCTTTAATTTGCAAGCTGATTTGTCTCATTGTTCTGGATATTATTTCTAGTGTATAAAATAATAGTAGATTAGGTACCTAGAGAACGAAGTCGTGTATTGTGTCATATTGAACCTTGTGCGTTCTAGAGTTACATTTAAAAAAAAAATTGATTTATTTGCGTTCGGCAACACACTGCTTGATGCGTAGGGTTTTTATTTAAAGATAAAAGTGAGGAAGCTATTCAGAGTCCCGAGTGCAAGTCGCCTAAGATGAAGACAGGCTCCTTTCTAGTGGTGCATACTCTACATTTCAAACCTCCTGCGAGAACACTGCCATAACCCACAGCTTCACTGACACGCAAATATTATTACACCTATTACTTTCACCCTTCTTTTTATCAAGATTTCAAAACTAAATTTTAGAAATGGTATTATGTACTGAAATGGCCATAAGGGACTTTCCTCACAATTAACAACCTTTCCACTGGCGTGATGTGACAGACGCGACGTCTAGACATTCCTAGACGCAAGTACTAGAATCCAGGTAATAGTTTAGTGTTCCTAACTTTACAACTAATTTAAGTCAGTTATCCAAACACAGAGTAATTCAAAGTCGGTTCATCTGCTTACAAATACCAAACAAAAATAAGACTGAATCAAAATTGGTTCATGAGCTTACGAACTATGATCTAAATACAGACACACATCTACATAGATAGGCCGTGGTGGTCTAGTGGTAGTGATGCCTGCCTTTATACAATCGTGAGGTCGTGGGTTTAAATCCCCGTCCCGTACCAATGAGTTTTTTGGTATGTATGTACGGAAATTAATACCACTGGCTTTTCGGTGAAGGGAAACATCATGTGGCAGCCTGCATATGTCCGTAGAAGAAATTCGATGGCGCATGTGAATCCACTAACCCGCACTGGGCCAGCGTGGTGGAAATGGCCCAATCACCCTTCTGGGGTAGGCCTACGTCCTGCAGTGGACTATTAAAAAGGCTGGTACAGTACAGTACAGATACATAGATATACACCTATAACTTTTACCCCTCTATTTGTCAAGGTTTAAAAACTAGATTCAAACAAACAACTATTACAATTATTTTCTAAAATGGGGTTTTATAATACAAGGGAGTTTTTCAACGGCGTCTTATGACAGACGCGACGTCTAGACATTCCACGAATAAGGTCTAGGATCTAGGTTATGGCTTAGTGTTCCTAGCTTTACAAATAAACGTATACAACTTTAAAGAAATGAGTGCCCTAGTTAGCGTATATGATAACTTTGATCTGCTTGTAGAGTTTAATACCATAATTTTACAAAATAACTAGTTAAGTATAATAACATCTATCTATCTATTCAGCCTGTTCCACCCACTGCTGAGTATAGGCCTCTCGCCATTCTTTCCGAAACAATGACATACAAAAAGAACATTAAAAAACAATAGATACAGAAATATGAAAATTTTCCTTCTAATAGGAGTTATTTGTAATAGTTTATAGTATTTGCTATTTTATCTCAAAATATGGAGCGTAATACAAAAAAAGGGTAAATTTATCAACTTCCGTAATAGACATAATAGTGGGAAAATTAGTGATCAAAATAATTTTAAATACTGCATTACAGATCCTCATTAATTTAAAAAGGAAAGATAAGTTTATATTTTCTCTTGATAAGTCTGTCCGTAACTTTTTTATGCCTATGGAACTTTTATAAGTGCTTCCCAAAATTGTGAGCTACTCGTATACCAGATAAAAACCCTGCATAAAATAGCATCGTGATATAGCACTGCACTTTGATAACATCAAATTTCATCATTATTATCAGCCGTAAGACATCCTCTGGTGGACATAGGCCTACTATATACATTTCTAATAAGATCGATGCAACAAGACAAAAGCGTCTTGCAATTCTTGCGGTCTTGATTAAATCATCAGTCTACATTATTGGTAGACGTTCTACGCTGGACTTGCTGTGGTCTCTCGAATTCCATATTGCTTTCAAATTTTACTAGAAACAGTATCATTCCGAATTAAGTAATAGCTGCACAATACCACTATGCAGTTGATATAGTGTAGTCCCCAAGAAAGAAATAGAAACTAGAGAATAGAGACGGCAAAATAACTCTACCACGACTGTTTATTTCATTACGGAACCCTACTAATAATGCATCTCATCCAAACATCCGAAAATCCGCAACAATAGCTGCAAATGTCGACTAAGCTGAATCATTAATGTCTGAACACCACCACCCACGCACACACGCTCACCCCTATAAGTATCGAAAATAACGCCCAAATGGCTGCAAAAAAACTGCATTCGACAAAAAACTAATGTCAGAAAGAGACAGGGAATTTCCACATGGGCCTATCCAAAATGAAAAGTAGTCATTTTTCCACCAATAGGGGTATTACTGAAAAACTACAGCAAATGAATTTATTATACCCCACCGGGGGTGGCAGCCACCCCCTTCGACAACAATAATATTTTATTTTTAATAAGGGAATACTTTAATGCGTGTGATTGATTCGCAGTTTGAGCTTTTGTTAATTTGTGTTGGAATAAAGCGTTGCTTGATGCGAAATTATTATTTAAATAGGTACTATCGTTAGCAAACCTATAAATATCGGTACTAACCTGTATACCACTAAATTATGTAAGCTCGTACTCGTATAGGCTGATGGGCTAGGGTTCCGTACCCAAAGGGTAAAAATGGAACCATATTACTAAGACTTCGATGTCCGTCTGTCTGTCTGTCACCGGGCTGTATCTCATGAACCGTGATAGGTAGGCAGCTGAAATTTTCACAGATGAACTATTTGAGTTGCCGCTATAACAATAAGTACCAAAAACAGAATTAAATAAATATTTAAGGGGGGCTCCCATACCACAAACGTTATTTTTAGGAGTTTTTTTGCTCGCTATTAATACCGGCAAGAGGAATGAGGCTAAGGTGGCTTCAACATGCTACGGAACCCTTTATGCGTGAGTCCGATTCGCACTTGGCCGATTTTATTTAAGCTTACTAAAGGCCTCTGACGTGGCTAAACGGTAAGAACAACCGGGACCTACAATTCTACGCGTCATCCGAGCCACTACCGCGCTCAGTAGTTACTGCCACTCGCGTTCACTCAAAGACTGACTGTGCCGAACGTTTCTTAACTTTGGTTATCGACAAGAAACACCTACTTTAACTACGCTATGAGCTCTATTCCACTATTGAGCACGACTTTCTTTTCATTATATAGAGTTAGATTCGGTTACCTAGTACAGATTATTATTTTTCTATGGGTTATACCAATTCCGCCACACTTTCCAAATCCATGTTAGCAAACTTTACATATCTTATAGAACGTAGAATCTTAGACATGTCGCTTTTTTTTCTTAAAAATTCTGTCAAGAAAGACAGCTGTTATTATTAAGCTAGCCACAGTTAATATACACATGACTTCAAAAAGAGAAAGACTTTAAATATAAAAATACATACCTTGCGATCTCAAAATTAGAGGCCAAGCCACCATAACTGTAATTTATTTTCTATTTTAATATTTACAATGTTTTGCTCGATATAAATGCATGTTGTCTTCACCTATAATTGTTGTGACATTTAGTTCCTATTTTTATGTATAGTTTTCTTTTGACAATGTATTGATGTACACAATGTTGGTGAACTGAAATAAATAAATAACTTTTGAAGAAACGTGAAAGGGAAATAATGGGTAAACGACATTATTAAGACATCAAGATTGGGCTGGAGGCAAGTCGTTTTCAACTGGTCATGTTGGCGATCTATAATAGAGGCCTTTATCCTACAGTAGACGTCTTATGACTGATAAATATAAGAACGTTTGAAACTATATGTAGGACATATTCTTTCCCAGTTCTTAGACCGCCAAGCAAAAGAATTTGAACTGGTTTTTCTGATTTCCAGAAAAAAAAAATACACAAAGTTTTTTTATTATCTTAGCGTATCAGAATAAGGACAAGAAGAGAATCCCCGTCAAGAGATTAAGAAAATAATAACCTAAGCTAACGTACCAGCTGTTTTATATGTGGTAGGTAATAAGTTTAAGTTTGCGGTACTGTATTTAGTTATACATATTTGCACTTGATATGGAATAAAATAATTATTTTTCGCATAAATGGCACAGCCGACTTCAATCGTAATACACAGTTCGAATAGTTTCAATCGATGTTTACAATTTTTTACAATATTGTTGATTTTAACACGGCTCAGTCGATTTTGATAAAATTTAAATGGGACTACCTCGAAAGTTCTTCCTCTTCTGAAGTGAAAATTTATTTTTAAATTGGTTTAAAATATCTAATTTAAAATATTGATGCGCATACCAAAAAATAAATAGGTAAATACATAAAACCTCTATCTCCAACCTAAAACCTCCTATTTGAATGTCGAATAAAACATGCTTTATGCCGTTAAGCGTTTCTTGTTCGTTGTATGTCAACCTTCATTTCATGAATAATGAAAATCCTTGATAAGAGTTTTATAAAATTGACGTGTGTGCCAGTGATTTAAAAAAACTGAAGCATTCTCTATCCCGCAAATATTACAAAAAAGCTACAATTTAGACTGAACTACTTTAAACCTCAGGTACCTACTCACGCTCTTAAAACTAAAAAAGTAAAAATTTTAGGTACCAATCAAATTTTTGGATAACACTACTAAATTCATTCATGGATTAATTTAGTTCAAAATAACGCAAAAGCCTTGAAAAACATAAAAAAATCATAAACTTACGTTTGTGACAGTATCTGCAGTATCTGCCTCTGTAACAAAGAAAAAAGTAATTCAGAAAATATTACAAATAAAATATTAAAATGTTTAGGCACATTAAAATACATCAACTAAAGTTAACTATTTTTTACGTAACACGAAACTAAACTGATAAAAGTTGTTATGTTTTCTAAATGACTAGATAACCTACTAGATTGTACTCGTATAGTTCACCACAACTACGCAAATTAAGTAAAATAAGATAATTTAACAAATTACCTAATATTATAAAACTTTGTAAATCTAATTTATCTTTATGTACTAGCCCAAGACACTACCTACTTTTAGAAAAATCGACAATGAAATCAAAAAGAACTGAAATTCGTATCGATAAAATTTGCGAATTGCGAAAATGCCATATTACCCACTTGTCCAAATAAAATATAATTACAAATAGATGTAATATACTCTTACGGCTGCATTGTTACAGTTTAGTGCTATTAGATCGCCATCTGTTTACACTTAGACGACAGTATTTGAGTTCTGTCTGTGCTGAACAAATTCGTTTTAATGAGCTCGAGTTGAATCTAGTATTTGGTGGAATTTTTGGCTTCATGAAATACTGAGTCATCAATATAAATGTAATAAACGTCTCTCCGTAATCTAACGTACCTATAATGCAATAATTTTCTCAAAAATTTATGCGTTTTAGTTGTTATTATTGTCAATACATCAATAATCTATCCAATGAAATCTCTAATCTTTTCAAGATAGTTTATTAAATCATGTTAGCGTTTTTTTGCGGCATTCTAGGTGACAAACTTAAGCGGTCTCTTAAAATTAAACTGCCTTATTAATAACTAGCGACCCGCCTCGGCTTCGCACAGGTGTATTATACATATAAACCTTCCTCTTGAATCACTCTATCTATTAAATAAACCGCATCAAAATCCGTTGCGTAGTTTTAAAGATATAAGCATACATGAGGACAGACAGCAGGAAGCGACTTTGTTTTGTATTATGTAATGATAATGATAATGAGGAAGAGTTAGTTCGGAGTAGTTAGTCCGTGTGTCTTTAACAAGTGAATTAAAATTTCCAAAGAAAGAAAATGACAAAACACGGACTAACTAACTAACTCCGAAGTAGCTCTGCGTTTATTTTATTCACATTATAAGTACTGTACGGTACCAGCCTTTTTGATAGTCCACTGCAGGACGTAGGCCTACCCACGAAGGGTGATTGGGCTACTATCCACCACGCTGGCCCAGTGCGGGTTGGTGGATTCACCATCGAATTTCTTCTCCGGACGTATGCATGTTTTCCTTCACCGAAAAGCCAGTGGTGTGAGGTTCCGTATTTAAATTCCAAGGTATTCATTGGTACGAGACCGGGATTTGAACCCACCACCCCACGATTGTGAGGCGAGTGATATTACAACTAGAGCACTACGGCTTATCTTCTAAGTCTGCGTTTTATTACAGTTTTAGACTACAACGTCACTTGCTAACAGGCGAGTCGGTGGAGGTCAAGCGCGAACTTATTTCTGATAAAAAGAGGATTGTTAGTGTTATTTTGTAGATTCCTTAATTCATTCGTTCATTTAGTGTCAAAGGCTAGACATTTTTTATTGTTTCTTATTAACATTTTGATATTTCTAATCCATTTTTTTTAACTTATTTTCCAGAAGCGACCAGCACAAGCCGCTTGAAACTAGATGAAAATGAACCGTTAATAGTTTGCTATTTCGAACCGATAAAAAATAATTTAATGTCCGCCTGTGTAAACAATGTTACACATCGTAATATATTGCCGAAATTAAACAATAAATTTAGCATACCTAAGTTTTGTGTAGAGAAACAATGAGAACATATTAGCAACGAAAAGCATATGAGTTGCTATACTTTAATTATATGACACTAGTTGTTTGTCCCGGCTTCGCCTGTTTCGAATGAGTTTTAATAAACTGTTCGTAAGAAATATTCTAAATTTTGTTGAAATTGCATTGCAATCTGTTTGTTGGTTAAGAAGTTTTTCAGACAGATACAAGTCTTGCACTGCGCTTGCCGGTACGCGGTCGCCATTCGAGAACTTTACAGCCCATACGGACTGATGATCTAATTTTTCTTCTTCTTCGTATCAATGATCCAAATGTCCGGCAAGGCCTTTTCCCAACGCTTCGCCACTGCAACTCCGCGAGGAGATGCTTGGTACAGGTCCTGGCGAGTGCAGGTTGGGCCTTGAGGGCATAATATGCTAGCAAGTGCTGCATGTTTTGCACCGAGGCTCCACACTCGCTCTGAGCGCTCTCTGAGTATCCCCATTTCACGAGGTTATCCCTGCAGCGGTCCACTTGGGTCCGGAGTCGATTTAACGACTTCTATGTGGGTCACGGGAGATCACCACCGGCCGGGAGTTGTTCAGAGGGCGCTACAAAGTCAGGTGGCGGAGCGAGTGTGTCTTTGTTTAATGCGAGCTTCCCTGGGGAGAAGATGCAATGACGTAGTTCCTGTTAAAAAGCTGTTACGGCTCTTCAGATGATCTAATCAAGACCATAGAAACACACTAAACGCATCCAGCGCGATCCTGTGGTCTTAATGAAGTCTTCCATCCACCTTGTGGGTGGACATCCTACCCTGCGCTTGCGCGTACATGGTCTCCACTCGAGAACTTTTCGAACCCCATCCGTCACCAGTCCTCCGTGCTATGTGCCCACGTATACCTTAAGTATACATAAGTACAATTTGCAATAACTTTCCACACGTAATGCCTAGTCAAAATGTTTGTCACTTTCGAAAACCACCCCACCTCGAAAAAGTAAAACGACCCCTATATTAAAAAGTTAAGTACGCCTCCCAAAATGGAATAAGAGAAAAATCATATGGAGACAATATGAAGACTCCGCCGTTCGAAGTGGAATTTAAATATGTAAGGAATTAGGAGAGGAAGGCTGCCCCCCTCGGGCGTGGTAGGGGTGGGGAGGGGGCAGGGGTTTTTCAAAACTAGAAAGAGATGAACACGCGTTAGTATCGCGATCTGCGCGCAACCGTTTTTTGGCGCACACGAGGTTGGGGTTAGACAGACGTGTCTTGAGATGTGTCGATAAGATGAAGATATTATTTAAGTCATCAGAATATGAAATGAGTCATAAAAAGTGACAATCTCTTACAATAATCCCCCCATCTCTTACTCACAAACTGTGGTTTTGTGCTCTTGTAAACATCTTCAATATAAAATAACCCTGAAATGTACAATTAAACACGGTTGATTCTGTAGTAAAAGTTGTTCCTAACGAGATGTATATTTACATTAGAAATCATGACAAAGATACAAAACAGCAAATTGTACTTAAATTATTACAGTTTTGCACAAACTAAGGCTGACTGCACACTAAAGCGAGACAACAGTCATAAACGTCGCCAGCAACGTTTTCCATACAATTCCGCGCATGTTAGTGGTCGGTGGCGGCGTTAGTGGTACGCGTGCGATGAAACCTAACGCCACGATTAATAATCGGCCAAGTGAGAGTTGGAATCGCGCACGAAGGGTTCCGTACTGTATGGAGCCCCACCCTTAACATAATTTATTTAAATTTAATTTTTCATTTTTGATTTGAATATACAACTAAATGTTCTGTGAATATTTCGAGTATCTTCCTGTCACCGTTATTAACATCGAGTCAAAAAAGGTAAAAAATTATGTATTAGTATGGGGGCCCCTTTTAAATATTGATTTTATTCTGTTTTCAGTATTTGTTGTTATAGCGGCAACATAAATACGTGAAACGATAATATAATACATCTGTGAAAATTCAATCTTTCTAGCTATCACGGTTCATGAGATACAGCCTGATGACAGATAGACGGACAGTGCGCAATGGAGTCATAGTAATAGGGTCCCATTTTTTACCCTTTGGGTACGGAACCCTAAAAACGATGATAAAAACGCCAGTCACAGCCGCTGTGACCATATCTCATACACGTGTATAACTGATGGCGGCCGCGCAAACCTTGACAACTGTGTTTGAAGAGCATCGACTTGGCATTTTTTTCTCTTATATTCCATTTTGATGTTGAATAGTGTGACGAGTATGTTATAAGCCGTTTGTATCAAAGCAATTCTCACCGAGCTGAAAATAATGGCAGACGGACCAAGAAAAGGCCCTTCTCTCAGTCAGTAAAAAGTGGTAAGCTTGATGTCTCAAGTAACATCTTCACATAAATCTCGTATCTTGTGTCTCCGTGTGTACCCCACGCACGCGCCGTAATGAGCGCGCGCGGGGTGGCGGGTAGTTAGACAATTTTACAACTGCGCCGCGCCGTTTTTTGGGAGTCGCGGAGCTAGGTGTGCGGGCATAGATTATTGTACAGATAAGACGTTCTGACTCGTTTGGTTACTGAGTTTCACAACCGGTTGCGAATAATGAAGAACCTGCCTTCAGCCGTTTTTTGAGAGTCGTGGAGATAGGTGTGCAGTTATAGATTATTAGGCATATAAGACGGACTTGGCTGCTATGGTACCTAAGTTTTACCACTGGTTGTCAATAAATTGCGAGCTGCGTGCGTAACCATTAGTATTTGGACAGATAAGATGGTTTTGACTACTTGGTTGTCTAAGTTTCACAACTGGTGGACAAAGATTCGCGGAGATAAGTGATACGTGCATAGATTGTATTAAAGAAATAAGGTGGTTCTGTCTGGTTTGGTAACTGAGTCCACAACTGGTTGTCAAGGTTACATGGAACTAGGTACGCAGGTATAGTTTAAATACCAGATAAGCTGATACTGACTGCTTTGGTAACTGAGTTTCTCATCTGGTTGTCATTTACAAAGATGCAGAGCATAGCTAGGTGTGTGAGCATAGATTTTATCAAAGGGATAAGACACTTTACAGATGTGGTAGCTGCATTTCACAACTGGTTGTCTAGTAGTCGCCGAGCTAGGTGCCAAGGTTTAGATTTTATCAGATAAATAAGTCGATTCTGACTACTTTAACAACTGAGTTTCATCATTGGTAGTCCAGAAATTGTAGAGTATGGATATACGAGTATGATAGAGGCTAGATATGCGGGTATGAATTATTTTAGTTTCACAAATGGCTGCCAATAAAGAAATAAAGTTCCTAGGTCCCGTGTAACCGTATATTACAATCCGCTTGAAAAAGTACCCAATACTCAATAATTTATTGCAACATATTTGTAATATTTACATGCGGTTCTCAATTAACATGTTTTGTAATGTTATACATATGACCCTATAAGGGTATGGCAATTTTATTGTTCGTATTGGAACGATTTATTATGTTTACTAGATTAAAAATTCATCTAATGTTCAATAGCATTTGGATAATAAGATATTTTTTAGTTATTTAATGAAACAGTTTTCTTTTTTGATATCTTTTAGATTATATGGCATTGTATCAAATATTTTAGTGCCACAAAATTTGGGCTAGAATTGTGCATTGCTAAGTTAGACTTTGGTTTGGTTTTGGTAATGTCTGTGTTGTGATCTAATTTTTGTTTAAGTTACGTATATCTTGTTCTCTCATCTAACCGAGCCCATCTACACCATCTAATCTTTGCCAACATCTGTAGGTGCGCGCAAATTTGCATATGTCGAAATAATTTAGGGGGTGACTCCACACATCCATACCACGCTAATGTACGCACTCTGTATCGAAGGAGAGTAAACATTGGGTGACGTGCAGATGAGACAGATGATTTGGATACGGAAAAATAGGCATTACAAAATGGGAGTCACACACAGATGCCTATAAATAACAGATTGATAATGCTGTCGTCACTTAAGGCAATTCTTTACCCACAAAAATGCATGGAAAATCTTTCTAAGCTGCTGTCAAAACTGTCAAATACGTATCGGAGTTCGACGTTATTTGTCTAAAAAATCCACCGAATTGAGATATTTTTCATGTCTCTTTCTAACACATGCTATATAAAATCGATGCATTTCTCTCAAATTTTCTCGATCAACCTCATTATCCCTCTGGTATCTCTGTGAAAATTAGAGTCACAAAAATTGTTTGAAATATCTTGCGGAGGGTATGAATGCCAAATATAGTTCGTCGATTGTAGATAAGCTTATAGAACTCTTGGCTTATAAAAATATTAAATGAAAACTCACTACAGTTTAGGCTTATATAATTTAAGTTTATAAAACATAGATTCGGACCTATAAATTTCTGGTTATTCACATGAGATGATTTTTTATCGTTAACAATGTGTGTAAATCCCCCTTTGTGGCTGGACGTCTTACACTGAACTTTTTGGTACAAAACCTCCTTTCGAGAACTTTGCGACCCCATCGCTCTCCAGTCCATCTATGTACAGCTTATAAATCCAGTAATAGGTACATAACTCTAAAATGCACTACCATTAATCACAAAAGCCCTATCTGTATCATTTATTTATTCTTACTCGAGATTGGAGGAAAATTTTCACTCATATTCAGAAAATATCGCACGAGGGGGCGTGTTTCAGTAATTTGTCGATACTTTGCTTGCGAACCCCATTCCTTATACACCTTATACTTGTGTTAGCGGGAGAAGCACTTTTCTAAGAAACTCGATATTATGTTACTCAGTTCCTTAATTTACCGTTATTTAACTTTTTGCCGTAATGTACGTATGTTCATTGAAGTGTTTGTGAAAAGAATTAGTAAAAGCACGTTGTTTGGAGGTTTGAAGAGGTTATTTCGGCTTGTATTGGAAATTAATGCTTTCAGGTTATCGAGGAGATTTTATTAATATAAAGTAACGGTCCAGTCTGGCTTGTCATAAAAAAAATATTTTATCTTTATTAATCTTTTGGAGATTTTTTAATCGGGCAAAAGTGCCTTTAATAACTACAACAAAACTACACTACTAAGCATTGGATCATCCTCAGACCTTTGAAGTTCTAAAGATAATTAATCCAAATGCTCAAGCCCACTGCCAGTTGGCAGCGTGCCCAGCATGTTGGCTGCATTACCACGCTGAATGGCAATGCTTATGCGTTGAGCTAAATAAACACCAGCATTTTGGTCACGCGTCGCGTCCACCAGACGCTCAGAAAGACTTTTGAAAATGATAATGAAAATGAAAGCACTGGATTTTCGATGTCGGAAAATATATTTGGAGATTATATTTTCCTACATTGAAAATCCAGTGCTGTGAAAATCTGTACATAAATTCAAAAGAACTCATTGATACGAGCGCGGTTTTGAAATTATGCCGCATGCGTGTAAGGCGAGTTATCTACCACAAGTCCAAAACGCCTACACGGTTACTGAAGAGAGAAAATAAAATAAGATCAGTGTAGTAGATGTAGCTCAATAGCTATTGAAAACCCTTTAATTGATTTTCATCAATTCACACAGGCTACAGTCGACGTACGTAACTCTACTGGATACGTACATCGACTTGGCATTTATTTGGTTTCGATGACTGGATAAATGCCATATTTCTTGGCGAACCACAAAAGCCCGTTCTGCTTATGATTGAGTTTTGTTTCTCGATAAGCGAGTATGGCATTATTGCATTAGGATCACAGGCTATAATGTTTTGCCACTGGCCATACGCTGATTGCCTCATTATTAAATACAGAGTTAGTTCTGAGTAGTTCGAGTTTTGTCTTTTACAGGAAAAAAAGGAAAGAAAAAAAAACACCCACTATTTACTTCGTAGTAAAAATAAATGAATAAATAAAAAAATACCTTTTGTTTCTCATCAGTAACTTCTTCTTCACTCTAACTTTTCACTCTGCGTTTATTAATAAGCAAGTTTATTGCCTGAGATATTGACTTGTGAAATCTTATTATCTCCGAAACCGATACACAATAACGTTTATTCACTACAAATAAGCACTTTGTAATTTATTTGGATAATGCTTGTTATTCTCTAGGCTGTGGAAAAGCCTTACTAGCGAAGCTTTTCAGCTTCTTCTCCAAAACATAAAACATATAACCAATCCCACATAGTTCTAGGAATCCTAAAAACCGTTTGCGAACTGAATGAAAGTGATTTGCTTTATTTTTTATTGAAAGTGAGAGGCAAAGGTCGCGTGCGCTAAAAAAAGGCTAAAAATTGGAAAAAACGTGAGTTGTTTACGATGTGTACGTTCGTCAAATGTTGGATTTTTTCGGGAGTTCGGTTTATGAATGGCTGTGAACTGTTTTGAGCTGTTGAACCGTTCAGCCGGTTTTAGTTAACAAATTGCGATGGAGTGGACAGTCATGACGCTTTAACCTCAAAAAGATCGTCAAGTTAAAATATTGATTAAAATAATATTAAAATTTAAAATGCTCAGCTATTATTTTTTCGCCGAATTAGCCAACGTCAACTGTTCAATATATTCCTTCCCTGTAGATCAGTATCAGTAATATTATAAAGTCTCCTTCTTTGTGTGCCTATCTGTGTAGGTGTCCGTTTAAATCTTCTAAACTACACAACGCATTTCAATGCGCTTTTCTCAATTTTTTTGGTGAAAAGTTTTTACCCGTTCCGGTTTCGTTCGACTACGAATAAATTAGCACTAAACTTTTCAGCAAATATTTTTGCTGAAAAGTTTAGTGCTAATTTATTCGTAGTCGAACGAAACCGGAACGGGTACCTAGTCTAGTCTTTAATAAGACCGGTAGTGTGAGGTCTGAATCCATCCTATAGTTTAGCAATAGTATAGCGTAGTATAGTTTTAGTCAGTTTTTTCCAATGATTTTGATCTAGAAGGGATCGATAACTTCGTAGCTTGATTAAGATACCCTTTCGATTTTAATTCAAGCGTTTGAGATTCGAATTTCAACACATTTTTATTTATTTGAAGTTACTTTAAATGCACACATAGTATTTTTAATATCCATTAGTAATAAATATTAAAGAAAATAATCGAAATGAAATCTGCATGTCTGAAATTATTTCATGTTCTCGAAGATAACTGACTAGCCTGAAAAAAGACAGCGCAGCTGAATTTTTAATACGCTAAATTTATTTTTTTCATTTATTTGACTGCCTCGGTGGCTCAGTGGTTGACTGCCTCGGTGGCTCAGTGGTTAGTAATCCTGACTTCTGGGTCAAAGAGACATTCTCAATTCAAAGAGGTCAAATATTTGTGTGATGCACATAGGTGTTTGCTCTGTGTCTGGGTGTTATTTAGGTACTTTTTTTTTTTTTATTCTATATAGGTTTGCGTTTGACTACATACTGCCTGATGTTGAGCAGATATGCGGTCTAGGATGTAGCACGCTTACCTAGAAGATACGTATTTACTCGGGATTTGAAGACACCCACGTCGTACTTTAGCGGGAAGACAGACCCAGGCAAAGCGTTCCACATTCTGGCTGTTCGTATGAGGAATGAGGACTCGAAACGCTTGGTTCTAACGCGCGGAATGTCCACCATAAAAGGGTGGCGCTTTGGTCGTGTCTGTCTAGCCGTACGATAGAAGAAAGGGGCAGGTGGGACCAGATTGTGCAACTCCTGAGCGCACTCCCCGAAGTGTATCCGATAAAAGGCCGACAAACACGCCACCTTACGTCGATGCTCAAGACTTTGCAGCTGCGACTTAGTCAAGGTGTCGTTGTCAATCAGCCTCCTGGCTCGCCTCTCAATCGACTCCAGAGCCTCCAGTTGATATTTGGCAGAGCCATCCCAAAGGTGAGAGCAGTATTCCATACAAGTCCTGACTTGTGCTTTATAAAGACTAAGCAGTTGCTCAGGTGTGAAATACCGTCTCACCTTAGCGAGAACACCAAGTTTTTTGGAGGCTAATTGAGCTTTTGACTCTATATAAGAGCCAAAGTTAAGAGTCGATGAGAGTGAAACGCCCAGTAGTTCCAAGCTGTCAGTTACCGGAACGGAGACACCGCGGAAAGCGGGAGACAATTGAAAGGGTCTCTTTTTGGCCGAGAACAAACAGCCTTGAGTCTTCGTGGCATTAAACTTGACCAGGTTAGCATCGCCCCAGTCAGATACCGCCTCCAGACTCAAGTTGAGCCGTTCAACCATAGCCTCTCTGTGTGACTCGATCTGTGGCCCGCTGGTTCTTGCATCGGATGTGTAGCTCTCCACGACTGTACTGTCGTCTGCGTACCCAAAGATCCCGGGCTTTAGCAGATCGTTGATATGCAGTAGGAAGAGGGTCGCAGAGAGTACTGATCCCTGAGGAACACCGGCATTGATAGCCATTTGGTCTGATGAGCAGCCATCTACAACCACTCGTATCGACCGATTCCTCAAGAAATCAGATATCCATGCGCAGAAATCAGCAGGCAGGCCGTAAGATGGGAGCTTGCCAATAAGGCTCTCGTGCCAGACCCTGTCAAAAGCTTTAGAGATGTCCAAGGAGACAGCCAGCGCTTCCCCGTGCTTTTCGATGACCTCACTCCAGATGTGTGTGGCGTATGCCAGAAGGTCCCCAGTAGACCGGTTTCGGCGAAAGCCGTACTGGCGGTCACTGAGTAGGTCATTCGCTTCTAGGTACGCCAGGAGCCTGTTGTTAAGAACACGTTCCATACTCTTACAGAGTATAGACGTGATCGAAATCGGTCTGTAGTTAGCAGGGTCGGCACGGCTGCCTTTCTTATATAGGTACTATCTATATAAGTATGTATTTAAAATATGTATAGACCGTGTGTAAGATGTCCCCTAATATTTATTTATTTCAATTTGATAGATGGTTTATGGCACCTACAGGTTTGTTTCAAAATATTTTCAATCATCACTTGTTTAGGCTCATTTGTTTTAGCATTTCGGAGCGCGAAACTTCCAGGAATAATTGTTCGGGAACGGCGTTTGTTTCTAAGATTTATACAATTTATATAATTATGTCATGAGACAGTACACTGTTTAGTACTTAAAGCTTCTGTATTTTATTTTTAATAATTAATCAACCGAGTAAATCACGTGATAGAGGTCTCCGTTTAGACTCGTAGATTTAAATTTCGTCTTGAAATATAACTGGGGCCTTATTGTGTAAGGGCTCTGACGTTCGGCTTCGCTTTTCCTCCCGATCGCTCTCGTGGCGTGAGTAACTGGCGCGAGCAGGAGAAAAAGCGAAGCCGAACGTCAGAGCGCCTTCACAATAAGGCCACTGATCAGCCACGGACCGTTCCATGCTAGGCATAACGTTACCCGACCGAGTTCGGGAAAACTAAGGTGGCTGATATCGGATCCCGTATAATCAAACTCAAGTTTCGTTGGGCAGGGCACTTGGCCAGATATGTTGATGATAGATGGAGTAGGTATCTGACTGCGTGGCCCTGCTGTGAAGAAAACCGCAATTTCGGTAGACCTATCATATAACGGTGCCGTGATGATATCCAAAATTTTTGCCGCAACACATCGACTTGGCATTTTTTTTTGTTGATAGCGGCAACACCAGCCGGCGCCCCACGAAACATTTCTTTCGATGTGTCAGAACGAAACAGAGTTATGGCGAAGTATATATCTGTCACTTTTTCACACGTCGAAAATAGTCCTATTCGTGGCTTTTCGTGGTCGCATGCTTGGCCTACTGGATGAGACTAGCACAGGACAGGGATAATTAATTGGCGAAAGAAGGAGGAAGGAGGCTAATGCCCTGCAGTGGACTTAGTAACGCTGATGATGATGAATTAAATAAAAATAAATAAATATTAGGGGACATTTTTACCCACGGTCTCTGACCCCAAACTAAGCAAAGCTTGTGGTATGGCTGCCAGAGACTGATATACAACACATAAATATTTTTAAATACATACTTATATAGATGGTACCTAAATAACAACCATACACAGAGCAAACACCTATGTTCATCACATAAATGCTTGCCCTGGGTGGGGATCGAACCCACGCCTCTTTGATCCAGAAGTCAGGGTCACTTACCACTAAACCACCGAGGCAGTTAAATGTTACCTCATTATCAATATATTAATAAGTATTCATAACTTTTTACATATTTTTTGTACCAAATAAAAAAACCTTCCGTATCCTACGTACTTCAATCATGACTTGCATGTTCTAAGTAATTTACAGCCAAAAAATCACTTAATCGACCTGTACATTATATTTTACGACTCTATCAGTACAATTCACAATCAGCCCGTTCTAACTGATCATACATTTCCGCGTACCAACACACACGACACCGTTGTAATAAAAATTATATGTTCCAATTTACGACGAGGGGGGGTAGGGGGCCAAAAATACCCCCCGCCCCCCTGATTGCGGATCGGATCTCACTAAGCGGACGGGCGAAAAATTTCGCGGGTGCCCCCCCCACCTTCCCCCTGGTACGCGATACATTTTTACCATTATCCTTTTCTAACTATGAGAGCGGAATTCAGTAATTATTAATTTTTGGCAAATGCTTGGGATTTATGATTTTGGGGGCAATGTTTCGTGCAGGTTTTAGTTTGCTTTTTTTGTATTTGGAATAGGGTTATAGGCTTATAGGTGAAGCTATTTTATAAATGAGGTTGAATTTGTACTATAGCTCATTTTAAAATCACTCACCAACGTTCTTTTTATCGGTCAGCGCGATCAGCCTTCGGATGGGTGACCGCGGGTGGCATTTACAACTGAGCGCTACCGTGGCTCGAATGACACGTAAAATTGTGAACCCCGGTTGTTTTAACCGTTTAGCCATGTCAGAGGCCTTCAGGCGGCTTAAAAACTCTGACACCAGGGCTAACCACCTGGCTTATACGAACTTACTTATCGCGTCTCTAGTCTTCATGCCAATGGGTACTTTAGGATATTGGTAGGGATTTTTCTATCACTAACTTTACGGTGAGATATCGTAAATACGTCCGGAGAAGAAATTCTATAGAGTCTATGTGAAATTGTACTTGACGGCTGTACTCTACAGCTAGGTTGAACGTAGGCCTATGTTCAACAGAGGCTCGTGAATTCAAGCGGGTCATGTGATTACTGATTAATTAAATTACTGGATTATTGTGGATTGATGATCTGGCTGTAAGTGCAAAGAAAACATTGAGAGCGAGGCCGCTTCCAACCCGCCTTAAAAAAATATAAGAGTGGCTTTTGAGACCTCCAACCATCAATTACAGCTGATATGATGATACTGAACCTCGAACTATTAAAATTTATCAAAATTAAAAAATATTTTTAAGTGTGTGTTTTTTTATTTCGGAGTTTAACAAAAAAATCAAAATCCCCTATTTAATGTTATCAGAAATTGTTTAATACTTTATTTATTTGTTTAAAGTTTATTACCGTCGGTTTGTCAAATATCTGTTGTAAGCTTTTTGTTTAAAAAATATAAAGCACAAGATCTCTCGGTCTTCTTCACGGGCTACTCCCACAATCTCCCTAAATCACCTTTTTATATCCTAATTAGCATAATAACATCAAAATGTAACAATAGACGTGACCCTTGAAAATCGATATAACGCCCTGAAGATTATCGCTAAGGCGCCATCTTCACGCGCGACTTGTCGCAGATTTTCTGATTTTTCTAACTCTCTTGGGAAAGTCAAAGTAAAAAAAAAAACAATGATTGTTTGTAAAGTCGGTTTACGGACGATAATCATTTTACGTGATAACGTCATAACAAAACATTGTCAAATTAACCGTTAATTGAAACAAGCCAAACGCTTATGCCGATTGTGCCCTCTCGACCGCTTGTTCCGCGCTCTCGCTCGGACGCTCGGCTCAGGCGGAAAGTGACACTTTGTCGTGCGTGCAGCCGGCGTCCTTCGATATATAAGACGTTATCACGTCAAAATTATACTAGGAGCTGTGATTTCACTGACAGACACTTTTTACCTCAGTAAAAATAGAATTTAACTTTGCACTAAATTTCCGAACCAATTATTTTTTATAAGGTTTAGGATCTATTTTTGAGCATAAAATCACAAAATGCTGACAGATCTAGATGGAGCTTCAAGCGCCATATTGAAAAAACGTTTCTGGCCGATATATCGGAGACTATGCACTCTAGGGCAAAAGATATAGGAAATATTATTGTAGAAAATAAAATTTTGCATCTTTTGTTTCTTGTCAAAGTTTTTTGAAAAACTTACCGTTTAAGATTTATGGCCGAATATCGGTACTAAAATTTACCACGAACTACTTTTTTCATTCCAAACAGAAATTGTAAAATACTTCGCTTTCTAGTATTAATTTCACATTCATATGTTTTTGAAATTTTAGAATAAAGGTTTTTATTATAATTTCAGTTGTATTTTCTTTCATCATTCAGTTGTGACAATTAGAACAAATCACAATTGATATTTAAAAGTTTATGGGTGCTGGAAATCTTTAAAATACAACTTTTTTAACAAGTCTGACGTCATAAGAGTTTTTAATGCTACAATATTTTTGCCCGTGAAAACCGTACCTAAGAAAATGAGAAGAAAAAAGCCAGCTACGAGCTACGAACCGTAGCGTAGTACTACGCCGTAGCGGCCTACGCTACATCAATATTTTGCTTCAACACTCATTATTTTTGACACTGAATGAATGAATTTTAGATTTGAAGAGTTTTCTTTGATGTTTTCAAGTACTTGTTTATTTTTGTTGTTTGAATGCATTTGCTGAATATATTTTTGTAGGGATTTTCATCTTTACAAATGTACATATCTATTTTTAAACAAATTAGCCGATGGTACCTCAAACATCCCTAAAATAATATTTTTTTATTACTAACATTAACTTACTTAAAAACATTTATTTATTTATTTGTTTATAGGCGAGCAGTATAAACTGATGTGCCTATATCAAGCAGAGTCGAATAAAATTAGTATTTATCAGTCAAGGAAATTTTTTCCTTCTTTATCCAAAGATCCAGTCTATTCTTAAATGTGTTTATGGTCTTTGCTGAGATTACATCCTCAGGCAACCTGTTCCAGTTGTAAACCATTCTGTTGCAGAGGATGTGGTGTGCAGTCATTTAAATTATATAACATAGCCATTTAAATTATATGACTCACTCAAAATATAACATCATGTACGGTTTTGGAAATAAATTGGCTTGCCCGCACATTTCATAGGCGCGTTTCAGAGACTATTAGTGCAGTGTAAGTTATATTTAGTAGATAATAGATATAAAAGTTAACCTGAATAATAATACAGCCAAAAATAGTCTCCAAAATAAGAGTGCCGTATTTATGCCGTATGCCAAAAACAATCAAAACATATAAATCTTACATTTATTTATTTCAGAGAAACTATGTCACCCACAGATATAAAAACAAACAACATCGAAGTCGATATATTCTGTTATGTACTGTACCAGCCATTTTTAATAGTCCACTGCAGGACGTATGCCTTCCCATGAAGGGTGTATACCCCACGACTTATTCGTTGCCTATAAAATTCCCTTTTTTCAAGACAGAATAGTTAGTTTATTTTGATTATTTTGGTTTAGAAACATTATTTTATATTATTATGTACTTTATCAATAAACAAGTCCAAAGAGGATAAACATTAGATTTTTTCTTGCGCTAAGACACAAAAAAATACCAAACACCTTCATGTCTCCATCAATGGATAGCCATATCGATACTTAAAACTTTAAAACTTAAAGAGAATAGCCTAAATGACTAAAACTAATATAGGTAAGTTAAAATAAACAAGTTTTATATGAAAAAAAAAACGTTGTTTTTAAAACAAGCTTTTACTGAACAAGTGCGCACCAAGACGAATCAAACAAGCCGAAACTCGATGGTGTTGCGTCGTTTCATTACAGAGTTCCTTTGGCCACCCTCCAGCTCCATCTTCAGATCAGCACCATGTCATCATAATATTGCATTGTCACGCGATTTACACATATATGCAAAATTTCAGCTCAATCGTTAACCGGGAAGTGTATCAAATTTAATTTGCAAAATTTGATTACAGACCGATAGACATACAGCGAAACAGGTGAAACTAAATAAAAGCTTGTAATAGTAGTTAATGCAACTGTCATATAATGTCATATAACACTCGTTACTATTATGAAACTCGCTGCGCTCGTTTCATAAACTCACACTCGTGTTTTAATACCCGTGTTATATGCAGTTGCATACACTACTTTATCTTCACTAATAAAAATAAAAATAAAAAATAAAAACATATTGCTAAACATTAAATTCACGCGTACGTGTATTGTCACAGTGAACTTGGCGCCATTTAAATCTAACCAATGACTGCGCGCGCAGCTGCGCTCTCATTGGTCAATCAGGAGCGAGCGCGCGCTGTTCTTTTTTTATTTCATTGGCACAAGATCTTACCAAAGAGTTTTGTGTATGTAAGTTTAGTAGTTTCGACGAAGTTTTCACGTATAACCCAACTGTTTTCAAAAGCCAGCCTAATATCAAATTTTTATACAACTTGTATGAGGATTTTGACATAAGGCTCGCCAGGTTAATTGGTCGCGTTTTATCGATGTTATAATGAGATTTTACGATATCGATGTGGATACTATAACATCATTTGAAATTGCTTAAATTGAGTGTTTTGTTGTCTGTGCTATAACAGTAGTCATTATAAGTCAAATATTGGAAACATAGGTAGAATGTTACAACATTAGTGTAGATAAAAATATACATAGATTATCAAAAAATATTATACACGTATTTTTTCTTTTGTCAATTAAACAAAAGTTGATGTAGATAGTTCCGCGTTACGTCACGAATAGACTACAAAAGTATACCTATAGACTTTGGACAGAGAAGTGACGACACGAGTCGACTCTGCAACTTTGACAAGGTTTATCTTTGTAATTTTATAGTATGATTGACAAAAGAAAAAATACGTGGCCAGTATTTTTTGATAATCAAACTAACGGACTAATTGATGATTTTTTTACCCAGTAATCATACCTTTTGTTCCAAATTGTCCACAGCTAAGAACCCAATGAAGTGCCTAGTTGATAAAAATATTATCAGGATTGTAAATCATTGAAGTGTAAGATTAAATAGAGGCGTGAATCTACAGCTTCCTTGACCGATTTTCATGACCCAATTTTGTTGAAATCCTGGTTCTTTCCGCGCACTTCCCGTTCTCACTTCGAAACATGTGCTGCTTAATTATTTAATTTTAATGTTTAAAGCGATTTTTTGATATGCTAATATTTTAATTTCGTATTTTCGTACTTTGCATAGGACGAATCCTATTTTATTTTTCCGAAGAAATATAAAAATGAATTTTGTGAAATAATATGCGTGCGTATGTGCGTTGTAATAATTCGTTTTTATTTTTTATTAATAAATATTTATTAACATGATTATTGTAATTAGGATGCAATTAACATTCGTTCCTACGAGTATTTTTGTTTCTCAAATAGTGATCAAAATAGATAAATAAAAATAGATATAATATGAAAACAAACAAAAAAAAGATAAAATTCTTTGATTTTTTTTGTATTTCTAACCAAATAATGGTTTAGATGGCGATACCTAATGTAATGAGATAAGATGAGATGAGATTTCTAAACTCAGCGTGGCCATTATGGGCTAAAAATTATTACGATGAAGTTATAATAATAGTCATATTTTGATTATCTGTGTAGTGTATTCAGCTTGTCTCTACAACTGGTTTTTAAATTTCTTTTTTCATAGAAATAGTTCCAGATATAGAGTAAATCACCTTTCAAAAATTAAAGGCATTTTAGTTTAGTGTGTTATATTCTATACAGCTGTTTTAAGTTCAAACATAGAAGTATTTTAGTCATAGTAGTTTTAAATCGTCCATTGCTGAACTTAAGCCTGCTTTCGAAGGGTGATTAGGCTATAATCACCACGCTGGCTCTTTTGATTGATTTACATACTAATTATGTTTGTAGTCAGTATCACAGGTATGTTAAACGCATGGATGTAGAATCGTTTTCAGCATATTAATTTAATCAGAGAGAGTTCAGAACCACAGAGAATCCAGAAAAAGTATAACAGATGTTTCAACATTCATAGATTTAGAAATCGCCAACATATTTCATTTTATTTAGCATAAATCCGAATAAGATACAGTAATTTCGCGTTAATCCCACCTCCATAAATCGGTAGGCTTGAACCCTACACCTATCAGCTATAAGTATGTAGTTACCAAAAAAACCCAATCAACTCACACACAAGCAATTGTAATCGTATTTTAAACATATACATTATGTGTAGCTGTGTGCAGGGATGTAGGCGTCACAATACTCCTGATTAAAAATCATGACATGCGCAGAGTAATTTTAAAAACTACAGGAGGCAGGGTTAATTTTTAAGTATTGATCAAAAATTGCGTATAGAACATATATGGTCGCGTATGTAGGGGTGGTGTGGGGTGTGTGGTGGCGGGAGCCTCCCTTGTGCGTGAATTAGAATTTTTTTAGGGAAATTGTCATTAGAAAGAGCGTGCCCTGTTTCTCTCGGATGTTTTAGAGTTTTGAATAGGGTAGTGGAGGTAGTTGCTTTTCAGTTTTTGAGACTGCGTTTAGAGGATTTTAATTTTAACTGAGGTTTAGGCTGAGGGGCGTAATAATAGCGTTATTTAGAGAATAAAATTTGCTGCTACTTTTTTACCAGTTACTGTTATCTCGACGAGGTGGTTGGATATTGATATTTTGGTTTGTTTGATTTTATTTATCAATTGGTGGTGGATATCAGGCTTATGGCACTACAAAAGAGAGGCCTGTATCCAGCAGTGGGATAAAGAAAGCTGAATGATGATGTAATGGCTTATCTTAAATTACATAATATTTTTTAACATATCTGATTCTTCTTATATATTGTTTTAAAATACACAGAATATACAATCATACTCGTATAAGGAAAAATATCATTTTTTGCGTATTAAAAATAATTTCTTTAGCACTTTATCGAAAATTTATTAACTGGGATTTTTAATTAAATTATAGATTATACTCGTAGTTATCAGCACTTGAAAATCACATGTTTGTCCACAGCTGGAAATAGGCCTCCCTACGAATTTCCATTAAGACCGGTTGGAAGTTGATTGCATCCAGCCTGATCCTGCGGTCTTGATGAGATCATCTGTTCATCTCATAGATGGACGTCTTACGCTGCGCTTGCCGGTACGTAATTTCTATTTGAGAACTTTACGGCCCCATCGGCCATCACTTCGAATTATGGGTGGTTAATTAGAAATAATAAACTAAAACCACTAATAAAAACCTAAAAACTCTTTCGTTGAAGAATTTCTCTCGAAGCATCTAACAAAAAATATTACAAATAGATAACAGCCCTATTGCCAAACTTACTAAAGTCCAAAGTCTTAATTACTATAGTCGTAAATAACCAAAAATATCTGTGGTATAATATTCTGATTTATTACTGATATCGTAAATAACGCCCTGTTTTGAATTATGGCAACATTGGCTACGTGAAACCTAACAATTGTCTAGTTAATAGGAATAAAAAGCCTTGGAAACTTTTCTGTTGAGAATACTCGTAGAAAGTCTGAAAGATTTCGGTGGAGATTTGTGAAACTTTGTTAGTTATTTTATAGATTGCGTACATATTCTGAATTGTATATTAGTTCTTTGCTAATCGGTTTTGATCTTTGCATGATGGCATATATGAACAATACGCAACTTATTTATTAGTTAAGTTTAAATAAGATTAATTACATACTCGAATTAGGAAAAAAATATCTCATAAGGATGCCGAATGTACAAACAATGTTGACTTACATATTTTGGATGATCTCATATTTTTCAAAATATTTTCACTTTGTAATCTTTAGAATAGAACATCATGTTTAAACTTCAAAATTAAAGCCTATGTTACAAACAATTAAATAGGTAATTTTGTACGGGCAATTTATGTAAGTCATTTGATTAGGTTTTTCTATCATTTCGTTGATTTACGAGTGTACATTTCTTTTATTCTGGGTAATTAGCCTTGCATACTTCATTATCTAGACTTATCTAATCTAGTTATTTCATGTAACGTCATCAGGTACGAGTAATGCGGCATTTTAAAACCTATTCCTCCAACGATTGAATCGAATTAATCAGAACAAAACAATTAAAACCCAAACCCTATCTATTCAGTATAATTTATTCTCCTGCCAAAAAAATCAATACTAACACCATAAGTACTCAACTAAGCACACCCACACAGGCGCACATCTAACACTAACCAACCCTCGAAAAAACGAAATAAAAGCAGAAGTATTTTCATTATCCTAACCCGCTGTGACGCAGCCTCCCAAAAACCCGTACCTACTCGTATATTCATTTCCGTTCTGTTAATACCGCATACTTTTAACTGTCTAACTAGGTGGCCCCCCCTGGGGGTGTTCCCCCTACCTCACACCCCCACTACTTACACGCGGTAGGCGCAACTTTTATAATACTACGTACTCTGAAGCTTTTTAACGAACCCCCTTTGGGGGTGCGCGCCACCTGCCACGCATACCGAAAAATACGCAAAACGAGGGGGGCCTCCCCCCGGTTAGAAGTGAAGTGGCCGTATTTTGCGTATTTTTAAATTATTCCCTACATGCGGGCGTGGGCTGTGTTTAGTTCGTATTAGAAGGTTTTACGGATGCTGCGTGCGACGCGAGTGTTTCGGAACTTGGCGTTTTAGATTTCTTTATGAATATTTCGGGCTGTTGGCTGTAAGGATTGTATAATAGAATTAGGAATTACGATGCTTGTAGAGTTTAGAAGTTGATAAGTAAGTAAGTTCGTAAAGGCCGGGTGGCTAGCCCAGGTGTCAGAGTGTTTAGGCCGCCTGAAGGCCTCTGACATGGCTAAACGGTTAAAACAACCGGGGCCTACAATTTAACGTGTCATCCGAGCCACGGTAGCGCTCAGTTGGAAAATGCCACCCGCGGTCACCCATCCAAGTACTGACCGTGCGGAACGTTGCTTAATTTCGGTGATCGCTGACAATCACCTAGTCAAACTACGCTACGAGCGCTAGAAGTTGATGCATGCACTGGTTGTAAATGTAGCATTCTTTTTGGTACTCGTGTAATCAAATTGCAGAATCAGAAATTAAAATGTTATAATAAAATTACAATGCATGTAGGTACACAAATTTCATGATTTATAACTATAGCAAAACCCTTGTAGTTTTATTCTAGCCTACGTGTGATGCAATACAAACTGAAAGCTTTAGTTAAAAGCCTATTTAATTTTAGAATATTGGACACTGAAAACTCTACCTACCTGTTATTTTAATCATGTAAGTGACATACATGTATCTTGAATCATAGATGCACTATTTAAACCTAAATATTATTTTTTTTATTTTCAGCATTTAATGACATTCGGTAAACTCTGATCAGTCATTCAATCTAAAATTTTCATTTAAATTATAACATTTATCTGTCCATTCATCCATGAATTCGATCTGCTATTGTACTCGAGATATTTTTAAATATTAAGACGCTATTCAAATCGTATTACCGAAAACTGAATATTATGATTCCCGGAAGTGGTGTTGTTATGAGATATAATGCTATATTTCCGAATATTTTCTAAATACGTGTAAAGTAAGGATAGAGAATACAATGGTACAGAAATAAACGTATATAGGACGTCCTCTGATTAGGTGGACCGATGATATAAAAAGCAAGATGACTGGATAAAAAAAAACGTTATTATAATTAGTCCTTCAGTTAGATTATCAAAAAATATTGAACATAAAGAACCTTGTCAAAGCTTGGGAGAGGGGGTCGTGACGTCACCTCTCTTACAGAATTTTATACAATTGTATAGCAATTGTGACGTCACGCGAAACTTTGGCGGACTATATCTTCATCATTTTTTTTATTGACAAAATAAAAAATACGTGCCTAATATTTTTTTACCGCAAGTACGCTCTGGATGCAGACCGCTTCCAACCAGGCTTATTAGAGCTCCACGGGCGAGGCCTATGTGCAGTAGCGGACGTGCTACGGCTAATAATGATTATGGTGATGATAAGAAATAAAATAAGGTATAAGAGTTAAAATAAAGACTAAAGCCTTGGACATTGTTTTGAGCTATTGCGGTCTTGAGAAATTATAAACTTACGACTATTAACATTACCTACGTGGTTTTAATTTATTAAAATGTATTAAAACCTTGAAAAACCCCCATAGGTAATTGTCTAAAATTATTTTGTGATACAGTAAAGTCGGCGTACAATATGGGGGCTATTTTGGCCCAAATTGTTAAAATGTTGACACTGGGAAGAGAAGTAAATAGACAACAGTTCTAATTTGTCTACAATCACGAATTTTTTTTTGTGACTATACCAGCCTTTTTAATAGTCCACTGCAAGACGTGGGCCTATCCACGAAGGGTGATTATGCCATATCCACCAAGCTGGCCTAGGGTTGGTGGAGTCACACATGCCATTGCACTTCTTCTACGGACGTACTCGTATGCAGGTTGCCTCACGATGTATTCCCTCCCCGAAAAGCCAGTGGTGTGAAATTCTGTACTAAAAATAGTACAGGATCGAGATTGAAACCCGCGACCTCACGATCGTAAGACGGGTGTTATTACTTCTAGGTCACCACGGCTTCAAGGAAGTTCTTTGGAATTGAGGTTTTGTGACGAACGACTTTTTGAAAAAATATTTCATAAAATAGATTCATGTAATTTTAAAGTTTAGAATTTTATTCAGTGAAATCTATAATATTGGTTCGTTTTTGTAGATCCTGTATTATTCAGTTCCTGTTTTGAAGGCTCTGATTGCCATTCACAGTTGCGCACAAGATGTATTATGTTCAGTAGCATAGGAGCCTAATAAAATTCAGTACAGACGTACTTTGGACTTCGAAATCAATTTCTTATCATACTACTAGCGACCCGCCCCGGCTTCGCACAGGTGTATTATATATATAAACCTTCCTCTTGAATCACGCTTTCTTTATAAAACGCATCAAAATCCGTTGCGTAGTTATAAAGATATAAGTTAGCTTAGGGACAAACAGACCGGGAAGCGACTTTGTTTTATTCTATGTAGTGATACGCCAGACAAAATATTTCTCCATTTTATAAGCAGTCAGATAATAAAATACCCTCTTCATCTATCGATCACTCACTTACGCCGAAAAAAGCATCTCCATATCCATAAGCCGGTATAGGATAACTACTTATTGCCCGTAAATATTCTAAAGCATACCATCCTACCCAAACTCACAATATTATTACAGCTATGAGTGGGCAAATATAACGGATAAATAAAAATAGTTTCTTTCCCCTTACAGAAAAAAATAAAGACAAATGAAAAAGGAAACATATCCTTCTACGTTAGGGTAGAATTTTCTTTGCTGGCAACTTCGTGTGTATGCAAAAATATTTTTTTAGTACGTCGTAACGTAACCGCTTCTGAACCGCGAGCTCGTTTGACGGAACACTATGACATGACAGTTCTTAGAGCAACAAGTATCGTTTTCCTCTGGAGTAGAACCCTATTTTTGTGACACATGCCCTTTGTGATGCGTTTTGACTTTGAGGGATTCTGGTAGAGAATGTTTTAATAGGTTATTAATGTTGTAATGATTAGTGCAAAGTTAGTGGTTTCAAATATCACTAGTACATAGTTTATAACAAAGTCGCTTCCCGCTGTCTGTCCCCATGTATGCTTATATCTTTAAAACTACGCAACGAATTTTGATGCGTTTTTTTAAATAGATAGAGTGATTCAAGAGGAATGTTTATATGTATAATATACCTGTACGAAGCCGGGGCGGATCGCTAGTAAATGATATAAATGGGTTGAGCACGTTTTCTAATTTTATAAATTGTACTGTTACAAGTGGATTTTTAGGTGACTCCAAAATCATCATCATCCTGCCCTTATCCCACTAAGTGGGGTAGATACAGCACGTTTCCTTTCGACACTTCACTCTATCATACGTTATCTCATCATCAACTCCTTTCTCTCGCATATCATCTAAAAAAACATGTGGATTTTTTTGGTGACTCCAAAATATGAGCAAGTATTCTATTCAAATCTATGTACTTAGATACAAATTTGCACTTGGCCGCGTGGTTTATAATATGACCATATCGCTCTTTGCGGGTAGGCTTATGTTCGGCAGTAGGCTATTAAAACGAACGGTACAGTAACTTATTTGATAGACATCGTTTTATTATAATGGTATGATTTACGTATTTTTATTTTCAAACATGAGACGAATTTTGCTAATTCTTAATTAACTTTGGTTCAGTACTTTGGAAATAGAAAAAAAATCTTTGCAGAAATATGACACAAAGTCACTAGTTTTTAAGCAGTTTGGTTTGGTATCGCCTTAGAGATATTAGCTACGAGTACAATTGTTTTCTAGCAGCTTATCACGTTTTTATCAAACATAATTATTAAATGACTGTTAAAATCTTGATAATCGAAATACCCTATTGCGAATTAAATAATTATTTTTCACAAAAAATGGCAAAACCGCCTTCCATCGTGTACAAAATTCGAATATTTCGCTTGAATTGTTTACATTATTCTTAATTTATCAAAAATAGCATAGCCGATTTCTGTAAAATTTAAATGGTACCTTGGGAAAATACCCTTTCGAACTAAAAAATAATTTTTCGATTCGGTTCACAATTGGCGAAATTATCGATGTTCATCGTGTACTAAATTCGGATATTTCGCTCGAATTGCTTACAATATTGTTGGTTTTTCAAAAATGGCTCAGTCGATTTCCGTAAAATTTAAATGGGATTACCTCAGGAATATACCCTTTCAAACTAAAAAAGATTTTTTCGATTCGATTCACAATTTGAGAAATTATCGATGAACATACACAAAAAAAGTACATACACACGAACATAGAACCTCCTCCTTTTTGGAAGTCGGTTAAAAAGTAGTCTTCTTTTCTACGTACCTAAAGTTCTGTGAATAAAAATTGTAAACAAGTGACGAACCATGTTCTATAAGCACAAATACTCGGAAAGAGTCTCAGTAAAGATTTTAAACAACGCAAGGAACTCCTCAGAATATTCCAAAGGTCATCAACTTTTAATTCTACTTATTAATGCCTGTTTTGGCAAACATTTTAGGAAGTCAAAGTATATTTTTCACTAGTAGTAGCTACTAGTAGCTTGTTCTCAGAATCACTTTGATATTTTGCGAAAATATTATATTATTTGTTGACACCACGGCTGTTTCTCCAAAACAAGCGGCTTAGGTTTTTTGTAAATGTACCAAGTAGGCAGTACAAGGCGTTACTTTTCTTTGTTAGAATTTCAGAGAATTTTATTGAGTTACCACTTTTATAATGATACCAACCCGAAAATAGCTAAATAATGATTGGCTAACGATACAAATGGTTTTGTACAAATATTGCGTTCACAAAAGATTGAATGATAAAATGAATAAATTAATATTTATTTGCTTACGTATTTACAAAAATATTGCTGTCTAAGTCTAATAAAACCAAAATACATCAATAAAACATAATTAATTAAATAAGAAATCATCATCATCAGGCTGTATCGACCCACTGCTGGGTATAGGCTTTCTCTCCCTCGTTACATTTTAAAGAAAAACCTACTTTATTGAAATTTCTGTCACAACAACTCAAGTTCGAGTGCATTTAACCATATGATTATTACCTACGTTATTAATCGCATATTTCTTATTTTGTACCTAAATTTTTTTTATCGTTCAAGCGTGTCTTTATTAACTACAACAAAATACAATAGGTACTACTTTATATGCTAAAACTTCCTACCCTACTTCTACATAAAAAGCATTGGATCATCCACAGACCCTTGAAGGTCTAAAGATAATCCGAATGTACCTAAACTGACTTGCGGTATGTATATGACTGACTTCCAATAAATGATCTAAAATAATTTATTTAATTTAAGTACATGTTTTGAAAATTTTAATCATGTCTTTTTACATTACTATTTTACATTTACACGTCTAGTTCACTATTAGGGTTTGAGTCTACGCTCTGCACCATATAAACCAAGCGCGACTCGTCGCCGCATCGATTAACGAGCCTTTGAAAACATCGAAGCAAGCCGCGACGGTAGCGCGAAGCATTGCTATTGCAATTGTTCAAGGCGCTAACTACAAGCGTGCGCCTCCAGCGCCGAGCGGTAGACATGTGGTTTGCTTTAGTTTTGTTCTACTCATGTTGCCTGTATTGTTTTGAAATTGTCAACATTTTTCTAAAAGTAGAGATACATGCTTACTTTAAAGTGACTATTCAATATAAAACGTGCAATTTGCACCGACCAATCAATCTTGTCAGCAATCGTAATCGTGCCAGCAGCACAATTGAATTTGTAGAGATAATTTGACATGTAGTTTCACTTTTAGAATTCGACATTTTATGATTCTATTGCCATATATTTTTGACCGACGAACCAAACCGGAGGAGGTACTCAATTCGACGCGTATATATTTTTTTTATGTGTAACCACGCATAACTTTTTTCGTAGTAGTCCTATTTCAATAATTATTTTTTCATTACAAAGAATATACTTCGAAATTGGTCTCATTAAAGGTCCCAATTTTATTGAAATTGGCTGAGCCTTTTTTGATAAATCAACAATAATGTGTAAAATGTAACATCGATCCGTGCGAAATATTCGCGAATTCTGTACACGGGTGAAATCGATCATGCTATTTTTTGCGAAAAATAATTATTTAGATAAGTTGACATTACAATGAAATTAACGACTAACTTTTATGTATTTTGATTTTAAATATTTTTGTTAATTTAGAAAGCCATGATAAATAATTATAGTTAAATAAATATATAAAATGTGAGATAAATTTTAATATTTGTAAAATCTTTTTTTTTTTTTTTTTTTTAAATTTTATTTTACCACATCTTGTCTGATGTTCAGCAAACATGCTGTCAATGTAGCACGTTTGCTTGGAAGAAATTTCAATTCAAATAAAATGTGCAATTTGACTGACGCTCCGAGTGGTCGATACCATCAACTAGGTAGTTTGTTTAACTGTTTAACTTACACTCAGGCGTTTCTTCGCATTATTTGAATCTCATATTGCATTTTTTTTTTATTTATTTATTTAACTAATAGGAGGATCAACAGCATCAAAAACAAAATACATAAACGTAACAAATACAGAATTTATGTTCAATGTGTCCTTTAATCCCTTTGCATTTGGCCACAGCTAATTAATTAGAGATGCTGTTTAAGGTGTACCATGTAAACTTAGATGTAAATACAGCCTAACTTTAGGGCGAATCAAACTAATATCATTTTCAAAAGTCTTTCTGAGCGTCTGGTAGATGCGACGCGTGACCAAATGCTGGTGTTTATTTGGCTCAACGCATAAGCATTGCCATTCAGCGTGGCAATGCAGCCAGCATGCTGGGCACGCTGCCAACTGGCAGTGGGCTTGAGCATTTGGATTATCTTTAGACCTTCAAAGGTCTGAGGATGACCTAATGCTTTTTGTGTAATAGTAGTGTAGTTTTGTTGTAGTAATAAAGGCACTTTTGCCACAACTATCAAACTTAAAGGCATTCGTAAAGACAAGGCGAATAATACGAAAATTTTAATTATTCAAAAAATATCTTCCTTAAGTTATGATTTTTGCTTCCAGCTACTGCTTTTACATTTATTGCTGCTCTGTGGGAACCCAGGGCACCTAATACACTTTATTTTATTAACTGCCCACCCAGAATGAGGGGTGTTTTAAGTTTAACTTATATGCTTGTGTATTTATCTGTGGCATGTGGTAGGTATTATATCTCCTCGACGAACGAACCGATTTTGACGTGATTCTTTTCGTGTTCTTCATAAGCTGGTACCGATAATAAATATATCTAAATTATAATACTGGTACTATGGTGTTGCTTTGCAAAGTTCGGAAATTTTAGATGTAGTATATACGCGTAATTTTTTTAATTTTGAACTAACCCGGAAATTACAAAAAAATAACTGGACCATGTTTCATAATTAGATATATTTTGTCGGAGGTCATTGAATGTTATGTACCGAAAGATAATTTTTTTCGGGAGAGCAAATATTTTAATAAAATAACAGTTACCACACACGCACCCTGCATGTATCAACCTCTTTGGCAGTTCATCCGTCTGCCATAGAACATCCACTATTGAACACAGGCCTCCCATATGGACCCCTTCCTCCAATAAGACCCGGTGGAAGCAGCTCACATCTAGTGTGATCCTAAAGTGTTAATGAGACCACCTCTGAGTGGACGTTCTATGCTGCGCTTGCTGGTACGTGGTCTCCATTCGAGAACTTTTCGACTACATCGTTCATGAGTCCTCCATGCTATGTGCCCTGTCCACCGCCATTTCATTTTACCAATCCTTTAGGCTATGTCAGTAATTTTTGATTCTTCTATAGATTACCACATTCTGATTCGACTTCGATTTAGCCGTTACATAATAGTACATAATTAGTAAATATTATACTAAAGAGGCTAATGATAAAATCAACTTTTCACGGTATCGTTCCGTACCTTGTCGTCTTTATGTTTCCTTGCATCCAAGAGAGGTTGTCTGGAAGAAATCGCTTTTAGCGATAAGACCGCCTTTTGTGCCTTTTCTGTCTTTGTTTCTTTTGTTATGTTTTCTTGTTGGTGTCAATAAAGTGTTGTTGTATTGTATTGTATTGTATTGTACCTACAGCCCTGTGTAAAGTCGCACTCACACGTAATTTCACGCACCCAGATGATATGACCGCAAGTCGGCAGGCCAAGCTGCAGTTTTTTTATAACCACGGAAGCTGTAACGAACCAAATCTAAAAATACCTCCGTGCAACTCTCCCAGCAACCTGAGAACGTAAATAAAACGACCCAGCGTCACGCAAACATTTAACTTAAACAATTTATTACAAAATGTAAACAGGAACAACCGTATTTTCATTTAGAATACGATTTCTCGATGCTCCCCTCCTCTCGCCCCCCTTCTCCGCGAATAGACGAAAATACTTGGTTATGATTAATTCCGAATGCGCCCCGCATTGATCAAGAAACCAGCTTTTTACTTCAAACTACCCATCTCTTACCCCCCACCCCCCACCCTGAGCGAGCGAGACTAATGCACCATCCCCCATCTCTCTCTAAAACAAAGATGCTAAAACTTCTTTCGCTAGTATGAAGATTTTAATTTCATATTTTTGACGAAACGGTTCTAATTTTGCGGCGCTCTCAAACCGAAATTCGACCTTGCGTTGGTTGAATAAGATGCACAAATCTTTGTCTTCCGCGAGCACTTGTTGCCATTTTCTAATTCCGAATTAGTTTTCGAAGTGAAGAGATACAGTCCCAAGACTGTGTGCGTTGCGAAACGCGGTATGAACTCTATCTTTTCGAATTAGGGCATAGAATCGGGTGTAGGTTAGTTGGCAAGGAATAATTCTTCAGTTGTACCCCGAAATTAGTCGAATGGGGAGAAGGGGTTCATACGACGGGTGGTTTAAAAGAAGCGGGCAAAAAGGTGGGGATAGAAAGATGCGCAAAGACTTAGTTGGCGCGGGGGCGGGCGGGGAGGCAGGCGTTATAAAATATATAATTCTATACTTACAATACTTGTAAATACGGCACGCGGAAGTACTTCACTCGGGGAGATTTGATACTTTTGTTTCTATATATGGCATAACTACTCCCCGTTTACAAGTCCCTGCTCTTTGTCAATCTTCGCGTAAGTTTAGGATATTTTATATTATTACAAGACAGTTTTGAATAGAGGTTTGTTTTGCCTTTTTTGTACAAGTTTCGATACTTTCTGCTCTGTAATATTTTGGAAGCAAATTGCGTGAGAAATTTACCTGTTTACGTTCAGTTTTTCGGTAAATTAGCGTAATCTGAAAACTTCCCGGTATGTGCAATTAATAAATTATTATTATTTTGCAAATGACCAAATACCTCTTCTTCCTCTCCTACTCTTGCGTCAGTTTATTTATATATCTATAACATGAGATTACCTTCATAATTTGCAAAAAATAAGTAACAAAAATTAAAAAATATAAATCCTCGTATTAGACTTAGAAAGTAAAGTTCATAATAACAAATGGTAAGACGCATAAACATAAACAGTGTAATATACTTGAATACACCTAAAAATATTTACTATATAAAAAAAAATATTGCAAGCTTGAAATTTTCTCAGAAGTACCAAGACGTGTCGGTCGTAGTTCGCAGCTACATTCGCTGATATTTAGTCGCGAAACTGGATGTATTATAAAGGCGGTAGTTGTTTAAAATAAGAGCGCGCGGACTTAGTGGCTGTGTGGTTGTGTAGAACCAGGTCGTGGGTTCGATTCTCGAACAGGATTTTAATTTTTTTTTATTAACGAAGGATGTGTGTTTAAGATTAGTTGTATGAAGGTAGTAGTTCTGTAAAAAAAGAGTGTGCAGACTTAGCGGGTGTGTGGTTGTGTACATGCAGGTCATGGGTGCTATTCTCGAACAGGAATTTTATGTTGTTATTAAAGTAAGTTCGTAAAGGCCGGGTGGCTAACTCTACTGTCAGGGTTTCTAAGTCACCTGGAGGCCTCTGACATGGCTAAACGGTTAAAACAACCGGGGCCTACAATTTAAAGTGTCACCCAAGCCACGGTAGCGCTCGCTTGTCACCCATCCGAACACTGTCCGTGCTGAACGTTGCTTAATGAAAGATGTATTTGTATGTATGTATGTTTAGGATACGGTGTATAAAGGCGGTAGTCTAAAATTAGAGCACTCTGACTTGGTGGTTAGTGGTTGTGTGGTTAATTGCGTAAAGTTGGTGGGTTCAATTCCCGAACAGAAATTTCATATTTTTGGCAACGAAATATGTATGTATAGTGTATAGGATAGAATTTATAACGACGGTAGTTTCAAATAAAAGCGCACGAACTCAGCTATTGTATGGTTGTAGTAATTTAAGCCTCATATTCGAATCTCGAACAGGTACGTTCATAAGCTTGTAATAATATGTTGGGAAAGCAACTGTGTGTTTGTCAATATGGGCTGTGGGTTTGATTCTCGAACAGATGCTTTATATTTTAAAGACAGTGTCGTTCTGCTAAGAATTTCATTTAAAAATAATACCCCGAAAAAAAGTATTGCAGAACTGAGAAAAGCTGGTTTGTCTGTCTGTATTTAACACTGAGTCATCGTTTGCCATCATGGGTCTTACAACACGTTTGAATACACTATTTAAGGAATAGTAGTCTAGTAAGAGCTCGCTATTCGATGTCCTTATAATTGTAAGAGAATAATTGGTTCAATGCCTATGAGCTTTTTGAAATTCCAATGCGAATTCTCATCCATCCATCAGCTATAGGACGTCCACCGCTGGACATAGGCCTCCCCTATGGATCTCCAATAAGACCGGTTACCGGCGCGATCCTGCGTTCTTAATGCATCCGCCCACCTTGTGGGTGGACGTCCTACGCTGCGCTTACCGGCACGTGGTCTCCACTCGAGAACATTTCGACCCCATCGGTCAAAAGTCCTCCGCGCTATGTGCCCTGCCCACTGCCTTTTCAACTTGCCAATTCCTTTTTATACAGATACTAGGCCCTATTATGAAGACGCCATCGTAAATTTAATAGCAACGTATGAAGTGTTCTCTCTATCGAATGCCTAAAGTGAAAAAGAAACGGATATATTCTAAATTGCTAAAATAACTACGATGGCGCCTTAATAATTGGGCCTACTACATATTTATGTTTTTATAAACTAATTAAGCTCGTTTTTTTGTTTGCTGTAAATAAACTAAAAATGCTTGTCTAAAGAGGCAGGACATGGCTGCTTTTGTATCGTTTTTTTTTTTCGAATTAAGATAAAGATATGAAAGTCGACGCGATCCAGTTTCAGTAAGTAATTTAGGATAAATGCTCGTAGTACGGATACAGATAGAGCAATACTTTTTATTGTTTAGACTCTTATTTTTTGAGACAAAATATACATTCTTCTTCAGTTTTTATTTTTCTGAAATATTTTTTTATGAAAAATCAAAATTACATATCAAAACGATACGATATCCTCCCATGTAAACAAAAGATTAACAGAAACGAAATTGTTATGTTACTAAATAGTTTTTTAGTAACGAGTGAAGCTACCTATGTTTTATCCACTCATTTCGCGTGGTTCTTAGTAAAAAGTTGTATAAGAGGGAGGGGGCGCCACTAGCGCCTACGCCGTAGCCGCTACGAGGCGTAGGCTTGCTACGGCGTAGCAGGGCTGGTATACAAATCGACTTAATTAAGGTTTTCTTTTATTTAAATGCCACGTTTTGTTCGACGCACTCGAGAAAATATTATATTTATTCATGTGAAGGGAGTTCAAGGGTCGTACTCGTATTTATAAGACGGTCTCTTAAGTTAGCAATTACAGAGTAATATTTTTAGAAGCGGAATCAAGTAGTTGCTAAAAAAAGCACGTGGACTGTGTAGCTTGATTTAGGCTGAATGGAATTTCTTAGAATTATAAGTTAAAGTTACTGGGACTAATTTATTCTATAAGAGTGTAAGCTAGTGAGTACATACCGCACGTTTGAGTGTGCTTTTTAGAAAAAAAAAAAACATATCGTGTGTTTCTACTTTGTATTTTTAGATGTTTATTTTTTAAGAAAAAAAACTTGCTAAAATCAATGTCGGGATTGTGTATGAAAACTATTTTTAATTTGTAATTAATTAATTATTACAAAAGTGTCTCAGTGGTTATTAATTTGATTCATGTCTTCGTGAAATTGACATGGCAAATATTTCAAAAAGTGTAAAGCTTTCAAACTATCGTCTCTAAAACAGCCCGAAACTATGCAGCCCTTTAAAATAAAACCCATAACACGTCCCTAAGACGTTTCTTTACAGCTGGGCGCCCGCCAAGCTCCCTCAGCAAACATCGCCAAAATCTTACATGCATACTAAATCAACGGGCCCCTAAGAAACCCCCTAAAAACTTAAAAGTTCATTAGCCCTGACAACCCTATTGCTTACTATCTTGCACGTTCCTAAGATCCCCCCGAGGGTGCCAAGGGGGAGGGGGGACACGGAAATATGAAGGGAGCTCTCATTTATCAATACAGAGAGACTGTTTCTTTCGCTAAGAATTGATTATATTCTACTAAGAATATTGATGGGGCCGAAGGGGGGTGCTTGAAAGTTTTCCAGCTTAATGGGGTGGTGGGGGTCGTTATGTTTTTGATTAGAGTTTTTGATGTTTCGCCTCGCGTGAGATGTTGCCGCTTTATATGTATATGTTTTATGTTAAGTTGTAAAATGCTTATGTTTTGTGTCGTATAGGCGTAGTAAAGTATTATTGCGTGCGTGTTTCTTGAGATGGGTTAGTTTTTTATATGTATTCCTTGCTCTGCTCCTTTATGTTCGAGTTTAGAGGAAGTCTTGTTTGTTTACCTGATTTGAAGATATTTTTAGAGTATATCTAGTTGTATCAAGATGCGAATGTGTCTGAACGTTTTTATTGTTTGAAAATTTGCAATAAAATTAGTGGCTTAGCAATACAAAGGGCTGGATTTTTTTACAAAGTCGTGTTAAGTTGCTTTTTTACTAAGCAAAGAGTATTTATTACTAACTTGGAGTTATAATTACGAGTAGTACCAAAATATATAAGCTGTTGCTTTGTAAAATACAGAGGCAAATATAGGTGCTTATATTCATTATTATGAACAACTGATACTATATAGGGCTAACTTAGAAATCGTAAAACACGTGTAATGAGCTGTTCCATACATTTTGTCGAACATCAATGAACTTTTTTTGTAAATAACAGCGGTTTTTTTGGCGTTGGTCCCATGGTAAAAGTTCAGTATAATATACCTCAGAAAGTTTTGAAAGCCAAGTAAGCAAAACTTTAACTCGTGCTGTACCAGCCTCTTTAATAGTTCACTTCAGGACGTGGGTGTACCCAGGTGATAGCTGTAATTACACCAATTTCCAGATTTATATTTTGGACAATTTACAACAAAATAACGAGATAAGGCTCTATTTGAAGATAGCGCCAAGTTCACCCATTCGTTGTTTCAACAGATTAACTTCTAATTTGATATCCACCCTTATTTAGTTTTTTTTTGTTTTAGTTTATAGTTACGACGGGCAAAATAAAATGGCCAGTGTTTTGATGTGACCACGGGTAGAATTTGTAATTGAGCGCTATTTTGACGCGGATTATACTTTAAATTATAAGTTCTGGTTGTTTTAACCAATTAAGCATGTCAAAACTGAGTTAATTTTTTTTAACACCAGCTAGCTCTTGCTTATATGAACTTACTTTTGAAGACTAAGTAAGGAGATAATTTACCAATTTCATTCATGTAATTATATATTTCAATTCATAATTAAACTAATTATACTACAATTCACGAAAGTAATGAGTTACATGTAATTAGTAAAACCTGTTCATGTGACAGTTTAATTCCATTACTCTTAATTCCACCACCATATTATGACACTAGCTTCTGCCCGAGGCTTCACCCGAGTTCGTTTTGTTTTTTTGCTATCCCATGAGAACCTTTTATTTTTCCGGGATAAAAAGTAGCTGATGTCTTTTTCTGTCTTTTGAACTATGTCCATACCAAAAATCAAGTCAATCCGTTGCCCCGTTAATGTGTGAAAGAGGAACAAACCAACAGACACACTTTCGGATTTGTAATACTAACTAATAGTAATGATTCTCAGATTCTCAGTAATTTAGTTTTAACCTTTTATAAAATTCTTGACTTAAGTCTCTTTGAATAAGTTAATTACAAAATTTCAGTATTTAACTTAGTTTTTAGTAATCATTTAGTAAATTCTATAAGGCTCTTTTGATTCAATAAGAATCATAAGTAGTATCACTGTAGCTGAACATATTCCATTCTGGACAGCATCTCCGCATAAAACAAGATTATACTGCCGCCAGTTCTTTCGTAGTTGGGGTCCAACTCTAACCTATTCCACATCTAAACAAACAAAGTATCTACTACTATACTAGCTTTTACCCTGTAATATCGACGCTAAAACCAGTACAAAATCATTTAAAATATCTTCACTGTAACCGGAAGTACGTCTACATTCCCTCTGCACAAAAACTACGCGAAAAATCGTTGTAATTCAAAGCCGAGCGCGGAATCTGTAGCGCCAACATTTAGGTTAAAATATAAGGATCTTGCATAAGAAAACGAGGGGTGAGCCACCCCCTGTATCTCCGTTTTTAGTATTTTAGTAAGTTCGGGGGAATTACCCCTGGGGGGTCGGGCGGCGCGAGGGGGCAAGATGTTGATGTTTCTTAGTTTTATATTACTGCTCGTTCTTTATTACTTATTTGTGCTAGTGTGCCGATTCAAGCTGTGTGAGTGTCGGGGAGGACGTGACGCGCTTAGTAGTAGCGTCTATGCAGATGCTTTTATGTTATCTTTTTTCTCCCATTTTATAGATCTAAGTTAAGGACGGTAGTTAAGATTTAAGGGCTTATTTTAGTGTTTGGTTTTGACGGCGCGGCGGTCTGGAGGCGTTCGTAGTTAATCGTAAATTTGATGACTTCTATAAAGATAGGAAATAGATTTTTTATGTTGCACCTTTGGAGGGTGCGTAAAATGTCGGTAGTGTTTATAAAAAAGATGATGGATCGATAGTCTTTATTGTTCACACCTGGTGTTGAGAACAAAAGGTTATTGTATTGAGAGCAAGAGAGAGCTGTTTTGAAAAAACCTATTTTCAATAAGTACTATTTGTTGTTTTTAAACTTTCGCGACTTGAACACATTATTATTGTATACTACGGGACTAATTGCGCACTCAAATTATGAGATAAATAAATACCTTATCGTCCCGACGTTATTTTATCTCGTAATTTGAGTGCGCAATTAGTCCCGTAGTATATAATAATAAATTACTACTATACTTCCTACAACAACGTAACTTCGCTTCCAAAAAGTTCGCATAGAGAGCTTTTAAGCCACTCAAGGCCCTCACTATGTCTATAGTCTAAAGGAAACTGAAAGATTAGCTTTCAGTTTTCAAACCGCTTAGCTTAAGAGGCTTTAACGTGGCATCCAAGTCATGGCAGCGCTCAGTGTTGTTATCTAGTTTCGTTCAGTTGTAAATGATACCTGCTGTCACCCATTCGAAGACAGTATTTACAAAGAACTTCTTCACCTGCTACTTCACTACGTAGCTTTGTCGTCTTAGTGATTAGCACTTTTCGTAGGTATTAGGTTGCCTGACAGATTGTTATAAAAAGTTATCTTATTTTCTGTATTCAATAACTTTGATGGTTTCATAGTTATAGTTTTGACAATTGGTGGTAACCAAGTTAAAAGTTAACTGTTGGTTTAAATAATTACAAAACCGTTTATATCAAGAACAAAATAATTTCAGTTTAAAAAACATTCGTTCAAAATTTTGATATTTTTTCATCTCAAACATATTTTTGTTAATTCTAGCAACCGAATAAAATGCACATTCAAAATCCCAATATTAGACTGACAAACTCCCGCATATAATAGCTAAAGTTGCCATAAAAAATAAACCAAAGAATCTGTCAATCGTCGGATCACGCACGCTGCCTAAATTTAATAGACTGAATGGAAAAAAAATAATGACCCTGACTCGCCGCTGCAAAAAATTCCGAACGAGTTTTTACCGATCTTTATTTGCTTTTTACGAGCACTATCAAAAGTGAAACTGAAAAAAAATACGTCACTATTTCTATCCGGCGCGCGAAAAAAGAATCACGTGAAAAAAGTAAAAAAAGAAGATATAACTGGCCGGTGAGAGCGAGAGTCCTATTTTGGGATTGACCGAGCTGCTTTTTTTCTTTTTTTCCAAAGGATTTTACGTACAAAGCGGGTCAGTGCATTTTTTTAAATGAATACGGCAGTTTTTCAGGTCGCTGACTGCTTGTTATTTTGCGTTTATTCTGTTGTTATTTTACCTTGCAGGAATGTTGGCGTCGCACCTCTATGCATATTCCAATGTTAAAAGTATTATTAGCTTTTTGTTATAAAAAATGGTCGTTTGTTCTTTATTTAACGTTTTACTATAAAACAATGCTATGTTTATTGAAAGTTTGTTCCTCTATTAACGTACAAAATAAGTATTAAGTTTTCCATTCGATATCTCTAAGTATCTTCCGTTATTTCTACCAAAAATAACCCAGAGTATTATTTGCTTCACGATTAACGTGACAATAAATTCAATATTTTAAAAATTCTGAAAAAAAATGAATCATGAACGTACAGTTTTCATAAGCCACAACGTGGTCTGTTAGACAGGTATGAAGTCTAAACCTTTAAGGTGGGCTCCCATACAGTACGGAACCCTCCGTGCGCGAGCCGGATTAGTACTGGGTCGATTAATTTTTTGCATTTTAATTGCATACTTATATGTACTTGTAAAATCCAGCATCTAAAATATTATTGCGTCATTAAACTTAAGGATCTACAAGATCCTACTCAACGAAAAGTTTTTTTAAATAAGAAAGCGTCTTGAATACATTTTTGTAAGCATTTCATTGGTGCATCTGTGTTCTGATTTCAAAAATAGATGCGCTTTTGTTTGTCATTCGTTTTAAAAATGGAGCGAAGGAAATATGTCAAGGAAATGGTTTATCTCAATATTATTTCATGAATACAATATACACAGCGACAGCGCATGTAGCAAGTATAAAAAGTGATATTTGTATTTTAACGCAATATGTTCAATAACATTAATAAAGGAAATGCTAAGGTACACGATATGACATGTCAACTACCTGACTTACCATAACTTTAAGTCAGAAATGATCAAAAGGCGTGCTGAAATTATAAAATTTATCTTATTATCCTTATTAGCAACTGCCTCTAGATAAAGTACCAATCAAGAGAAAAAATGCGATTTTTTTCTTAAGATAGATAGGTGTGCGTTTGAATATATTTTATTTGATCTTAACTTCTTAAGCAACATCGAGCCGTGATGGTCTAGTGATTGAAACGCTGGCCTGTCCCAGTCCCGTACCAATGAGTTTCTTTGGAACTAATGTACGGAATTTCACACCACTGGCGTTTCGGTGAAGGAAAACATCGTGAGGCAACCTGCATACGTTCGGAGAAGAAATTCGATGGCGTGTGTGAATCCACCAACCCCCACTGGGCCTGCGTGGTGGATATGGCACAATCACCCTTAGTGGGTAGGCCTACGTCATGCAGTGTACTATTAAACTGTAAAAGTCTGGTACAGTACAGTAAGCAACATTGCGTTCTGGGATGTAGCGCATTCGTGAGAACTCTTTAGACACCCGTAGGCTTTTGCTGCATTACTGTATCACACTTATACTATCGTACTGTAGCGCTTACAGTGTAGCTTTTTTAGGTATTCGTAATCAATCACTGTCTTAATTAGTGTAGTATCAAGCGACGGTCGATACGGTCGGTATCAAATGGGTGACCGCGGGTGGCAATTATAACTGAACACTACCACGGCTTGGTTGAAACGTCGCATTGCACGACCTACTCATTTTAGCCGTTTCGTCATATCTGATTGCCTTCTAAAGGCTGAAAAACACTGATACCAGAGCTAGCACATCCTATACAAACGTAATCTACTTGTACTATTGCCTCGGTGCTTTTAAAATGAAACACAAAAACCATTTTAAATATTCAGCTTCGGCCATAAATTACTGGGCAGCGTGAGCAAATAATTATATACAATACAACTATATGTATAAAAAGGTATACAACAATATGCATAAAAATTGTGCGCGTCTGTCTGAAACAAAGTGCGACCGCAAAAACGAATATAATAAATATATTATAATGAATGAGTGCATTTAGTTAAAATCGTCGACAAAAAACGGTGGACGGTTGCACTAGTAGGTGAGAACTGGGTTTGCTTGTATTTTGTTTCGTTTGCCAAAAACTACAGCGGTCTCAGCTTGTAGCACGAGTTGCAGTTTAAATGCATTTATGTCTCTGTGGCAATTCACTGATATTTAAGATTCAAGTATAGATTCAATTTTGTACAATTTCGATACGATTTGTTTTTTTTTTTTTTTCAAAAAATGTAGACGTGACCGTAAAAAAATAAACAAAATAGAAATTGCGAATATTTTTGGTTTCTATTTTACATCTGAAATAATTGAAAAATATCGGTGGCAACGTGTTAAGAAATTTATATATAAATGTAAAGAATATGTTGACTCTGTACTAGAATCCTATGTGAAAAATAATTCACAAAAACAGGAATATGGCTGAAACTTCATAATTATGGTATTCTAATAGCCCTAGCAGTTAGAAATAGCTAAAAGCTAAAATTGCTCCTCTTACCAGTTTAGAATACCCCTAAAAATTATTATTGTCCTAGCAGTTAGTAACAGCTAAAGTGGCCCCTCATACCAATTTAGAGCTCGCCAAAAAATTCAAATACTAAATCAGACGTCAGCTTAATCTACTACTAAACCAATTCCAAAAATGAAAATGGCACAATGCACCAACCTCACAAGCCAAATGATAAAAAAAAAACCAACATAGATAGACATTACAGACAGACAGTCTCATTGCAATTCATTACTTTAAACTGATGCAAGTGAGCGCTATGTACAGTATATACAGATTAAACTGTACATAGAAAAAAGTAAATAGTGATAAAAAAAACACATTTTATTATGAACCAATCAGATGAGAGAGGAAATTTCGTGCGTGTTTGTGCACCGATCGTATACATCATGTTGGGAAAATTTCGCGTAATGTATTTTTATCTTTTCAAAAAAAATAAGAAGGTAAGGACAATGGAGTTATTTATCAGCAAGGTAACATACACAAGTTTGTTTTTATTCAAAGATTGTAGGATTCCAAACAGTTTTGTGCCCAAATAATCGGTACAGAAAGGACAATGTAACAATGCTTATGCGCTATTGTTAGAACATGTTTGTGAAATTAGTTTTTTTTTTTTTTTTTATAAGACAAGGTTGTATCTTTGTATGAATCGTTTTTTTTTTTTTATAATTCTATCAAAATTAAGATGCATAAACAAAACATAATACTATGATATTATGTAAGTGATTTTCAGACAAATTAAATATGGATTCTTACACCGTATTGAGACTTTTGAGACTTTAAAATGTACTCGTAAATAAATACTTACGAATCGCACACTGGATTGCAAAAGTAAAATAATAAACCCCATTAATTAAACCATTAATAGATGAATCGGAAGAAATGAAACAAGAAGAGCAATAAACATAAAAATACTTACTCAAAACAAGTCCATAAATAAATCACATTATTTTTACAACATGCGACATTAAACAAACTCGTACTGAAAAATAAAATAATAATTAAAAACGAATTAACTTGCGCATTATCTTGGTGGATGTTAACAAATGAATTACGATGTTGTATTTTGATTTGATAACAATAAAAATAATTTGTTCGAAATTGAACAGCCTGTAGATGATTATGTCTTTGTGTGTGTTCACGCACACTTATCAGTGTATGAGTGAGTGCATTTTTTGCCTGTGTGTATCGAGGTCACTGTGCACCTACAGAAGCGAATGTGACGCAATAAAAAAATGTATGCCTACTGAGAATTTGGAAAGTAGGTTCTGTGATTTCTTTGAAGGTGTGTTTTATTAGTTATAAAACGAGAATGTGAAAGTAGGGCCGCAGATTTAATACTAGTTACTATGAAAAAGATACTTTGTAAGCGCGGGTCTTTTGATGCTGCATACTGTTTTTTTTTAGTTTATTTCGACATGAAAACAAAGTTATATAAGACAACGATCACAATATTTTCAATGGAACAGACATTAATTACGTTTGTTACTCGTGTAGTGTAAAAAGGAGAATTTTATAGACTTTTAAATTAATAAAAATCTTTATTCTCTTATTGGTTAAATTTATGAAGTGTAAAAAAGAGCGAGCCAATCAGAACGCTTAAAATTATTATGCCATTATTTTGCATAATACTTGTATTCAAGTACGATTAATTGACTTTGTTCTTTTTGATAACATGGCTAGACGACAAACGACTAGTCGTTTGACTTAGCTACTCGAACATAGTAACACTTTGTTGAAAAAGCCACGTTATCAATAACGGCAAAGCAAAAGATAGGTATATGGTCGTCGTCGTTGTCGTTTTAGCCTTAGGACGTCCACTTGAAATAGGGCTTCCCTATATATCTTCAATTGGACCTTAACAAAAAAAAATAACATTCAATTAGACCAGTTCAAAGCGGCGCGTACCCAGTCTTGATAACTTTAACTTAAAGTATTATTTGACAAACTTTTTCTCACCACTTGCTTTTCGGTGCAGGATGACATCATAAGGTAACTTGCATACGTCCATAGAGAAAAATCGATGGCGTTTGTGAATCTATCAAGCACGCTAACCAGCTTGACTACCTCGGTGGCTCAGTGGTTAGTGACCCAGACTACTGGGTCAAAGAGGCCTGGGTTCAATTCCCCCTCAGGGCAAGAATTTGTGTGATGAATCTATATTCACACAAATTCTAGCCCTGAGGAGGACACCTATGTGTTTGCTGAGTCTGGTTGTTATTAGTAATTAATTATGTGTCTAAGTATTTATCTAATTTAATATGTGTTTGTAGTATAACAGTCTCTGGCAGACATATGACAAGCTTGGCTTAGTTTTGGGGTCAGAAACCGTGTGTAAGATGTCCCCATAAATTAATATTTATTAGCTATTGACAAAAAAAAGCACAATTTACACATCACACAGATGCATGTTTGTCTGTGCCACTTTCTGTTTGGGCGCTGAGAGATTTGGGTCAAAGACTTTAAAGTGTTTGTTGTCGGATCGAGATGTACTTGATGCATTTAGGCCGATCGTCGCTAAGCTATAGGCTGATGTTTTATTGATCATATAATGCAGTACACAGTTCATGTGAAATATTAAGTAAATAACTTACTATAAGGTGCTATCGTATCTGAGTGTTTAAGCCGCATAATGACATAGCAAAAACAAATTAACACAGAAATGCTAGTTTCCTCACGACAGATGTTTTTGCGTCAAATAAACATGTGTAAAAACGCGAAATATTTACTTTTTATTATAAAAAATGGGTACAAACTACGCCTAGCGCGATACACACATAGCGTTTAGTAGAATAGATTGAGTAACCGTAGATACGGCTACGATGGCGCGTAGACTTGTCTACGACTAGACGTAGCACATCTACGCTTGTTAGATAGCTTCAAACGCTCATTGAATTTAAAACTAGGCAGTATGTACCTATAACAATTTTGTAAGTTACTAGAAAGAAAATATAGGAAATTAATAATATCAGTTCTAGAATCCGTTATACGTATTAGCATGCACAAAACAAAAGACTTGTAACTGGTGAAGCAATAGGCTAGATGAATAAAAAAATATAATTTATCCGTCAGAGAGATTATCAAAAAATATTAGACACGTATTTATTCTTTTGTCGAAATTTTATGAAAATATAGCCCGTTAAAGATCCGTGTAACGTCACTTCACTTCTACGTGACAAGTATAGGACTTTTGTAGGAGTGACGTCAATCCCCCGCCTCCAAACTTTTACAAGGTTTATCTTTGTCATTTATTGTTTAGTTGACGAAAAAAAATACGTGTGCAATATTAATCTAACTAACGGACTAATTATAATAATGATGATTTCTTACTCAGTGGCCATGCCTATTGGTGGCCTTATCGCTTAAAACACAACCTTCTGACAGAAAGAGTACGTGTGTGATCCTTATTTGTGTACCCTTAAGCAAATATATTTGCTGTACGTTTGTTAAAAGCTTCTTAATTTACACGTCATAGCAAATTCAGGTCGAGGCAATAAAGTTTACTGTTAACCAAACACAGGTGCTAATATTTTTGAAACAGTAAAACATTGCGTTCTCTCTCGTAATAAAAAAATCGGTATCGGTAAGAGTTATGGTATAAGACTATAAGACGTCCACTAACGTGGTTTAAGCTGAATCATACAAGTCAGCGGTTGAGAAGTTAGCTAGAAGCTGCGTAATATCCAAACCTGACTTAAACTTACATAAAGCTTGACGTTGATTGGGTTTCGTGCAGCTTGTAGCTAACTTCACATCAGCCGACTGGTATGATTTGGCCTACAGACACATCATTTTATTAATAGTACATTCCCATTTAGGATTTAATAAACTACGTAAAAAAAGTGGTCACTTACTATTGGCCATTATAATAAGCTCCAAGTAGCCCAACGATCTATGGAGAGGGCTATGCTCAGTGTCTCTCTGCGAGACCGAATCAGAAATGAAGAGGAGCGAACTTTGTAAGACCTCATTATCATCATAATAGTATTATCATATATGATGATTATAAGGTACGTAATACGGCTAAGTTAATAATATATAAGTTAATTAATAAACAATACAGAGAAATAAAGGCTGAATCAATCTTCTCGGTGGCTGTGGAGTTAGCTACAAGCTACGTAAAATCCAATTGTGACTGAGGCTCACATAATAGCTGCGCATGTATTGAGTTTTGCGCAGCTTGGAGCTAACTTTACAGCCGCCAACAAGTTTGACTCAGCCTATAACAAACCAAAAAACAAACTTTCGCATTAACACCATTAACAAGAAATTGATGCAACCTTAACCGCTACTATTAATAAGTATTTTAAAATATTCTGGCTAATTAGACCGAATAAGTTTGTAACATAATATCTACAAACTAATTTGTCCCTAATTACCACATTTAATATTATAATATGTTTAATGCAGTGTTTGCTAATGTATTTGACCTTTCATAACAACATTCACTACGGACATTATACTTTAGAATGGCAAAAATATTCTAACTTAACCTCATTGTGTAAACTGACAATTGAGAATAGTAGTTTACAACACAAAAACAGCAACTTGGTTTTACCCTGAGTTAAAGTTACTATTTTTTTCTGAGTAGGTAGGTATTATACTCAATAATTATTTTTCGCAAAAAATGACACAACCGCCTTCCATCGTGTACAAAATTCGAATATTTCGCTCAAATTGTTTACATTATTGTTGATTTATCAAAAACGGCTCAGCCGATATCGGTAAAATTTAAAAGGAACCACGTCGCAAGTATACCCTTTCGAACTAGGTAAAAAATAATTTTTCGATTCGGTTTATAATTGGCAAAATTATCGATGTTCATCGTGTACATAATTCGGATATTTCGCTCGAATTGCTTAAGTTATTGTTGATTTTTTCAAAACGGCTCAGCCGATTCCTGTAAAATTTAAAAGAGACTACTTCGGGAGTATACGCTTTTGAACTAAAAAATATTTTTTCGATTCGGTTCACAATTAGCGAAATTATCGATGAACATACACAAAAAAAATACACACAGACGAACATAGAACCTCTTCCTTTTTGGAAGTCGGTTTAAAAGAAAAAACCATCCCTATTTTTTAAGAGCAGTGCGCAGAGTTTTACACTGGTATATTTTATGACAAGTGTATGTAAAAAAAAAATTCCGAACGTATTTATTAAGACGAGTGTGAGGTGCCAACTTATCCATACAAAACAATAAGCTGTTATCTACCTCTAAATATTATCCGATTAAAGGTTTTTTTTTTCATGTAATTAGCGCTTCAATAGCTAGGTTTATACGTCTTAGTTTTTACAGTTTTTAAATTACCTTAAAGTTAGAAGCCTCTAAAAAAACATATTTTCACGTAACCGTTTCACTTTTTTTATGCAAAAAATTAGACATACGAGCGTGCAATATTTCTTACCCAAGCGGTTGACACCAAAAACATAACATTTTGTTACAATTTAAGGGGTGAAAAGAGTTTTCTCCCGGAACGTAAAATTTATCAAAAATGTACTGAAAATTCTGTTGATGTTCTACTGAAAACGCGAAAACAGTGGTCACATCACGATATGGCGGCCATAGAAACAAAATTAAGTTCAGGAAATATTTTTCTACATTATTAAATAAGCATTAAATTCCGATTTCAGGCAGACCATTTGTTTACGATATTTTACACTATATTTTGAAGCATGGTACAAAGTCTGGTCGGTGAAATATCTCCTTTACACCACGCATCATTAACATGTTTTGCAAACTGTACTAAAGTGAGTGAAAAAATCTAAGAATCTGATACCTACATAGATACTTGAGTCTGCTCAAATATTTCCGTTTAGTGTACAGCCAAATGTGCAATATACACTACATCCTTACTAACATGCCTTCCTTACACATTTTTCTTAATTAAAATAAACTGTGAGAGCATTTTGCACTTTTACATACTGTTAATAAAGATCACAATCAAACTGTCAAATCGAAAAATCCTCAAAACTTAAATCTTCCGTTTCTCGCCTTAATAAGGAATTATCTTGTCCGAAATCTCGATTAAGCTTTCGATACAACCAATCGAACGTATTTTAAAATAAAACTGACCGTATGAGAGAACAAAATTGACCGTACATTGAAAAAATTACCGTACCTGAGTTCAATAATAACATATTTTAACGAAAAAACTACGTACGTAAGTAATGAGCCGACATATTGCGCAAACGCGATTCAATCGGGATTACGGCCCGTTTTGACATTCTCGGGTATACTCTTATCTTAGTCACTTTCGCTCACACGGAGATTTCAGTAAGTGAGACAGAGATGGAAATAATATCAAGCGGGCGAGAATAAAGATCCTGTTTATATCGACCTTTGTTTTAAACTTTTTACATGCCGATATGTAGTGAAGCGATGACAAGGTACGAGCACACTTAGAGCAAGTAGAAAGCGAAGCGAGTTAAGATAGTATTTATATTTTTACAGAAAAGCCTAAGTTATATTTTAATAGCTTTTACCCGTGGCTTGGCCCGCGTGATCTTTTGGTTTACGTGCTTTCCCATAGGAACATTTATTATTTTCGAGATAAAAAGTAACAAGTGACTATTTCCGATCATTAAACTAAACGAGTATCCATACAAAAGTTCCGTTTCTCCGTTACTGCGTGAAACAGTAACAAACAAACCAAGAAACTACAAGATTTATAATATTCGTAAAGATATCAAAATGTTTCGATAAAAAGATTTAGCAAGCTAAATACAGTACGTTGAGAATTTGGCCAACATTTCACACTCATATCTTTTTACTAGGCTTCCTTGTACTGGATAAGCTACTAAACACATACAAATACATACAAGGAATACCATTACCCTTCAAACATCTGTCTGTTTGTAAAATCAACTTGGAATTCCCAGAAAGCGGACATAACTAAGAAACTAGGCCGGAAAAGCTGTCGTAGATATAATGGTGATATTATTTAATTTATTATTCGCGTCCCACATACAGCTGAGGCATACCGCTGCAGTCTAGTCGCCAACCAACCACTGTGATTTTTTTAGTTAGGAAAAGCTTCTTAAAAGAAGCCTTGCCCTGCTGCCGAAGCCTGCCTTCCACACATGGAAAAGCACACACTCGCCACCCCCTGACTTTTCAAAGCCCTTCGAAACCCTCCCAGTAGGCAGTGGACATGGAAATCTCTAAACCGACTGCGGATAGGAAAGTGGGTCGTTGTAGATATTTGGATACAGCAGCAGACGCAACAGTGCGATGCGACTGAGGAGCGCCAGGGAAAACTATGCATCACCTCTTTTCGTGCCTTCAGTGTCCGAATGTGTGCACTTTGTAGGATCTCTACCAGGCCACACCCTCGGGGAACCAGTGTTGCTAAATACTGGGAAGTAATCATTTAAATGTTAAGGATCATCAACACGACGAAGAAGAAGACCACTGTGATTGGAATAAATCTGGGACGGACGCTTAAATCTTAGCAAAACTCGTCTTATAATATTACATCAAAAATATTTTTCCTTGAGTATCGCTTTGAGTGAGTCACAGTCACAAATTTTTGCATCGACGATTGCCGTGTAAAGAAATTAAGTACATCTTGTCAAAATACATGAGGTCGCTTGCGATATGTCGAATAGATGGCCGTTGTATGGCAAAAGTCAAGGGGACGACCGGATTTCCTACATAATTTGTAAATTAAAGCCATATTGAAGCTTTTTATAATGATTTCGCGAGTCATTCCGTGGAGAAATTTGCAAATTAAATTTAATGTAAAGGTTGTGTTTGGTCTGGCTTTGCCTGGTACACTATAAGCATCATGCCTGGTAATATAAGGTAAAGCAAAAGCGCGTCAAAAGTTGGGAGTCGTGGCGTCACGTCGTAGTAAAAAGTGTAATACAAGGCACGGCGTGACGGAACTTTAGCTGTCTATATCTTTTAATAGTAAATTTAATTGACAAAAGAAAAAATAAATATCGACATTTTTTGACTTACTCCAAGGACCAAGACCCAAGTTCGCCAACGCTTGATTAAGTTAAACGTGTAATTACTGTATTAAAACTACGATTAAACTCGGGTTTTAGACCCTAGTTCACCAACTAACTAACAAAAAAATGTTTAATTTATCAATCGTTGGTTAAATTTTAAACAGCTTTTTAACGAAATTTTGCTGTTCAGCAAGCAAAAGCCGTTGGTTAAATACAGTAATCACACGTTTAACTTAAACAAGCGTTGGTGAACTCTGGGCTTAATATGTTTTAGGGCCTTAAATTTAGGCAACTAGCAAATAGTCTATTTTCTAGTAATTAACAATGTTGGGAGTTTTTTGGTACTGCGACTCCGTTTATTTGCTATTTTCATGTTATTAAAAAGCTACGCATAATTCTCTACCATATTATGACTTTCAGAAGTAAATAAAATATTGTTTAATTCATTTTTTCTGTGGACCACTTGAAAGATGCAAACTTACAACACAGGCGAAAAGGATATTGTTGCATTTCTGAGTTGCAAAATAACGTTTTAACAATGAAAATGAACGTTAATATGGATGTAACTCAATCCTTTTGATCACGAAATTCTAAATAAAGAAACATAGAGAACCGAAGTCGATTCCGCATGTCATATAATACCAGTAACATAACTGGTAATACAACTTCTGGTAGTTCTAGCCACAAATATTAAACTACCTGTTTTCAATAAACTTTCAAGGATTGCATTGAATTATAAATTCTATCAAAACAACATTAAAGTCATATTTTAAGTGTATAAGTGTCAGCTCCCTTCGAATACGATATCCAGTCTGTATGACCTTTAGATTGTTGTATAACATTCAATAGATACTCTTTCTGATGCAATGACACTTCAAATTTCAATAGTTTCGTAACTAAATACGAGTCCATAATGAGTAAAAAATCTGGTTTACGTTGGATGTTTTTGGTAAGTATGTGTAATCATTTTAAGGATAATACGGTGCCAATATTTCATAATCATTCAATCATTTTATTTGTAAGTGTTTCATCAAATACTATACCGATAGATTTAAGGTAAATCAAATGAAATATATACCTAATAATTTAAACTTTTAAAACAAAATAATAATTATTCGTAGATGACCAGAACTGATAGAATTATCTGTATAGGCGCCAACTTGTTTGCTTCTTTTAGTTTAGTTCTTTTTCAATCCGAATACACTATCGTCGGCGGTAGCGGAATCCCATGCGGTATTTTATTGAAATTCAACATATAGAGCAAACCGTATAGGATTATGGTATTATTGCGTACACCTACACAGTCGGTTTCTGCTACTGCTACTGGCAGCGAGTAACGTTTAGGAGACAAATTATTTGTACATTAGAATCCAAGAATCAGAGAATCACCCTCTATGTCCCGCGCACACAATCACAGATTTTCAATGCTCTACGCAATGCAATATCTACGCATACGTTCAGCCGTTATAATGATTCAATTATAGAGATTCAGGCCCGAAGAGGTCTTAAAGAGATAGTGGGCCGATAATATAATAAGTTCTTTACTATTTTCCTATATTTTGGAAAATATTCCCAAGAGTTATTTTTGTGATAAACACTTCACAAATTCGACGCAAAGTCAGGATTATCTCAGTTGGGAGAGCGTCGGGCTAATGATCCGAAGACGCAGGTTCGAGTCCTGCATTCGCGACAATTTTTTTTATCACAAAAATAACTCTTTGAGACAAACCTAGTCTAGGATGCACCATAAAATTAAAATAATTTCATTGGATAATATTGCAGTTTGATTTTAGAACATTTGGAAAAAGTAGAACTAGTCTATTTTTACTACTCCTTGGCTTCTACACACTATTTAAACTTGATAACTGAAACCGCACAAAAGAACCAAACAAACGCAAGGTTCTTCAATAAATTATAAATGTACAATGCCGGAAAAGAAGTCATTACGGATGCAAAAACCTATTATTACCCTTTATGGGAACTACAAGAAAATATCGACATTACAAACTGCTGGCTATTATAAAATGAATGTAGTGTACTATTTACGAGTGAGCCGTGGACATTTATAGAATGTATGTGAATCAAGAACCTGAACGGTCAAAAACATACTTTAATTTAACGCATAGCTATGCCTTAGACCTAGACATTTTTAGTATTTTTCCTTACTTCATCGTAACTTTACTTAACTGTTCCATGAGTATAAAATAGGCTATTGGTTCTGAAAGGAGGTAAACATTTTTTCATAGAAAAAAGATTGAAATAGTTAAATTTCAGACGGAATGTATCGAATGGTATCGACTTAATACACTTGTTTTAACGTATTTAATGGTCACAATAGGCCCTGCAAATATATATTTTTTTTTGAAAAAAAAAAACACTATAGCAATAATATGTAAGATAATTTTTTTTCACAAAAAATGGCAAAACCGCCTTCCACCGTGTACAAAATTCGAATATTTCGCTCGAATTGTTCATTATTCTTGATTTATCAAAAATGGCTCAGCCGAATTCTGTAAAGTTTAAATGGGACCACCTTGGGAGTATACCCTTTCGAACTAAAAAATAATTTTTCGTTTTGGTTCACAAATGGCGAAATTATCGATGTTCATCTTGTACAACATTCGGATATTTCGCTCGAATTGCTTATATTATTGTTGGTTTTTCAAAAACGGCTAAGCCGATTTCTGTAAAATTTAAATGAGACCATCTCGAGAGTATACCCTTTCGAACTCAAAAAGAATTTACTGATTCGGTTCAAAATTGGCGAAATAATCGACAACAACAAAACAAAAAAAAAATACATACACTCGAACATAGAACCTTCTCTTTTTTGGAAGTCGGTTGCTTTGTTTCTAATTATGTTGTATTGATTAATCAATGATAATAATGTCAAAGATACTTTTTTGATTGAGTTAAATTAAAATTTCCTGCAAATTAAGTTTTTGTAGAGACTTGAAATGCAGAGAAGATAGTAATACTCGTATCATTCTCGAAAATAAGTATATGAAATTTCTGACCTCGTATTTGACCAGCCTGGTGAACTATGACCTAAACTAACCTAGCTATTTACTATAATACAGAGTACCTAACAAATTCTTTTTGTAAAATTGATAAGTAAATGCGATGGTATCTCTAAAAAAAGCCGGTTGCGAGATGCATGTTGCGGCGCCTAAAGTACAGCAAAAATAAAAAGGAAAGACAAGAGAGTAATGTTGCTCTCTCAAAAAAAGCAACGGCCGATGCGTTTATATCAGCAATTGACCTAAATACGTTAGTTGCACATGGCCACACTGTCTTCACGCATACGATTGATGTACAATACATGGGTATGAATACTTTTGTCCCAGTGTGCGTACGAGTTTTTGTACGGTCGGCAGAATCGGCGTGTATTGATTAAGCAGTTGCATTGGGAATAATTAATGATTCTGTATTTTTTGCAATGAGTACAATGTTATGTAGAGGTGATGCAATTTTTATGTTGTTTTATGGACATCCAAGCAAATGTTTACAGGTTTTATAATAACGTCATGTATTTTATAAATAAATAATTTTAATTCTTATTCAAAGCCTTATTACCAAAGCCAATACATTAAACATACCTAAATCTTCTAATTAATAATATGATATAGGATTTAAAACGATGAATAAATGACTGAAAATGAGTTGTTACATTTTTAATTTACTTTAATTAAAATAATTTAAAAAAGGTTCAACTCTATTTTAACATGCGCTAATTAGTAACTAATTTGCATCAGGAAACACTAATAAAGTTTTTTTTCTGACGTTACGACCAATGACAAGCGATATTGAATTGTGGTGTGCAGTGCGCTTGTGTGCGTGACTCCTTCACACATTTTTGGTCAGAACATTTTACTTGCATTTTTTGCGTGTGTGTATTTAGTATGTACGCGTACGTACGTTTGTGCGCACTAATTGCGATGCTTCATTTAAATTTCGAATATCGCTCGTTCGGTCAGAGTGATGGGTAAGTACGAATTTACGGTTTTTCAGATGGTTAGTATATTTTTGTCTTTTTCTTAACATGGAAATTATTGTTTCGGATTTAAATGTCGGTGAATTTGAGAAACGGTAGTAGATTTATACTCGTATATACAGCATCAGAAAATACAGCACATGTTAACTTTATGTTGTACACACTTGTATTTTCTATTTGAATCATAAAAATATATTTTCCTAACTACACCATGATACAATACTGATTTATGTGCTAAAACTACTTACACTACTACTACATAAAAAGCATTGGATCATCCACAGACCCTTGAAGGTCTAAAGATAATCCAAATGCTGAAGCCCACTGCCAGTTGGCAGCGTGCCCAGCATGCTGGCTGTATTGCCACGCTGAATGGCAATGCTTATGCGTTGAGCCAAATAAACACCAAATCATATTTATAAGGGTACATGCATACAGACTAAAAAAAACAAAATATATAAAAATGAATCGTGGTTGTTAGTCTTGCTAAAACTCAAGAAGCGGCTGAACCGATTTGGCTATTTTGATCTTGATATTTTTGTAAAAGTTGCGATAAAAATAATAAAAATATGAATTTCATTTTCCCATACTTTTGTATTAAACATTTATGTTTCTGCATTGTAAAAGTTGTCATTGACCGTTGTATTGACAGATGGTGAGATGAAGTTCACCGGGTCAACTTGTGACGCATAAAATATCCAAAACGTTTTTAAAAGAAATCGTCCATATAAAGCCTATCAAGGTACAATTGATTACCATTTCTTTTACATTTTATGATTATAAGATTCTAGGAAACAGTATCACAAGGCAATCAGTCGACATGCCTTCTGCAGGCCACCAATAAGTAAATAATAATAATCGGCCAAGTACGAGTCGGACTCGCGCACGGAGGGTTCCGTACTGTATACTGTATGGGAGCCTCCCTTAAATATTTCCTTTATTTTAATTTTATTATTTACTATTGAAGTGAATATACAACTAAATATTCTGTGAAAATTTCAAGCATCTACCTGCTACTATTATTAATATAGAGCGAAAAACGGCTAAAAAATCAGGTTTATTGTATGGGAGACCCCCTTAATTATTGATTTTATTCTGTTTTTAGTATTTGTTGTTATAGCGGCAATATAAATACATCATCTGTGAAAATTTAAGCTTTCTAGCTATAACGGTTCATGAGATACAGCCTGGAGACAGATAGACAGACGAACAGCGGAGTCTTAGTAATAGGGTCCCGTTTTTACCCTATGGGTTCGGAACCCTAAAAAAGCGTCTATAGAGGCAGTAAGTACTGCATTAGTCATTGCTGGACACCTGCTTGGCAGGCGCAGGCTGGTCGACCTTCGGCTCTAAATGCCAGGATTTTTCTAGAACTTTGCTGCCGTAAATGAGGGCGTGTATGGGAAGCTACTTTACCTTCGGTTTTATTACGTTTCTATCACTTTTTTAAATCTTTTAACAAAAATAATTCGGCGTTAGTCGTTTTTAGGGTTCCGTACCCAAAGGGTATTGGTTGTAAGGCTGGCCTCTCATTCTAAGCCGTGGTGGTCTAGTGGTTGTAACGCTGGCCTGCCATTCTTGAGGTCGTGGGTTCAATCCCGGTTCCGTACCAATGAGTTTCTTTGGAACTCATGTGCGGAATTTCACACCATTGGCTTTTCGTTGAAGGAAAACATCGTGAAGCAACCTGCATACGTCCGTAGAAGAAATTCGATGGCGTGTGTGAATCCACCAACCCGCATTGGGCCAGCGTGGTGGATATGGCCCAATCACCCTTTGTGGGTAGGCTAACGTCCTGCAGTGGACTATTAAAACTAGGGTGGTACAGTACAGTACCCAAAGGGTAAAAACGGGACCCTATTACTAAGACTCCGCTGTCCATGCGTTCGTCTGTATGTCTGTCTGTCTGTCACCAGGCTGTGTTTCGTGAGCCGTGATAGCTAGAAAGCTGAATTATTTATGGTACAGAATAGAAACGTCAATGAACCATGCTCGTCACAATTTGTAAAAGTAATCGTCAAAAGTTTTATTGGATTAATATAAACTACAATAATTATTTATAAAATGTATAAATAATTATTGTAATCGCTCACACAAGCTTATTAAATAAGCGAGCTTGTGGTTTCTGAACAAGCCAAAAGTTCTGTGATAATTAATGTAATAAATCCTGTCCCTTTTAGCAAATTTCTTGAAAAGACATACCTACCTTTTTTTTTATAAAAATAATTACATTTAAGTAATAAACCACCACAAACTTAAAAAAAAAAAACAACTTTACCAATCCAATCCATTTTGATTGTACCTACATAACGTTACTTGATAAATTAGGTTGAACAATAGTTTTTAGATGAAGTTGTCAATTTATTCATTACTATTTCATAAAAACAAAAAGTATCGACAATTTACAATAAACAAAAATTAAGATGCGAATCATCTTGAGCAAAAACCAGATCTTTGCTAAATTTTTGAAACTTTCGACTTTGTTGCGCACGGGCCGCTATTCGATTTTTTATTATATGTGTTTTGAGAAAGGAGGTTTATGAATTTACGAATTAAATTTGTTACGCTAACTTTTTTGTAGCTCATAAAATGCAAATATTGTAAGTAGTTCGTACATGCATTGCCTTCAAATATGTTCTGGCTTCTGCCTTGCCTTATTTTATTTAACGTAAGTACGTAAAATACGTACTCAAAATTGTAAAATGGGCATCCAAAATGTGGTAAAAAAATGTGTCATTCCTTCTGTTACTTTCTGTCACCGCCTAACCACAGACTACTGTAGATATACACTGTGACATATTTCATAAAGATCTAGCATAGAGACCATAGGTAATAACATAATTTAAGAGTACAAATACTTTTACCACCACTTTTTATTCTTAAATTGATGCTTATGCACCTACAATACGTAGGTAATTTAATTGAAGTACTCGTATAAAACAGTAATATTAATAATGCTTATAATTTTGTTAACTTTTTTTTTAAAATAGCACTTTATGCCTGTTTCCGCTCGTGCCGCACATCCGATAAACGATCCGCCGGACATTACGGCCTCATTTTTTATTTGGCACATAGACAAAAACGCCCTTTTTACACACACACGCTCATTTCCGCCAAAAGCTCATTCCATTTTTAAATATCCTACTAACGTGATCAGTTGTTTTGTACGTAAGTTTGTTTAATTTTACTGCTAAAAGTGTGGTTATGACAATAACAAACACGATGAGTGAAGTTGTCTGATGTCAAACTTTACGTTTCTAGTAAAGTATTCCAGTAGTCGTACTACTTCACGTTTCTTCTTTCCATTATAAGCTTAAAATCCGTATAGAACACAATCTAAAATTTTTCAAGAATTTTCAACTAAAGTTTGATAACTTTATAAACACCCTTACACAAAGATTCGTCAATTTAACGTCTTCCATTTGGGGTCCCTTTGCAAGACGCTTTTTACAAGATACAAGCTACTGGTGCATTTTTAGGTGTTAGTTTACACGAAGTTTTGAGTAGATATCCTATTTGTCAAGTAATTTTTTCTAAAGGACAATTTTGTCAAACTGAAACAAGAAAATTGTTCTAGCGAGTGAAACCGACGGGCAGAAATGGTAAAATCGTATTATAAATACTGGCAGCACAACGCATAGGTTTCATAGGCGACGCTCAATAATTAGCAGTGTTTTTAAACGAATTCGATATTTGAAATGAAGTTTTTATTTCGTCTGATTGCGTTTTTCAATTTGAAATTGGAATGAGTTTTTTAATGTAAATTCGCTGCTTTGTTCACGATGACGTTGTTTCGGGATTCTGATTGTGCTCGTAGTTTACTCGGATTCTCATTTTAAAATTCTTTGCTTATTGCTTTTTTTACTTTAGTTTATAACGCCTATTTGGATGACATTTTCCAACGGAGCGCTACCATGGCTCGAATTGCACGGTAAATTGTAGGCCCCAGTTGTTTTAACCGTTAAGCCATGTCAGAGTCTAAAAAGTCTGACAGCAGGCCTACCCGACCTATATGAACTTACTAACGCCCATTTCGTAAATCTGCCCATGGCGCAGAGAATTGATAGCCAAGGGGAACGTGAAGTTCTCGAATAAAGACCACGTACCGGCAAGCGCAGCCAAGAACGTACACCGAACGGTTGTTCAGAAGATCTGATTAAGACTTTGAGGAAACATATAGCTCGATGGATTAAGACCGCAACTTCGCGCAGGATTCTGGCCGCTTCCAACCAATCTTATCGAAGTATATAGGAAAGGCCTGTGTACACCAGTGGACGATAAAGACGATTTGACGTTAATGAGGTAAAATATATCCTGCATTTTGACATCCTGTCCAAATAACAAACCCTCCTTCCTGCACTTGGCTAAAAGCAATATAAAATACCGAAACAATATGAAACTAAGAGAATCCACTTTAGGTCAGCAAAGGGCGAATCACTTCGTCCTACAAGTATACTTACCTTACGAAAGTAACTTGGCCATTATAGCTTGGTCCCCTCCTCCCGTCGCCTCTCCACACTTGAGTATAAACCTTTAAAGATTTCTTTAGAGATTGAGAGGCCAGGTTATGTTGGACGGTAGTTTTATAAAAAGGGCCAAGGGCTTAAAGGACTGTTGAGCTAGAGCGAAGGACAGTGGGTCGAAAAACTGGATTGCAGATATTGTTTTTTTGTGTCTATGTTTGGAGTTTGGTAAGTTAGATCTGCTTGGCAACCGTGATAGACAGTAAATAATAATTAAGATGAAGCGTAGTTTGGCTGGGTGTTTTTCGTAGCGATCATTAAATTTAAGCAACGTTCGTCACGGTCAGTCTTCGGATGGGTGACCGCGGGTGGCATTTCCAATTGAGCGCTACCGTAGCTCGGGTGACACTTTAAATTGTAGATTTTCGTTGTTTTAACCATGTAGCCAAGTCAGAGGCCTTCAGGCGGCATAAAAACTATGACACACGGCCTATAAGAAAATAGGATCTTACTTAATAATGATTTAACTAATACATTTCTGACCAAAAATTTGGTAAAGAGTATTTAATAGTAGTTACATAGTAGGGGTGGTAGTGAATTTGAAATGGAAATTAAATTTTTAGAAAAAATAACATTATTGATCGAGATAATATTTGTAACCATTTTATATTGGGCCGAGGCCAATTCAAATTTTTTGACGTCTGTGGACACGACATAACGTCATTTGTTAAAACTACCGCAATCAAAAGAAAGAGTCAATTGAATTTTAATTTTAGTAGGTATCAACAAAAACAAAACAACTTGAACCAACATTTCAATCTCAAAACCATAATAGCACCAAACATTCCCAAACCATTGAAAGCGAAACCAAAACACGAATCCGATCGAACCATCGAGAAATTCCGCTGAAATCCCGCAGAATTCCTCTAAACGCACACAAACAACAATAGCTAGTTGCACATCCATGTGTGCGTCACATGTGAGCGTGTGCGTCTATCCTTTCTTGACCTAGAGACGATAGTCTCTGTCGCTAGGTCAGGACCACTACTTACTACTCGGGACGTCAAATATACATTGACCTGCCGCAACTAACTTCATAAACCCGTGCACGGTTCATCGTACACTGGATGTAAATACCGTAGATTAAAATAATAGTTTCTATCTGACTACTTACTACACGACGTCCAATATTTCTTGACCTCTCATACGCTGTTACTTGTTTTATTCTATAGCTCAAACTATGCAAGTCGTGTGTGGAAAACTAGATGTTACGACCAAAATACGTTGAGCTATGTTATTAAGCTTTGAGTTCTGTTTGTGGTTTCAAGTTAGGCTGGATGTGCATCAGGCTAGACGCGTCGTAGACGGCTGCGGTTGGCGGGAGTTTGCGGTTCGAAATGCGAATTTTGGCGGGATTAGTTTGGGATATGTTGTCTATGGTTTGGGAAAGGGTTATATTGTCTGTGGGTAGAATTAGGAGTTTAGTTTTAATTGAGTGGTGGGATTGTGAACCGCTATTAACATTTAACTCTATTAAGTAAACCGGCATATTCTAAGTTTAATCCTCAATTGAAATAGCTAATAAAGCGTTGAACGTTAATTCTGTTCAAAAGTTTAATTTGTAATTATTTTTATAATCATTCACAGGAAAGTTTATGTAGTTATCGTGGTTAGTAAGTTCAGTACTGTTGGCACAAATTATGTTGAAATAAATGTTGACCATATGTTGGCATTTGGAAGATGACTAAAAAATCAATTTAACATGTTATTTGAACCACGGTAGAGGTTAGTTGTACTTTTAAAATTTCATTGGTCAAAATGCAGTTATCAGTAAATACTTTGTATCAAAATAGACCATTTATTAGATATACTACATCTATATTTTTTGGTAAATAAAAGACCTGTTCATTTAAAATCTAACAAGATAGTAACTTCATAATAATGATATAATACTTGTGTCATTTATATTAAGTTTATTTGTAATATTTTTTCTGAAAACAGAACAAAGATTTTTTTTAATTCATATAGGTTTGCGTTTGACTACACACTGCCGCACACGAACTAAAGTTACCGACAGAGCCCAGCGGATTAGCAAATTAAGGTGGCAGTGGGTAGGGTCAACTTCTCGAATGGAGACTACGGACCAGCAAGCGCAGCGTAGGCCGTAGACTGACGATATAATAAATATCGCAGTCCTGCGGCTAATGGATGGATGGATATTACTTTTAGAGATTTACTAAACAATATTTTAATACATACACCTAAGTAGGTATGTAGGAAGTTAAGAAAATAATCGACTAAAAAGCTCGAGACAATGATTCATCGAGATAATAATCGTCCTTCAACCTCAATTCATTTATCTACATCACTACACGACTGCAGACGCAATTGTTATTGTTTTAAACAAAAACCTTCCAAATTCAAAATTATTCATATATTTAAAACGTGACGTCACTCTCGTCCATATTAATAGGTTTGCGTGAGAATATATGAGACAATGGACAAGGCAGCCAACATAAAGAAGTTGAGCTGCAAGTTTGTAGGTTCCCTTAAAAACTATTTTGATGCATTTCATTTACAATTACGAATATAGCATTGAAGAAATGTTACATTCAATCATGAAAAAATGTTACTTTCAATCATAAAAAAATGTTACTTGCAATCATATTTTCTTAAAGTGTCATTGTTTTGAAGTAGCGCTCATAGCGTAGTTTGACTAGGTGTTCGTGAGCGATCATCGAAGGGTGACAGTGGGTGGCATTTACGACTGAGCGCTACCGTGGCTCGGATGACACGTTAAATGGTAGGCTCCGGTTGTTTTAACCGTTTAGCCATGTCAGAGGCCTTTAGGCGGCTTAAAAACACACAGGGCTGGCCACCCGCCTATACGACCTAACTTATGGGTTTGAAAACACGTTTACTACTTTGCTGAAAAATAAACTACGTGCTAAGGATCAGTCTTGTCATCCAACGTGGTAATGGGGCCAGCATTTTGGGAACTGTGCCCGCTAGCAGCGGGCTTTTAGATTAGGGTTTTCATCGTCATCTATTCATTATCCTTTTTTTTGTTGTTTTATTATTCACTAAATCTAATTCCAATATGAAGAATGTGAAAAACGTAGGCCGTAGGATCGCATGGATGCTAGCCGCTGCCAACTGGTCTTATTAGGGATCTGAACGATTTTATTCTATAAGTACTCTACAAACACATAAAAAGAATAGTTCTTTTGTTTCATTCACTGCATTGTTATTTTAATTAAGTATCATGGTTTTACAGATTGCGCTGAGTCATTTATTTTTAGCATATTTAGGTTTTGCTTAATAGTCATAGTCATAGTCATTTATTGCGTAATTATTATTTACATGTCCATTTTTATAATATTGTTCAAAATTAATAAATTAATTCAAAATTAATAAATTAATTCAAAATTAATAAATTAATAAAATAAATTAATAAGAGAAACAATCAAAAATCACAATCAAATAAGAAATAATGAATAAAAATAAATTATAGTACATTTCGTGTACTGCTTATCATTAGGTACTCTTCCAGTTTAGGAATTCATTATGACTATAGAACGTCTGCTCGACAAGCCATCGTTTGAGACGACATTTGAAGCACGCGAGACTTGGAGCGTTAGTGATGCTCTCCGGTAACTTGTTGTATACGGTCGGCCCCATGACGTGAGTGAGTCTATCCGATTTGGCCAGTTGCCTCGGCACCTGCTTCAGCTTCCCTGCCCGCCTACTTGGAAGCGTTTGGAAGCGTAATACATTAGAGGCTTTGATTATGTACCTGTCTGAAAGGACAAATAGAAATATCAATCACTAACAAGACGGTCCAGTTCTTTGACATTATGCGCGTACATATTGCTGTTCCTAAAAAAATATCATTCATCCTTGACATAATGTATGTAACAGCTGTTTTTTTTTTTAGTTTTGGCAAAAGTCGCAGAACAAAATTTGTTTGATTTGATGTACAGAATAAGCCCCTAAAAGGATGCTAATTGATTTTCAATAACAATAAAATATTACTTTATGGTACACCAAAAAAAAAAAACAGCTTAAAAAACAAAGTAGGTACATAATATTCTTAAAATTAGGTGGTACAAGAGCGGCCTTATCGCCTTGAGCGATTTCTTCCAGGCTACCTTTGGATCCCCCCCGAGTGGGTTCCCGCCTTGTCGTGGCGGGGGGGCTTAGTAGCCAGGTCTTCCCAGCCTGGTGAACGAAGAGGAACCCGAGGTGGGGCCGGCCTCTCCGGGTCTTGGGCCCGGACAAGCCTGTGCGGAGGCTGGCCAGTAGGTCGGCTTGCCGACTGAGGTGGACTGCGGTGTCGCGCTTGTCGCGATGCCGCGGTCGAGCCCATCGAGGCGGGGGCGGCGACGGGATGGACGGGCGGCGGGAAGGCCGCTGCCTGTCCGTCCTGCCAGCGGCCCTGACGGGTGCCGCCAACGTGTTGGCGGAGGCGGTGGGGCTGCAGGGGAAGAGGAGTGTCGGTATCGCGACGGCCGTTCTCCCTATCCTCTGCAGCCGTAGTGGCAGGCGCGGGGCCGCTTTAATTGACCCGTTGCATCGGGACCAGGGCTGTCGGATACGGGTGCTATCTGACGCCCAGTGCCGGTTGGTCCCAGGTGGTGGATGACGATGTGTCTGGTGTTCGGCACGTCGTCATTCTGGCGGGAGCCGAAGCTCCGTGGTGGGGCCCGAGTTGGGCCAGCGCTGTCGGGTGCCGCGGAGGAGTGCGTAAGCGTGCCCGTAGCCCCGACACATAGCGCAGTGGCGGAACACCCTGGGGTTTTGGTGGGTATACCGTCCAGCAATGGGCGGGACTCCCACATAACCACCCGCCTGCCCTGAGGTGCGGTGGTATCTTTAAAAGATTTCCCCAGGTAAAAAAAAAAAAAAAAAAAAAAAAAAAAGGCTACCTTTGGATGGACAGAAATTAGAGTACAAAAATGTGGTTGGTGGTGTACAATAAACAAATATTATGTGGAAAAATAATAATTATTATTATCACAAACTAAGTAAGATAATTAGACACAACAAATAACCCTGTTTAGTTAATAGTTTCTGAGCCGTTTTGCTCAATTAATTCGGTATCTAGACAGATTTATTACGGTATCAGACCTACATTAAACAAAATTAAAGTCACCATAATTATAGAGTTCACGCATTGCTTAGGAAAGAAAAGTGTCAGGAAATACATTTGAAAGTGAAGGAGCCTTTACGTTCCAGTTGTTTGCGAATAACAACATAGAAAATCGAAATATTATACAACGTAGGAGTTTATCCAATGTGCCAAAGTCAAGGGTTGGCCAGAAATGCATCGGGGTGAACGACCGCCAAAACGCAGCGAGCAACAAGGTCACACACACTAGCGCGCCACGCACACATAGACGACGGCCGTGAAATTAGAAATAGTAGTGATGGGCGGACGTCGGACGCTGAAGGGGCGGTATCGATGTTCTTCCATCGAAGTTTATCGAACAATTTTTTGGGTCATTTTTGTTATTAATTACAATGAAATACACTAAATTCATTACTAAGCTACACTAAGTAAGCAATTATGACGTCAAACAGCTGTATTCACAAATCATTTATAAATTAATCATCGCATAATATGTAAAACTATTCGATTACTAATTAGCGTCAGCCATGTGGATTCAAAAGTGACCCGGTAATGGACGTAATTAAAATACAGCGTATAAAATATGTATCCAGAATAAAATTCAAATATTCGAATAAAACACAATGTGTTTAAAAAATATCATGACCGTTTATTTGATCATTATAATACGAAATAGGTTGGTAATTTTATTAATTACCCAAGCGAGGTAGCCGACCTAAGCTAAAAATTACCTGCAATTGAACTTAAATTGTAAATAGTGGTTCATTGTCCTTATAAAATTATACTGTTGAAACAAAAATGTTTACGTACTATTTCAATGCAGTTTCGTTATAATAATTATTCAGCCGTGGATTAGTGATAGGCATCTGTAGAATTTTAAAACGTTCGTTCCATGAATTTGTAATGACTGTAAGTATTTTTAAATAAATTTCTTTACAACACACAAACACATACGAATAATAATTCGTAATTTTATTTTACTTCTTCACGAGTAACAAAAAAAAATATTTTTCAGGATGTTAGAACACAGTCATACCTAGTTAAATACGTGGTTTTTAATATGAAATATTATGAAAATGGGCTGTTGTGGTCTAGTGGTAATGAACCCCCGCCTTACAATCGTGAGGTCATGAGTTCAAATCCCGGTCCCGAATCAATGAGTTCCTTGGAATTTATGTACAGAATTTCACACCAATGGCTTTTCGGTGAAGGAAAATATCGTGAGGCAACCTGCATCTGTCCGTAGAATAAATTCGATGGCGTATGTGAATCCACCAACCGGCACTGAGCCAGCGTGGTGGATATGGCCCAATCGCCCTTCGTGGTTAGGCCTACGTCCTGCAGTGGACAATTAAAATGGCTGGTACAGTATCATGAAAATGTATGTCTATTCTTACCGCCACATCTCTGCTAAATACAATACATATTGTTCACAAATAAAATTGTAAATTTCAGTTCTTAATGCAGCATTTTATTATTTAGCATTCTTTACCAACGTTCTGTGTCGGTCAGATAGCATGAAAACAAAATCGTTTCCTGCACCAAACAATATGTTGCACATGCTAATTTGGCAATATTACTGGCTTAGCGCCGATGCTAGAATGATAAAAGCGGAAACTTTAATGCAAAGCACGTTTAAGATTGAACGACTGATATGAATAAGACGTAGTTGAAAATTCACTAACAAGTCAATTCAAAATTACTTTTGTTTTAATTTTTGATAGTTGTAAATATATTATCAACTCCAATGAATCAACTAGGAAAAAAAGCTCATAAATAGCTTTTTTTTGTAATGAATAGAGTTGTAAATAGATTTTAATTCACCAACATTAATTGTGAATAGAAACTGACGAAAATACAACAAAGATATTATTTCTTAAGTTTAATTGTTATTAATAATTATTTTATCGACTAGATATGTAATCACATAATTTATTGTTCAGGGCCATAAATAAAAACAGAAAGAGAGGAGGTCTAAAACCAGTAGTGGGGGATATAAGCGGATGAAATAGATTCCATTCTTCATTTAAAATTTATCGATATTGGAGGACATTACTCCATCACTATGCCTCTAGAGTGGATGCACTAACACAGCTTGCATCGAGCACCTATTAGTGCGTGCTACGTAGTGATGACTAACTTCAGTTTCACTATTCGAGTCAACAATTTTATTGTTATCGATATTTCACATTGCATTCGACACGCTACAAGTATGCAAGAGTTGTTGTGCTAAATTATTATGCTTGTGTAATTGTGTATAGGTATTAACATTTTCGTTCAAATGTGTTTTTATAGTTTTAGATTGATTTAAATATTAAGCGGTTTCAACTGAAACTGGCGGGTTTTTGTAGCATATGCACTAGGTTTTCTTAGTACATAAACATATATACAAATATTAGTACACATACTTAGTAGACTAAAAAATTATATAAGAGTAAACGCACCGAGCATATTCACGAGAAAAATGGACAGAAACGATCTTATTAAGACCCTAAGCACCCATGAGGCAAAAATCTAAATCAAATCATTTATTATTGACACCATAATATATATTTATATATATATATATATATATAGGTACAATTATCAAGTACTATTCAAGCTGGTTACAACCAATCTTATACTCATAAGATTGGTTGTAACCATCTTTGGTTGGTTCATAATGTAATAATTGGTCGTAATTTATAGAAAAGGTTTATAAGGAAAAATGCATTATAAGAAGCTTAAAAAATAGTGTAACAATTAAGTATTAGAAGCGGCTTCGTTCAGGCAACTAATATGAGTGCAATGTAGGTATGTTTTGCAGTATTTCCTTAATAAATTTGTTTATTTATAGAGCAGGACGTCCACAAATAGTACGATGCTCCTGCTGCGTCACACGAGTGGAGCTCGGCACAGGAATAGATCTTCTACACACAATATCAACACTGGGCTGGAATGTGGATACCGGAACACAGTTTAAAAGGATATCTGTAGCGCTCATAGCGTAGTTTGACCAAGGGTAGCTTGCACCAAATTACTTTAACGATAACCAAACACTGACCAGTCGTAAAATCTCACGTTACTTCGGTTACATCAAAAATATTTGACGTATCCAGAGATTTTACGTTTGATCAGGGTTTGGTTATCGTTCAAATCGGTACGTCAAAAATATTTGACGTAACCAGAGATTTTACGTTTGATCAGGGTTTAGTTATCGTTCAAATCGGTACGTCAAAAATATTTGACGTAACCAGAGATTTTACTACTGGTTAGGGTTTGGTTATCGGTAGTAATTTGGTGCAAACCACCCTAAGTGTATTGTCAGCGATCACCGAGGTTAACGCTTAATTTGACAATAAGCCCGATCACAGAGGCGCCATCGTAATTATATTAGCTAAATAGCATTGTTCTGTTTTTTTTTTTACTTTAATTAGAGTATTCGATAGAGAGAAAACTTTTTACGTTGCTACTAAATTTACGATGGTGCCTACATAATTGGGCCTAATGTCCCACTGATAGAGTAACGTTTGGCACAGTCAGTCTTCGAATGGGTGACGGGTGGCATTTGCAACTGAGCACTACCATGGCTCAGATGACACGTCAAATTGTAGATCTCGGTTGTTCTGACCGTTTAGCCATGTCAGAGGCCTTCAGGTGGCTTAAAAACTCTTGCACCAGGGCTAGCCACCCGGCCTATACGAACTCACTTATTTTACTGTACCAGCCATTTAACTGTCCATTTCTAAACATATTTCCATTACACTGGCTCAGTGCGGGTTGGTTGATTCACATGCGCTATCGGATTGGATTCGAAGGTTGCCGCACGATATTTTTCTTCACCGAAAAGCTAGTGGTGAGAAATTAAGTGCATAATCTCCGTAAAAGGATAACGCAGCGCCTTATTTTTGCTAACTACGGGGTTACCAACATCCAAACGGACTGGCAAGTTGAAATAGTAGTGGGCAGGCGAGGCGACATAACACGAAGGACTGACGATCGATGGAGTCGAAAAGTCCTCGAGTAGAGACCACCATGCGGTTACCCTATACACGTATGGAATAGTACATTGTTCACCGAGAGGAGAAAGTGACCGATTACCGTCGAGGGTGTCGTTTGAAAACACCCGAGATCGGGAATCGCACTTTCTCTAGAGTGATACATAGTGCTTTATACTACACCTACGAGGAAAATAAAAAACTAAATCTTTACTAATTGAAATTTATATTGAAATTGTTGCAGTTAGTGAAGCTAATGTAACACTTGAAAATGGCGCCAATGGCGTCTGCAATTTTCACATGTTCTTTTTTCAAATTGTTTGACACCATCCAACACACAGCTAGTGGCCAGTGTCATTTTGCGAACTTGGAGATAAAAACTCACTGTAAAAACTTTTTGGCTTTTGATATTTAGGTTACCAGCGCATAGTCTTACCCAAAATTAAAAAAGAAAAACCGCGTAAGAAATGGATTTTCATACACTTTTCTCTCCCGCTCAGATGCGTTTTCTCCCCGCATATTTGTTCGATATGCAATGACGTACTTTCTACCGTAAATTTGATAAAGTATCAAGGTACTTTCCGAGCAGGTGTAGTATAAAGTATATATCTGTATTTATTCCTTATGATGAGGACATTAAAAATACCTGTGTGTGCCATTATTTGTCTCTTGGCCAGATTTCCGATGTCTCCTTAAAGCCCTTATCGACTAGTACATTTATTTTGCACTTTGTAAAATAAGGTACGTGTATCTCAGTCATCCAGTTTTTATAACTGTATTTTAAAGTTATCTTATGAACAGTTTTAGAACATGATGGTAAAATTAACAATTCAAATATTACAGTACCCTTTTTTAGCGCGTAATGTTAAAATGGAACAGCTATATAAAATATAAATTTACATGGACATGGCACCATAAAAATGCTATATACTGTAGCTCAGAAAATTATTTTGAATCTTTCTAATTAATTTAGTATTTAATTTAAAATTACGGTACCAACAAACGGACATCAATTTATACCCCTTGTGCAGTCTACGTCGTAGCTAGATTTGTCTACGAAGCGCTACGTCACTCTTCTATTTCGCTACGATAACGTAGCCTCTACATTTTTTGTATATTGCCGTGCGGTTCTTTCACCTTTCTTTTAGAAAACTAAGATGTGTTTTCCTTTATGATGTATATTGATAACTCGTTATTTTGATGTTAATTGGCCACGTTTTGTTAGGGCAAGTAATAAAAGCGCAGAAGGCAATAGCGAAGACATTGGTCCGTCGATAATTTATGATGAAGTAAAACTGATGCCTTTTTTAAAAAATAATCTAAAATTCAAAATAAAAGACTGATCCAAAGACATATTTATAAGAGCACAACATTAGCTATAGTTTTAAAACTTAATCCAGCCAATAACATTATTTCTTTACAACGCTATAAAAATTCAGGGCACTAAATTGGGCAGATGTTATCCAAAATTCAAATACAAACCGACCATGCCTAGCATCACCTTTAAATTACTACTACATCCTCTAAAGAAATCGAATAAACGATTTTAAACTCAAAATTTATGCAGCTAAGCCCTAAAATTTATTATCAGGCCGTAAGAGATAAAAATTTAAACTGCAATACAATTGCCAGGCTTAACTCAAACGCCGAGAGCCGAAAATCATTTGAATGCAAGAACACAACCGGTCTCAATGTAGCTCTGTGGCGGACTAAGCAAAAGTCGACTTTAGAACAATAAAATACAGTCTAAGTTGGTTTTTTTGGCCTCAGCCGTGGTTAATGCATTTCGATTTGTGTGAGAAACCGCCAAAATGCATCGGAAGGTCGTTGAACTCGGCCAGCCAAGGACAGTGCATTCCATTTTTAAATTTAAAGCTAGCGCGCCAATAGAAGGCAGGATCTAAATAGGGCCGCCATCTTGCGGCGTCAGTTTGCGCAGGAAGCATATTGGGGTACCGCGAGAAAGTTCAAAAATAACCCTTCGTATTAGAAATCTACCACTTTTCACCTACTTTATTTAGCCACACAAGTTCACCAACAATGTCTCATATGGAAAATTACATCATCGAACATAAACTGTTGTACATAACTAAAAGTTACGATGCGAACACAGGTTAGATACATGATAATTTCCTTGTGGCTAGCAGTGGAAAAAATATCATATTCGATAATTTAATTTTATTTTTCTCTAAGTCATCATTACAGCCGTTAAAACAAACCATGACAACTTTTATTTGAAGCACTTATTACAGTTATTTAGTAATAAAGTTGGTATAGCAATTTGAATCCTAATTACTTTTTAAGTAACGTTATTAACACTTTCAAATATATTTGAAAGCATGAATTTTCTTATAAAACGGTGTACATGATCAAAAACCTGGACTTATCTGCACTACCACTACATCACAATTTCCACTAATTAAAAAATAGAAAGCATCTTGTACTACTTACTTATCTCATATCAACGTTAACTAAATCTCTTTATACAAATCCATTAGCACTCAGAATAAGCAACAAAATGTAACATTTTAGTAGCTTTCTAAAGTACTATGCAAATTCAGCGGTCTTAGAATGCGGAACCTCTCCTTTCACCGCGGCACGCGCTTGTTCCTTTTTTAATTGCACCATTTTGAATTTTGGAGTTTTGTAAAAGGTTTTTTTTTTTTGTCAGACAATGGGGTTCCACGTATTATTTGCCGTAATTAGGGAGCGGTAACGAGCCTTCGTTAGTTTTGGCAAATGAAAGGTGCTCTACGTTTGACAGGTAAGCTTTTTTTGTACTGGTAACTGTCTTTTTTCAACATGGCTGAAAACAGTAAAAAACAAAGAAAAAGCATTAGTGAAAATGAATGCGGAGCCCTATTCGTTTACCACATTTTCAGTATTTGATGTATTTTTTAATAATGACATAAGTTATTACTTTCAGTAGAATTATCCTACCTACTACACAGAACGTATGTCCACACAAGAATATTTGAGAAGTGGAAATAAAACCATACAACCGTTTTAATCCACCCCCATTGCACAAAACCAACATAATTAGTTCTATACGAGTATATACAAGAGAATAATGTTAATTAAATAAAATATAACGATAATAACGATACAGTTAAGTAAATATAGCCTTATGGTACAGTTAAAACTTCTAAAGATTCTAAGCATATTTTAAAACAAGATTTAGTTAGATGAATTAGTTATTTGTTGTAAAAGTTAAACTCCATTTTATCATCATCATCATATCAGCAGTAGAGCATCCCTCCGCGGTCGAGTCTCATTTCCATTTCTTATTTATAAGCAAAGGCAAATAAGTATCAATAAGCAGCTAATCTGTTTGGCGGGACGCGGAAAAATCAAGGCGTCCTTATTATTATTTTGTGAAAACTTTGCGCTTATTTTTTTTTTTTTTTTTTTATTCTATACAGGTTTGCGTTTGACTACTTACTGCCTGATGTTGAGCAGATATGCGGTCTAGGATGTAGCACGCTTACCTAGAAGATACCTATTTACTCGGGATTTGAAGACACCCACGTCGTACTTTAGCGGGAAGACAGACCCAGGCAAAGCGTTCCACATTCTGGCTGTTCGTATGAGGAATGAGGACTCGAAACGCTTGGTTCTAACGCGCGGAATGTCCACCATAAAAGGGTGGCGCTTTGGTCGCGTCTGTCTAGCCGTACGATAGAAGAAAGGGGCAGGTGGGACCAGATTGTGCAACTCCTGAGCGCACTCCCCGAAGTGTATCCGATAAAAGGCCGACAAACACGCCACCTTACGTCGATGCTCAAGACTTTGCAGCTGCGACTTAGTCAAGGTGTCGTTGTCAATCAGCCTCCTGGCTCGCCTCTCAATCGACTCCAGAGCCTCCAGTTGATATTTGGCAGAGCCATCCCAAAGGTGAGAGCAGTATTCCATACAAGACCTGACTTGTGCTTTATAAAGACTAAGCAGTTGCTCAGGTGTGAAATACCGTCTCACCTTAGCGAGAACACCAAGTTTTTTGGAGGCTAATTGAGCTTTTGACTCTATATAAGAGCCAAAGTTAAGAGTCGATGAGAGTGAAACGCCCAGTAGTTCCAAGCTGTCAGTTACCGGAACGGAGACACCGCGGAAAGCGGGAGACAATTGAAAGGGTCTCTTTTTGGCCGAGAACAAACAGCCTTGAGTCTTCGTGGCATTAAACTTGACCAGGTTAGCATCGCCCCAGTCAGATACCGCTTCCAGACTCAAGTTATAATCACAATTTTATATACTTATATACTTATAATCACAATTTATTTTGATAATTAGCGAAATGTTGTGGGAGTTTAGTTATTAATAACTGACTAACAAGCACAATAAATAGTTGGCAAGAGATTTTATTTATTTAGTCTGCCTTCACTATGTACATCAACCAAATCAACCATTCAACGTGATATAATTCGATGTATCGTGTCATTTCACGTCGCGTCCAATACTCCAAAGACGCTTCTAGGAAAGGCTCCACTGCTTTACTGAGGCATAATTCTTTCTATCTTTTATATTTTAACGTTACATGTTTTATGTATTTGCCAGTGTCAAGTAAAAGTTTTTAATATTTTTTTGAGATTTTATCAAAATAGTCACAGTCGTAGTCACGTCATAGTCCAAAAAAGTCGCGTTCATGTCTTTGTATGATTTTTGGTTACAACACGGTAGACCACATCATAGCACTTATTTACACTCATGCACGTAATTCAGCCCATAATCAACGGAATACCACAATTTTTCACTAATGATCACTGATACAAACACAAGTTTAACAGAATAATAAAATATAGCTACATCTCAAAGAGTTACTTTTTATGATAAACATTTCAAAAATTCGTCGCGGATGCAGGATTCGAACCTTGCGTCTTCGGATCACTAGCCCGACGCTCTAAACCACTGAGCTAACCCGCATCATAAAAAAAACAAAATCATCATAAAAAGTAACTCTTTGAGATAAACCTAGTGTGGGATGCACTATAAAATTAAAATCATTTCATGTAGCTACATGTTTTTCTCCGCGTTCCCGCCAAAAACCTGAGGCATAATTGGACTTGACTAGTTTGGACTTGGATTACCTATGATTGTGACTATATGACTTCCAAGACAAAACGAAGAAATGATTAAAAGGACTAAAATCCAGGTCGGTATGACTGACTGTAAAAAGAGACTTTTGAAGAAAGTAGCAAAGCAAATGCAAGTTTGTTTAGAGAAATTACCTAGTCATCGCATGAGGTTACGAGTACCATTGTCATTCCAGATTCTATTTGCCGTTTTATGTAAAAAAACCTTTATAAAGTTGAGGCAATGACGTTAATAAACGGGAAAATAGTTGTACAATGCCTATTATTCATTTGATAAGCACGTTTTCGCCAGCATGTCTTTCCATTTATATTTAGACATTATGCGTATAGGCGTATAGACACTCGGTGTGACCATGTGTGTGTTGACGTCATTGCGGTTTAGTGTGTAGGTGTGTTGAGAACTTTCGTCATAAGTTGGTTTTATTTAGAAGGGGTATAAAGTAACAGTTTATTTCAAGTTAGCAATGCAATGGATAATTTTGACGAGGTTTTTAAAAATACGTTACTCTTATAAATTATGTTATCATTTACAGTTTTATATAGCCAAAGTCGTGTTATTTTTTTCAGGATTTTTTAATTTTTTTAATACGTGCTTTAGTCAGTAGATTATTTTAAGCACTTCATCCTAGGATTAATAAATATATACAGATAACGCTAACTATGATTCCTAAGTGGTGTTTGCCGAATTAGGTGTTTCATTATATACATCATTTTATATTATGTAAGTGAAATACCTTACAACTGAAATGTTTATGCTAGCTAAAAAAAACATACGTAGTGTTGCTCTGTAGATGCACCTACGATTCTACGCTTTATCTATGCTACGTTACCCGTAGTTCTACGGTTTTCGTAGTAAACTTCTAAGTACTAGGTACTGTTTATGTATGATGAGTTTTTCAAGTACTTGTTGTTACAGGATCTTACAATTTAATATTTAAATAAATAAAAATTAAATATTAAAAGAGTTTAGTTTTCAAATTACGAGAATATATTTTAAGATATTTTTATTGTAATTTAATAAAACTTTTCGTTTTCTTTGAACTTATTTCTTCTTAATAATCACAAAATACCTCTAAAATAGAATTACCGCCTGCAGTTTTTTTCAGATACGAGTATTTACAATTTGGCAACTGCCAATTTTAATTAGAAAAGGCATAAATTATTCTCGAATTTCATCCCCGCAGCCCTACTGGAACTACCCTGACGGCATATTTAATTTTCCCCAAACACGGAATAGTTTTCCCCTATGTCTTTCCACCCTTTGCCCTGGTTCTCAAACTAGGCACCTTACGCTCATACTAGATTCATAATTTATTATTTTAGTAATTATCTAATACTAGCTTAATGCCCGCACCTTCGCCCACGTTGCCTTAGTACTTACTTAAATTGTGAATATTGAACATTGCCCTTGATTTGACCTGTCTGGCGATGTACCTAATAAATGATTTGTTTTACAAACTTTGGAATTTTATCGGTCCCCCTAGGATGAAAAAAACACAAATGTTGAACAAATAGTATTTTTTATTTTCTTTGAAGAATATGCAGTCCAAATTTCAAATTAATCGGTCCAGGGAATAAAAAGTTTCATACAATCGAAAAGGTTCCGTTTTACCCCTTCAGAGAACGAATTTTCAAAAATCCGTTCTTACGGCTCCATTACGTTGTACAACACATCTATGTTCTAAGTTTCAAGTACATAGGTTAAGCGGTTTGGGCTGTAGAACATCTGTCAGTCAGTCACTCAGGCCGAAGCCCTTTATTAATATAGATTTATAAATCTCGTTTAATAAATACATAAATAAATAGTTAAATTTGTTCCCAAAAGACACTTAAGCTAAATTAAGTACGAGTACTCTTAACTCTGCACTAGGTCTCCGAGGAGCCTGTGTTGCAGAGTACAGTTTCCTTTAATAGTCCCTGTTATCGAACGCTGTCAAATTAGCTAGACTGATTTTTATGAAATCATTTGTGATTATTTAAAAATAGATCATAGGTATAGTTTGATAAAAGGTTTTAGGCAATGTTTATACCCCTAAATGATAAAGAGTACCCAGAATTTTTTACTTAAATGGCAAAAAAGCGTTTCAGCTAGTTCTAATTGCAATTTATACAAGAAAAAGATCATGGATCAGGAATTGTCTTGTTTTCGAAATTTAGTAACTACGTAATAAGTAAATTCGTATAGGCCGGGTAGCTATCCCAGCGGGCTTAGCATACGGACCATAAAATAATTCTGTCGACGTGTCAGAACGTGACAGAGTTATGATGAAGCATATATCTGTCACCTTTGCACACGTCGATAAACTCTTCTCGTGGTCTTGTATGCTAAGCTAGCTGGTGTCAGAATTTTTAAGCCGCGATAACGCCTTTGACATGGCTAAACTACAATTTTACGAGTAATTTAACAATTTATTTGGTAAACTTTGGAAAATATAAAGTTTTATAATCTGTGTCCTACAGGGTAAGGGTTGGTTTGCAAAATTGCTATCATTAGAGGTAATATTAATGTCATGATTAAACTGCCGTTGTAGTTGGACACTGGAGCTTTCGGTTTTAAGCAAAATGGCGACTAATTTGATGATAGTTTTATGTGTACTCGTAGGTACTTTACACGACATAACATTATATTTTGAGACAAATTTCTGCTAAGCTGTAAGCTGTATTTGTGCGATATTAGTTTCGTCATCATCATTGTTTCAGCCGTAGGATATCCACTGCTGGACCATTCATTTATAATAAAACCGGTTGGATGAGGCTTGTATCTAAGTATTATGTCTTTAGCTTAATGAGATCATCCCGCACTTTCTGTATTTTACTTTGTCACTGTTTTTTACTTTTTTGGGGTTTCGTACCCAAAGGGTAAAAATGGGACCATATTACTAAGACTCCGCTGTCCGTCTGTCTGTCTGTCACCAGGCTGTATCTCTTGAACCGTAACAGCTAGACAGTTAAAATTTCACAGACGATGTATTTCTGTTGCCGATATTACAACAAATACTAAAAACGGAATAAAATAAATTTTTAACGAGGGTTCCTACAAAAAACCAATTTTTATTTATTTATTAGCTCGATTATAATAACGGTAACAAGTAGACGACTCAAATAAAAAATATTCACAGAATATTTAGTTGGAAATTCACTTTAAAAATAAATAATTAAATTAAAACAAAATAAATATTTAAGGGGGCTCCCATTCAAAAAACGTGCGGTACGGAACCCTTCGTGCGCGAGTCCAACTCGCACTTGGCCGATTATCTATATTACTGTCTATTCGAAGATTACCTGGATGAAATTGTGTCTTTTGTTGCACTAATTAATAATATTAACTTTTTATTCTTTCACAATTCAATTTAAAATAAATACAATATAATTAGTACTTAATGTAGTTAACACATGGCGACCTTATAGCTGGAAGCGGTTTCTTCTAGGCAACCACAACCACAAATTCCTGTCAGTAGAATTCGTATCCTGCACTTGCCGGTTTCCATTCAAAAACTTCACAAACCAATCAAGTATCGATACCCGAGAAGGGCAATAGGAATATATTCACCACACAGGCACAGTTGAATTCAAAAATAAAGCGAATGTAAAAATCTTAACGTATGATCTAACTGCACTTTTTCTCCAATTTAGTCCCTATTTTCTGCTCTTTTACATTTATATTTCGAATTGTCATCATTTCATTTAAATGTCATTAATCAATTTGATTATTACCCCTATTTTAACCCCAAATTGCCCCTATTTTGTCCTATCTGCCATCGCTATGCGCGACTACCACGCCCTAACTGGTCATCGGCAATTTGATGCAAAAAGTCAAATGAAATACCACTACTCGTACCTATACAACCTTTAGGCAGTATGGGAGATCTATGTGTATGGAAAATAGAACGACTTATAGAATTTTATGTTGTTTTAGCCCAACCTAGTGGGAAAACAATCGCTTTAGAATAAAAATACAAAACGGTTTATTTTCCAAAAGCATCATTATCACTATCAGTATAAAGCATAAAACAGTCGCTGCCCGCTGTCTGTCCCTATGTACTCGTATGCTTACATCTTTAAAACTACGCAACGGATTTTGTCGCGGTTTTTTTCAATAGGTAGATTTATTCAAGAGAAAAGTTTGTATGTAAAATACACCTGTGCAAGACCGTGGCGGATCGCTAGTAATGTGATAATTCAAACGTATAGGTACCAAGGTAGCTAAAATTAATTACTAGAGTTACCTAGCACTTCTAGACACTACACTATGGCAGCGTTTGAATTACTGTGGGTTCGAAAGCCGCTCCAACGTACGTTTCGTTTTCGTTTTCCAGTGAACGTAAACATCAAAACATAATCGGAAAAGCAACTTAAAAGAACGCCAAAAATTGTACGATTTCACATGCATTTCTTAACGTTGTACATAATGCAACATCACGACGATATAGAACCCTGTAACATTAATTTTTATTACATCAACAGACCACGGAAACTTATCCTCAGCGATGAGGCATATTCGAAGATCTAAGTTATAATCTAAAGCTTTTCAATGTCAGATTTACTCTTGTGAAGCCTTTAGTTTTAAGAAATATTGTTAAATCTCAGAAAGAAATAATGGATGTCATAAAGAACACAGACCCTAGAGTCTGTGGAGTGTATTAAATCAATAAAAAAAATCAGATTGAATAGGTATCTTCTAAGTCTGCGTGCTTCACCTTCGACGACAGCTCAGCTTACCATCAAACGAATTGGAAGTTAAACGCGGACTTATTCGCGTTAAATAATCGGCCAAGTACGAGTCGTACTCGCGCACGGTGGGTTCCGTACGAGCCCCCCTTAAATATTTATTTTATTATTTATTATTGAAGTGAATATAAAATTAAATATTCTGTGAAAATTTCAAGCATCTACCTGTTACCATTATTAATAGAGCGAAAAATAGCTAAAAATCAGGTTTGTTGTATGGGAGCCCCCCTTAATTATTAATTTTATTCTGTTTTTAGTATTTGTTGTTATAGCGGCAACAGAAATACACCATCTGTGAAAATTTCAGCTGCCTAGCTATCATGGTTCATGAGATACAGCCTCGAGACAGACAGACGGACAGACGGACATCGAAGTCTTAGCAATAGGGTCCCGTTTTTCCCTTTGGGTACGGAACCCTAAAAAAGACAAGAATTTCGTGCTCCATCTCACTGATGACATTATAAAATTGATGGCCTTTCGCTACTGCATATAGGTACGTCCTGTGTAATAATAGTGCGTGCGCAGACGCAGCCAGTATCGAGGTCAAGGTTTGTGAGACTTTCGAAACCTCCCGCCCCCTCGGATGTCTCGGCCGTAGGGATGTGCAGCGTCGATAGGGCATCTTGCTTGTCATCGAATGTCGTATGTGAAAAATCGATAAATAATCGGCCAAGTACGAGTAGGACTCGCGCACGGAGGATTCCGTACTGTAAGGGAGCCCCCCTTAAATATTTATTTTATTTTAATTTTACTATTTATTTTTGAAGTGAATATAAAACTAAATATTCTGTGAAAATTTCAAGCATCTGCCTGTTACCATTATTAATATAGATCGAAAAACGTCTAATAAATCAGGTTTTTGTATGGGAGCCTCCCTTAAATTTTTATTTTATTCTATTTTTATTATTTGTTGTTACAGCGGCAACAGAAACACATCATCTGTGAAAATTTCAGCTGCCTAGCTATCCCTAAAAAACAGAACCTTTTTAGGGTTCCGTTTCCAAAGGGTAAAAACGGGACCCTATTACTACGAGGGTCAAACTGAAAGTTCTTAGAACTGGCCACTTATAAACAATATAATAAAAAAATAATTCTATAATTTGAAAATAGAACTCTTTGCCAATATTACTGAGTATATACTTCATTCATTTGTCATTTGTTTTACGATTTGGCGGCAAATTGAAAATTGTCTGTGTCACGTCAACATGAATTTAACACGAGAAAATTTTCGTGCAATGATTTTTTATGACTTTCGATGTCATTTAAGTCAACAAGAAAGTTATGATAGACTACGATTGGCCTTTCACGATGAAGCCCCATCTCGTGCGACTGTTTACAACTGGTTTAATGAGTTTAAACGTGGTCGCACTAATCTCACTGATGATTTACGTGAGGGACGGCCTTCTACGGCGACGACTGAAGATAACATCTGTGTTGTGCGGCGTATGATAGAGACTGACAAAAGAGTGACCTATCAGCAGATTCGGACAAGCTTAGGCATCGGTATGAGTCAAGTGCACAAAATCCTACACGAACATTTAGCGGTCAGGAAGCTTTGCGCCCGGTGGATACCTCATAATTTGACTGAGGCTCAAAAACTCCATCGTGTGGATTGGTGCCGTAAAATGATTGAAAGATTTAACGGAGGTGACTCAAATGCTGTGTTCGACATACTAACAGGTGACGAAAGCTGGATTTACTGTTATGATCCTGAAACCAAAAGACAATCTGCTCAGTGGGTGTTTCCTTTCGAGGAGTTGCCAACTAAAGTGAAGAGAGATCGAAGTGCGGGGAAAAAAATGGTGGCCTCGTTCTTTGGAAGGATAGGTCATTTCGCGACAATTGTGTTAGAGGATCAAAAAACAGTTTCTGCAGAATGGTACACTACCAATTGTTTGCCACTTGTCTTGGAAAAAGTTCGAGAGAAACGACCTCGCAGTAGGATCCTCCTTCACCACGACAACGCCTCATCGCACACCGCCAAGCGAACGATCGACTATTTGGCGACATCAAACGTTGAATTACTGGGTCACCCGCCGTATAGCCCCGACCTCGCGCCTTGTGATTTTTATTTATTTTCAAAAATTAAAGAAAAACTTAAAGGAAAGCGGTTTATGAATGCTGAAGAAGCGGTGGCTGCGTATCGCGATGCCATTGAAGAGACCCCTAAGGACGAGTGGGCAAAGTGCTTTTCCCAGTGGTTCCATCGCATGCAGCGGTGTATTGACGTGAATGGACAATATTTTGAAAAGATATAATAAAACTAATAACTGGCTAATGTAATCAGTTTTTGATTTTCTAAGAACTTTCAGTTTGACCCTCGTAATACTTCGACGTCCGTCTGTCGGTCTGTCCATCTGTTTGTCTGTCACCGGGCTGTATCTCATGAACCATGATAGCTAGCCAGCTGAAATTTTCACAGATGATGTATTTCTGTTGCCGCTATAATAACAAATACTAATAACAGAATAAAATTAATATTTAAGGAAGGCTACCATACAACAACGTGGTTTTCAGGAGTTTTTTGCTCGCTATTAATAACGGGAAGAGGAATGAGCGCGAGTCCGACTCGCACTTGGCCGATTTTATTTTATTTAAAATGTTGATCAAATTTGTATTCGCACGAAATTTGTCTATTGAGCAAAGTCAGTTGACAAAGCTGAAAAGGGAAGATAGCAGTATAGCGTCGATCAAGGCAGAGAGAGGTATTGGAGGTGATCAAAAGGTTCTATGGACAGTTGGTACGCTTAGGTCGCTAAGCCTTTTATCAACGCAGCTAAAGACTTAAAGAGTCAAGCTAACCCAACACTTTGATGGGGTTGAAAAGTTCTCGAATGGAGACCACGTACCAGCAAGCGCAGCGTAGGACATCCACCCACGAGGTGGACAGATGACCTTATCTAGATCGCAGTATCGCGCTGGATGCAAGCCGCTTCCAACCGGTCTTATTGGAAATCTATACGGGAGGTTTATGTCCAGCAGTAGACGTCCTATGGCTGATGGATGGGTGGATAAGTAACTGAACTGACCCATATCAAGCTCGGACTAAGTGTCGTTTGTTGAACATAGACAGGGCCGGATTTAGTGGAGGGCAACTGGGGCAACTACCAGGGGCCCCTAACAATAGATTTGTAAAAAAATGTTTCAAATTCTATCGAGTAAACTCTAGCAAACATCGACCTACCCTTGCCTACAATTGCTCCATTTTGATTACGTTACTGACTCAATTATCTATTCAACAAAGCAAGTCAATGTAGTAAAGCAATGTCAATTAAATAAATCGATTTAAAATCGTCAACAGCGTCCCATCCCTAGCATTATCCTTGCAAAGCTCGAGCTTATTTATAGTCAAAGCGAGCTCACATGTAGCGGTTGATTTAACGATTGCGGAAGGCAACGGCGGTGCATGTATGCGTAAAAAGGACTCCAAGGGCAGGCCTATGTCCAGCAGTGGCCGTCCTATGGCTGATGGATGGATAACTGAAATGACCCATATCAAACGCGGACTATCGTTTGTTGAATATAGAACCTACATGTTGAATATAGATCCTTGAATAGAATTAATACATAATTGGTCCATATTTATCACGTAACTGACCCAGTTATCTATTCAACCATAGTAAAACGAGAAATTAAATAGCAGAGTTTTATTTGTACGACTTACACGGGAAACGACAAACGTTAGAGAGAAAGTATTGCCAGTAGGCTTTCTAAATAATTACAATATTAGATGTACACAGATAACTAATTTTAGCAAACCAAGCCAGCCAATCAAATAAATCAATGTCAATTAAATAAATCGATGTAAAATCGTCAACAGCGTCCCATCCCTAGCGCTATCCTTGCAAAGCTCGAGCTTATTTATAGTCAAAGCCAGCTCACATGTAGCGGTTGGTTTAACGATTGCGGAAGGCGGCGCTGTGTGCGTGTATAGGACTCCAAGGGCACTAGGGCATGCGCTCAAAGGATTAAGGGTACTGCTGCACTAGGATACCATAATTATCTCTTCAATTTGTCAACTCTATAAGGGGATCACGAATTTTTGAGATACAACCTTTATGATTTAATTTAAAATGCGACTCTGCTGATTACTTTAATAGCAAATTACGAGTATCTTATGTTTTATTATTTCTAAGCTACTGAATGCCATACTGTATAAGCGGCGCAAATATGCTAATTTCGTTAGTGGTTACATATTTGAGCCATTTGGAATTGAGACATTGGATCCATGGGGGCAGGGAGCTCATCGTATTTTCAAAAGTCTGTCTGAGCGTCTGGTGGACACGACGCTTGACCAAAATGCTGGTGTTTATTTGGCTCAACGCATAAGCATTGCCACTCAGCGTGGCAATACAGCCAGCATGCTGGGCACGCTGCCAACTGGCAGTGGGCTTGAGCATTTGGATTATCATTAGACCTTCTTTGCCCTATATGCTACAATAAAAAATATTGTTATGAATCAAAGGGCAATTTATTTGTCTCTTTGTGTCTGTCTGCTAGATCAAAATGTGGTTTTCACTATCCCTTAGTAGAAAATACAAAAAAATTCAAAATTTATTTATTTCGGACAACTCAAACATGATCCATCTTTTGTTAGTAACTTATGCTAATGCTTACAAACTAGGGTTAGTTAGAAAAGCTAGTAAAGAAGCATTAATACAAAACAATATAAATACAAAATACAAAATTCAACATCTTCATCAATACAAAATTCAAACAGAGTAGGTACGATAAGTCGATAAAACTTTTGATTATTAACTGTATAACCCATTTATAGGTATATTCAAAATCTGGTTTTTATGAATTTTATTTTGTATTTAGGCTTAAATTGGTTTTTATTTAGTTACATGCTATAATTTACGCATTTAGCCAGTCCGCGGACCATGCAGCATGTCGCACCGCACTCTACTAATATTATAAAACCGAAAGTTTTTGTTGGTTAATTACTCTTTGTTTAGATCTTTGGTCTTTAATTTGATTATTATATGGGTATAGATCAAAGTTAAAGAGTGACATAGGCTACTTTTTATAGAAAAACAAAAGATTCCTATGAGATAGCACAAAAGTCAAAATTTCTAGCGGGCTAAGCCGCGGGTAAAAGCTAGTTTCTAATAAGAGAGACATATTTTTTTCTCTTGTCAGTTACATCGGAGTCAAGGGTGCTGGGATCGCACATCAAAAAAAATTAATGCGTAAGCCGCTTTCTAAAGCAAGCTGGGATCGCGTATCATTAAAAAAAAATGCGTAAGTGACTCTTCTGAGTACGCCGAGATCGCATTTTGAGGCGTAAGTGTTACATGCGAGTAGTAAGTGTCAAAGTAAACACAAGCGTACACACACATACAAGCGTCCCAGTGCGTTAGGACCTTTACGCATAGAGTAGCATTAAAGGAAATTGTTACTGATGGAGCCGTTATTGTGATGAAGAAAAATTTTAGCAGGTTTATCTTGAACTTTTTTACTGGTTGCAGGGCTAACACTTTAGGTATTCTAGGACGTCATCTTGTCCTGTTAGCTATTTCCGTTCAAGCTGCTTTAAATTCTGAGCTAGCCACTTGACGTGTTCACAGTCACACATCAATTTTTTTTCTGTACTCATTATTATAGGTAAACAACTTATTTCTAGGAATTCATCTCTGGAATGGCAACAAAAAATAATTATGTTCCTAACTGTGTCATTTTGTCCAATATAAAATGGCATTTGCATATGGAACAGCTGGGCTGGGGTCAACTATATTATTAAGGCTTTTTATATAGCTTAGCAGTTAAGTTATTCGGGACTTACAGCTTAACTTGCTCCAAACCACAACATCATTCAACAGCCGCGTCTCACCCCTAGGAAAACAAACTGCGTCGACAATCGTGCGGGTTAATCTATCAGGTGGCCGTTTTCACGCACATCCACTAAGAATTACTTGCTAGGAATGGTACCGACTCTAGGTTAAATTTAAGAAAGCTAGGAAAAAACAACTGGTAACTCATTCGCACCGGCTGGCGAAATCAGAAAAGTCTGTATATATGGGTGGGCCCGCTATTTACAACCGAATACCTACCCGTAGAAGTTCAGGATGACTGAAATGTTGGCTATTTTATGACATGAATGACTTTTTAAAATAACCTGAACTGTATTACCTAAAATTTAAGACTAATTTGCTAATTTTCAAGTTTTTATTTTATTCGTGTTATAATTGTATTTGTTATGTATTGTAATGTTATGTTAACTGCTTGACTTGTAACAAATATGGTGTTATGAATAAATGACTGTATGAAAACTGAACAAAGACGAGAAAGAAGTAGGTAAACGAAATTAAATATGAAAACTTGAAAAGATTTAGGTTAAGCAAAATTAATTAATAAAACAACCAGTAGCAAAAGTATGCCTACTCGTTGATTAATGAGAAAATTTCCGTAGGTTCCATATTTTTTTACAGCAAAATGAAAAATGCATCAGATAACAAACAATAGAAGATGTGGCGTAGGCTTCATTTTTAATTAAATTAGCAAAATCAGGAAACGTTTTATGAGCTTCTTAATGCATTTATTTAATTACGTGTGAGCACCTATTTTTTTAGTCGTAATGCCTAAAGAAAAATATGCCTAAAGATTTCAAATTAGTTTTATATTCAAGTGCCTACAGAGAGATTTAAAAAGCTACGATACTGACTATAAGTAAAATATTAAAATTATTGAACTGGTAACTAAAAGTATCTTATTATCCAAATGCTATTACACATTAGACGATTTTTTTTAATAATAAATCTCATAAACGTTCCAGTGTAACCTCAATGGATGCTGATCCACCCTATATAGATTTTATAGTTTAAGCATTGACAGAACACCAACAATACTCTTTAGACCATTTGGAGTCAGACATATTAAGTTTGTGTTAAGTGAAACTATAGTGAAACATAAGTTTGTTTGACAAAACTGTAACAGCATAACAAATTCAATCGAAATAGATCTATGCTATAGTAAAGTTTTTTCACCTAGAATACCTCAATAGCATATCAATTATTTGTCTGTTTTGTTTCTATGGTCTCTACAGTACGGACATCTGAGCCTAGTGTGGGGCCGCTGAATATACTTAACTTGAATTGTTTCCTTTGGGTTTCGTTTTGTCTACGTATAATAATTAAATTTGTGTGTGTGTGTGGAAATGAATAAAATTATTGTTATTATAACATACCTACATATAAAACCAAGGTAAAGGCTGTGTTTAAGTACGTTAGTTAAAATATCGTCCGTTCTGTCCCAAGGTAGCACTCATACATAGCGTAGTATGACTAGGTGTTTGTCAGCGATTACCAAAGTTAAAAAACGTTCCGCGCGGTCAGTGTTCGGATAGGTGACCGCGCGTGGCATTTATAACTGAGCGCTACCGTGGCTCGGATGACACGTTAAATTGTAGGTCCCGGTTGTATTTAACCGTTTAGCCATGTCAGAGGCCTACAGGCGGCTTAAAAACTAAGACATCAAGGCTAGCCAGCCGGCCTATACGAACTTACTTTTCTGTCCCAAGCCCTTACAAAGCTCTATGCCGCACACAGACGAACAAGGAAAAGAGTACACTAGCCGTTGCAAGTTAGTCATCAGACAGCCTTGAGTGCGTCTCTCTGCCGTTTGCAGCTAAGCGGGTGATATGCGCTGTGCAGTACAAGCCACAGCTGGGCTCGTTCTACGTGCAAATATGCAGGCGCCACACGTTAAACTATAGTTTCTGCTTGTAAAATTAAGTAATAAACAAGTTAATTTCACCAAAAAAAGAACTGACTTTAACCATTGCAATCTACGCAAATAATTGTAATAATCGAATCGATCATCACTACATAGTATAAAACAAAGTCGCTTCCCGCTCTGTCTATCCCTATGTATGTTTATATCTTTAAAACTACGCAACGGATTTTGATTCGGTTTTTTTTATAGATAGTGTGACTCAAGAGGAAGGTTTATATGTATAATACACCTGTGTGAAGCCGGGGCGAGTCGCTAGTTTTGAAATGATTGTTGATTTTTCAAAAATGACTAAAAAAATTAGTGTGATCACTTCTGAGGTATAATCATCAAACAAATAAAGAGTGATCAAAATCAGTCCATAATAATTGGCGGAATAATAGCGTAACATATTTGGATGGATGGATGGATATTTACAAAAAATATATATTCAGTAGATTTGAGAACCTCCTTTTTTTGGAATCAGTTGAAAATAATGTAACCACTAGAAACAAATCTGTGTTAATAAATCCCTGTGTAAAAAACGAGGACTAGAAAAAATAAAATAAAAAAATCACAATTAATAGTTTGCCAAAGGTCTTCCTTGTACTATGCAAGTACGAAAATTTTCATTTTTGACTGTGTAAAAAAGACAAAAAAATTAAGTGATCAAACAGATTTCTATAGCCACAAACCTTTTATTTGGTTATCTATGTACATAATTGTGGCACGATTATCTTTAGTGACATCAAGGAAACTTAAAACGACATGTCTTTTTTTCTAAAATAAATTCTTGTAAACTAACACACACTTACAATAAAATTGACAGTAAAACTTAAAAAAATATTGCAATGCAACCCTTATCAATGAAGCTAATTTAATACTAGCTGTACCTGCGGGCTTTGCACGGAATTCTTTACTTTTTCCAAGATAAAAAAGTAGGTAGCCTGACACTGACACATTTAAACTACTACGTCCATGCAAAATATCAAGTCAAGCCGTTGCTGCGTGAAAGAGTGACAAACAAACCAATAAACTAACGATTTAAATTAGTTTAATTAGTTAAAACCTGACAGCCATACGAGTATTATTATCTGTTTGTCTTTCGAATCGCATGTAAAAAAGGTATAACGAAAGGCTCCGCCTATAAGCTACCTATTACCTATCAGACACTAGCAGGCCTGCACCGGACGACCTTGTGCCGCGTTTGCTTACGGAAGTTATTGCGTGCTAGACGGAGCAAGTATGCAATACTACTTATTTATCTTTCGAATCATCGAATATCTGTACAAAGATATGTTTTACAACCAGAGATAGAGACCTTTTATTTTTCTTACGCATAACTCATGCACGTTTAATTTATACACGAAATCGCACAATATCATGTCACTTTTTATTTATAACATTTCAAAACACATGAAACCCACAGAGCTATTACAACGAGAGGAATAATGTTGTCGATCGCGAAAATCTGTAGAAGATGCATTGATTCAATATGGCATGAGTAAGAAAGAGAAATGAAAAAAATCATCTCGTTCTTTTTTTATCGATTGACCACATTATCTCTCTGGTATCTCTGCGACCCATTCACACGTGAGACCACAGAGTTACCAGAGGGATAATGTGGTCGGCCGAGAAAATTTGAAAGGGATGCATCGATTTAATATGGCACTAGTTAAAAAGAGACGATTCGGTGGTTTTAGTCGGATTTTTAGACAAGTAACATCTCTTTCTTTTTTTTACCGATTGACCACATTATCTCTCTGGTATCTCTGCGACCCATTCACACGTGAGACCAAAGAGTTACCAGAGGGATAATGTGGTCGGCCGAGAAAATTTGAAAGGGATGCATCGATTTAATATGGCACTAGTTATAAAGAGACGATTCGGTGGTTTTAGTAGGATTTTTAGACAAGTAACATCAAATCCTAATACTTATTCGACAGTTTTGTCAGAAGCTTGGGAGATATCCCATGCATTTTTGTCACAGAGCTATTACAAATAGAGAGATAGCGCTGTTGTAGCTTGAGGCAATTCTCAACCGCAAAAAATGTATGGACAATCATTATCACTAGTTGTCAACTGTTAAATATATGTATTGAAATCTGACAAGAATTTGACAAAAACGCGACAAAAACACGTCAACTGACCACTGTAGCTATTTTTCATGTCTCTTTCTAACTCATGCCATATTATATTAATGCATCTCTTTCTTTCTTTTCTCGATTTATCATCGACATTTTCCTCTGGTATCTCTGTGATTTTTATGTTTGAGAATTGCCTCAAGTAACAACAGCGCTATATCTCTGGTTGTATTAGCTCTATGCGTGAGACCTTCTTGGTCTGCGCGTGAGACTGACCACGTCGTTCTTTTGATGTATCTGTGGCTATGGCGGTAGGCTCCGCCTATAGGCTGCCTAAATTACCTATCAGACACTAGCAGGCCTGCACCCGGCACCGGGCGACCTTGTGCCGCGTTTGCTTACGGAAGTTATTGCGTGCGAGACGGTGCAAGTATGCTTTACTAGCGTTGCAACCCGGCTTTGTCTGGTTTAACTCATTTTTTATTCGTGTTCGGTGTGGCGATAGGTCCTGCTCTGACGTTTTGCATGGGGTGCTTTGCTCATACCCTTCTAGCGTCTACCCGAGCCAACCCAGCTCCTTGAAGTATAACTATTTTTAGCAAAAATGCACAACCGAATTCAATCGTGTTCAAAATTCGAATAATTCAATCAATCAAATCAATCAAAAATTGTTATTGACATAAAATAAGGTGGAATATGGAAAATAATGAAGCATCTGTTTCGGAACTAGCCAGGGGATGTACTACGGGAACCAGCGTCTTCTCCTATATTAACGACAAATTATGTCAATTTACTTATGCTTTCTAATATTACATTAATACCTATTGATTTAAAAAAAAAACGCCTTAGTGATTTCTATAAAATTTTAATGGGACCTCCTTGATAGTACCATTACCCTTTGGGAAAAAAAATTAAATCTGTTTGTAATTGGCAAAAATATATATGAAAATACAAAAAAAACATACAGGCGAACATATAACCTCCTCTTTTCGGAAGTCGGTTAAAACGAGCTTGGCTCTGGACCGCTGGCACAACAGCTTCAGTGGCTTGAATGACAATGGTGTTGATGATTATAGAGGTGTCATACAATAAGTTAACGATTCAAGTGTCTTCATTATGCCTCACGACATACCTACCGTTTTACACATATATTCATTATATAGATAGATAGATACACGTTTTATTGCACACCAAGAAGTAACAATAAAAGAAACAAATAGGTATAGATGCAAAAACAGTGTTACAATGTATTCAACTATACGAGATTATTTTTCCCTGTATTACGCCTTAGAGATTACAATGTGGTTATCTTTATTAATATTAATAGGTGGTTTATTCTGAAATCTGGAGTAGAAACCATCATAGCGTTCCTACGCCATGATAGTTTCTATTCAAGATTTCAACCAATACCAAATATTGACTAATTATAATCGCGGCTACAAGCATGCGAGCCTGTACTTCCCATTGCTTGTTATGTAGGTAGTAGTAGTTTATGTAGCTTTAGATTATGTGAGTCTTGTATTTGGTGGTAGTTAATAAAGACATTTGCCCTATTAAAGGAAATTAATAATATTAAATGACAATTCGATCGTACCAGTCCTATTAAGTTTATAACAGAGGCCAGTATCCAGTATCAAATGTCCAACAGCAAAGAAGAAAATGATGAATGATAGAAATGACAAACAAATAGCGAAGGCAAACACAAGTCTTAATATTATATCTAAAGTCTCGATCTTCGAGCTCTTTCTTCCCGTACTGTGAACTTGCCTTATCAGATGTCTAGGTGCAAATTATTCCTCGAAAATCTATTCAAAGGAAAACGTACGACATTATTGATTCAAGGTTTACTATTTAAAAACTATTAGATACAGTCTAAAGGCTTCCTCATACTTAGCGGCGTAGCCAACCATTAGCCAATCAGCGTAAACCACACAGAGGCGACCAATCACGTGTCTGGATTCAACTATCTCCAAATCTGTGATTGGTTGAATTCTAGGCCGCAGCCGCAGCCTGCCTCTGTGTTCATTCTGTTGACGCATAACCTTAAATAACCTAACATTAGTACAGTTCTATTAATATTATAAAAGGAGCAATTGTATATTTGTTTGTACCAAATGTGGGCCTTGTGTGTGGCTCTAACGATTGACAAAACTAGATAGAGCTTATCTTTTTTTAACATTTTTGTATAAACGGTGCTTCCTAGGAAATGCAAATTTAGATTTTTAGGGTTCCGTACCCAAAAGGTAAAAACGGGACCCTATTACTAAGACTCCGCTGTGCGTCTGTCTGTCTGTCACCGGCCTGTATCTCATTAACCGTCATGGCCAGACAGTTGAAATTTTCACAGATGATGTATTTCTATTGCCGCTATAGGTAATAACAAATACTAAAACCGAATAAAATTAATATTTACGGGGGGGAGGTCCCACACAACAAACTTGATTTTGCAGGAAATTTTTTGCTCCTTATTAATAACGGCGAGAGAAATGGGGCTAAGGGGGCTCCAACACGGTACGGAACCCTTCGTGCGCGAATACAACTCGCACTTAGCCAATTTTATTTTTACCGAGCAAAGGTAGTTCACTCACTAGCGTGTAGCGTGTATTTACGTCGTAGAATGTAACGCTTTTAAATGTTCAGTACATAAACTTGTATTATTTAATTCGTAAAGGACGCCAAAGGTTCTCAGGGCATTGTTCGAGCACTGTACTATTCAATATCAGTTTTGTTAGTGTCCTACTGACCTGTGAATGCTAAACCTAAATGGATTAGCTGTAGTTCATTTGATAAAAGAGAATATTCATATGAAAGGATTATTTATAACCTACAGATTTTATAACTCATCGTGTAGCTCAATTTGTTTTTTTTTCTCAGCCATAGAACGCCCACTGGTGAACGTTCGCCACCCCTATAGATCGCCAATAAGACTGGTTGGAAGTGGCTTGAACCCAGCATACTTAATCTGTGTTATTTTTAAATTTTCCCATATTTGAGCACATTATCCTACTATGAATATACTGGACTTATCGCGCAATAAAACTTGAGATATCAACTAATTAAGTTCCTCTTTCTATTCTTAATCTGGCCGACACGTGCCTCAACTAGAGGACATTTCGACTAAATCGGTAATCAGTCTTCCGTGCTATGTGCCCTGTCCACTGCCATTTCGACTTGACAACGGCTACGTTGACTTATTTCTTACCAATCGCCAATATGCAGCAATTTTCAGTACGTAGGTACTTACTGATAGTTTTTTAATGGGTGACCAATGGTGGTGATAGTATTGAATACTACTGTGGTTCAGATGACACGTTAAATTGTAGGCCAGGTATTAAGATATACCTAAATTAATTTTTATAGCTACCGTTACCATCAGTAGGCGTATCCTCTGTCATAAAACCCTTGAATTTTCACCAACTATTGTACAAAATACTGCCAATTTTTGTTAAGAAAGAAACTTGTGGTAACTTCCTTTCTTCTTTTATCACATTATGTCTATTGTCCAACTGTAAACCTAAAATAAGCTTATAACAAGCAATTTAAAAACAACGCCACAATTGACAACTCTACAAATGCAGTCAAAAACGATACCACAAATGCATTTTACCTAACAAAGTACTCTACCCAAATATAATTCGTCATTTCACCGTCTGCATTTTAAATTTGCAAGACCTTGCAAGCTATTGTCGTTAAAGTAAAATAGTGTTAAATGTGTTGAGTTTAAGTTGAAGTTCCTTTGTGACGCGTTGAGAGGGTCGTTCAAGGGACAGCTTTGAACCCGCTTTGTTTCCTACATGCGGTTGTTGGTTTATTTTCCTTCTAAAGACTTGCAAATAGGCGCTTGAAAGGAGGATTGTTCATACTGCGACAGTTTAGTGACAGTTGATGGAATAAGTCTTTTCAGCCGAGTTTAAAAAAGGAGGTTTGCAATTCGACTCTAGATGTTGTATGTTTTTTTTTTTTTTTGTCGTCGGAGATTTTGATAGGGTTTGCTGTCGCGCTATTTATCAGCTAATGTCGATAATATTTGGCGAAATTGTTTGGTATCTAAATCCTATCAAGATTTGCGATTGTAAACCAAGTCAGTCAAGAGCGAGTCGAGATATAAGCTTATGGAGATTCAATTAGAGAGAAGTGTCGCGAGGTCTAAGTACTTTTCGGAGAACTACTAGAGATTGTGCAAAAAGAAAAGCGTCGTAGGTGAGGTCGCCCGTGTTCCATTTTACTAATTTTATTACATTACATGTACTACGGGACTAATCGCGCACAAAAATTACGAGATAAATAAATACCTCATCATCCCGACGTTCCGACCGAGTTGCATCGATTGTGGTCACGGTTAGACTGTAGGTAATTATATCTCTTGTAATTTTAGTGCGCGTTTAGTACATAATAATAATGTCTTCAAATCGCGAAAGTTTAAAAACAATAATTTTATTACGTTGGCAACACTGCTCTGTCATTTCTAGTACAACTAAAAGTGTTTGATACTTGGTAGACACCAATTCGGTTTTCATCAGTAGACTCGCGTCTACCAAGTAGTCGGTATCTTGGTTGCTGATTAAAATCTTATTGTTAGTTCACCGTAACGACACAACGGTTCTCTTTTTGCACAAACTCGAGTTCTACGAAAAGTACTTAATAATAATATATTTGCCTGTATTTATACGCGCCTATTCAAAGCAGTTAGACTATAGATAATAACGCTCTACCAATTCTCTGTCTGGCGTAAACAAAAATAAAGGCAGTGTCATTTGAAAATCAAAGTTAAACGACCAGTGATCGTTTTAGATGCACGCCGCCATAGACCGCGATTATACATCAAAAGTTTGTTGCACCCAGTCCACTGTTTTCATTGGTTAGTTTAATTAGGTACCTATTGAGTTAGCGAGTGGTTTTGAAGATAAATAAATACTATTTAGGATTTGAGAGTTTTGTAGTCGTCGTTTCAGCCATAGGACGTCCACTGCTGAACATACGCTATGTTTATAGATCTCCAATAATAAGTCTGATTGGGAGTTGACCCAGAGCGATCTTTTTTAGGGTTCCGTACCCAAAAGGTAAAAACGGGACCCTATTACTAAGACTCCGCTGCCGTCTGTCCGTCTGTCTGTCTCCAGGCTATATCTCATGAACCGTTATATCTAGAAAGCTGAAATTTTCACAGATGATGTTTTCTGTTGCCATTATAACAACAAATACTAAAAACAATAAAATTAATAACTAAGGGGGCTCATATACAACAAACCTGCTTTTTAGTCGTTTTTCGCTTTATATTAATAATGGTAACAGGTAGATGCTTGAAATTGTCACAGAATATTTAGTTAGTATATATTTACTTTAATAACAAATAGTAAAATAAATATTTAAGAGGGGCTCCCATACAGTACGGAAACGTCCGTGCGCGAGTCCGACTCGTACTTGGCCGATTATTTTTTATCCTACTGTCTTGATAAGGCCTTCCATCCACCTAGAGGGTGGACATCCTTCGCGTCTTTTGAGATAATGCACAATAACAATTAGAATAAACAGGTAGCTTCTAGGTATGCTTGCTACTTCTTAGACCACGTATTTACTTAACATTAGAATATGGTCAACCGCAAACCAATTTACCATAAAAAAACGTTTCTGACTCACTAACCATCATCAACCTGACATCCTAAATCTAGAAAAATATTGCTGATTTAGCTACACCTCAGTGGCCCGCCTAGTGTTTTACCAACCATTAGACCAAGTATCGTCGTCATGTTAGCCTTGGACATCTACTGCTGAACATAGGCCTCCCCTATACATCTCCAATAAGACCGGTGGGAAGCGCCTCGCATCCAGGCGGTCCTGCGGTCTTGATGAGGTCATCAGCCACCTTGTTGGCGGACGACCTACGCTGCGCTTGCCGGTACGTGGCCTCCACTCGAGAACTGTTCGACCCCATCGGTCATCAGTCCTCCGTGTTATGTGTGCTGCCCACTGCCATTTCAAGTTACCAATCCACTATGTCGGTAACTTTGGTTCTTCGACTGAGGAACCAAAGTTAGGATTAGGGTTAGGACCGATTCAGGAACGAGGAGATCTGTATCTACTCATTCCTACTTCGATCTCGCAAGTATATCTCGGAATTAGTTGATGTGATATTAGCTAAAAGATGTGGATAGCTCAATCCTGACAAGCTCACTTAACCGCTCCGCGAGGATAGGGTTATCCGTAGCTTATAACTAACATCACAGCCGCCTAGAAGGTTGACTCGGCCTAAACCTATCAACATCGTCATTTTAGCAGTGGAACGGCTAATGTTGGACATAGGCTTCACTTTTAGATCTCCTATCAGACAGGTTGGAAGCGGCCGCTTTCGGCGCAATTTTCACAATACATAGAGAGAGCTATTCTGGCTACTCTATTGTACTTACAGAAATTCTGTTCAGTGACAAACAACACTATCAGTACTACACAGAACCGAAGAACTAAGTTTCTTCCCTCTTCTGTGCATTATTTCATAAAATGTCTATTTACTCAGGTACTTCGACTGGTAGCCAAATGATTAGTGACCCTGACTCCTGTACCATGGGTTCCATTCCCGCCAGGGCAAGTATTTTGTGATGATCAAAGGTGTTTGCTTGTATCGGATGTTATTATCTATACAATTTTGTATTTAAAAATAAATACTGTTTAGGATTGTCGTTATTCTGCGTATACTACATTTCATCTCCAAAATTTAAAGCCTAACTATAGATTATAGTATGTAAAGCTGTCTAATTCGAAGCTGTTTTGTGTCCCGATATAGATCGTCAGTCGAGTATCTACAATGCTTTTTGTGGGCTACTATAAGGACTAGTCTTTGGGCTCGTTCAATTTTGATCAAGTAAGAGCTACCGGCTGCACCACAAGAGGTAATAGAATAGCTTAGGATAGACTTGCATAGTGCAATGAACACTATGTCTACTGATTTGGTGTCTATTTCAAGTCTAAGTCTTTTGAAAACAAATGGTAAGTGAGTATATAATACTGTCCATTCTGTGTGGATCTGTTCGTCTGCTTAGTTACTTATTAAAATATACCTAATAAATATTCATAATTAAACAACTAAATATAGAGAAGATAGCTGAAACGATGGACGCCATTTCCATATTGAAAGTTTGGCACACCAACACATACTTATTTTTAACTTTTAACTTGCTTCAGGATAAAAAGTTACTAATTATTAAAATATTGTTCCTAAATGAGTACTTTTTCTTGTTTTTAAATACTCTTTGCTACCTTTTCTGTCACCTTATTCAGCCTTCATCAATCGTGTCTTCTTGTGATACTTAGCTAATATTGCAATTAAGTAGGTAGGTACTATAAATTGCGATTAGATTTATTTTTTTAGAACGTAACGGCTTTTTTTAATTACGAAGGAAAGTTTTAAATTGATTATTTATTGGGTTATTTCGGTAACTGAAAGAAATGGCGGGAAAGCCATTTTTTCATTTCTGTTTTTCCTCCATCATCTCAAAAGTAATTTTCTAGTTTGAGTAAGGAAAGATAATAAACTTATTACTAAATATAATTATTGTTAGATACTTTAAAAGTATTATAACACCATTACATTAAATAAAACAAACAATATAGGTGCATTAGAAAGAACCATACAGATATTTTAGGGAACTAATATTAGCTATATTTTCATACTATTTATATATGATGTATTTAATTGATAGACGTTTGACCACATCTCTCACTCATGTAGTCCAATGACGATGTTGGCAAAAGTGCTAATTACATCTTAAAATATAAAAAACGGGAAAGAAAGTATTCAATTTCAGTTATTAGCCTAAAATTTCCAAATTCAAATGCGTACCAATATGGCGGGTGGGCGCGCGCACTTTGTAGGCTTCAAAAAAAGAACAGCAAAGCAAGATGGCCGACTTTCTCGACAGTCCCTAGTCGCTGACGTCATTGGACGACGTGCCCTTGTCTATGGGATTATCCCGAATCTATTTGAAAATAGAACGTAAGTTCGAAAAATAAAACATGAATATTCTGAGAAGCCTGTGTTTTGTTGAGCTTTTTTGTGTAAACGTGGTTTCGTCGCTGCCAGTGTGTTGATTGCAAGTACCTACGTAATTTTGAAATACTTTGATTTTATTATGTTAGTGTAATAAAGTGTAGTCAAAACAATATCATTTCAATTTTAAATAAAAATAACGTGCAGTAAAATAAAAGTTAAAATAAAAAGTGACTTACCAAATAAAACAGAACTCGCAAACACAAAGTCCAATAAAATCAGAAAAGTAAATAATGAAAAATAACACAACACGACACAATGCACTAGAGTTTCTTTTAAATAAGAAAAATAAAAAATCTTGGTCTTAATTATATTGCCAGGCCATAATCGGAAACGTCTGTAAAAAAATGTCAAAAATAAAAACTGCGCCCGCGCCACAAAATTTTCACTCAGAACGTTCGTTAGTAATAGACGAATATATTTGAAAATCGAATGTTCATTGTCCAATTAGAATCCGACTGGATAATTTAATATTGGAACGAGTGGAGTTCTTTATTCGAAAAATCGCGACGTACTGGCGAGTAGACAGGAAGAGCGTCTAGGGATATAAAAATTCGGTTTTCAAAAATTGCCAACGAGCGTTTTGAGCCAAAAAATCTAACCTAACCTAACCCTGTGTGGCGGACGACTGGCGACCGCGTAGGGGCCGCATTGCCAAATATTTTTTTTGCATCTCGGCCGAATTATGCACTTGTATGCGACTTACGTCGTGCCTTCTTTGTAGTGGTGCGACATGTACCGATTGGGCATTTTTATGTCGTATCAATGTGTGCATCACTCACACAGGCGCGACAGACGAAATTTTTGTCTGTGGGCGTCTGAGCCCTTCGGCTTGGAGTAGGTAGGTATATTTTAAAAGTGTTATGTAAACAGTAGATTTTTGAGAGGCTAAAATACTTAGGTCTTTTTAGAGCCGGCCGGAGGGGTCGTTGGCCGCGTTTTTCGGGAACTGGCTAATTTTGCTAAATGGATGGATTGCCGGAGCCTGCTTCTCGTTGTTTGATTTCCGCGTGAACATGTTTTAAACTTAGAACTTTGATTTTCAATTTGGACATTGATTTTTTTACTGCCTTGGTATAGTAAAATCCTTGCAACACGTGATGCATTCGTTTTATTGCAATTTTTATTCGTAGAAGTCCAACGATTGGCTGGCTACGCTACTTCAAAGTAAATAAACAACTATTTTCATCATCCCGCTAAAATTTCCGCTACATATTTATAAATAAGTATAGTTAAAATGAATATAATGAGTACTACTTTTCTGGATTGCACGTGGGTACATGTCACGTACAGGACATATTTTAAAATTGATTTAGTAACCAGTCCGAGTGGATGGATTTACATACACAATCAAACTTATTGTACAGATATATCAAAGCTTTTTTACGAGTTACGATATTTGCCTACATCCAAACGTCAGTGGTGTCCGTCATACCGACATGAATTAAAAAAGTAACTCAGTAGTTCGAGCACAGATATCCATTCATAACAGATTGATAATGCTATTGTCACTTGGTTGCAATTCTTAACCACAAAATTGCATGGAAAATCTCCCAAGCTGCTGTCATAATTATCAAATAGTATTGTGATTTCCTAAAAATCCGACAACATCCACAGAATCGAGATATTTTTCATGTCTCTTTCTAACTCGTGCCATATTAAATCTGTACATCTCTCTCAGATTTTCTCGATCGACCACATTATCCCTCTGGTATCTCTGTCAGTTCGAGGGATAACGCTCTTGTCACTTGGGGCAATTCTCAACCACAAAAATGTATGGATAATCTTGCCAAGCGCTGTCAAAAATGTATTTGAATTTGTCAAGCATTTCACATCCCGTGCCTAAAAATCCTACCTAAGCTACCGAATCGAGATAATTTTCATGTCTCTTTCTAACTCGTGTCCACAGCTCGTACCACATTAAATCGATGCATCTCTTTCAGATTTTCTCAATCAACCACATTCTCTGTGGTATCTCTGTGTTCGGAGAGGTAGCACGCCTGACGCTTGGAAGGCGAATATTCTCTTACTAGGTCGCCGTGCATAGACTTTTTTATTTTACTTAAGTACGAACGATAATTTTCAAACAAACTTTAGCAAATTTTTTTACGTAACCTGCTATGATTTTCAACTCTTCATTACTTATCATAGACCTAATCTAGGCTTTTATATTCGCGAATTCAATAATACCATAATTTATACCTAGTAAATATATTATCTCAATCCAATAAATTCGACAAATAGTGGTGTAAGTTTTACTAGCACGTGATCGTAGTTAACGCAGCTTTTGATGTTTACGTGGTGCGAACTGCGTCGTTGTCAGACTGCGATGCGAGAGTAGAACAGCGCTATATCGCCGTGTTGACGCAACGTTGCCACTTCACGCTCCTTTGAAAAGTGTAGGGACTTTCAGAAGTCTATAATAATGGCATGACAGGTGTCAAAGTGACAGCTGCCACCCTGAGGTACGCCGGCCGTAGTATTACACCACGAGGAGTAAGATTCTTCAAAATGAATCCTCTGCCGACGCCCATACAGGTAACTATGAAACCAGTCAACCGCCGTTGGAGATATGTTAGAAGAGCGAAGTATAGCCAGAAGGATATCAAAATCTACAGAGTTAAAGGCATTGCTGAAGTCCAGGAGCGCTAACACAGTTAAATCACCATTGTCCATTCCTAGGCGTATATCATCCGTGATTTTAACAAGTGCAGTAACCGTGCTATGCCCTGGACGAAAGCCAGACTGAAAAGGATTAAGAAGGTTATTACTGATAAGGAAAGAGTTTAGCTGGTTATGGACTAGACGTTCAAGAACTTTGGATAGGAAGGGAAGAATAGATATGGGACGATATTCGGAAAAAGATATAGGATTTGCTTTTTTAGGTAAAGGGATTATCTGGGCTTCTTTCCATAAAGATGGGAAGACCCCATTTGACGCAGAAAAATTAAAAATGTGGCACAGGATTGGGAGTAAGTGGTCTAAGATAGGGATAATCATATTGCGGCTTATAGAATCAAGCCCAACAGCGTTCGAATAGATTGATTATGGGGTTTCTTTGACCCAAGAGTCAGGCTCACTAATCACTGGGCCATAAAAGCAGTCCCAAGAATTTTTTTTCAAACTTACTTAGAAATTCTTGCCCTGATGCCGGGGCACTAGAATACGGCATCGGTATCCCCTACCTGTAGTAAGAGCCTACTAAAAGGGGACCTCTGGGCTCGTAAACGGTCAGAGATGGCGCTCTGGTCATCCACTCAAATGGGCCCGGGGAGGACGACAGCGTGTGCGGCAACACTGTCGTAGAAGACCGCACAAGCCTGGTTCTAGTACTAGGCGAGAAGACGCACAAAGTACTGGAAGCACCGGTGCGTTCCTTTGGTGATCCCGGAGCTCGCAACCGGGCACAAAAGCTGGCCACCGAGGGGGTTTTAGTGGGTACAATCCCACATAACCTGACTGCACCCCAAAGCAGTCGGGCATCTTTCGAAGATTTCCCCCTCGTAAAAGGTACTTAGAAATTTATTAATTAATATGTTGGACAGTGCAGCCATGCCTTAACGCGTAGGTCAACTTAATGTCACAGCTGAGTGCAACACAAAACCCATGGTTTTTGTCTAGTCTAGACTGGTTTCTAGGAAAACGAATCTTTAGGTTTTATAGAAAAATAAAATATTTAGACTACCTACTCATTGGAACTTATTTTACTGACCAAATGAAATTTAAATGAAACTATGACGTCATAGATTTTTGTATCCATGGATAGACCTAGTAGATAGATAGATAGATAGATAAACTCTTTATTGCACACCAAGAAATAAACAAAAAGAAGAAACAAAGATACATAAACAGTGTAACAATGGGCGGCCTTATCGCTGACAGCGATCTCTGCCAGGCAACCTTAGGATGGAGAGGACAGAAAGCGTATAAATAATGGACGGGGTGGGGGTGCGCATTATTAAAAAAAAAAAAAATTAGATTATACATCATAAACATACATACTAATAAAATTGATATAAATACTTACCTAAAAATAAAGAAAACATTACATATGAAAAAATAATAATAAAAGAAACCTATGACTTAATAATAAACTAATACATAATATAAATTAAAATATACTACTTACATAAAACAAAATAAATAACAACAACAACAGTTAGAAAATTAAAGTATCAACATTTTCTGCCGGTAATGCCCATGGTAACCTAGTATGTTATTATCTACTTTACTTATGGGCTGAATGAAACTTTTTGGCGATGTGAACGTGAAGTTAGCTACAAGCTGCGCTAAATCTACAACTGAAGCTCACTTGTCTTTTCAGCGAGGATTGGATTTCGCGCAGCTTGTAGCTAGAGTCTGGCCAACGAAAGCTGTCCAAGAAAAAAGGCGGGAATTTAAAAAAGTCAAGAGCTGTTAGAAAATGCTGTTGAAATTTAGCATGCACGTAGTTCTATAAACTACGTGCATGCTAAATTTCATGGAGATCAGCTGAGCGGTACTAGAAATGAAGCTAACAGCTCTTGATTTTTTAAAATTCCCGCTTTTTTTCTTGGACAGCTTTCGTTGGCCAGACTCTAACGTCACCATCGGCAAGATATTTGTTTTGGCCCATTTTGGCCTATACAGGGTTATCTGCATGCCCGGTACTATACTCGGAATTTTAATTCGATTCCAGATTTGACATTAGCTACTGTCATTTTTGACAGTATGCATTGTCAAAAACTGTCAAAAATGACAGTAGCTAATGTCAAATCTGGAATCGAATTAAAATTCCGAGTATAAGCCGAAATGGGGTGATTAAGACCATCATTATGAACAACTTGTATTATATAAGACTAACCCGGAATTCGAGAAAAACTTTCAGCTGTTCCATACAAAATTGCAACACGGAATCAATACAATGTATGAAACAACTGTTTTTAGGGTTCCGTACCCAAAGGGTAAAAACGGGACCCTATTACTAAGACTCCGCTGTCCGTCTGTCTGTCTCCAGGCTGTATCTCATCAACCGTTATAGCTAGAAAGCTGAAATTTTTACAGATGATGTATTTCTGTTGCCGCTATAACAACAAATACTAAAAGCAGAATAAAATTAATATTTAAGGGGGCTCCCATACAGCAAACCTGATTTTTTTAGCCGTTTCTCGGTCTAAATTAATAATGGTAACAGGTAGATGCTTGAAATTTTCACAGAATATTAAGTTGTATATTTACTTCAATTATAAATAATAAAATTTAAATAAAATAAACATTAAGGGGGGCTCCCATACAGTACGGAACCCTTCGTGCGCGAGTCCGACTCGTACTTGTTTTTTCTCGAATTCCTTTCGGTTTATTGCACCAGTTCTGGATAACCCTGTATAGAGGCACACGTATATTCAGATGATGACGTAGCTATCCAAAAATAAAGCCTAATCTAGTATCTCAAGGACGAATATTTCATCTGACCCAAAGTAATTGATCACACGCTTCAATTATCGATAATGTAGGCCCAATTGATCATCTAGTGACCCTTCTAAAAATACTTCTAGTTCAGTTATCGGCCACTGGATAGTTTCAAAGGATTATGATTGTACTATTTTTGAGGATGCTCGGAGGACCTGTTTTTGCTTCGTTAGGTTTCTGTTATTCTTAAAGCAAGTATGTAACTAGAGTTCTCAGTTGCGTATAGGATGTCAGAAAAAATTTGTGCTATACATACTTAGATTATGATTTTATCATATTTAGACTCTAGATAATAGTAAAAAGCTGCATAATACATATAGAAGTGATAGAAAATAGATGATAGTTCATAAATATTATGTTGACTTACTTACATTACATCAAAAATTCAACAGTAGTTTATGGCGCGAAAAATTTGTCTGACTACGACGTCTAGGCCGTGCGTCGTAGTCAGACAAAACAAACGTATACGCAAACAGAGAATAATCGGCCAAGTACGAGTCGGACTCGCGCACGGAGGGTTCCGTACTGTATCGCTCCCATACAGTATTAGCCCCCTTAAATATTTATTTTAATTTTATTATTTACTATTGAAGTTTTTTTTTTTTTTTTTATTCTATATAGCTTTGCGTTTGACTACATACTGCCTGATGTTGAGCAGATATGCGGTCTAGGATGTAGCACGCTTACCTAGAAGATACCTATTTACTCGGGATTTGAAGACACCCACGTCGTACTTTAGCGGGAAGACAGACCCAGGCAAAGCGTTCCACATTCTGGCTGTTCGTATGAGGAATGAGGACTCGAAACGCTTGGTTCTAACGCGCGGAATGCCCACCATAAAAGGGTGGCGCTTTGGTCGCGTCTGTCTAGCCGTACGATAGAAGAAAGGGGCAGGTGGGACCAGATTGTGCAACTCCTGAGCGCACTCTCCGAAGTGTATCCGATAAAAGGCCGACAAACACGCCACCTTACGTCGATGCTCAAGACTTTGCAGCTGCGACTTAGTCAAGGTGTCGTTGTCAATCAGCCTCCTGGCTCGCCTCTCAATCGACTCCAGAGCCTCCAGTTGATATTTGGCAGAGCCATCCCAAAGGTGAGAGCAGTATTCCATACAAGACCTGACTTGTGCTTTATAAAGACTAAGCAGTTGCTCAGGTGTGAAATACTGTCTCACCTTAGCGAGAACACCAAGTTTTTTGGAGGCTAATTGAGCTTTTGACTCTATATAAGAGCCAAAGTTAAGAGTCGATGAGAGTGAAACGCCCAGTAGTTCCAAGCTGTCAGTTACCGGAACGGAGACACCGCGGAAAGCGGGAGACAATTGAAAGGGTCTCTTTTTGGCCGAGAACAAACAGCCTTGAGTCTTCGTGGCATTAAACTTGACCAGGTTAGCATCGCCCCAGTCAGATACCGCCTCCAGACTCAAGTTGAGCCGTTCAACCATAGCCTCTCTGTGTGACTCGATCTGTGGCCCGCTGGTTCTTGCATCGGATGTGTAGCTCTCCACGACTGTACTGTCGTCTGCGTACCCAAAGATCCCGGGCTTTAGCAGATCGTTGATATGCAGTAGGAAGAGGGTCGCAGAGAGTACTGATCCCTGAGGAACACCGGCATTGATAGCCATTTGGTCTGATGAGCAGCCATCTACAACCACTCGTATCGACCGATTCCTCAAGAAATCAGATATCCATGCGCAGAAATCAGCAGGCAGGCCGTAAGATGGGAGCTTGCCAATAAGGCTCTCGTGCCAGACCCTGTCAAAAGCTTTTGAGATGTCCAAGGAGACAGCCAGCGCCTCCCCGTGCTTTTCGATGACCTCACTCCAGATGTGTGTGGCGTACGCCAGAAGGTCCCCAGTAGACCGGTTTCGGCGAAAGCCGTACTGGCGGTCACTGAGTAGGTCATTCGCTTCTAGGTTCGCCAGGAGCCTGTTGTTAAGAACACGTTCCATACTCTTACAGAGTATAGACGTGATCGAAATCGGTCTGTAGTTAGCAGGGTCGGCACGGCTGCCCTTCTTGGGAACAGGCTGCACGTTAGCAAGCTTCCAAGATTTGGGCACTTGACCTGTCTTTAGAGATAGGCGGAAGAGGCGAGTCAGCACAGGTGACAGCTCAGGCGCACAAGTCCTCAGTACAATGGCCGGAATACCATCAGGGCCACTGGCCTTGTTCACATCTAGACTGCGGAGAACTTTGAGAACCTCCTTTTGCCGGATATGTATTTCACTCATTACAGTGCCACAGTTTGGCAAAGTTGGAGGTCTCGCACTACCGGGGTCCAGACGCGAAGACTCAGCAAATTGAGATGCAAATAAATTTGCTTTCTCCACCGCTGTATGGGCCAGCGAACCATTGGGTTTCAGCAACGGAGGCAGTGAGGGGCGGCAGAAGTTCGCTTCAACCGATTTAGCTAGGGACCAGAATGCCTTACTACCCGCAGGGTAAGAAGCAAGCTTGTTCCCTATTCGACTAATGTGATCAAAGCGAGCCCTCCGCATAACCTTTTTGCAGGACTTAGCAGCCCTATTGTATGCCTTCTGTGTGTGTGTTTTGTGAATTTAAAATTAAATATTCTGTGAAAATTTCTAAACGTCTAAAAATCAGGTTTGTTGTATGGGAGCCCTCCTTAAATATTTTTTATTTTGTATTTGTTGTTATAGCGGCAACAGAGATACTCGTACATCATCTGTGAAAATTTCAGCTACCTAGCTATCACGGTTCATGAGATACAGCCCGGTGAAAGACAGACAGACGGACAGGCGGACATCGAAGTCTTAGTAATAGGGTCTCGTTTTTCCCTTTGGGTACGGAACCCTAAAAAAGACATTGGTTTCGTCCTGTTCACACTTTCATAATTGCACATCTCGCCCTCTTACTTTTGTAATTATTATTATTTAGCGCCGTATCTAGTTATACATGCTGTTATTACATAAATAATTTGGACAATACAAGGTATGGTCGTGGTTATAATCGCAAAATCAAGTTGAACTGAGTGACTACCGATTACATAGGAAGGCCATAGGAAAGGCCTATGTTCAATAGTGAATATCCTACAGCAGTTATAATCTACCACACACCATGGGCTTTTTCGGTGAAGGTAAACATCGCGAGTCAATACGCCCAAAGAAGAAATTCGATGGCTAATGCGAATTCACCAACCCGCATTGGGTCAGTGTGTCCAGTCACCCTTCGTGGGTAGGCCTACGTCCTGCAGTGGACTATTAAAAAGGCTGGTCCACTACAGTACAGTTCTGATTATGGAACACACCTAGTCACAGTTAACCATTATATCATTGTACTCATCTTTAAGAGCAACTTTTACTAGGGAACTAACCCTGAAATCTATGTAAGTAATTACGTCACGTGGCTAGAATAGCCAGCTCTGGTATCAGTTTTACCACGCTTAAAGGCCTCTGACATGGCTACACGTTTAAAACGGGGGAGTCCCCAGTTTAACGTCTCATCTGAGCCACGATTGCGCTTCGTTGTAAATGCCACTCGCGGTCACCCATCAGAAAATGTTACGAAATTTCGGTGACAGCTAGTAACAGCTATTCAGGCTACGCTACGACAATATCTGTACTGGAGAATAACCAAGCTTGGTGAGAAGCAAGAATTTAAAAAAATACGCGTATACTAACTATGGCGGAAACACCGCCCATACAGATAAACTTGTACAGAAAAACCTCTATCTACCAATACAATACAGTTCATCAAAAACCGTTTCCGAGATCCGAATGTTATAAAAACAAATGTAGAGAAAATAAGTAGTCAAGTGCGTGTCGAGACACGCGCCTTCCGTAGATGGTGACGATTATTATGACGATGATAAAAAAACAATTTTTATGATGTCAGTAGAAGATTGACTACTAGAAAAATCGGCCAAGTGCGAGTCGGACTCACGCAGGAAGGGTCCCGTACCGTATGGAAGACCCTTTAGCCCCATTTCGATCTATTCCCGTTAATAATATCGAGCAAAAATAACACGTTTTTTGTGTGGAAATATCTTGTTTTTAGTATTTGTTGTTATAGCGGTAACAGAAATACGAGTACGTCATCTGTCAAAATTTCAACTGTCACAGTTGTAGCTATCACAGTTTATGATGACCTAGAGACGGGCGCAATCGTAAAATATAAACTTTTACGATTGCGTCCGTCTGTAATTATACCTAAGTTTACGATATATCTGTTAACAAATATCGAAAAAGTTACGGATCCAAGTGATTTGTATCGTAACATATACTAAAGTAGGTATATAATGTACAGAGCGGAATAAGTGTGACACATCTCGATGCGTTTTCGCGTACACTATGGAGGGGTGTCTGACCCGCCGTCCTATCGGCGTTAGACCAAGGACAATGTTCAAGGCTAGCGAGGGAGAGTTTCCTGCACATCGCATTTCCAGTGTTATTCCTAATCAATTAGCATCCTTTTAGGGGCTTATTCTGTACATCAAAACTAACAACTTTTGTTCTACAACTTTTATTAATTCTCAAAAAAAGTTGTTGTTACATGGAAAAATATCGTTCACCCTCGACAAAATGTATAGAACAGCTGATTTTTTTTGGTTTTGACAAAAGTCGCAGAACAAAGGTTGTTAGTTTTGATGTACAGAACAAGCCCCTGAAATGATGCTAATTGATTAGAAATAACCTTGTATAGACGCAGATAAACATACACTTTTTTGCAACATAAAACGGTATAATGGTTTTGAAAATTATACATTCATTAAAATCAATGAAAGTTAAAAAAGCATCTGTTTCTGTATCATTTTTTTTTGTTTCTAGGTTTGCATTTGACTGCTGCCTGATGTTAAGCAGATATGCGTTGTAGCACGCTTACCTAGAAGATACCTATTTACTTATACCTAATTTAATATGTGTGAAGTACGAGTATGTTTTGTTTTGTGTTTGTTTTTCTCCAGAAAGTCTGGCTGTCTACCCATCCATCCATCCATCAGCAATAAGACGTCCACTGCTGGACAAAGGCCTCTCCTACGGATTTCTAATAAGGCCGGTAAGAAGCAAATTCCATCCACTAGCACAGTGATCGTCAAACCGCGGCCCGTAACCGACCGTGAATGGTGCGGCCCTCGGTGTAGGTTTCATTCATTTCATGTTTACTTATTATTATCATATCAGTTTTCAAACTACTAGAAAACCGAATAACTTCGCTCTAGCTACATACGCGTATAATTAAAATACACTAGTAATCTACTCGTTCATACTTGCTTTCAAATGACTTAAAATACTGGTCCACTTTGCTCCCGCCTATATTTTGAATTTATTGAAAAAAGAAACCCGAAAAATTTTGGCACTCGTTATGCTCGCGTATGAAAGCATAACGTTAGTCTACTTTGCTCATATCTGTATTGCAATTACTAAAAAAAAACAAATCACGTTCACGTAAAAGCCAATAGTCTCTATAGCACATACACCTTTTCATATGGCCAAAAATAGATAAAATTTGCGCTAGCTACACAGGTATAATTATTTTTGCAAAAAATAGCATGACCGACTTCACCCGTGTACGGAATTCGCGAATATTTCGCACAGATCGACGTAGCATTTTTCACATTATTGTCGATTTATCAAAAATGGCTCAGCCGATTTCAATAAAATTTAAATGGGACCAATTTCGAAGTATACTCTTTCCAATAAAAAAATAATTATTAAAAATAAATAAATATATACGCATCGAATTGAGTACCTCCCTACGGTTCGTCGGTCAAAAAATAGGTGTAGCAAGTGTAGTAGTAGTACTTTGTTCATACTTGTTGTAAAATTATTTATCTACTGTAAAGTACCAAAAATTTTTGGCTCCGTCTACGCTCGCATGTTACCTTAGCATGTTCCATATAGGGCGTGATATTAAAAATCCACGCAGGCTAGTATGTTATAATCTCAAGATCATTCAAGTGCAGCGCACTGTGCACTAGCAATAACTAGCTGAGACTGGATGTAAACGGATATAATTAGCAAGGAACGCAAATTAATGGCCAATCCAGCGAATACCATCAAAAGCTTATGATAAAGATAGTGACGGGAATATTCATATCTATTTTGAAAAAATTCAAATAGCATTAAAGTATGCTATTTTTAAACTTTCCCGTTATGAACACATTATTTTATGTACTACGAGACTAATCGCGCACTCAAAATATGAGACAAAAACTACCTCATTATCCAGACGTTACGACCGAGTTACATCGATCGTGGTCACGGGTATACTACCCGTCTTCGTAGTGGTTGTACCCACTAAAATTACCCTCACATGGATAAAACTATAAGTAGACAGGCAACTACGCAGTCGGATAGAAAACATTTCGCTGTGAAAATTGTGAGTGTCTTTTTCGTCTTGTGGCCCTTTCGCATTTTACCAGCGAGATAAATCTAAGAGATCTGTCTCTTGAGTCTGTGATCTTACAGCTGAAATAATGATGATGTACTTATAGCTTGTAACTGACTGAAGCGAAGCGAAGGTCTATGTTTCAAGTCAATGGGATTTTTTGTCGTCGGCGATTTTTGATTGGGGGGTATTGGGGTATTTATCTCAAAAAAAGGGAAATATGCTGTTATATGAAAAATGCTGTAAATTACATTACCTATTGTTTATTTTTCAAAAACGGCTCAGCCGATTTATGTAAAAATTAAATGGGACCACCTCGGGGTATACCTACTCCCGAGGTGGTCCCATTTAATTTTTACATTACCATTCGAACTAAAAAAGAATTTTTCGATTCGGTTCACAATTGGCGAAATTATCGATGAACATACACAAAAAAAAATAGAAAAATAAAAACAGACAAACATAGAACCTCCTCCTTTCTGGAAGTCAGTTAAAAAGATGTGTCGCGAGGTCTACTGTTCGGAGAACTACTAGTAATAAGAGTATCATGAGTGTCGCCCACCGGCTAACCTAACCTAACCCACATTATAGCAATGCATCGCAGGTTGTCGCCCCAACGCCCTTGTTAGGCGAAGGACGAATTCGCTAATGTTCTGCACCCCGGAGCGAGTACGCGGCAGATGCGGCAACGGTTCAAGGCCGAAATTAGAAAAAAAAAAATACGTTAAGTGTCACTGCATCAATTTTTATTTTCATATGTTCGGATGTTAGTTTGAATGTTAACGCTTTAAGTTGGTTAAAATGATAAACACTTCACAAATTCAACGCGAAATCAGGACTGCGAATTAGCTCAGTTGGGAGAGCGTCGGGCGTGATCCGAAGACGCAAGGATCGAGTCCTGCATTCGCGACGAATTTATGAAATGTTTATCTCAAAAATAACTCTTTGACTTTGAATGTTGCTTTTTGCGTACAGGTGATATTGACCGAAGCAAAGCCAAGTATGTGCTTCAAGTAGACAGTTTTTCTTTCGTCAGTCCGAATGTTGATTTTCGTCTACATTTTCAACGAATCTTGACAAAACTTGGTGCAAAGTTTCTATAGAAGTATCTATTTTTGAAATATCGGCAATTTTTATTTTGATTCCAGGAGTATATTTCTCAATAAGGCGAAAATATCTAATATATATTAGCTGATGTCCACCATAATATGAACCAAATCGGTCAATCGTTTGAGAATAGATTATTCGAAAGTGCTACAAAATACTCTACGGTTCCGAGAAGTGGTCAACTTGAGACTAGTATTAGTCTCAAGTTGACGCATCTGGGAACTCCTATACGAAAATGCCTACCACCCCTTTTCTAAGTTATATTTCTGCAGCTATATATTTCATTTTCTGTTTCACCATGATCGTATCAGCATCAAGACGTCTTCGCTAAGCCTACCCTATAGATTCACGCATTCATGGTTATACAGAAAAAGTGTACTACGCTGAAGCTGAAGTAATAATTTCTCAGATTTTGTGTCGGCCCTGTAGTAAAATTAGATTTTTCTGATTGTCTGAATCAGTCCCTTTCTGAATAATTTTTAATTTAATTAATTTAATTTTTTGGTTTTGACATATTTGTAACACATAGTTATATTTATTTTAATATGCTAAAGCTTCTTACACCACTACTACATAAAAAACAATTGGAGCATCAACAGCCCCTTGAAGATCTACGTATGTAAAGATAATCCAAATGCTCAAGCCCACTGCCAGTTGGCAGCGTGCCCTGCATGCTGGCTGCATTACCACCACGCTGAATGGCAATCGTTAAGCCAAATAAACAACAGCCGCGTGACCAAAATATTATATTTTCGACATTCATTAATAACTATCATAGTGATTAGTGTAACTCCTATAATTATACGGTACTAATTAAATTCATACTAATGTGGCCAATTTTGAAGGCGCCATCTTAAATTTAACATCAACTTAAAATACTACTCTATTTGTTTTCACTAAATGCGTTTGAGAGATAATAAATAAATAAAATAAAAATAAAAAAGCCTTTTATTCTTACAGTAAAATAAATAGTTAAAGGTTACATTAATGTTCTATAAATAAATATATTTTTTGTGAATTTAAATGTATATAATGCTATCTTTGTTAGTTTTAGTCTGTAAGATTCCCTATACAGGTGAAGGCCTCCTCCAAGGATAGCCACTCCTCTCTATTTTGTGCTACTTTAAGCCAGTTTGGTCCTGCTGTCTTCTGGATCTCGTCTACCCATCTGGTATAGGGTCTCCCTTTCTTTCTTTTACCTTTAGGGCCCTGCCATGTGGTGACTCTTTTAGTCCACCGATTGTCCTGAAGCCGTGCTATATGTCCAGCCCACTTCCACTTCAGGCTTAATGCTTGTTCTTGCGCATCTTTTGCTTTGGTAATTTTTCTTATTTTAGTGTGTCGTATTTTTTGCGTTTTACTTATACTCAGCATACTTCGTTCTATTCCTCTCTGGCACGTTTTGATTTTGTGTTTTACTTTATTGCTGAACTTCCATGTTTGGCAAGCATATGTTAGGCATGGTATAAGGCATGAGTTTAATATTTTAGTTTTAATATTTATTGGCATGTTACTTTTGAATATTTCCTTTAAACTCCAATACTTATTCCATGTTAGTTGTGATCTCCGCTCCACTTCTCGTTCATTGTTTTTCATATCAAAGCTGATTTGCTTGCCAAGGTATATATATTGGTCTGTATACTTTAGAGGTGTACTATCAACAGATATTGTCGTCTCTACGCCATTGGTCATCAGCATTGTCTTTGATAGGTTCATTTCCAATCCCACACTCTTGCTGGCCTTGTTTAGTGATTCTATCATGCTTTGTAGCTCTTGTCCTGATTCTGATAGGAGTACTAAGTCGTCAGCAAACCGTAGGTGGCTTAGGTATGTATCTCCGATTTTTATGCCATACTCTCTCCAGTTAAGTTGGCTTATTATATTCTCCAATATAGCTATAAATAGTATTGGCGATAATGGATCACCCTGCCTAACTCCTCTGTTGATTGGAAACCACGGGCCAGCTGATTCCAGCTTAACTCTGCTCTTACACTTATCGTAGATACTTTTTAGGACTTGTATGTATCTTCCATCCACATCTTGGGTTGATAGTGTGTTCCAAATACTGGTATGTGACACCGTGTCAAAAGCCTTTTGATAGTCAATAAAGGCAATAAAGAGTGGCCTTCTCCTTTCTTGATATTTTTCAATGATTAGCTCTAATGTGTGTATGTGATCAATTGTTGAAAAACCCTTTCTAAAGCCCGCCTGCTCTATTGGCTGTTTTAATTCTAATGTCGCGCTGAGTTTCTGGTTGATAATCGAAGAGAACAGCTTGTAAATACATGGCAGTAGGCTTATTGGTCTGTAGTTACCAATATCACATGGATCTCCTTTTTTATAAATTAAAATGATATTGGATTCTGACCATTGTGTGGGAGTTTCGCCGGATTCTAGAATGAGGTTAAACAAGTTGGTGAGTGGTAAAGCTAGTGGTATGGTAGCGATTTTCAAGACTTCATTTGTAATGTTGTCAGAGCCTGGGCTTTTGTCTGTTTTCAGGTTTTTTATTCCTTTTATAACTTCATTTACTTCAATTTGTGGTGTGTTTGTATAAATGTTATCCAAAATGCTGTTATGTTTTGTAATTTCTGAATTTTTCGGTTTTTTAGAGCTATATAGGTTTTTGTAGTATTCTGTAGCTATGCAGAGTATGTCGTTGCGGCTCTTCTCTATTTTATTATCTTGTTTTAGTCCATCTATCCATGTCTTGTTTGTTCTCAGTTCTTTGTAAGCTTTTTTTGTACTGCCTTCTTGACTTATATGTTTCTCTAATGTATTGTAACGATGGTTAGCATAATCCTTCTTAATATATTTACTAATGAGTTTGTAGAGAGCAGATATTTCATTTTTCATTGCTCTTGTTTTATTTCCTGTTTTTTGTAAAGTTTTCCTTCTATGTAAAAGTCTTTTTGTGGGTTCCGATAATATTTTTTGAGCTTTATTTGTGTTGTTAGATACCTTACTTGACATTAGAGCTGTGGTGATGGTTTTTACTAAATTGTTGTAGTTCTCCTGGACTGATACATCTCTTTGTATTTCTAGTAAGCCTTCTAAAGCGCAGGTACTTAAGATTTCTTTGAATTTGGAAATTTCTTCGTCGCCTTTTAAAGTGTTGTATTGGCCATTATTATAACTTGTTCGGCTTTTCTTTGGCTGTTCATGAGTAATTGTTGCTCTTACAGGTCTGTGGTCAGAAGGGAAGTTTAAGTTTAGTACCTCTATATTATGAAACATCTGCGGACAGTTAGATAATACAAAGTCGATTTCGTTTTTGTATCTCCCATCTGGTGATCTCCAAGTCCACTTGTTTTTTGCTTTTTTCTTAAAAAATGTATTGATAATTGATAGTTTGTTTTCAGTGGCAAAGTCTATTAATCTTTGACCTCTTTTGTTCCGTGCACCGTAGCCAAAAGATTTCATGACTAGATATTCCTCTTGTTTAGGCATCCCTATTTTTGCATTTATGTCACCCATCAGTATGTAGTATTTATGTGAGCCAGCTATAGCTTCTTTAACTGTATTATAGAAATATTCAATTTCATCTTCAGTTGCTTTTTCTGTAGGGGCATATACTTGAATAATTGATAAGTTTGTGTTTTCATATCTCAGGTTTAGTACTGCGACTCTATCTGTGAGGCCAATGTAGCTTTCAATGTTATTTTTATGGCGTTTATTTATTAAAAAGCCAACACCATACATTCCGGGAGTGATGCCTGTATAGCATAGTATGAAGTTTTCGTATTCTTCTACTTGATTACCTGTACGTCTCATTTCAGCGATTCCAATTATATCATATTTTATCTTGTCTAATGATTCGCTTAACTCGAGCAGACGCTCGTAAGATGATAGTGTTTTTACATTATATGTGATTATATAAAGCTTATCCTGGCTGTCGCTTTGATTCTTTGGAGGGTTGTGGTCTTCAACTTCCACGGTGACCAACCGGCTTGGAAGCGTTTTGTTTTTTCTTGAGTTTTGTAGTTGTTTTTGGTGAGGGGGTGGCAATGGTTGCTATGTGTTCTTATTTGTGTTTTCTTGTTTTTTCGACATAATATTAGAGTTTTTTGCTGTTAAAAAGTTTATCATACTGTTTGGTTTGGAGGTACCTTCTGACATACTGGAGGTTCTTCTTAGCGACGCCTGTATTTTGTTCTTTTTACTTGCAGTGTGCATTATTTTACCATTGCCATTGGGATGGTTGCTCTCAGGAGACAGTGACAACATTCTTTTTTGGTTCCCTTGTCTATTTTGGTTTTGTTCTATTATTACAATTTTGTCATATTTGATGATTGCATTGTTTCCTTTTTCTCTTTCCATTTTGACTTGCTCTTGTAGTTGTTTTCTTTTTTCCAGTATATGTTTGGGGTAGTCCTCTTTAATATAGTATGAGGTATCCTCAAGTGCTTTTCTCTTTCTGAATATATCTATTTTTAAGCCAAGTGTTGAAAATGTAGCTGTTATTGGACGAGGCCTTTTGCCTTTTTTCCCCAGTCTTCTAACTTCTTGTATATCTCTGCGGTCTAGTTCTATAGCAAAGTATTTTTTGACGAAGTTGATTATGATGGTTTCTATGCCTGAGTATGATTTTTCACTTTCTTCTATTCCAAAAAAGACTATGTTTTTTTGTTTAGCTTGTTTTTCCATAAAATGGAGTCTCTTTTCCAAATTATCTTGTTTTACCTTGAGGTTGTCGTATTTTTCGTCCAATATTTTGAACTTTTCTTCCAAAATGATGTTTACGTTTCGTGTAACTTGTTCGGTCACAGTTTCACCATTTTTCAGAATAGTGGTTTTCTGATCATCTAATTCATTTTGTATTTTACGTAGCATATTCATAACTTCTTCCATGGTTACTGAACTTTAAAATCAAGAAAATCAAAACAAAACACTGTGATGATGATTTTGTTTTTCTGAGTTTGATTTTCGAATCAAACTGACAGATGACAGTGATTGAGTTCTTAGTGGCTTGTCTTTTTTTTTTTTTTCTGTATTTATTGTAGAGTCGTAGATGTGATAAAAGTTTGAAGTTGTGAACTGTCAGTCAAGCAATTTCTAAGTTGCCAGCAAGGATGTTTACATCCATGGTTGCCATGCCAGTCAATAATGACAACCTTACGATAATACAGCATGAACTTTGACTATGAGTATGAAGTAAAGTTCCGTTAATTTTTCGTAGGTTATTATTTTAGGGAAAAATTACGAAATTCTTCTTTTTTTATTCTAGTCGGCACTTTAGTGTTAATATTGCTTCAAAATTAGTGTGATGGTATTCTCTTCGATAGAAAAAAAGACCGTTTTGCAGTACAGAATGATGTTCGTGGTACTGTAGTTTTCACTAGTTTGAGAGATAACAATATTTTAAATTGCTATTTAGTTTAAGATGGGGCCTTCGAAATTGGCCCCAATGAAGTATTAAAAGATGTCACCTCTACTTTTTCTACGCCTGGGCCACACACACAAGCGCACCGGCGCGCGCGCTTGCCTATAGACCCATAGCTTTTTGTTTTAGGACCGGATGAAGAAGTTTCTTGCCTTGATAAAATGCTAATTTCCAAGACATAGTTTGTTTTTCGAGGTGTAAATGCGTGGAGTTTTATTCAAAGTTCCTGAACAAACAAGTTTTATTTTCATTGAGATATTCCTATTGTTTATTATGATATCTAATAGTAATAATTATTTTTGGCGAAAAATCGCGCTATAGACTTCCACCGTGAACAGAATTCGAATAGTTTGCACGAATCATAGTGACATTATTATTGTTGATTTATCAGGAACGGCTCAGCCGATTTCGTTAAACTTTAAACAAGTTTTCTTTGGGAATATAGATACCCTTTCAAAATAAGATTTTTTTTTTTGAATCGTATCATAAATAACGAAAATTTCGACGAACATACACAAAAAAAATACATACAGACGATCGACTACTATACCTCCTCCTTTTCGGAAGTTGAAAATAAATATTATGTACATATAGGTACAGTAATGCATGTACCTACTCAACCGTATGATGTGTTTTTCAAAGAACCAGTTTGAAGCAGTTCGCTTCTGATGTGTTCTTGTGGGTATTATCAGGTCATCTGTAGAATATCTATAAGAGTTATACTCGTAGGTAATATCTAACAATGAGCGTCCGATAGCCTGAACGGCACATTGTGTAGTGTGCTAGAATTATTGAAATAAATAAAGTAAGTAATTATATACTTAGATTGAGTTTTTTTGTGAGGGTATTGAGAGTTTTTGCTCATTTTTAGGGTTCCGTACCCAAAGGGTAAAAACGGGATCCTATTAATAAGACTCCGCTGTCCGTCTGTCTGTCTATCTGTCGCCAGGCTATATCTCATTAATCGTTAAAACTGAAAATTTCACAGATGACGTATTTCTGTTGCCGCTAAAACAACAAATACTAAAAGCAGAATAAAATTAATATTTAAGGGGGCTCCCATACAGCAAACCTGATTTTTTTGCCGTTTTTAGTTCGAAATTAATAATGGTAACAGGTAGATGCTTGAAATATTCACAGAATATTTAGTTGTAGATTCACTTTAATAATAAATAATTAAATTAAAATAAAATAAATATTAAAGGGGGCTCCCATACAGTACGGAACCCTTCGTGCGCGAGTCCAACTCGTACTTGGCCGATTTATTGTATATCAACTAGTTTCTTATATAGTGCTTTTACAAAGGCTTTTATAAAGTGGTCGTAATTGACTTAAAAATACGTGAATAGTTTCCTTTTTATGTAACTACTCGCACATAAAGTAAAACTGGCTAAAATATCTTATTTTTTAGGTATAATATTTACTTATATCTTCAACGGACTTCTATAAATGAGGAGGTTTTTAATTTGTCTGTATTATGGTTTTTATAGACCGAATCACACAAGTCGGCGGACGCAAAGTAAGCTACAAGCTGCGCGAAATCCAATCAACAGCGCTTTCTGAGAGCTTCAGTCAGGATTGGATATTGCGCAGCTTGTAGCTAACTTCACATCCGCCGACTTGTATGATTCGGCCTATACACGACGCTTAGGATGGGTATTGCTTTTCGCGCGTATCTTGTATGTTTGTTTTTAGGGTTCAGTATTAAAATGAGGAACCCTTACAACTTCTTTGTAACCGTCCGTCCGTCCTAATGCTACAAAAAATACACTTAAAAAAAATGGATATAAAAAAAAATTAAGAAAAAAAAAAAAATGTTAAAAAAGGAAAAGAAAAAAAAAAAAAAAAAAAAAAAGAAATCAAGAAAAACGAGACAAAAAAAAAAAAAAAAAAATACTGCGTCTTTTATTTCATCCCATCCCACGAAAATAGCATACACGTTTATAAAACCATGTTTTGCTCGACTTATACCATATTAAATTTGCATAAATCGCAAGATGATGTAATAGTGTTTGTTGCTAACGTCTCCGACTTGTGTTGGAGGAGAAGTCTGACGAACATACAAAAAAAAAAAAAAAAAAAATGTTACAAAGCCTTATAAGTTCCACATTTGTGAACCAAATTACATAAAATTTTACATTATGACAATTTAAGTATAGATCTTAATTTTAAATATGTACTTAAAAAATCAAAACTCCGTAGTTAAAAATTTCGAAACTGTGTTTAAAATAACATGTTTTTGTTTCATGTTCTATTTGTAAGGTACAGGTCCTCAAAGTTGAAAAAAAATGTCACCCCCCTTGACATTTAAATTATACAACATAAAATCTTCAAACTTTCTGAATTCAAAACTCTATTTTAAAGTTTTTTTTTATAAATTTAAAGATTATAAATGTTTGAGTTATAAATGAACATTGAAATTTCGTCGAAAACATTGCATGTAAAAAACGCCAAGTCTTGCAACGCCATTTTTTTACTGTAAAAACTTCTGAGAATTAATTTAAATCCAAGTCAGCTAATTTATTCAGTAGGTATTCATCAATAAAGGTAAGTATCCAACAACTTTGTCATAAATTGGTACATAAAAAGTTTTTAACTAAGTATATTCTGAAAGGACGGCATCCATTTTCAACATCTGAATTTCTGTAATAAACACTTGGCCATCGCACACAACCAAAGTATTAAGACAAAAGCAGTCCATTAAAGTGTCCAAAATAAACGATGTTAATACAAAATTCGTAAAACATTTAGAGTGCTATAAGTATTAGATATACTTTGTTGCATGTAAATTCCATTGACGTGTGCAATTGCCAAGTGTTTTGTGATAGTAGCTCAAATTATTTTAACCAATTCTCTTCTTCTTCTAGCAGTCAGTCATATAATGTAAATTGATTTTTATCATTATCATAATCATCATCACCATCTTCGGAAACCTATCATACGCGTGTCTCGACACGCGCTTGACAACTTATTTTGTTCTGATATTACGCTATGTTTCCGTTGTTTGTATACCGATTTGCGAGTTTCCTCTTACAATCTCTGGAAAAGCATTGCAAGAAAATACCACAAAATTTAATACTCGAAGCAATTCCTGAAAATGAATGTCGAAATTACCAAGTATATTTTATAACTGACTTCCAAAAAGGAGGAGATTCTATGTTCGTCTGTTTGTGTCTTTATTTTGTGTATGTTCATCGATAATTGCGCCAATTGTGAACCGAATCGAAAAATTATTTTTTAGTTCGAAAGGGTATACTTCTTAGGTGGTTCCATTTAAATTTTACAGTAATCAGCTAAGCCGTTTTTGAAAAAACCTAAAAATTTTGTACACGATGAACATCGATAATTTCGCCAATCGTGAACAGTATCAAATTTTTTTTTAGTTCGAAAGAATATACTTCCGAGATAGTTCCATTTAAGTTTTAGAGAAATCGGCTGAGCCGTTTTTGAAAAATCAACAATAATGTAAACAATTCTAGTGAAATATTCGAATTTTGTACACGATGGAAGGCGGTTTTGCCATTTTTTGCGAAAAATAATTATTACATAAAATAATTATGACATTACAGATGAAAGTCTTATAGCTTATTTATTTACTAAAATGCATTACAAATCAGTATCTAAATTCTAGAATGACGCATCTCAAAATGGTTGTCATCACCGAAAACCGGCACTACTTCCAGTTTGTGCCCACAGTTCACTCAGGTCCTTCACCGCCGTCGGATAAAAAAGGAAAAAACCGCCTTACCCTCTCTTCAACGTTTGAATTCAACCAAACCTAAGTCTACAGTTTGGGTACTTGGATAGGTCCGTCGGTCATTTAAGGCGGTTGTCCTCTGTCCGCGCGAAATTAAATTTAATTTTAAGTTTTTGGCATTTACAGATAAACTACTCAATGTAAGTTTACAAAAACGTATTTAGCCGCCATGAATAGATAATATTAACGGGGTATAAACACAATCTAAATAGTGGTAAAAATCAGTTGATGCACTCTTGTGCATAGGGAGCACAAGTGCATGGCTGCATCAACTCATTTTCACCTTGGTTTTTTGTTGATGCATTTTTTGCATCTATTTTCGCGATTATTAGCCACTATTTTCGCTCTGTCCTGGAGCAACCACGGTAAGGTAAGTGAACAGTATTTTATAAGAGTTGGATTTAGCAACTTATTTTGCATGTATTACGAACAGCGAGTATGTAGAGCTTTCTGCTTGAGTATGTGAGTATTATTATCTATGTGTTTATTTATCTGTATAAATATCTGACCACCTAAGTATTACCGTTACACGGATGGTTTTATTAAAATTGCGGGACCGTGCTGGATGCAAGGCGCTTCCAACTGGTCTAATTAGAGATCTATAGACCTGTGGCCTGTGGCTGAAATGATTCGTCGTCTCATCCATCGGACGTCCACTGCTGGACATAGGCCTATGGATCTTCAATAAGACCGGTTGGAAGCGGCTTACATCCAACGCAGTTCTACAGTCTTAATGACTGTTTACCTTGTGGGCGGGTGTTCTACGCGGCACTTGCCGGTACGTGGGGTAACCACTCGAAAACTTTTTGACCCCATCGGTCGTCAGTCCTCCTTGCTATGTAAGTATCCCGCTCAATGCCATTTCAGCTTGCCAAGCTGCTCGGCTATGTTGACACACTTGGTTCTTCTACGAATATCTTCATTTTTGAAGTGAAACTTCTAATGCGACTTCCAACAAGGTTGCGTTAAACGTTTAACGCTACCATGGAGGGGGTATGGAAGCACTTTGCGTCGAAGTTTCACTTCTCCCGCGCGGAGGGACTCCACTTCACGTTTTTTTTAGGGTTCCGTACCCAAAGGGAAAAACGGGACCCTATTACTAAGACTTCGATGTCCGTCTGTCCGTCTGTCTGTCTGTCCGTCTGTCACCGGGCTGTATCTCATGAACCATGATAGCTAGGCAGTTAAAATTTTTACAGATGATGTATTTCGGTTGCCGCTATAACAACAAATACTAAAAACAAAATAAAATAAATATTTAAGGGGGGCTCCCATTCAACAAACCTGAATTTTTAGACGTTTTTCGCTCTATATTAATAATGGTGCCTGGGAGATGCTTGAAATTTTAATAGAATATTTAGTTTTATATTCCCTTCAATAATAAATAATAAAATTAAAATAAAATAAATAATTATGGGGGGCTCCCATACAGTACGGAACCCTCCGTGCGCGAGTCCGACTCGTACTTGGCCGATTATTTATTTGATCCGATCTCGCTGTCAGACTCCGAGCATAGCTCTATCTGGACCATAGGCTGAAATGATTACGACCACAAAAAGTTCACTACGTACCTAAGTAAATATGACAGAGTATGTACGAATACGACCTCCCACGTTAGACTACATATCAAATGCTCCGTTTGATCTATCAAACGAACCATTTGGTAAATAGGCTATATAGAAGACTTGCGTCAAATATGTTTCTACGATCTTAACAAAGTTTTCCGCCAGCTACGATGGTGAATATCCTCCTACGCTACGATTATATTGCCATTTAAGAACTTTCAGTAAAAAATGTATACCTATAATAAAACTCTTTTGGGGAAAAATACATCTAATTTGTAATCCTTTTTATCTAAATGCCTAATAAAAGTAAACTGACGTTTTTGGGGAGATGAGCCCCTTATAAGCTTATATCTGAAAAAAATAGCCCACGGTCAATAAGCCTAGTTCATTAAACACATAGCTCTGATCATAACGTGTGTTATGTGCGAGAATACAATCAACAATTTCGTTAATATTAATTATCATCTTATCAGCTTACAAAAGGTCCACTAAATACTTAACTGCTCTCTAGGCTAAGTACCCCACCTGCGGAGGATATCTTACGCTACGCTCTCTGGTTCTCGTCTCCATTAGATAATTTCCCAAAACTAAATTTTATCTACATCTGTCTAAAACCACGTAACAGATTTATAAACTACGTAACAGAAGCAAAATCTACGTGTTTCTGAAACAAAAAATAATGTTTCAGAGACAGTTATTTTGTTTCTTTAAACACTATACGTCTTACCACTAAAGGTTTACGTACGCTTAGGCAATGTTTAACAGTACAAATTTCACGATTAGACAGTGTTTAAAGCGTGTTTAAGTCTTTTGTGGTAAGGCGGTACGTGTTGATCGGTATGTTCCGGTGTTCTCCGGGAAACATCTACGTGATGTTTCAGAAACTGTGTATCCGAAACACTGTTGCTCAGTGAATACATGGCTTAAGTCATTCTTAGAAAAGTTTTAGACACATAATAAGCCCGATTACAGAGGCGCCAGCGTAAATTTAATAGCAACGTAAAAAGCGTTCTCTCTATCGTATGCCTAAAGTGAAAAAGAAATAGAACTATGCTATTTAGCTAATTTAATTACGATGGCGCCTCTGTAATCGGGCTTTAAATGCCATGATAATGACATTCGTTTTAGGTACCTAAGTTCGTATATGCCGGGTGGCTAGCTCTGATATCAGAGCTTTTAAGCTGCCTGAAGTCTTCTAGCCACGGTAGCTGCGTAGTTATAAATACCACCCGCGGTCACCCATCCGAAGACTGACCGTGCTGAACGTTGCTTAACTTCGATGATCGCTAACGAATACCGCTAGTCAACTGTCAAACTACGCAATGAGCGATAAGCTAATATTCTTCATGACATGTTGAGTAAGTTTTTGGTGGGTATTCCAAGTATATATGCAAAAAATTTAATGTAGTTGGATGATCCCCTTAAGAGCTTAAATCTTAAAAAAATAGCACACAGACAATAAGGCTGGGTTCATTAAACACACAGATCTAAACATTACGTGTGTGCGGCGTGCGAGAGTTCAATCACTTCCCAAATGGCCGGTTCAAGAACCAGTGTATTTTTATAGACGCTCCGATGCTACTCATGCGCAGTTTTGGGCGCGGATCTACGTATTTTGGCGATTTTCAATATTATTTGCTGCCATTTTGTCTCATTTTATTCAACGAACTGAGATCTTTTTTAATAAACTGGCGATGAGTCGGGATATGGTCTATAGAAATAGGAAGATATTAGGCGCGATTTTAAGGCTCTTTCGTGGTTTTGCCCCACAAGCTGTTTGGTCCGCGGGGCGAATCAACGAAGCCTCTTTTTAAATGCCCTCTTTCGCCCCGCTCCAAACAATGCGGGGCGAAAGAGGGCCTTCAAAAAGAGGAGCTCCAAATATAAGCCGTCTTACCATAAAAGTTTTACGCACGCTTTAGAGAATGTTTACTAGTACAAATTGCACGGTTAAAGAGTATTTAAAGCGTGTTTAAATCTTTTGTGGTAAGGCGGAAGGTGTTTAAGGTGTTGTTCTCCTTGTCTCATAGACGGCACCCAAAAGACAGCTATTTTTTAGTTACTTTGAATGTGTCAAGTTAAGCCTTAAAAATTAACGCATTATAGTTCGGCCGTTCAGAGAATGCGTTCCTGACACGTCATCTTGAAAAAATGTTTTTGGCCGATGTCTCGAAAACTATGTACTTAAGGGCAAAAAACTTTAAGATCATTATTGTAGAAAATAAAATTTCGCATCTTTTGTGTCCATGAAACTTTTTTGTAAAACTTACCGTTAACGATTTATGGACCATTTAATGTTTTAAGGTCCATTTAATGAAATTTCATTAAATGGTCCATAAATCGTAAACGGTAAGTTTCACAAAAAAGTTTAATAATGATCTTAATGTTTTTTGCCCTTAAGTACATAGTTTCCGAGATATCGGCCAAAATCATTTTTTCAAGATGACGTGTCAGGAACGCATTCTCTGAACGGCCGAACTATAGTTGTTTAGACGTATAAGCAGGCCGTATTGAATCTATTTTTTGGAATTTTTGAGGGAGAGCAAGGCATTTTTAACAGTAAAATTTTGTAAGAAGAACAAATTTTGCTAGTGTTTTATCAACAAAGATATATCCATAAATGGATTTATACATCCTTGGATATATCCTATGTATTTTTTTCAAATGACATCATAAATGGAGGTTCTAAATTCGACTGTGTGTAGTTTACTACATAAATTACGCCATTATTCATGAGTCATTTATTCGTAAAATGGCAATTTACACGTCAAATATATGTAGGTATACATAATAAACATTCAATACAATGATGTAATAAAAGACTAAGACTTACGAAAAACATTCATAGAATTTCATAGAATTCCGTCAATTATGAACCGATTTTAATGATTATTTTTTGTTGGGTAAAACGGTTCCAGCGGTTTTTGAAAAAATGGTTGTCTGTAAAGTCGGTTTACTGACGATAGTTGAACGTGACAACGTCTTCCGTTTGTGCTTCTTTGTCTCGCTCGTTCCGCGCTCTCGCTTGCACTTCAAGCCTTACATGGAACGCCTCAGAGCGAGGTAACGCCGCATGAGTCATGTTTTTTCGTTTCGTTCGTGCAGCCGGCTCTATCGAATTATAAGACGTTGTTACATCAAAATCAACAATAATCTAAAAATAACATACATCGATTCGAGCGAATTATTCGATTTTTGCAAGTAGATTGCATTAATGGAAGTCGATAGTGCCATTTTAGGCCAAAAATCATTACTTACGGATATTAAGTTATATCTATATTTCTTTAAATTTAGAAGATGCTGATTTTTGTTAAGACGTCTAAATATAACATAAATGTTCTAATCAGAGCTGATCAGAGAGATGGGTTTGAAAATTGAGTTGAAAATTCGTCTGCAAATAGGAAGTGGATCCATCTTACCTGAATAGAGTGACGCCATTTTATCTCAATAAGGTTTAATGAAAAGGTCAGCAACCCAGTAACAAGGCTTTCCCTTAGATTTTGCTCAATAGGCTAGATGACTACCATAATTTATTCAATACTAGACGACCCGCCCCGGCTTCGCACAGGTGTATTATACATATAAACCTTCCTCTTGAATCACTCTATCCATTAAAAAAAAACCGCATCAAAATTCGTTGCGTAGTTTTAAAGATTTAAGCATACAGACAAACAAACAGACAAAAATAGCGACTTTATTTTATACTATGTAAGGAAGATTATTTATAAAAAAAAAAAATGTCTTTTTTTTTTATTAATCAAAAAATAATTAAGATTTAGGCGACGCGTACGCCTCGCCCTGGTACGGGTAGATATACTCGTTCATTGGAAGTAACGTCATGACTTTAATCTTTATAATAATCATTTATTTCATAAATACTAAAATATTTACACGTCATATCAGGTTAATCAATCAATAATTAAAATCAAAATAGCAGGTACAATAACATAGCTTACTTCTGAACTTATATAAACTTATCGATGTATTTTTTTAATTTAATTGACAAAAGAAAAAATGTTATAATTAGGGGTGTTAGTACCTAAACAATAAAATTATGAATCTCGGATGCCAACGTCTTCCTGAATTCTTGAAGAAGAACTATTTGAATGTAGTTAATTTATTATCAAAAATGTACTGAAATTTTCCGTTTATAACTCGCATCGTAGTACTTAAGTGTAACTATTTTACGATCGTTACTATAAAAACTATTTGTATAACAGAGAAGTAATTAACAATAAATAAATATCCACCTTACGCCGATGTGAAGGGATAGCGAAACAGCATTCCGCATAAACAGGGTTATTCCTAATCAATTAGCATAATTTTAGGGGCTTATTCTAAACATCAAAACTAACTTTTTACTGGAATATTTGTCACAACTCAAAAAAATCAGCTTTTCTATACATTTTGTTGCGGGTAAACGATATTAATATTTTTTCGATTTTTGACAAAAGTCGCAGACCAAACGTTGTTAGTTTTGATGTATAGAATAAGCCCCTAAAAGGATGCTAATTGATTAGGAATAACCATGTATTGACTAAGGTGCAGACGAAGAGTATGTTAAGTAAGAGCTTGTAGAGTCTAGGCGTGTAGAGTTAGAAACTTGGCTCTACATGAGATCTAATAACTTTTTGATAGTGCGAACTGCAGTTGTGTCTTGGAAACATTTTACATGAAAATGTATTTTGAGGGATTACACTGTTCCCTTCACGATCAGTCATCGAACGTGAAATTTTCGTCTTTCTTTGAGCGAAACCTCAGCGCGAATGACACGTTAAACTGTATGTAGTAGTATTCTTAACTATGTAGGTAACCATGATAGACCTGATTAAACCCGAGTATTTCTCGTGAAAAGAGTAGTGTAATCCCTCAAAATACATTTTCATGTAAAATGTTGCCAAGACACAACTCAGTTCACACAATCAAAAAGTTATCAGATCTCATGTAGAGCCAAGCTTCTAACTCTACACGCCTATACTCTACACGACAAGCTCTTACTTACTTATGCACTACGCCTAGCTACTCGACCTATGTATAGTCTTGCACTTATTGACTGCCTCGGTGGCTCAATGGTTAGTGACCCTGACTACTGGGTCAAAGAGACGTGGGTTCGGTTCCCACCCAGGACAAGCATTTATGTGATGAACATAGGTGTATTATCTATGTCTGGGTTTTATTTAGGTATTATCTCATATAAGTAGGTTTGTATTCAAAAATATGTTTAAGTAGTATATCAGTCTCTGGCAGCCACATGACAAGCTTTGCTTAGTTTGGAGTCAGAGTCAGTGTGTAAGATATCCCTAAAAAAATATTTTTGGGGACATCTTATGATTATTCTTTATAATTATTTAGTGGATTATTTATTAAAATATACAGTTGCTTTATAATATGTCTAGTATAATACATTCGTACATTTTATACCCTGTCTACGGGTGTTGCAAATCGTACATATTATTAAGCTTAATTATAATTTTATACAAAACAAAATTTTTTTTTCTTAATTCTAAGTTTCACGAGCTTGAAAAGTTTTCTTCTAGGTAATTGTGTATTGTGTGGTAACATTTTTGAATTAGCAGCTTTTTGAGTTTTTTGTGGATTTTTTTAATATTGTTCTCTTCTCTTAGGTCTTTTGGCAGGCGGTTAAATATTCTCATAAGCATGTATCCTGGTCCTCTTCTGATTATTTCGAGTTTATCCGCAGCACGTAGCTATAACATCATAGCCGCCAAAAAGTTTGATTCAATCTATAGTACAATGAACTTTCAACTTGATACCACCTATCTATTTAAACAGGTCTACCTATATCTCGTGTTGCATCCCGTGCATTGTTTACAAGGGTCCATTAGAACGACAGTTAATGGCTTACCACGGACAAGTCAACGGACCAGCAACTGGAAATGTGTGATCACCCGTAACTGTAGCTGTTGGGTACTAAATTATGTCGGTAGATATAGTAGATTAGCAAGTAATATCGAAAACGGGAAACGGCAAACTGGCAAAAACTTCCACAGCCCGCCACCCAACTATATCGCACCTGCCGAAGAACTTCCCCCTGGCTATAAGGAAAACTAGCCTGTCTGGAAAACCCTGAACTGACTCCGTTCCCAAGTGGGACGAAGTCGGGACAATATGGCCAAGTGGGGCTTTATAGACAGCTCAGAAACAGCATGCATCTGTGGCTTTAATCCACAGACAATGCCCCACCTACTAAAATGAGCAGCCTGCCCTGATAAGTGCATTACAGACAATCTTCACAATGCCACGGAGAAGGCCATTGGGGTGGCCTCTTTTTGGTCAAATAAAATATAAATACAAAACATTTCATCTGAAAATAAAACATCGACTCGAAAAGAAGAAGAAGCAAGTAATATGGCAGTGGGCGGGACACATGGCGTGGAGAAATAATGTCTGATGGGGAAATTAAGTTATCGAATTCAGATCACGCACCGGCAAGCGCAGCGTAGGACATCCACCGACCAGGTGGACCGACGATATTAATAAGACCGCGCTGGATGCAGGCCGCTTCCAACCGGGCTTATTGGAAATCCATAGGGGAGGCTTATGCCCAGCAGTGGACGTCCTACGGCTGATAATGATGATGAAGATAGTTGGATTGTGTAAAATAAATAATTTTAGTTTATTTTATTGTATAAACTGGTCAAAATGATTAACTTGGATAATTGAACCTTCTTAAATAAGTAAAGAAATAAATTAGCAATTCAATGACTATTGATTACAAAAGAGACTTAGATGATAAATCAATGTTATTTATAAATAGCGAACATATAAGTAAAAATATAAAATAAATAGGCACAGAAATATAAATTGAATAGAATCTTCGCTCATATGATTGTAAAATCGAGAGGTAATTATATTATTACTAGCGACCCGCTCCGGCTTCGCACAGGTGTATAAACCTCCTCTTGAATCATTCTATCTATTAAAAAAAAACCGCATCAAAATCCGTTGTGTAGTTTTAAAGATATAAGCATACATGGGGACAGACAGCGGGAAGCGACTTTGTTTTGTACTATGTAGTGACAGTGATGATAATTGCACTGTGTGCACTGTCTTTCTGACCTGTTTAGTTAAGCACCTATACCTATAACCATCCTATAACATGTTTTTTTAGTATTTTTTCTGTGTCTTTCTTTGCAGCTGAAGGCTCTGAGTTTGGCTTCAAGCAAGGAGTAGTTTAAATAACAATATGAATATAATAACAAGGATGAAAGCGTGAAAGGTAGCTAAAACCAACAGATCTACAAAATCTACGTGTCACCCGACTCATGTTAGATCTCAGTTGTAAATGCCACTCGCGAATACTTACCTAAAGGCTGACCGTGCTTACTGACTGTTTTTTTTTGGTAACCGCTCAGAAAATGATGATTCCATGCCGATTTCAGCTTCTGCAATCATTTTTAGTAATAGTAGCTTAAGTGTATTTTGAGTTGTTACGATTGACACTATTGTCCTTTCAATTATAACTGAGTCGTTGGACCATAAATCTGGTATGTTTTATCTATCTTTGTTCGTTACGATTAAACATCATCATCCACAGCCTTCTTTATCCCACTCTAATAGGCCTCTCTCTAATAGTATCTGCTTCGGTCCTCTGCCAATCGTGTCCAGGTTCGACCCGCGATACTGACGAAATCGTCGACCCACCTTATTGCAGTGGTATTTCTTTTTGATTTTAAAGACTCAGCAACACTCAGTTCTTAATGACTATGTACGTATTAATATTGATTTCAAATCTTTATTTAAAGAAATGATAGATAATCCGCATCTTCTTTTTGTATAGTGATTCAACTGCAACAGTTAGATCGTATAAATTTTATTTCAGTTAATAAAATCAGTTGCCCGTATCAAAAAGTGTGCTAGCAGTGCCTGACCTACGCCAACCTTGGCTCTATTCGGCTATCCTGACCTTCGGTGGTCGACGACTCTGGCAGTGTCATTCCGACTTTTAACTGGTATTTTAGAACATTAGCTCATTATTACACATGCATTATTTAAACTTGCTTCAATGGCGATTTTTTAGATTAGCTTACATTTTCTAGTTTTCATTATTATTCTTTAAGGAATTAGACGAGTTAAAAATGTTAAAGTAAAACGTACATATTGCAGATAAATGCCAATGGTCAGCAGTGGGAGTTTTTTATATGTATTCTAGCTGACACACCAATTGTTTTTTGCCTTATAAAACTATATATGGAAAAGGCCACCTTTATCACTTGAGAGTATAAAATAGCCTAGGTATGACCTATGCTTAAACGAGAAATTCTAGTAAAATGGGATGATAAAATCGCAAACAAAGAGAAGCCGCCTGGTGGTAAGAAGTCATCGCCGTTGTAAAGATAATTTAAAACCAGAAGTCTATCCAGGGGCTGCCTTCTCTTTATAGTTGTTTCAGTATTATGTATACCTTTTATTTGTCTTGAAGTGTCCCACATAGCGTTTCGGAAAAGCATCCAGTGGAGTAATATCTTCGTCCTACTTCATGCATTTTTAATAGGGCAAGTGCCTTTATTAACTACCACTAAATACAACACTTACATAATCTAAAACTACATAAACTATTAGCAATTGGATCATCGACAGACCCTTGATGGTCTAAAGATAACCCAAATGCTCAAGCCCTATTGATTGATATAAGATATTGGCGGTGGCAAAAGCCCTGCGTATGACATCGCTCAGACTTGATGAATTGAATTGTATACCAATAACTGAGCGTAACCGAAAAGTATGCTAGTATGCTCTTCTATACTAGCTAGCTCACAGAACAGCTGACTTCTCTCTCTTCTGTGAGCTAGACAAACAAAGTCACGAACAGTCCTACCTCACAGCTCACAGCATTACGTATAGACGTATAAATAGCGCGCTAGTGTGGGTAGTTAGAACTAACCTCGGTCACGCCTAGTCGCGTTGATGACGAGTGTTAGTTTATAGCATAGAGCGCGGGCGACGACCGCTAGACACCAAGGTCGGCGGGTCACTGCCTAGGCCGGCCGGCAGGCTGGGGCAGGCCTGACTGACTCATGACATGTGATACTTCTGCACATTGTTTCATAGTTTTGTTTTGATAAAGTTTTTTTGCTGTCGCGTATAAATCCGCGCTTGTTTACCAGTTCGCCTGATGTTAAGTGACGTCGTGATTGAAGAAGCGCGTAGATTTGAAAGATTACACGACTCCCTCTGACCTAGAATAGAAACATCATTTTGAAGAGTGATGATGATGTGAGGATGATGTCTTCCACACCGATTTTGGCAATGGCGATCATTTTTTGTATGAACGGCTAATGAACCCAATTTTAGCAGTGAATGTCCTAAGACAGTGGCTACATGTGAGGACTCTATGTAATTTTAAAACTCTTCGAGCAAATATCTACAGAGCCACAGTCCCTAAGTGAAAGTAGTAAAAAAATGTCCGAGCGCCGTCATACAAAACGACTTAGATATTTACATTAAATAATTCACAATGACCCGTTTTCTCGAATCTCGACGGTCGTTCTGTCACCTAATTAGTAGATTGTAACCGAGCAGTTTGGCATCGCGCGGCGTCTTAGTTGGGTTGCAATCGCTTTACAACTAACTAAAAAGCCTGCTCACTACGTAGCTTGGGCAGAGTTTTGGTTCGGACACTTTTTTGCACGATTGTGACTCTACAGATATTTGCTCGAAGAATTTTAAGTGATGTTGGACGGCGGTTTTTTTTTTGACATGGTCTCTTTTTAGGTCGTGATCTCGACCTAAAAACCTCCTTTGGTCCTCAAAGTATATGAATAGTTTGAAGACTATGCAAGGTACAGCAAGTACGAGCGACTTCTCTAGTGTTGCAGTTGTCCATAGGTGATGATGACCACACAGAGATCCGTTAGCTTGTTTACCACTAAGAGTAGTAAGTTTAAGGCTACCCTAGTTTTTGACACGTATGAAAGCGTAATCATGATATCACAATTGTTATGATATTAAAGTTTAATGACGTAATGCATAACTATGTCACAGATGTGGATCATGCCAGATATTCTAGAAGCCATTAGACTAACCTCGGGAAAATAAATTACAGAGGACCTTTAGATGTACCTACCTAAACTCTAATAACATAATACACGTCATTCGAGGTACATAATCAACAGAGTTTTGATCAAATCCTGATTTAGCCTGATTTAAGAGACATCATATAAAAGTATCAAGGCCCTTCTACCAAAGATGTGAATACGCACTCAAAAGCAATATGGATCCAAAGTACGAACAATCTTACAATAAATCGCAGTAGGTGCCTGCTTGATATGGACAAGTAATTAGCTATGCTCAAACAATTAGGCGAGGCTAGCCTTGAAAGCGGTCGCTACTCCCCTACCCGAAGCATTTAGTGAATGGAAACATATCTCAAACGCGTACGCATATAGTCTACACAGTACCTAAACTTAAATTATTTTGTAAGCCCGCGTATTTTGTTAGCAAGGAAGAAAGAAAGAGACAATTAAAGAGAGGTATTTCTCTCAAAAAGGGAAGAAATTTGCTGTAGAGCTAAGTATAAACCAATTTTGATAATATTTGGCAAGATTCTTTAATATCTAAATCCTGACATTGCTAGTATGAACGAAATCGGCTATGAGCTAGTCGAGATAAAGGCTTATGAAGATTCAGTTCCATAGGTAGTGCGAGGTATTGATGCATTGTAGTTCGTAAACCCATTGCCAAAATGACATACCTATTTGCTTGGCTGGTAACAAAACTCAGCTTCGATCAAAATTGTTAAGATTCAAAACACTGCTCACTACTGTTTGTTTCTCGTTAAACTAAAATTGCATTTTATTAGACTCCAACGCTTCGTTTGGCCAAGTTAGAACCTTACATAGTTCATACTCAAAATGGACGTTACCACATCGCGATGGATGCAAACCACTCGCAGCTAGTCCTATTTAGAAATGTGGGGAGGTCTATGTCCAGCAGTAGACGTAATACAGCTGAGATGATGACAATAAAGTCGCAGTTTGACTCCCATCTCGTTCAATAGAAAGATAATAATAATGCTGTCGAATATGATATTCCTTCCTCTCTTCGGCTAGCAAATGCACATATAATGCTTATCTCGTTTGCTATATTATTTTCCTTCATCATAGGATGAATAGGATGTAACTGACACAATTTTATGCCAAAATCTTGGAAATCTATAAGATGGCTGAACGGTTTAAACGACTGGGGCCTATAATTAAACAAATATACAAAAATGTTCCAAAACTAGAAAACTTTTTTCACTTTTAATTTAAAAATAAATTATCAAAAATGTACATACTCTTTGTATGGAACAGCAATTTTTTTTAGGCTTGGTCTCTTATTAAAAGTTGTCAATTTATTATGACCACATTGTATGTGTATTATGAAATTGTAGAAGTTTCTTATCTACTATTGTTATCCATTGATAAAACAAATTATAAAAAGCACTGTACAAACACGATTAGATTACAGTTGTTCATTGCGATCGCCACAAATATGGCGGAAATTAAAATTGAAGGTGATTTATCTCAAATAAGTGAAATTCAACTACAATACGTGCAAAAAGTTGTCGCAGATCTTGGTTATACGAACAGCAAAGTCACTTTTGAAAGAATTGGTAATTATGTTTTAAACGAGAAGAAAATCACAGTTGAAGATGACAGAGGAATCAAGCTTAAAATGAAAGCCAAAATAGCGCCAAAAACTGAAAAAATGAGAAAGATGGGAAGCGTTGAACGAGTTTTTAATAACGCACACATAATGCACGCGAAAGTACTTCCAAAATTTACTCAACTAGAAGTAACAGCTGACATTCCTCCAGAAGAGAGACTAAGATACGCCACTTGCTACGGATCATCTGGACAAGCTCCTGATGAAGTCATTCTGCTTGAAGATTTAACAGAATCTCATACAAGTTTTACAAAGCTTGACCTATTGAAACCTTTGAGTTCTGATTGCATTAAATCTGTACTGAAGAATTTTGCTATATTTCACTCATTGTCTTACATATTAAGGCATAAAGAGCCGGAAATATATGACGAGTATACAAACAACTTCATCGATTGTTGGGGGAGTCTGAAAGGTCAAGGAGAAACATTAGAATTTTTCCGAACTATGGAAATTATTGCTCTTCGTTTTGCAAAATATGATGTCCACAGAATATATATAAATGGAGCTATACAAAACGCCGTGAACGATATAGTTAAAATAACAAATTTTGATAAAGATAGTAAGCATAGTGTCATTCAGTATGGTGAACCGTGGACAAAAAACATCATGTTCAAGTTTGATGTGAGTTACTAACTTTAAACTTGTTGATATTTTTTGTAAGACTACTGTGATTAAGAACTATTTATCGTATCGTATTGATTGTCGTTTCAGATAGTCCATGTTTCTTGGAATAATAATATTGTTTCGATCTTATACTAGTACCTAGCGTGATCGAAACGAATAAGCTTAGATATTCAGTGTTGTAATGCTTCCATCATGCTGAGCTCGCTGTCAACTGGCAGTAAACTTCAGAATTTGGATTATTTATCTTCTAAGATCTGTATTATCTATTTATAGTACTATCTAAGTAGGTATTCTGTATTGCTCGACTTATATCATAGTAAATTTACATAAATCGCAAGATGATGTAATAGTGTTTGTTGCTAACGTATCCGACTTGTGTTGGAGGAGAAGTCTGACGAACATCCAAAAAAAAAGTAGGTATTATAAGTACATTTGTAACATTTTGTTGAAACTAGTAAAGACAGAACAAATTATAAGAAATAAGAATAAAAAATAAGATTTTTAGTAAAAAACAATTTTGGCATCTTAAATTTCATCTTTCATTTCAGGGTGAAATCGTTTTGGAGTCTATCATGACCGATTACGAACATGTGAAGCTAGGAAACCCAGCTGCGGATATTTTACATATGATCATGAACTCTACAAACCACGAAATGAGAAAAGACCATTACCTTGACTGGATTGACTATTACTACAGAGAACTAGACAAATCTCTGACAAAACATGGCCTTGATGTTACCTCTTTTCTCGCTAGACATGAATTAGATGCTGAACTGAGACGTTATGGGAAAGTCATTTTTGGACAGTCCATTTTAAAAATTTCCCATCAATCAATACAAATAAATGTCCCCAAAGAAGAATTAGATACAAATGAAGCGATTGAATCAACTGATCCAGAAGTAGAAGAGCAAAAGGCGACAGGGAGGGTCACTAAAAATAGTAATGTTCTAGATGCTCTCCAAAAAAGAGTTGAAGATCTTGTGGACAGCTGTCGTGAATTCGGGCTTATATAATTCACTTATTTTATTTTACCAAAAAAATGACCGGTCCTAAAATCAAATGTAATCAGTTTTTCCAACACAAAGCTCATTGATCTTTAACAAAATATGTGCAAATTTAGATTTTATTTGCAATTTTGTAGACACGGACTCTCAAGCTCGTTTACTGGTGCTCAGTCTACTCCATCGATCCATCCATCAGCCATAGGACGCCCACTGCCGGACATAGGCCTCCGCTATGGATCTCCAATAAGATCGGTTGGTAGCGTTGGCAGCTCAGTCTACTGATAGTTGCTTAATACATGTCTGTGTGCGTGAATTAGCCGTTATTGTGCCAACCTCGTTCACTGCTTCTCAGTGTACTCTACCTCTATTTTCGGCGTTTATAACTTTGTTTATTTAGCAGCTACGTAAGCTGTATAACGTCCAGCCATGGCGTGTTTGTTTATCGATATCTTCTACGTCTGACGTAGATGAAAAACAAGACAATTAGTCACCCAGCGTTGCTACAGGTGACGATACATTAGTTTGTTTTTCTATGTATAAATGCTTTTAGTAACTACAACAACAACTACTTTTTATCATCATCATCATCTACAGCCTTTATTATTCCAATTTTTGCTGCTAGGTATAGGCCTCTCTCTTACTGTGCCATCTGCCACGGTGTATCCAGGTTCAACATGCGATTACGACGATATCGTCGACCCTCTGACATCTGGATGACCAACGCTCTGCTAGCCTCGGCCACCGTTTTGTAACAGCTACCTACCTACCTACTTTACTACTACATGAATAGCTAAATCACACATCAATGTAGTTTAAAAATAACTATGTATATTTTTCTGCCAATATTTAGACACTGTGCCACTCAGGATTGCAGCCTTGTACAGATCTTCTAGTCCATGGGCTCGAACGAGCATTTAAGTAGGTGATCCTACGCTGTTCAAAAGCTTTGCAATCTCATTGTGCAGACCACTGAAGGTACAGATAAAGATAATTCAAATCCAAGCCTACGCCTCTTTGTTTAAAACAAAACAACTGTCGGTTATGAAATTCTATTAAATTTTTATATTATATTCAAACAGTTATCATTTTGGATTATTCCTAATCAATGAGTTTTGACAAAAGTCGCAGAACAAAAGTTGTTAGTATAGATGTACATAATAAGCCCCTAAAAGGATGCTAATTTATTAGGAATAGCCCTGTATAATTTAAATTAACGTACCTAGTGGTTAAATTTTCTTGGGAATTGAAAACCATATTCTACTTCTGATTACGGACCTTTTCTTAATCCAAGCAGGTTTTATTATCTTGAGTAATCACCCAAAAAGGTTTATGTCCTAACATCCCACACCGGTGACGAATTGCAATGGTAATAAAATATTTGTTTGGTTGTTGGCCGCCACGAGGTGACGTGGCCTACGAATGCTTAGAGCGGTAAACAAGCCAGCTACCGGTCAGAGACCTAACCTTGTTCATATTTCAGTCAATTCAATTCAATTTCAAAAGTTCTTCATTTACACATAATTCATTTAATAATTACAATACCAGTGTTAATTCCATCCTAGTAGGTACTATAAAACTTTACATAATGATTGTTCTGCAAAAGTGCAAACACTTGGCTTACACAAAACTTAAAACATAAATATAAATATTAAAAAAGGGGTCTGATAAAATTAAAGAGGATAAGTAACATTTTATGTTGCCATTGCAAGCTTTTAGGAGAAGCATTACACTTAAAATACTTATACTTATACTCATTTATTTTTACAAAATTGCACACGTCAAAAAATTACAGTAGGTAGTCAATAATAATCATAATTATGAGTTACACTAACAAAAAATAACCATTCATTAAAAATTCATTAAAAATAGAATAATAACAATTTAAATTAAATGTCAAACGAAGTACAACAATATATTTCAGTACTGCGTTCATCATCATTATATTAGCCGTAAGAGTTCCACTGCTGAACATAGGTTTAGTAATTCATTTCTAATATTATTACTAATTACTACGGGACTAATCGCGCACTAAAATTACCAGATAAATACCTCATCATCCTGACGTTTCGACCGAGTTGCATCGATCGTGGTCACGGGTAGACTAGTAGACTGTAATTTATTGTATTTGATTTATTTATCTCGTAAGTTTAGTGCGCGATTAGTCCCGCAGTATATAATAATAACTATAAATTAAAAATTTTAAAAACCCCCGACACATTGACAACCATTTTGGGCACATTTGTAGAATTTTGGTTCTTCCATCCCCACTTTAACCCACCATAACTCTTAAACAGCTCAATCGATTTTTATTAAACATAGATAAGAACACTCTCGATTAAGTCTCTTTTCATCCAAAAAAAACTAAACTGAAATCGGTTCAGTGGTTCGGGCGCTATGATGCCACAGACAGACAGACACACAGACAAACAGACACGTCAAACTTATAACACTCCTCTTTTGCGTCGGGGGTTAATAACGTGTTTAATGAATATTTCTAATAGTGCAGATCTCCTGATACTCTCTAGATAAAAGTGGCTAACAGCCAATGTGATATTGCAGTTCTAATAAGATCGTATGTCTACCTTGTAGATGGGCAACCTACGAGTACGTTGTGCTTGCCAATGCATGTGCAATTGCGCATTGTCCATCACTATCAGCTTGTATAGGCACACTACTGGACATAGGCCTTCTTTCTTTGTATCAACTCAACATTTCTGATTCGTACCGCCAGGGAATGGAACAGTCTTCCTGCTTTCCTGTTTTCTAAGAGATATAATCTAAAGCTTTTCAAGGTCAGAGTAAAAAGGTATCTTCTAGGTCTGCATGCTTCATCTTCGACCACAACGTCGCTTACCATCAGACGAGTTGGTGGTCAAGCGCAGACTTATTCGCAATAAAAAGAAAAATTCCTCGAGAAAAGTTGATAAAAAAAGTCCCATGTATGTGAATGTCAATGGTTATAGCTCAGAAGTATTATCCAATATAAATTCCATTTGTTTTGGAAATATTATAATATTTTGGAACTCAAAGATTCACGAAGTACCTACATGTTTTATTTTTTTTATTAATACGCACCCCGTCCACTATTTATACGCTTTCTGTCCTCTCCATCCTAAGTTTGCCTGGCAGAGATCGCTGTCAGCGATAAGGCCGCCCATTGTTACACTGTTCAAGTATCATTGTTTCTTATTTTTGTTTATTTCTTGGTGTGCAATAAAGAGTTTATCTATCTATCTATGTCTTAATATACAGTATATTTTAAATGCATTTGATTTTCTCATGACCATATCTGACCCTGATCTAAACAGCATAGGTACTTTGACCTTGGTCATAGCGTAAAATAACCTTGGCTATCGCATAATGTGACCTTGAGAAGTCGGTCATTCGCACGCCTCCCGCTATCCGGTCATCTATTGTGTTAGATAAACGAATGTACCTAATGAGCACATTGCTTTATGTTCGACTCAATTTAACGTAACCAAATAAATAGTTATTAAATATTATGTGACTCATTATCATCATTATCATATCAACAGTAGGACGCCCACCCCCCAAGACTTTGAGACTTTGATTCTAAGGAGGAAAAAACGAATCATGTTTTGTTTGTTTCTGTAGACTTTATAATATTTACGTAAACAAATTACTTTTGTCACTAATAAAATGACCCGAATTTTACCACCCTTAAAATCTGCCGCTAATAAGCCTGCTGGTAAATCACTGCTCAAACTCAAACTCAAATCATTTATTGCAATATAATAATATGAAATTTACATGCGGTTCTTAATTAAGATGTTTTGTATAGTTATACATTTGACCCTGATAAGGATATGGCGATTTTATTTGTATTGGAACGATTTATTATTAGGTTTTCTAGATTATCGTTAAAAAAATCGTCTAATGTGTAATGGCATTTGGATAATAGAATAATTTTTAGTTTTTTTTATAAAACATTTTTCCTTTTCGATATCTTTTAGATTAGGTATTTGGCAGTTTACTAAATATTTTATAGCCATAGAATGCGGGCTGGAACTATGCATTTCTGAGCATCGAGCTATATTACTACGTATAATATTTCCTCAAAGTTGCTGAGTTGGACTTTGATCCCACGAGTTTATGTCTGTATTGTGATCTAATTTTGAGTGATTTATCAGACGCTTTTTTAAAATAGTCAGGGTGCTTTATGACAAATTTACATATTTCGAATATATAGATAGGCACCAGGGACATAATTTCAAGTTTTATAAAACATGGAAGTTTTTTTTTGGTAATTTCGGGAGTTTTAATATTTGCTAAGTAGGATACGAATACATTTTTTCTGTATTTTTCTGTATTTATTTCTGTTGGCCATAGACCGCTCAAAATAAAATCCCAAAAAGACCTGTTGGAACTATTTTTTATCAAGCGTGTTCCCCTGGTCTTGATCAGATCATCGGTCCAGGTTATTGGTGGACGTCCTTTATCTCGTTAGCGTTGGCCATTGCATAGACATTTTTATTTTAGCTCAACATTTTTACAGATTCGGCAAATGATCAAAACTACAAAAAAAAACGCTGGATGCAGTTTCCAACCGGTCATAGGTACTCCTATTGAAAATCCATAGGAGAGGCATACGTAGGCACAGGACATCCTACGGCTTGTAACGTTAGTAAACGTGGACAAAAATAATAAGAGTGCTAGTTTAAACATAATAAATGTACGAGTATTATCCTACTATATTAATACGGGACTTATCTTGCATTAAAACATGAGATATACTATTACTTAAATACATCTTGCTCAAATCGCGTAAGCTTAAAAATAACATAAGTATACTTATTACGCATGTTTGTATCTTAACGTCTCCCAGGTGAATTGATCAATTTTGATACAGTTGTATTTCTTTGAATGCTGATGTCATCGACGTGGTTCTCCATATTTCAATAACATTATAGGTGTGGGTTTTCAGATTTTGCAATTTTACACAATTGTTTTTACCTGCAACTTGTTAGTCTTTCCATCCATCAGCCATAAGAAGTCCACTGCTGGACATAGGCCTCCCCTATGGATCTCCAATAAGACCGGTTGGAAGCGGCTTGCATCCAGCGCGATCCTGCGGTCTTAATGAGGTCATCCGTCCACCTTGTGGGTGGACGTCCTACGCTGCGCTTGCCGGTACGTGGTTTCCACTCGAAAAGTTCTCGAGTGGAGACCACGTTTTTTTTGTTAATCTTTAAATAAATAAAAAAGTGCAAGTGGAGTCCCTTCGCGCGGAAGAAGTGAAACTTCGACGCAACAGTGCTTTTATACCCCCTCCATGGTAGCGTTACACGTTTAACGCAACCTTGTTGGAAGTCGCATTAGAAGTTTCACTTCAATATGTTTACAGCTATTATTCTCCGTATTCATAGATTTATAATCAAACCTGAGCTTTGAAGATTAATATAGCTGCTCAAAGTTCTTTTTCTTAGAAATAAAAATGAATTGAGAATTTATATCGCGTAGCGTCGTGTATTCAAAGTCGTTGACCGACTAATAATAACTCAAGGTTAGAAATAGGCGAATAGATTGGCAGTTGGGTAGGTCATGATCATGATTCATGTCATGACTAAACACTCGCGTCTGTGTGCTAGTGGAACACTACGAAACTTGTGCATGTGTGCAGTGTTGCCGCTCTTAAATTCAAATAGTGTCGGTAGATATTTTTATTTGCTAAAAGTAACGGTGGTTTTAGATTTTTGGAAATCAGCTGAGTAAACATCTATCCATCCATCAGCCATACGACGTCCACTGCTATGCATAGGCATCCCCTATGGATCTCCAATAAGACAGGAAGTGGCTTGCATTTAGCGCGATCCTGCGATCCAATCCATCCTGCGGGTGCCTGTCTTACGCTGCGCTTGCCGGTACATGGTCTCCGCTCAAGAACTTTTCAACACTATGTCATCGGATAACAGTGCTACGTGCTATGCGGATGTTGGTGACAGATTGATGGACAGATGTTGACATAAAAGTTCAGTGGCATTCAGACAATGCACTTACTTTTCAACTCCAGTTCAAAACCTTGTAAGACAATGCACTCTGATTTTCACCCCAAGAAGTATTTTTTGTAACAATGATTTGATAGGTAGGTATTTACATAATATGTATTTTTTTTATTAGAATCAAGTCTAGATGTAAGTTATACATAAAGTACCTACTGCTTGCGACCGTAAATAAAAAAAATGTTAAAAGTATTTCTTTAAATATTTTTGACTAAGTATAGAGTGCTTAAAAATTAAAATATTAACTTATCAATGCGTAGAGTTTGTAAAAAAAAGAGAACCATCGTGGCGTTACCTACTGTAAACTAACAATAAGATTTTAATCAGCAGCCAAGGTACCGACTATACTTGTTACAAGTACTGATAAAAACCGAATTGGTGTCTACCAAGTATCAAACACTTTTAGTTGTACTAGCAATGACAGAGCAGTGTTGTCAACGTAACATAAATTGCACATGGGTGATCTCACCTACGACGCTTCTCGTTTTGCACAAACTCTATTTGCTCAAATGGAGTCTATAAATGAGTTATATCATTGACTTAAACCATATACATATTACATATACATACAATATACATGTTACATATTATTGTATCTAATTATAATTATCACAATTATCAGGTCACGTAACATAGCACTCTGCTTCTGCTTTATATTTCACTAGACGACCCGCCCCGGCTTCGCACAGGTGTATTATACATATGAACCTTCCTCTTGAATCACTCTATCCATTAAAAAAACCGCATCAAAATCCGTTGCGTAGTTTTAAAGATTTAAGCATACAGACAAACAAACAAACAAACGAAAATAGCGACTTTATTTTATACTATGTAAGGAAGGATAGCTACTTATGATATACCTAGTTTTAAATCTACATCATGACTTTAGTTAAGTTTCTTAAAAAACTTCGTAAAGAAAATAGTTACCTTAAACAAAATTCAGTAACGAATATAATATTTAATAACATGTACAAAAATATAATAAAACAACAATCCTAGCTAACAAATTGCGCATTTGCAATTCTAGTTTCGGTCCAAACCGGATTCATGTCATCTATTATATAAAAGGCTTCGCTGAGTGACTGACTGACAGACAGCCTACAGCCCAAACCGCTAAAGATACGAACATGAAATTTGGAACAAAGATGCATTGGACCACGTAATGGAGCACTAAGAACGGAATTTTGAAAAATCGACCTCTAAAGGGGTAAAACGGGCCCTTTTCGTTTGTATGTAACTTTTTATTCCCTTTACCGATTGACTTGAATCTTTGTATACATGCTACTCAAACAAAATAAAAGTTACGTTTGTTCCTGTTTTTCCGAATATTCCTTATCTAAGGGGTCAAATTGGGTCCCAAAGTTGGTGAAAAAAGCGTCTATTACATCCAACGAGCTGAACGGTTATGGATGAAATCTGGTATGGAGGAAGCACACAACATGTTTCAACACATGAACTATTATTATCCCGGAAATTCTATGGGGATCCTTAGGGATAGCCAAAATTAATCAGTTTAGGCTACAACCCAATCCACTAAAGATAGAGACTTGAAATTTCGAACATAGGTACAATGTATAACGTAATGAAGCACAAAGGACGAAAATTTCGAAAAATCGACCTCTAACGGGGTAAAACGGGCCCTTTTTGTTTGCATTTAATTTTTTATTACCTTTACCGATTGACTTAAAACTTTGTATTTATGCTTTACAAATAAAATAAAAGTTACGTTTCTTCCTGTTTTTCCGAATTTTCCTTATCTAACGGGTCAGATAAGTTCCCAAAGTTGGTAAAAAGGCATCAATAATTACATCAGACGAGCTGAACGGTTATAAATGAAATCTGGTAGGTATGTATAAGCACACAACATGTTTCAATACAGTAACTATTTTATCCCGGAAAATCTATTGGTTTTCTTAGCAATAGCCAAAATAATCAATTATAAAGCTAAGATAAAAGGGGTAAATGAATTCTAACGAAATTTGGTACGACGCTAGATAATAACACAAATTACCACTTGGGGTACTGCTATCCCGGAAAATTTCAGTGGGTTCTTCAGGATATCAATTTCCTAAAAAAGTACTAAATGACTGTTCGAAAACCGATGCAATATTGTTTGAAAATAGCTCACCCTTTTAACTAATATATGACTATTAACGTCCTGGGAAAAGTCCCGGATTCCTTGTCTAACGCTAGACCAAACATCCTATATAAGCGTGAAAAATAACTTGATCGCGTTTTTTTTTAAACGTAGTGAAATATCTAGAATTAAATTGAGATAATTTAGATCCTTCAATGGGGGCAAAATGGGCCCCTAATAGTTTATGAACGATTTTATTTTGTGTGCCAATAGACTTGAACTTAGGGTACATACGGATCAATAACTACTTACTTTACTATGGGAACTACCCTGAAAAAGCGAAAATTACCTATTCTTTACATTTTGTCGCGGGTCGATGAATTTTTTGTGTTGAACAGCTAATTTTATTTACGTGATTTCTGGGTTGGTACCATAGTAAAAGTTAGTCAAATGATGAGTATAATGGAATCCTAGAACATGCCTGTCGTCTAGATGTAGGTGCGCTATGTATTTTTCAAATAAAATGTACCTTCTTGTGTGCTACTTTTTCGTCTGTACTTGGTCAGAGAATGTCTGAAAGTCCTACAAGTGTCTCGATCACTTTTGACCGCGTAAACGGTTATGGGCGAGATTGTCATTGGGTTCAGAATAATCGAAATTAAATTTCTAATGACTTAATGAAACATGATGAATACCTGTACTGGCCTTTTTTAGGGTTCCTTACCCAAAGGGTAAAACCGGGACCCTATTACTAAGACTTCGATGTCCGTCTGTCTGTCTGTCACCGTAGGTACCGTAATAGTTGGGCAGCTAAAATATTCACAAATGATGTATTTCTGTTGTCGCTATAACAAAAAATACTAAAAATAGAATAAAATAAATATTTAAGGGACATGCAACAAACGTGATTTTTAGGAGATTTTTGCTCGCTATTAATAACGGCAAGAGGAATGGGCTCCCATACGGTACGGAACCCTGCGTGCGCGAGTCCGACTCGCACTTGGCCGACCATGACGTGCGAATGGAGTTGGATAAAATTTGGTATACGAGTGGGAAACTACATGGCTCAACTCATGATCGTCATATATATTCTCATCATAAATCGAAAAATATTCTTTTCTCGCTATAAAAAAATCAGTAGGTATATTAAAATATAACTTTTTTAAGTATTTATTTTATGACAAGTTATAAAATAACGCGGTCCAAACCGTGGGCTATTAAAGTCAAAGAACATTTATTGTTGAACTGTGTTACATTGAGATCTTACTACTAATCACAAAAATATTGAATTATCAGTTAGGTCCAAATATGGTCATAAAATAATCATTAGAACGTGAAAAAATTATACAATCATTATTATTAAATTTTGAATTTTCGAATATTTTGCAATTTATCATCTAAAAATTGTCGTACTCCATAATAAGCTTTAGATACAAGTAAATTTAAGCAAATACTGAGACAAAGCAGGCCAATACGTTAATTATTATCCTTGCAAGTAAAAAGACAACGTGGGCTAAACCAAGAGCTATTATTTTAAGCAAAAAAAGTACTAAGACAACGCGGGCCAAACTGTGGGAAATTACCATTTAAAGTAAGTACTAAGAAAATGCGGACCAAACCGCGCGCCATTATCATTTTAAGCAAATACGCTATACTATACGGGCCAGACCATGGGCTATTATCATTGCAAGCAATACGACAACGCAAGCCATACGGCAGGCTATTGTAATTTTAAGCAAGTACTTAGACAACGCGAGCCAAGCTACGTACTATAAATTACCATATTAAGCAAGTACTAAGAATGCGCAGGCCAAACCGCGACCTATTATCATTCTAGCTAAACACTGGGACAATTAAGGCCAAACCGCAGGCAATGCCTATTACTTGAAAAGATAATGCCTACTAAGCATTATCTTTTCAAGTAATACGTTATACGACAATGCAGGCGAAACCACGAAGTATTATTATTTTAAGCAAGTGCCAAGACAACGCGGGTCAAACTGTGGCTTATCATCATTTTAAGCAGTTACTCGAACAAAGCGGCCAGACCGTGGGCTATTATCATTGCAAGTAATACGACAACGCGTGCCAAACGGTAGGCTATTACAATTTTGAGGAAGTATTAAGACAACGCAGGCTAAGCTGCGTGCTATAAATTACCATCTTAAGCGAGTACTAAGAATACGCAGGCCAAACCGCGACCTATTATCATTTTAGCCAAATACTATGACAATTCAGGCCAAACCATAGGCATTATCCTTGCAAGTAATACGTTATACGATAATGCTTTGCTAAACCACGACCTATTATTATTTTAAGGAAGTGCCAAGACAACGCAAGCCAACCGGCAGCCTTTTATAATTTTAAGCAAGTACTAAGACAAACGTGGGTCAAACCACGGGCTATTTTCATAAGCCAGTACCTGTCTACTAAGACAACGCGGGCGAAGCCGCGGGTTTTAAGCTAGTTGACTCATATAATTCTAGTAATATACATACGAGTATTTACCTACCCAGTGTCTGTTTTATTACTTTAAGCCGAGTCCAGACGACTGTAACGCGTAATGTTAGATTACCTACATGTAATGTAACACGAATTCTACGTGTGGACAGCACTACGAACATTTCATGTAACGCTCTCGCCGGGGCTCGGGCTGATCCATAGGCTGTCGGTTTTTTGCGCGAACACAAAAGTGCTCGCAGTGCTCGTGTGCTCCTGAAGCTGACTACCTTCCCATTCGGCATGTTCGTAGTAACTGAGTGGAAACAGCTCTTGTAGATTCGCGTACACAATTCGCTTTGAGTTCGTGTGCCGTCAACACTGTTGACTCTAAATTACACGTAATATTTGGTTGTGTGATGTTTTATGTACCTATTGATGACTTGTTTTGATTTTTGTGTTAATTGAATTATTTTATTACTCAGACTGACATTTTATGCTCAATTCTTATTATTTTAATTAGACTGTATGATAATTTAAATGTTCTTTTAATTTTTACAATTTTACTCCTCTTAAATTTAATTTTTGACTGTACATGTTATGTTATTTTTAACGACCATTGTTGACTTTAATTATTATTGTTGTTATATATGGGTAATAGCCTAAAATAAAGTAATTTTGAATTTGAATATTACATTACGCGTTACATTCGTCTGGAACCGGCTTTAGGTAGGTTAGGTAGTCGTGTACACATGCAGTTTCGGCGTAGTGTTTTCCGCATTCTCTTCAAAGTAGTAAATAATTTTCCAAGAACACATAACACGCATTTTAAGACCTTCATCCTAACCATATATTTTTCATAAAGTACCTAACTAAACGTAGAAAACTTTACCATAACAAGAATCGAAGTAGCTGACATAGCCCAATGGATTACCAAATTAACATAGCAGTGGGCAGGTCACATTAGACTGATGACTGGATGGGGCCGGTACAGTTCTCGAACAAAGACAAGCAGGACGGTAGGCCTGGGTAGGCCTACGTGGTGGATTTGGCTCAATCACCCTTAGTGGGTACAAAGGGTCAGTAGGCCGAATCCACCACGTCGGCCCAGTGCGGGTTGGTGGATTCATATACGCCATCGAATTTTCTCTACGGACGGGAAAGAATACATACCTATGTCCTTAGCATACAAGACCACGACAAGAGTTTATCGATGTGTGCAAAGGTGACAGATTTATGCTTCATCATAACTCTGTCACGTTCTGACACGTCGTTAGTATAAGTTTATGGTCCGTATGCTAAGCCCGTAGTTAACCTGCATACGTTTATATTACGATGTTTTTCTTCACCAAAACACCAGTAAATTCCAAAGAACGGGATCGGGATTTGAATCCACAACTTCACCATTGTAAGGCGGGTGTCACTATCTAGTCAACCAAAGCTATTTGATGATTATAAAGTAAAATTTCAGTTAGAAAGAACTACACTTTCCCCTGCAGATAAAAAGATACAGATCAATGCTATCTTAAAATAATTCAAGTTATTGCTAAACGGAGAGAATAATACCTACAAGTGGGCTCAAGGCTGCGCCGGCTGATGCGAGTTCACGGCTAAACGAGCCGCCATCCATCTAAAAAAGTTGTTTGTCTGTAAAGTCGGTTCATGGACGATAATAATACGTGATAACGTCATATTCGTCACAAGCCGAACGCTTGGGCCGTGTATTTCTATCGCTTGTTTCGCGCTCTCACTTGCAAGCTCGGCTCAGGCGGGACGTGAATATGCTTTTTCGGACAACTTCCACTCTGCCCCACCAAAGCGCCCCACTGGTTGGGCAGATTCCACTCCATCACATTTTGGAGTTGAATCTCACTCATCTCATCTTGGTGGGGCAGATTCCACTTTTTAGACCGGTGGAATCCGCCCCACCAGGGGAGTCGCGCGATTTCAAATGAAATTGGTAGTGCCATGAAGTGCAAAATTGACTGCAAAATTGTAATCATTATAGCGCCCCACCGAAAGAATGGATAAGTGAAGACATTGAACTTGGATGATAAGGTTTGTAATTACTTTATCATCCAAGTCCCAAAATTAAAGTTCATATTTAAGAAAATATCTAGTATATAATAATATGTTTAGCAGGTGAAGAGAGACCATCGTAAAATAATAAACCACAGAACGATTTACTAGAATGGATTTATTAAAAATTAAAATATAATATCTACTTACAAAACCGCGCCTTGGTGGGGCAGAGTGGAAGTCGTCCTTTTTCGTGCGTGCAGCCAACGTTCATCGGTTTATTTGACGTCGAATGCCAAGAAATGCCAATGAAAAAATTGCCAAGTCGATGGTCTAGATACACAGCAGCTGCTTCTAGATAAATGTCGCTGCATTACCTATGCCTCTCGGGCTAGCTTACATGGTACCAACTACCAAAACCACATATACATAACAAGATTAAAAGAAAAAATCTGAAAACCTTAACACAATAAGATTTCTATCACAGCTAAAAAATGAGCTGATAACTTTAAAACGGCTGAACCGATTTTGATGAAACATAGCTAAGAACACCATCGTTTAATCAACCTTTCAAAAGAAAAGATAATCTAGATCAGTTCATCCGTTCGAGAGCTATAATGCCACAGACAGACACAGAAACACAGACAGAAACTTCAAACTTGTACACCCTCGTCGTTTTTGCTTTTGGGGTCAAAAATACTATAATCCATCCATCCACCAGGCCCATCAGCCATATGACAACCACTGCTGGACATAGGTGCTGCTATGGATCTCCAATAAGACCAGTTGGAAGCGGCTTGCATCCAGCGCGATCCTGCGGTCTTAATGTGATCATATGTCCCCCTCGTATGCGGACGTCCTACGCTGCGCTTGCCGGTACGTGGTCTCCATTCAAGAACTTTTCAAACCTATCGGTCATCAGTCCTCCGAGCTATGTGCCCTGCGAACTACCAACTTGCCAATCCGCTGGGCTATGTCGGTTTCTTTGCTTCTTCTGCGGATTTCCTCATTGTTAATTCGATCTCGCAGAGAGACTCCGAGCATAGCATCCTCTCCATGGCTCGTTAGGCTACTTGGAGCTCACTAATAAGGCCCATAGTGAGAGACCACGTTTCTTTGTAAACAAATATAAGCCACCAGAAAATACCTAAGTACCTACTACAAGTATAGTAGTTGGTGAGTAGTTTTGTCAGTATGGCAGCAGGGACCATAAATGAGACGGTAGATGATAACGAGTCTGATTGATTAATGATTAATACAGCTTATTGATCGCGCGTAAACAAAGATCTCCGTTTCAGACACGATGATTTTGCTTTCGGCTGTCCAGATGTTGGTTTTCATCTACAGGTCAAAATTTTCCGCGGTGGAACTTTAATGAGTTGAAGTCTAATTTTCAATGAATCGCGACAAAACTTGGTACACAGGTTCTGTAAATTAACAGAATTTTTTTTCCTCGGCGTTTTTTGATGTTAGGGGGTGTATTTCCCTCAAAAAGAGGGGTCAGGCTTAAAATCGGTCACAAGCGTGTCGAGATAATATAGGCTTATGAATATTCAGTTAAAGAGATATGTCGCAAGATCTACCTACTGCTCGGAGAACTACTTATAATTTTCATAATACATTTATACTGATAAAAATCGGCCAAGTAAGAGTTGGACTCGCGAATCAAGGGTCCCGTGCCGAATGGGAGCCCCTAAGCAAAAATCACGTATGTTGCCCCCTTAAATATTTGTATTATTTTTTGTTATAGCGGCAATCGAAATACGTCATCTGTGAAAATTTCAACTCTCTAGCTCGTTCATGAGATACAGTCTGGTGACAAACAGACAGACGGACAGACAAAGGGAAAGACAGACGGACAGACCGCGGACGGACAGCGGAGTCTTAGGTTAATAGTGTCTCATTTTTACCCTTTGGGTACGGAACCCTAAAAAACAAATGAATGATATATCTTCCTATAAATTAATTACACATTATTGAATTAAAAATGCTTGCGGCCACATTTCGCAAAGCAACCCTGTCCTATCTATATGATTACGTAAAAAATTGGTTTGAACCTTGTACGCTAAGAGCGGGATGATCCTGCAGTAAGTTCTCGGGTAATAAGTAGGTATTAGTTATATTTTAGTATTATTTTGTTAATATATTTTGTATACGTATGTTTAATGTTCCCAGTGATAGTGATGAATATGAATATATATCTGTTTCTGATACTAGCAGTTCCGATGACAGCTTTTCCAGCATCCCAACCCTCTCCGAGTCACTAGAGTCTCAATTCTCAGATGTGCCCAAAAACTTAAATCTTATTCATATAAATGCCCAGAGCATCCCTGGCCATATCTCTGATATGCAGGCATCCTTAGATAGCAAGCATATCGACGGTATCCTTGTCTCCGAGACCTGGCTTCAAACTTCTCTTCCATCTGTTTCTTTTGCCTTACCCGGTTTTAATCTCATCCGTAATGATCGGGTGGGAAGGGTTGGTGGGGGTGTAGCTATTTATCTACGACATCATATTCCTTATTCCATAATTAGTAAGTCCCCCCAGCCGCCGCTTGATCATGCGGGTGAGCATCTGTTTGTCGAAATTGTTCTCTCGCATACCAAAATTCTTCTCGGGGTTTATTACAGCAATAGCTCCCACAATAATTACTTTCATTCCTTTGAAACCGTCCTTGAAGATATTATTCCATCTTACAGTCATGTTATAATCATGGGAGACTTCAATACCTGTCTCTGGAGAGGCGATCACCGTGCTCTCAAGCTACAAAATCTAGTCAAGTCTTGCAACATGAACATCCTTTCTCTCAGTCCTACTCATCACTTTCCAAACTCTATTCCTTCTCTTCTGGATCTTATTATGGTTTCCTCTCAATGTCATGTCGTTAAGCACGGGCAGCTATCGGCAGATTTTTCTTATCATGACCTAATTTTCTTATCATATAAAGTTCGCCCTCCTAAGCCTAAACCTGAAGTGATTGTGCAGCGCAACTTTAGTGGTATTAATTATGATAGCCTTAGAAGTGACGCTGACAATATTAATTGGTCACCGGTTGAATCTGCCAACTCAATGGAAGATAAAATTGCAAGCTTCAATACTTTACTCACTCAGCTGTATGACATTCATGCGCCGTTTCGGACTATAAAAATTAAGCATGCTCCAGCTCCATGGATTACGGATGAAATCAAAGCCCTTAAGCACAAAAAAGCGGTAGCGCATACGAAATTTAAAACTCATCCTAATGATGACAACAGACAGCGCTATGTCAAGTTGCGGAATCGCTGCAATGTGGTGTGTAGAGATGCTCAGCGACGCCATATCTCAGAATCCGTTCAGGACAAGGACCCAGCTAAAGTGTGGAGGTTTCTCAGGTCTCTTGGAGTCGGAAAGTCACGTCAAGAAACTATCCCTAATACTCTAAACATTGATAAGCTTAATCAGCATTTCTCTGCTGCTCCGAACATGGATGCTGCTTTAAAGGCTAGCACTCTTAATTATCTGTCTAATGTTATGACTCCAGACTTTCCTACTTTTTCTTTCCGTCAATTTGCCGCTTGTGATGTTAAGAAGAGCATTCTCTCAATTTCCTCGAACGCTGTTGGTTTTGACTCCATCAGTCGTAACATGATTATTCCTATCCTAGGCCAACTACTCCCAATCCTCTGTCATATTTTCAATTTTTCCATTTCCAACAGTGTTTTCCCCTCCTCTTGGAAAGAAGCTCAAGTAATCCCATTACCTAAGAAAGCCAATCCTGCATCCTACTCTGAATATCGTCCCATATCTATCCTTCCATTTCTGTCAAAGGTTCTTGAGCGGCTCGTTCATAATCAGTTGAATTTGTTCCTTACGACTAATGGGCTGCTTAATCCTTATCAGTCTGGCTTTCGTTCCGGGCACAGCACGGTCACGGCGCTGGTCAAAATCACTGACGACATACGTCTAGGGATGGAGAATGGCCATTTGACCGTGTTGTCGCTGCTGGACTTTAGCAATGCTTTTAATTCTGTTGACTTTGAAATCCTTCTTGCTATACTTCGCTCTCTTAACATATCTCCAACGGCAGTTGACTGGTTTCGCAGTTACCTGTTTGGCCGTCGGCAGAGGATTCGTCTTAAAGACCTTCTTTCTTCGTGGTGCAATACGTCTGCCGGTGTGCCTCAGGGTGGCGTCTTATCTCCTCTTCTTTTCGCTATCTTTATTAATTCTATCTCTCACAACCTTACTTCTTCCTACCACCTCTATGCGGATGATCTGCAACTCTACTGTCATGCGCCGCTGGAATGGTTAGCCGAAGCTATAGATACTGTCAATGGTGATTTGCGTCGTATATCTCAATGGAGCAGGTCGTATGGCCTCAGAGTAAACCCGTCGAAGACGCAAGTCATTATTATGGGTAGTTCTCGAACCATCAGCCAAATCGAGTGGACTACATTACCTCAGGTTGTATTTGTTGGAGTCACGATCCCTTACAGTGAAACTGTAAGAAATCTCGGAATAACCTTTGACCGGCATTTATCTTGGATTCCGCAGCTCGCTGAGACTAGCCGTAGGATGTTTGCCTCCGGAGGCTCGTTGCGTCGATTACGAAATTTTCTGCCCGTTGCTACTAGGGTTGCGCTTGCTCAGTCACTCTTACTTCCCATCCTTGATTACGCTGATGTATGTTATCTTGACCTTACTGAAGAGCTACTGGATAAACTCGAGCGCCTCCAAAATTATAGCATCCGGTTCATATTTGGCTTGCGTAAGTATGACCATGTTTCTGAATTTCGCACTAAGCTCGAGTGGCTCCCTATCCGTCGTCGCCGGGATGCTCATATTCTGTCGCTGCTGTACAGCACTCTTTTCTATCCTTCATCTCCCTTTTACCTTTCTAGTCTTTTTAAGTTTCGGGATTCACTCCACACGCGCACCTTGAGATCTGCAGATCATTTGACTCTGGATATTCCTTCCCACAGAACCTCGTTCTACAGTTCCTCGTTTGCTGTAAGGGCTGTGAAGCTCTGGAACGAATTGCCCCTTGATATTAAGCATGCACGTTCACTGGAAACTTTCAAACGACTTGTAAAAATTCATTATCTCTCTAAATAAGTAATTTGCTGTATCATTGTTTTCTTTCGTTATGGTCATTGCGTATATGATTATGTGTATATTATTATGTATGTTTATATTATAGTAGTAGTATAATTGTGTGTTAGGTATAGTATGTAGTATTATTATTTATGTTTATAATATAGCTTTATTTCTTTTGAGTATCAATCACATTATTGTACTCCCGTGATATATTTTAAGATCATTCCGTTCCGTGCATGGGTTGCCTGGAAGAGATCGCTTCCAGCGATAAGGCCGCCTTGAGCTACACTAATAAGTTTTTCATGTATTACTGTTGTCTTATTTTTACTGTGTGCAATAAAGTGTTTTCTATTCTATTCTATTCTATTCTAAAACGTGTGCTACCTATTTAGCACTTCATCGTAAAACATCACAAAGTCACGAGCTAGTTAACCGTGTCATCTTCTGTACTGCAATAGTAATAAATAAATATTAGGGGACATCTTACACACGGTCTCTGACCCCAAACTAAGCAAAGCTTGTGACATGGCTGCCAGAGACTGATATACTACATTTACATATATTAAATACATACTTATATAGATAGTACCTAAATAACACCCAGACACAGAGCAAACACCTATGTTCATCACACAAATGTTTGCCCTGGTTGGGGATCGAACCCACGCCTCTTTGACCCAGAAGTCAGGTTCACTACCCAATGAGCCACCGAGGCAGTCACAATAGTAATTGCTAAGCGTAGATAACAGGACGGGACAGGGCTCACAACAACAACAAGTGGGCTCAAGGTTGACGTGAGTTCACGGCTAAACGCGTCACCATCCGTATAGATAAATATTGCTATTTTCACTATGCTTTTCGGGTTCGCCTTCTGTCTAAAACTAATAGGCATAATGACTGGGTAAAAATCATAATATAATTAGCCCGTTAGTTAGACTATCAAAAAATATTGGATACGTATTTTTTCTTTTGTCAATCAAACAAAAAATGACAAAGATAAACCTTGTCAAAGTTCGGGAGAGGGGGTCGTGACGTCACGTCTCTCACGAAAGTCTATAAATTTTGTGACACTCGTGACGTCACTCGGAACTTTAACAGGCTACATCTTCATCAATAGAAAAAATGCGTGTTTAATATTTTTAATAATCTATCTGAGGGACTCATTATATTTTTTAGTCATATAGCCTGTCGTATAGTTTCATTGTAAACTTTAAAACTTTAGCGCCTAGAAATACTACACTCTAAAAAATTTCTAGACGCGGCGACAAAAATCCCTTATCAAATGGGAGATTACTAGGGAAACTGAACACAGCGACTCCACAAATTTAGACGCTTGAAAATATCAATGACAAAGGAACTCATACACATTTTTTGTTGCCCCGTATTAGCCCCCTTTGAGGTTTGAAACTATCACAAACATTGTAGATATGACAACGCTAACTGTCCCGAAGGTACTTTCACACTACGTTTTTGGCATTTTGTCATTTTGACTACTTTACTTTGACCCCACGTTAAGGCATTGTTACTTTTATAATATAAAATGTCACCATGTTCAATGGTATATTGTTTATTTATCAACGTTGCGTTGTCCCTGTGACAGTGTTTTGCTGTCCCTATGCCTACTGGGCGTTGTCGCTGTGACAATGTATGCTGTCCTTATGTCTACGGTGTGTTGTCCCTGTGACAGTGTTTTGCTGTCCCTATGCCTACTGGGCGTTTTCGCTGTGACAATGTATGCTGTCCCTACGTCTACGGTGTATTGTCCCTGTGACAGTGTTTTGCTGTCCCTATGCCTACTGGGGGTTGTCGCTATGACAATGTATGCTGTCCCTACGTCTACGGTGTGTTATCCCTGTGACAGTGTTTTACTGTCTCGACGTCTTGGGTAATACGTCTCTGCCACAAAGGTATTTCGTTTTTGCGTTTACCCAAACTATGACTTAGCAACAACGTAAGTGCCCCCCCAGTCCCCACAAATCTCTAAGGTAAGGTGCGCAGATCCAAAATGAAGCACCATTACGGGTCGCTGCTCTCTGTACAGCTCTTTGGGCACAGAGGGCAATAATAATGTTTCCTGCGCACCCCACCTTAGCGGGATGTGGGTTGGGCGGCATTCAAGTTGAATCGAAGTCATAGTTTGGTGAAACGCAAAAACAAAATACCTTCGAACCAGTAGAGGCGTATTACTATAGACGTCGAGACAGCAATACACTGTCAGAGTGACAACACACCGTGGACCTAGGGACAGCAAAATACTGTCACAGTGACGGCACACTGTAGAAGTTGGAACAACTTACACTGCCGCAGTGACAACACCCAGTGTACGTAGAGACAGCAACACCCAGTCTCTTTAGACGATGGCACCTACGATAACCCTCTCGACTTGGATTTGGACTGCTTCATAGAGGAGAATGTGGCTTCGCATCTGAAAATCTTACTTACTTTGTGGAATGTCAAAACTAGAAAAGAAATTAAAATCAGCAAAACGATTAAGATAGTTTTATTACAAATACAAATTAACGAAAGATAGAGTAATTGGTCTTAGTTATACATGGTTATACGTAAAGGCTATGCTAAGCTGCAAGGGGCTCAAAGGTACTAATCATTATAAACAACTTTTGAAAATGACATGTTGAAAGTAGTATACCATTATCATCGTGCGCGAAAACTTAAAAAAATAGCGGGCGGATATGCCAGCTGCCATAGAAAAATCTTTGAGCCCCTTAGTCTTATCAAGGATCATATGAAGAGAGAATTGACAATGGCCATACAAAAGTGTGCATCTGGCGCTGTGCATAGCATTTTTTTTGCCGAAAATGTGAGTTTATGCTAGTCCATTACGATACACGCTCTATTGTATAGCTATTGTCTATCCTCCCATTATAAGATCCTTGGTCTTATTTTAACGATTAATTTGATGTAAACAGATAGACAGACACACACAGAGACACACTGAATTTATCTAGCACAAACAAAAACTGTCGAAATCGTCTTACAACACAGTTGCGTTTGCGCCGCGGCCGGACCGTAGGACAATGGCAGATTGATTGGCAGAGCCAGTGTTGCCAACGACTAATTTTTGACTGCCGTGTTTGGTAAGGGAAATTGACATGTTTGTAAAGAAAAACTATCTTCGGCTGCCGTAGCAAATAAATAAAATAAAACATGTTTCTTTTTAATTTTTACTATCATTATAATTAACAAAAAAATCAACAAAAAATAATTAACCTTATTTACCCAAATTCTGATATTCTCCACATACATAATTTTTAATTTTTATTCAGTTAGTATTTTTTTTTTATCTTTTATTTTAGCGAACATTTCTTCGGTTGGAACAACAATAGTTAAAAGTCTATGTTATTAGTATTATTTATTAATGGCAGCGAGAAGGAACTTTCGAAATTCAGTACAAATATCTGTCATAAAACCAACCAATGGGGATTCCTTTTTCTAATCATTTTTGGCTTTGGCATTTTGCAAAATGCGATCTTTGCAAATTACCGTAGATTTTGCTACGGCAGTAGATTGGGGTTTAGGGTTACGTAATTTTTTTGTTAAAAACTAATTTATATGACCCATGAAATACCTGTGATTATCACTGTTTTTTTATTTTGTTTAAACGGATACTTTTCTTAGTTAGAAATGCAACAAACTGCAAAAAAGGTAACGTCCTGTCCCCCTTTAATTCCAAAACTTACGATTAAAAAATTTAAGTAAGATATGTTATTGCAATAGTATACTAAAATATACAAGTAAAAACACTTTCAAAACTTTATTTATGTCAGATTCGTGGCGAAAAACTAGTAAAATAAATTACAACAAAACAATAAATTTACTTTTATTTACAGCCATTTTACTGCAAAAAATTGTTTACCAATGATCGTATAATTTTAAGTTAAAAGTATCATAGGATTAATTCAGGATCCGATCGATTTTGTTTAATAAAGTCATCGTTTCTCCTTAGAAAGAGAGGAAGTTGGCCATAATGGCAACATTGCAAAACACAGGCGGCCTCTGGCGACGGCATTTGCTAAGGGCCAAGGACGTATTCACTTCGGAGCGTTGACGGAAGCACAAAGGCCTTAGTGAAAATATTTTCTAATTATCTATAGGTATTTTAGCATTGCTTATGCTTCTAGAACTTTTTCAAGTTTCTATAGGTACATTTAACGTATGGTATGACCATACCGAATTATTTTTGAAAGGCTTCTGTTGAATCACAGAATAACGAATACTTTGTCGGTGCTCCATACAGAATCCTCAGTTAGCGTATAAGCGTTAGTCCAGCGTATAAGCTTATATTCTACAGTTAACGAATTATGTCGTCGTAACTACCTTCCTTTGTCGTAGGAAATAAGCTAAAATAAAATTTGACGCTACGCACAAATTAAGAAATCACAATATTGTTGAAAAAAATATTCTGTGATTTTGTTAAAGTTGCTAGTGAACAGCGTTCAAGCTCACATTTTACCGTTAGCGAATTTTGTCATGGCAACTAACCTGGTTTGTCATATCATCTAGAACGAAATAAAACTTGATGCCACTTACATGTCAAATATGAAAATAACTTTTTAAAAAAAGACTCTGTAACTGTGTCAAAGCTGCTTGTGAACCAGCGTTCAAGCTCACATTTTACTGTTAAGGAACTCTGTCATAGTGACTACCTCCTATAGCGTAGTGACAAACTACTTTGTCGTAGCGACAAAATAAAAATAATCATAGACGCCACGTGCTCGGGAACCTAGTCATAGTGACAAAAAACCGTTCGACAAAAAAGATTCTGATGCGGCGTTTAGGTTTATTAGAACGTACCGTTCAAAAGCTACGTCAGGAGCACAAAAAAAAAACGACAAAGGAATTTAGCACCTTAGACGACCGATTTTTTTTGAGTGTAGGCAAACTAAGCTATGATGTTTTGACTAGGTGTTTGTCAGCGATCACCAAAGTTAAGCAACATTCGGCACGGTCAGTCTTCGGATGGGTGACCAAGGGTGGCATTTACAACTGAGCACTGCCGTGACTAAGAAGACACGGTAAATTGTGGGTAAAAAAACAACTATTGTTTTAACTGTTCAGCTGTGTCAGACGCCTTCAGGCGGCTTAAAATCTCTGGCACCAGGTCTAGCCACTCGGCCTAAACTTACTTATTTAACCCATTTAGACCCAAACCAAACCCAACCATGAAAAACATGAAATTTCTTTATTAATTAGTAGAACAAAAAAACTAAATTTTTGGAAATTTTGTAGTACCTAAATAAAATTGCCGTCCTCACTACTCCTTGTCACATGAATATTGAAGTTTTTCAGAGCAATATAATTGTATTTTATAGATTACACTATATTTAACCTATTCAAGTAAAAAAATAAAATAATCTGCAGGAAAAATTTAATAGTAAAAAATAAATACTTTGCATCATCTCGAGTAATCGAAACAGCTTCAGAAAGAGCACTATACTCGTAAAACACTACCAAATAAATTTATACCGTTTGTGACATTTTAAAATATTAAATTACACTATTGCGCATTAAACGCTTTCAATAAAATTAACTAAAAATATGAATGTCATAAAGTCATGGTACTTTGAAAAAAAATCCTCGTTTGGGCACGGCGGGTCCAAATGGGTTAATGTTAAACAAAAGAAACGCTGAGCTCTTGAGATTACGTAGCCCTTTTTCACGGAGGGAAAATCTTCACAAGATACCCGGCAGCTGCACACTGTGGCCAGTTCCCAGCATCTGTTGTGACGCTAGGAGCTGTAAGCCTTTACTAAATGTTTAGCAAAAACACTAAACAATCAATAAATAAGTGTGTAAATGGCGTAGTGTGCAGTCAGCGTGTGTTTCCTCAATCTATCGCCGCCGGCCTCGACGCGGCGGCCGTCGAACTGCCAGCCTTGATCCTGCGCGTCAACAATATTCTACTCGTAAACAACACAGAGTAGATCGACTAAATTGTGACCATACCTAGCCCTACATAATATGATATGGATTCCTAAGTATTTCACTGCAAACTTTGTAATTATTTTTTGCATTAAATAGCATGACAGACTTCACCCGTGTACAGAATTCGCGAATATTTCGTACGGATCGATGTAGCATTTTTCACATTATTGTTGATTTATCGAAAATGGCTCAGCTGATTTCAATAAAATTTTAATAGAACCAATTTCGAAGTATACTCTTTCCAATAAAAAAGAATTATTGAAATCGGACTACTACGAAAAAAGTTATGCGTGGTTATACATAAAAAAATACGCGTCGAATTGAGTACCTCCTCCGGTGGTTCGTCGGTCAAAAAATAATTTGCTACTTAACAAATTAATTTCAAATATGCAAACCTCCGCTCGAAGTAAATATTATTATCTTTGATGCAAACCCTATAGTTAATTTATTCGACAAATGGGTATCAGAGACACACTTTTGAATACTCGTAGTCAACCAAAATAATCTACACGTAGCAAAAACTTAACAATAAAGTTTAAGTGTTTGTTTAAAAGTTAATTTCTTCTTCCTGTTAAGGCCACGATTTTTGTCAACTTCTTTGATCAAGAATACACTTGTATCCTTAATCGAACGTCAACTTTTATTTTCTATCCGTACTTGGTTGCCTGGAAGAAATCGATTGAAGCGATAACGCCGCCAATGAGGAACTTCTGAATTGTAATGTTTTTGTCCTTGTAATCTATTTTTATGTAATGTGGTTGTTGTTAATTGTTTGTTTGTTTGTACATATTTTATATATTAATTATTACTAATGTCAGATGAAGCTAAACAATCTAATCTAATTGAAATTAATTCCCGTCAATTAATAAATCACATTGCAAAGATAGTAAAAAGTGAACATAACAAGGTGCCAGTTGTATTAATGATAAAAACCTACCAGACCCAGCCAATTTGGTAGATTTTCGTCAGTCAGCAATCCTTCCTTATCCTTACTCCTTACTATATTTATATATAGTAAATTCGTATTCGTAATTTTACATATATTTTGTATATAATATTGTAAATCCGTAAAGTTTATTGGTTTGTTACTCTTTCACGCACCAACGGAACAACGGATTGAATTGATTTTTGGCATGGATATAGTTTAAAAGGCCGGAAAGTGCTTTAGGATACTTTTTATCCCGAAAAATTACATAGTTTCTATAGGACAGGACAAAAACTATCTACAGCGAAACTGTCGCAAATAACATAATATCTCATGAAAAATTGAAATAACACCAGTTATTTAAGAAACAAAATGTCACCACTATTTTATTCGAAAAATATCCATCCTACAAAAAGTTGTTGGGAATCAAAGTTCTAGGAAATCAAATTTCAGACAACTTTGGTCTCATGAAAAATGGAAATTCCAGTTATTGAAGAAACAAAATGGTACAACTATCTAATTCAAAAAATATCGATCCTACGAAAAGTTGATGAAAATCAAAGTTGTTTGAAATTTTATTTACTACAACTTTGATTCCTATCAACTTTTTGTAGGATCGATTTTTTTTTTAAATAAATAGTTGTACCAGTTTGTTTCTTCCATAACTTATGTAATATCAATTTTCATCAAAAGTTATTGGAACAAAAGTTGTTTGAAATTTGATTTTCTACAACTTTGATTCTCATCAACTTTTTGTAGTGTCGATATTTTTGGCATTAGATAGTTGTACCATTTTAATTCTTCAATAACTTGTGATATTTCAATTTTTATCAGGAGTTGACGGAACAAAAGTTATTTGAGATTTTATTTTCTACAACTTTGATTCCCATCAACTTTTTGTAGGATTGACATTTATTGAATTAGATAGTTGTACCATTTTGTTTCTTCAATAACTTGTATTATATCAATTTTTCATCAGAAGTTATCGGAACAAAAGTTGTTTAAGATTTGATTTCCTACAACTTTGATTTCCATCTACTTTTTGTAGGATTGATATTTATTGAATTAGATAGTTGTAACATTTTGTTTCTTCAATAACTTGTATTATATCAATTTTTCATCAGAAGTTATCGAACAAAAGTTGTTTGAAATTTGATTTCCATCAACTTTTTGTAGGATTTTTATTTATTGAATTAGATAGTTTTACCATTTTGTTTCTTCAATAACTTGTATTATATCAATTTTTCATCAGAAGTTATCGGAACAAAAGTTGTTTGAAATTTGATTTTCTACAACTTTTAGCCTCGTAAACTTTTTGTAGAATCGATATTTTTTTAATTAGGTGTACCATTTTGTTTCCTCAATAACTACTAACCGGTTATAGTTAACTATATTTGGTCTCCACTGGACTGATTTGATGAACTAATGCGATCATCGGGTTCTGTGTGCCCAGTTTCAGGTAGTAGTACAAATCGTGAACCACCAATTCCTACCTTTTCATTAACTAAATGAGCTCCCAGTTAGAATAAAGCGAAAATTTGATCAAATCATCGCATCGTGTATGCCCACCTTTACTTTTACTGTAACAATAAGCCCGATTACAGAGGCGTCAGCGTAAATTTAATAGCAACGTAAAAAGTGTTCTCTCTATCGAATGCCTAAAGTGAAAAAGAAACAGACCTATGCTATTTAGGTAATATAATTGAGATGGCGCCTCTGTAATCGGGCTTAATATCGACACCCCACCAAATCGACATGTTTAATACCTGCGCAGTACTTTAGCTACCTCGATCGAGATTTTTTTATACGATTAATTTGGGCATCTCGTCGAACTTAAGCTGCCCACGAAAATTCAGCCTGTTATTAATCACTATAAAATCACAGAAGGCTGCTGGACTATATGTAAAGTAATAACATGACTTGACATGAATTGTCATTTTACCGAAATGGATGTTGATAACATGCATTTTTATCGCGGCCAATTAGTACCTACTATTTTTAATCGAACAATAAAAACTGGAAATTGTATGAAAAACTTATTATGATTGAAACGATTGCTTTTGTCTGTGTATGAAAAGATCTCGGGAGCTAGCGAACTTCCTCGGGAATTTCCAATAAGTAAGCTAAAGCACTCAAAAGGCTTTAAAAGAGAGAATTATTTGTAACCAGTACCAAGCTTTATTCTGAAACCTTTAAAATTCAACAGAAATTAATCATTTATATAAATCTAAAACTAAGTAAGAACTACAAAGTAAACTCTTATTGACCGAAGCAAACGAAATGAGAGAAGCTTTTCAGTTTTTAAGCAACTTCTAAAAAGGAGGAGGTTCTATGTTCGTCTGAACGTATTCGTGTGTATTTTTTTGTGTATGTTCATCGATAATTTCGCCAATAATTGTGAACTGAATTGAATAATATTTTTTTAGTTTGTTTCATTTAAATTTTACAGATTTCAGCTGAGCCGTTTTTGAAAAATCAATAATAATGCAACAATTCATGTGCATATCGCGTGACAACAAAGTATGGTACCATGGAGCTGATCTGACGATGGAGTCGGAAGTTGGCCATAGGAACTCCTGTACTAAACAAGATAGACCCGTCGTCTTTAGGCTTATTTTACTTATCTTGGTTAGCACTCTGCTGCTACATGATATCCAGGATCTCGCGAAAGCATGTATTTAAAAAAAAATAGAATAATTTAGTTCAATTTGCTATCGTTACGCTACCCATTTGTACTAGGCAAAGGCATACTTACTTGTGGAAAGCGTTAAGTATATATTATTACTTATTATCCGCAGTCCCTTGTCATACGCACCCAACCGTGGCTAAATTAAAATACTGCAATTATGCACATAAAATAAAATGAAATAAAAATTCTATTTATCAGGCGGCTCAAGTATCTGCCTAGCGCACACACATGCAGCGGTGGTGTTGGCCTCGAATCTGCGAGTCTCTCAGTTCATACAGTGCCCGCCGGTAGGTTACCTCGGTCGTTACTATTCAAATACCTAATTAAAAAAAAATACATAAACATAGATAGATACATAGTCATTTATTTTCAGTAAGGATAATAGGATAGTTTGACTAGGTGATTGTCAGCGATCACCGAAATTAAGCAACGTTCCGCACGGTCAGTACTTGGATGGGTGACCGCGGGTGGCATTTTCCAACTGAGCGCTACCGTGGCTCGGATGACACGTTAAATTGTAGGCCCCGGTTGTTTCAACCGTTTAGCCATGTCAGAGGCCTTCAGGCGGCCTAAAAACTCTGACACCAGGGCTAGCCACCCGGCCTATACGAACTTACTTACTTACTTAGTAAGGATAACTACACACATTGGTATACAAAAATATACTATGAGCAACACTCTACGAAGCGTCAAAATAACAATTAATTTATATATTCATCAGAATTATTGAGCATAATATTACAATAAATTAATTAGAATTCGGTACATTACATTAAATTAAAAATACAATATAAAAAAATTAAGATGTCAGAAATACTGTAATTGAAATGTCTGCAATAGCATCGTTAAAAATAACAGTTTAAAAACTACTAAAGAGCATCGCCATAGGGTTGCGAGTCTGTCCATTTTCTACATATAGGATTAATTTCGAAGAGTGTGCATCTGAGCTGCACGACCTTATCCTACCATCCCCTTTTTACTACAGGACAAGTAGGAAGACGCCACACTACCACCCCTACTCTGTTGATTTTCCTTCGATACGTACGAAGCGGTTTGACTCAACATTTCTGATTCGTACCGCCAGGGAATGGAACAATCTGTCTCCCTGCTTTGTTTCCTAAGAGATATAATCTTAAGCTTTTCAAGATCATAGCGAATAGGTATCTTTTAGGTCTACAACGTTAGAATCAGCTTACCATCAGGCTAGTTGGTGGTCAAGCGCGGACTTATTTGCGATTTAAAAAAATATACTTATTAAGGATATCTTACATTCGGACTCTGAGCGTACGCTAAGCAAAGCTTGCAATATGGCTGCCATAAACTGATATAATAGGTAGTATATAGATACATAGTTTGTGGCCAATTTTAGGGACATTTTTGCCACTTTGAATTTTAATTATTGTGTAGACAATTTTAATGTCAAAATAATATTTATAAAGATATTTTCAAACTTTGATTTTTAAAATGTATAGTTTTTTAGATAAGCAATAATTTTGGCATCAAATAGCCAAAATCGAGACAGTGGCCACAACACTACATACATTTTTAATACATAGATAATAATATCTAGACACAGAGCAAACACCTATGTTTATCACAAAAATGCTTGCCCTGGATGGGAATCAAACCCACGCTCAGGAGTCACTAACCACTGGGCTGCCGCGCCGTGGCAATCTAAAAAATGTGCTCGTGTACTAAAATAAGGAGAAGACACTCGGAGTCTCTCTACGAGATCTTATCAGGATTGCGAAGATCCGTAGACGAACCAAAATTACCGACATAGTCTAGCTGTTAGCCAGCGCGCTAGTACTCCATCTTGAAAAAGATCAACCAATTGCGGTCGAAACTGTAGTAGACTTGCTGTTTCCTATAAAAAGCTATGCGTGAGCAATACCTGTGTTCAATAATATAAAAAAACAATCGGTCAAGTACGAGTCGGACTCGCGCACGGAGGGTTCCGTACTGTATGGGAGCCCCCCTTAAATATTTATTTAATTTTGTTATTTATTATTGTAATGAATATAAAATTAAATATTCTGTGAAAATTTCAAACATCTACTCGTAGCTGTTACCATTATTAATATAGAGCGAAAAACGTCTAAAACTTCAGGTTTGTTGTATGGTAGCCCCCCTTAAATATTTATTTTATTCTCTTTTTAGTATTTGTTGTTATAGCGGCAACAGAAATACATCATCTGTGAAAATTTCAGCTACCTGGCTATCATGGTTCATGAGATACAGCCCGGTGACAGACAGACAGACAGACGGACATCGAAGTCTTAGTAATAGGGTCCCGTTTTTCCCTTTGGGTACGGAACCCTAAACACTAAATGACTCAGCTATTTCAGCTGTGCTTTACATCATGTCCGGCAGTGTACTGCACCGCTCTGCGCATTTGCCAAATATTTTTTTCTAAATATGTAACCGTCCGGTCGCCGACCCGCCTCCAGTATCGGCCGGCGCCGGACGGGTGTTTTAGACCGACGCCCGCGCACCCACACACACTCACATCGTACTACTAAAATAATGTAGGTACTTATATGTATACTCACATTCCGATTTACTAAAATTATTATTTTTCCCAAAAATGGCACAATCAACTTCAATCGTTACAATTAGTACACAATTCAAATAGTTTGCAATTGGCTATGAGATTTTTTTATTTTACTTTATTCGAAAATGTTGTAACCACAAACTCCAAGGTCTGTGCTCTTTGTTAACTAAACACATTTTTATTTTATTTTACTATACAAAGAGTATAATAAAATAGTTAAATGTTAGCCTAAGTTATCAATCGGTGCATTGCGTGAATGCCACGAGCAGACCGGCGACCTGAAGCAGCATCCGATCACGAGTATGACACATGTGCCAGCCATCGCTCTCCTCGACCATATTTGAGGGAGGAGAACGACCCAACACATGATGCCGCCGCAAGAAGTAGCCTTCGATGGCGAGCATGAATGCTTGGGGCATGCACGCATTTGGCTATGAGATTGTAACCTTTAAACCTGTTGGCGAATTCTGTTTTCCGCGCCTGAAGGCAATAACGACGGTACTAGTCACTTATGGGTATGTGAATAGTACCATCAGTGGTACTGATCAATGGTAAAGCGACGTAGAGGATATAAATTATACGTCGCTAGAACCATAATGGTACTAAGTACTTACGAAGTATACATACGTGAGTAGTACCATCAATGGAATTAATCAATGGTATTAGTGACAGAAAACCTATTTTTAGTGGAGCCAGTAGAAGACTCAGTAAAGGAACGTTCTGTTTAAACAAAAACCCTTGAGTAGCTAGAAATATTGTATAGAATTTTACTCATAATTGACAAAAAATAACGTACTTTCTAAAAATATTAAACTCATGACATACA